>JAPDOI010000240.1:27500-627500 GCA_029168955.1 Aplectana chamaeleonis | reverse complement strand
AACTATGAAGGTAGCGCGGTGAAAAACGGGCTAGAATTATAGTTATTAAGACCCTAAACTTCCAGTTCGTGCACACGTGCACAGAAAGATCACTGACTCATGCCAAGCAGTCGAAAATCATCGACACTCAGAGGAAAAAATAAATGCAAATTTACCTAATAAAACAGTTGATCAATGAAAGCAAGCACTTCAGTCAATGTTTTGACTAGATGTGTACATAAATCCGAAGGTTCATTGATTGAAATTCAATTTCAAGCCAGCTGATGTTCTTGATACTAGGGATCATCGATGCCGATGATGTGGAGTGGGCTCTTCCACCATCAAAAGACAAGAAAGTTCAGGCTTCGAATTTGGCCCAGAACAGCTATTTTTTCGCAATTTTTTCTTATAGGTTCTACTACTCTATACCCAGAAAAGGGTTCAGAGAGGAAAAGAAGACGAGCGAATTTGAGCGCGACCACTGCCTTTAAAGTTTTCAGCCGAATCCAAATGTTTTTATCTGAATGTCCCGAAAATTCCCTGATAGGTGGGTACTCTTACCTTTTTTTGAAGCAATAAAAATGCCGTTTTCGGAATCCCTGCAGCCATTTAGCCAATTTCAAGCACGGGCCTTTTGTTGTATACTCTCACAGACCTAGAGCAACGACAACATGATTTTCAAAATCGCGACCGGAAGGTAACAAGCCTCCCTTGTCAGAGTACGGTAGAGCAGTGAGAGTGCAGGATTTTGTGTACTTCTGAAGCGTTTTCCGCAAATTTTTCGTCATCTCATCTCTACCCAGGAGTTAAGCAGTCGTTCTACCAGATAATCTCGGAATTAAAGGCGGTGTCCACGATGATTTTCGCCCCCGAGTTTTCCACATAAAACAAACCGTTGGCCTCCAAGTGTTACCAAAATCACGAAGAAACCGCATTACAACGTCGTATTTCAGCGACATTATTCTATAACATGGACTAGTTGCCCGGTTGGATGAACATGTCCGTGGTGGTTGTCACCGGTGGGAAGTTGGGTAAATTGAAAATAGAAGAATATTTTATGCAAAGCAGGATTAGTTAGGGCCCTAAGGAACGAGCGGAGCAATAGAGGTCCGCTTAATCAATATAGCGAATAAAATCAAATCGAAGATTATCATGAACACTGACTTTAAAGATTATCGTGAACGCTGCCTTCGAGATACATACAATAGGTGCATACACATGCATGACAGTTACACGAACATCTATCATAAATCTATTGGCATGGCCTGTTCGCGGATACTGCTTTTTTGAATATCTCGGTCTGGGACTAGCGAAACTTGATGAAACTTTCATAGGTTTCTGATAGGGCAAGACAAACCTTGTTTTACACTTACAGAAGCTTAGGTCTAGCAGTTTTAAAAAAGGGAATTTATTCATATTTTTTGTAATAATCTATCTAATCTCCATTTATCTTCCAAAATTCATGGTAATATTTCAATTTATGACTGTTCTCTCGAAACATGGCAATTAAATTCCCAAACTCATAACACTTATTTGATATGAGAAGATTCTCTAAACTGTCTTAGGACCTTGTGAGAGAATAATTTCTATCAATGTTTTTTATGGAAATGAATTTGAAACGAAATTATGCGATTTGGCATCTATCAGGTATCTCTGTCCGACGAAAACGAAATAGAGCGAAATTCATGAGCCATTTTACTTTGTCAAAGCCAACAGAGTACATGATTTGGATTGGTTCTGCGGTGAATAATTTTATAGGGGTTGATTAACAAAAATATACAATACACCCCAACCTGTATACTTTCCGGACTTAGGGAAAATTCTTTTAGAGGTTATTCTCCCACAGGTTTATGCGACGGTTCAGAAGATCTTCTATTGGAGAATACGTGCTACGGGCTTGGAAATTGCACAGCCATTTTCTGAATAATAGCCTTAACACCACGAAATTGTAAATAAAATACGTAGTCATAATGCCAATATAATAAAATACATCACAGGACTATAGCGCAAATATCCCTCGATGAGATAAATAATTTTCAGCATTAGCAATTTGCGACTCTTTGCATCTTCTTCAACTCGCTCGATTTCTTCGTCGCTTTCTATATTCTCTTGGTGAATTTAGTATGTTGTAGGATCGTTTGTTTAGAAGTGAAATTTCAGTACATAGTGATCGAAGCTCTCTCATTCGGGGATCTGAAATGGGCTCACCAGGAGGTGTCCTGGATGTCAGCTCAGGATCAGAATACAATCCATTCAAGAAATCCTTAAGATAATGGTGAATTCTGGGCACTGGGATGAAGTTCACGGGCGATTAAAACTCGATGAATGCTAACGATCAAAACATTTCATGCAAATATAGTTTTTGCTATACCTTGTATTTTACACATGTGTGATTAACTGGATTACGAAGGCTTCCGGAGAAAATGTCCACGCCTGATTTTTTTACCCACCTCAAACTTAGCCAAATATCAGAGTTTCCGTCCCTTTCTGAAATCGAAAGAGTTGTTGGCCCAAGAGAAAATTTCTCACTAAAAAGCAAATTTTAATTTCAGGTAGTTTCTGTGATATCAATGCCTAAAAAGGGCGATTTCGGACATTTGCTTCTGCAATCGATTATGAATTGAAGATTGTAATAATTATTTTGGCTTTTTGCTTAATTCATGACGTCATTTTTCAGTAATAATTTATCAGAAGAATTCGAAAAATACCGATTTTCCTCCACTCGGGCGAAGAATTAACAAGAACGACTAAGGGTGATATGGCATTAATAGAACGCGCCCAGGCCTCGCGCCTCTCCCACAATAGCGTCCGGGCTTGGCGCCCTTTATGACGCCTTACATTTATTTATGTATTATTAATTTGGAAGTTTAAGAAGCTGTTAGAAAAAGCTGTGTGCAAATTTTTACACAGCCCAATTACCTCAAAGTCTGGACCCTTGGTGGTCCGAAATTCTTTGACTGAAGGGATGCCACCCGTTGGATAGTGATGGCAAAAACCCTGCGATTTGCCAACGTGGCTTGCCAACGTCCGTAACTTTACCTCGCCCGAATCCTTGTAACCGGTCGGGTTGGGAAATGAAATTGTGACGATTTTTGGGAAACTCTATGAGGATTTCAGCTTTTTTTTGTAACTGAAATTTTGATTTTTAATGGGGGGTCGTACCTCTTGTAGTGGATTTTTAAGCTGATGTACAGCGGATTTCCGCCTAAAAGGGGATTAAAAACAGTTGAATGGACTGGGAACTGGTCCTTTTCAGGTTTTAAACAGTTGCAGATCTTTTTTGATTCTCAGAAACCATTTTTATACTTATCCTACTACGTTCTTGTCTTTTTCCAAGGAATAATATATTTTCCTCCACAAAATTTTTACGATCCCCTCCAACTTTTCGTTTTTCCACGAAATTTTCCACGACCCTTTTCACCACCCGTCGGCAAGCTATCCACACCTGCTAGACCCTGATCGTGAGACAAGAGCTGCGCTGCATGGGATCGTAGCACGCACCTTATGCGACATCCCGAGGCTCAATGCTAAGGCCTAGTGCATACTTCGTCGCGGGTGCGACGGCGTCGCCGCGACAGAGAGTGCTGAACGACGTGATCGGTGGTAGGCCGGTCGCCTGCCAATGGATATCACGCAATACTGCGTCCACGACAAAATACACACTATTTTCTTGACAGAGTGTTTATTTATCTCCTCTCGAAAATAGGGTCTAATCTTCTATCATCCAACACAGGCTCGTGTGTGGGTGCTCAACACGAAGCTGGAATTCATTTCGTCCTCTCCCTCTTTACCTAAATATTCTATATGTGAGGTGATTTTGTTCAATTTCAGATTTGACTAAAACTTCACCTCTGGAGACTTTTAAGGCAGTGATCATTGATAAGATACTTCTTTCGATATTTCAAAATCATGTAAGGTGGCTGATTGACGTTTTATACACCGTAAAGATCGCGAATCATAAAAAATCTGAACCGATGGTGATTTCCGTAGTGATCAGCACCCAAAAAGACCCATTCTAGGCAAGGTTGAAAAAATTTCAAGTGAATTTCGAAATGTGGATTCGCGCCAGTTTCTGCGAAATTCGATATCACTTTTCCATTTTCGTGGTATTTGCTCTATAGTTGTACACGAAAGAAATTTTCGAGAGATTTTTCGAAATTTTTTTCGTTCGTTCGAAAATTCGTCGAACGAAATTTTTTCAGACTCCGTTCGTTCGAGCTTTTGCCAAACGAAAATTTTTCGAAATTCGTTCGTTCGGAATTTTTTCGAACAAATTTCGAAAGTTCCGACGAATTTCGAAAAAAATACGAAATTCCGATTAGTTTCGAATTTCGTTCGTTCGACCTCCGAAATTTTTAAAGTTTTTCGAAAATCGTTCGTTCAAATTTTTTTCGAACGAAATTTTCTCAATTTTCGTTCGTTCGAATTGTTTTCGAAATTGTACAATTATAATTTGCTCTCAAAATAGAGTGTCTCTCTTTATGATTTTCAATGCGAACATAATTCGGACAAGGAGTAGTGCATTGCATTTAAAAAAAAAAGCATGAAAGAAGAAAATGTGGAGTGATCGAAATCATGAAGAAATCCATGGTAGTATTCGGAATATGAATACCTTCGAGTGGCCGATCGTCGTTATATAATCTAACAAGAAAGAACTGTCGATTAGAACACATACCAAACGAATACGAGGCTATTTACCAACCAAAAACTTTTGAAACAAACGTATTATTGCCTTCCAGGTCGGATGTCTGGCGTTTACGTCGCGGTGTCGTAGTGCAGTGCACGACGACACGACACAGCATCCAGACGGCGCTAAACAGCGCGCACATTGTGGAAAAGTGTAGATTGGCCGCGACACAGGCACGACACAGTCGCGCATAGCAGCTCCCACTAGATTGGCCGCGCGCGACGATTGTCAGTGCTAGACGCGATCGATCACTGCGCTGGGCGCGGCGGGTTGTACCAGTTCCTACACCGCGACCCCGTCGCCGCGACAGAAGTATGCACTAGGCCTAAGAACATAAAAGCAAAACTTCGAGAATTTTGTGAAACGCAGGCGATCTCGAGATTTTTTGTCTCTGGAGAATCCATTCAGAGTTTCCTCAGATATCTTTTAATGCTGCGGAACGTCGATACAGTTTCGCTAGAGTCCTCGGACGTCGTCCCGTCAACTGGCTTTTAATGAGAACAAGGTATCAGAAGACTATGTAGCGTGGACGACGGAGCATCATCGCTAAACTCGCCAGCAATGTAAAAAGTTGTCTCTCCAACTGAATCTACGTCTCGTTCGTCTGAAGCACTAGATCAAATTGAGAAAACGGTTTTTTACCACTGCTGTTCAATCCTGTGCATCTGCTCCATCGTCCATCTAGCCTTGTCTTCTGATGTCGTACTCTCGTCAAGAGCCATTTAATCTACAGCCATGGTGTCGACGTTTCGCAGCATTGATAGATACCTGTGAAAACTCTGAATGGATTCTCCAGAGACATGAAACCCCGAGATCGCCTGCGTTTCACGAAATTTCTGATGTTTTCCTCTAATGTCCTTGGCATTGAGCCTCGGATAGTCGCGTAAGGTGAGTGTTATGATGCCATCCAATATTTTCTCGTGTCTCACGGTGTCTTCCTCGAGCTTCCGCCCTCGAAAGATATCTAACGTCAATCTTCAAGATTTCTCGAATTGATTGTATTGTGATCCTGAGCTGACATTCAGGAACGGCTCCTGGTGAGCCCATTTTAGAATCTCGGATGAGAGATCTTCGATCACTATTTAACGAAGTTTAAAACAAATGACCAATGCTACATCATACAAAATTCACCAAGAAAATAACGAAAGCGAAAAGAAATCGAGCGAGTTGAAGAAGATGAAAAAAGTCGCAAATTGCTAATGTTGAAAATTATCTTTCTCATCGATGAATATTTGAGCTCTAACCAAGTAGCATACTCCATTATATCGGCATCCTGACCGAAAATATCGTTTCAAAAGATGATATTCATAGTCCCAATGGAAGCAAAGACATTACAGTAAAAAACTATGTCCATAGATTTTTGTCCATCACTGTATGTATATATAAACAGTATCTGCAAAAGGCCATGTCAATAGATTTATGATCGAAACTGTACATATTTCAAACATAGATATTTCTCTCTTTCCTCCCTCTCCATTTAGTCTTGGAATTAGCTAATTTATTCATAATGTGGTCAGACTTCATCCCATTTTTGTTGAATCAAGGTTACTATGTGGAATGTCTACATGTTCAACTCTTCGCATCATATTGAACGTTGCGTGCCATAGCTTGCAGAAGGATTGTAGGCATATCGAGCCATTTTTCAGCCAGTTTGCATGTGCCGGGAAGCTGTTTATGTTGATTTTGTTTTGGACTTTCAAACAAACGTGAGGCTGCGAAAACAAGAGATCGAATCCACCAAATATCCCTGCAGCGTTGTTTTGTTGTCATCTAATTGTAAGAAGCAAAAGGGGGAATTTCAGAAATAGTCTGGAGCGTCTTCAACGGTACAGTCATCCAACGTCGGTCTCGTCCCGAGAGCCTGTGCTCGTTGCTCTTCAAGCAGCAATCCAACACGCTCACAGACTCATTGAAGCCGAATGGACCGATGTACGTACCTTAGAGCTCCCGTTTCCCCTCAGAATGTGGCATAGTCAATTCAGATGAACACCTCCATTCCTCACTGGGCGATGGGACTTGCCTGTGGAATGGTGGCCGTCGTGATACTCTCCGTTTACACAGCAAACTGCATCACAAATAGACTAGGCAGACATCCTCAGGTAAAATTTCTTTGAAGTTGCCATACCGATTACGTGAATTCAGTGGAGAGACTACAGAATCTCCTAGCATTCTTTTAAAAGCCACCTGTCCTAAAGATCTTCTCCGCCCGCGCATGAACAGAAGTTTGAAATTCGAGCACTTCACTTTTCTTGTAACCTCGTAGGTATTTCGCGGCCCTTGCCAGCGGGCTGCTGGACCCTGAGGCGAAATTAATAACTGTACATATGAGTGGTTTACTAGAGAGGCTGTTTCATTTTGAAAAAAGCTTTGAGAATGGTGGTAGAGTACTCTGATTATGAAGAGCTGCTGTTGTAGGGTACTTCTTCCGGAATTCTTCGCATAACTTCCTTTTTTCCAAAGTAGGTATTCATGTATAGTGTACAGCAATTGAAGTGGGACCTGGTGAGGTTGCGGACTTTTCCTAGCATACTGTAGTCTGATTATGTTATCACTCATTTTTTCGAAATAATTCAGATTGGTTGGTGAGTTTTTGTTTCCACTCCCACATTTTCACCTGTTTTCATTGCTTCCACTGATGTAGTCATATCGGTGAAAGACTCACCGATCTATCACAGCTATTTCGGAAAAAATGAGTGATACCACTAACAAACTACCGTATGTTAGGACGAGTCCGGAACCTTACCAGGTCCTACTTCCATTGCTGTAGACTATATATATATATATATATATATATATATATATATATATATATATATATATATATATATATATATATATATATATATATATATATATATATATATATATATATATATATATATATATATATATATATATATATATATATATATATATATATATATATATATATATATATATATATATATATATATATATATAAATTCTATGAATCTTCTTGTGAGCTTTCCATTTCGATTATTAGGAGCAGCGGAGCGGTGGACCTCGGTGAAATATAGCATGTTCCGACGAAAAAGCGATAATTTCTTGCTGAGATAACCGAAATCACGAGCCTACTAGAAATGCATCAGAGCTTAGGAATCAAATTGCTCGAAAAAACCTATTTTTCTCTCACTAATGCTTCTATATAAAATAATTTTAATATCACATTTAGGAACGTGAATAATTGATTGAGTGAGTGTATGACATTTTCGGTGCCAAGGGCATCACTTCGAGAGGATTCATTTCCATATAACATGCGTTCTCCCCTGAAATAGGAAACTCTTGAGAAAATGACGCACAGCCGATGGGCAACAACAAGCAAAAATACATTACCGGAAAAAATCTGCAAGTGGACTAGGGATCTGAGGTTGGAAAAAAATGATTTTTCGTTTAGAGGAGTGAATCTGCATCAATATAAACTTTTATTAGTTTGAAAAAAGCACTTTCCCTCATCTGGAGCAGTCATTTAACTATGAGTTATTTAAATTATCCTATACGCTCAGGTTTTCAAATTTAAGGCTTACTATATGAAGCTTCTACCATGCTGTCGAGAAAGTTCTGCACAAAATATATGAAGGTCAACGAATTTTCTCTGGTCCATCTGTGATCTGTCGGTCAAGAACTGTAGTGGTATCGAAAGCTCAACTTCCTCTCTTTCTGATGGCGTTTCTCGCTGCTTTCTCGAAAATTCGGGTAAGGCTACGTTACACAAATGGGATCACAAATTTGATCAAATTCTCTGAAAACTTTCTTCTGAATTTAAGTGACAGAGTCTAGGAGACAACTGCTAACGAAATTTGAGCTACATGGGTTTCAAAAAATCAGATAAGCTATTTCTTAGCGAAAATCCGTGCTATTCGGGTAACAAGGGAAGGGGACGTGTGCGCTACGTAGAACCCTCAGTAGTACTCAGGGCTGTGCGTTATAACGTTAACGTGTTAACGCATTAACTGGTTAACCCGGTTTTTTCGAAAATTAACGATTAACGCTTAACGAAAAAGTCTTGAAATCACGTTAATTTGTAATTCGTTAATTGTCGTAGAAATATGGCACCAGGGTACTGCACGAGGTGTGGGTCGGCCAGTTTTGCTCAGACCCCCACTCCAATGCCAATTTTGCTCAGAACCCCCCCCAGGAGCGTGAGGAGGTCAAGTTTTGACCGTGTTCTACCCCGTCCCCTCCCCACCCAGAGCTGATGTGTTCAAACAGTGTTTATTCAGCCGGTTTACCTCTAATGTTTGATTGCAGTAAAATTACTCTTGTCGTATTAAAATGGTGAAGCTAGTGCTATGCGAAAAAATGCGGATGTTTGCGAGGACGAACAGCGCCCATCGCATTTACGTAGAGAGGGGCTGAAAGTGCAGGAGTGCATGTATAGTGTAGTCCAGCGAATTTCGTACATCTACTTATCAATGAGAAGCGGTCGGCAGAAGATCAATATGCTTGAATTCCTATGCAAAACGCTCGCCACCGGTTGAACGAGAACGGTTGTGCTGCCGCTTCTCATTGGTAATTAGATGTGCAACTTTTTGTGGACTACGCTATAGCTGGTTACAGCCTGTGCTGTGCAATAATATGTGAATGTTTTATGGGGGGGGGGGAGTCGATCCCGCTCGAAGTGCATAGTTATGCAAATTCGGGTCACAAGAGATGAATATTTGAGACAAGCGGGGTCGATTCACCCTTTATATACACTTTCCCCGTCTAGGATGGAGGTGAACACTGGTACAGTGTTTGGGCTCACACTTTCTCAGGTGTGGTCCCGCCGGAAGCCGACGATTTCGAAAACTAGGAGTCACAAGAGTAGGATAGGTTATTGAGTCAAGCGTCGTTGATTCACCCTGCATACGAAATTTTACCGTCTGCGATCGATGCTGAAGGGCGCTACAATGTACTAGTAAACGTCGAAAAAATTTGTCTTCGAAAAAAAAAGATTTCCGAAAGGTTATAAGTTAAGTAGTAAATGAATTATCTGGTAAAAATCCTGGCTTTGAGAAACCAGACTTTATACTCTAGCGTCTGCAACCATCCGCAAACCTGAAGAGTGCCTTTGAAGAACATTTACCTGTTTTGGGTTCTTCTCTAAAATGCACTGTGGGTGCACATCTAACAAAGTAAGTACTGAGAAAACGCGAATATTGACGCAGAACCCACACCAGGAAAATTCTCGCAAAGGGCACACTTCAGAGGTGCCGTAGGCTCCAAACAGTAGGGTACAGAGAGTAGTTTCCTAAAGCTAGGATTTTTTCCAGGTATCTCATTCAAAACTTAGGTTACCGCAGTTTTAAAACCCTAGTTTAGATTCGTGAACTTGGATGTTTTTGTCTTCTTCCACCATCAGTGTAGCGGCCTTCGGCGTTCATTTTAGACGCCGAAACTCAGCATAGAATAAGTCGGCCACGCTGGACTAAAATGTACTACTCCCGTGACTCTTAGTTTTCAAAATTGCCGTCCTACGACAGGACCACACCTGAGAGAGGTGTTAGCCCTCATATTCAGTGGTGCTCGGCCTCAATCTTGAAGGCAGCATACACGCTCGCAAGCATAGTCGAGATAACGGCATAGATAGGTCCGCACGGGCCGTATTATGTCGTCAACGACAATTGAAGCGCTGAAAACTGCCCAGGATGACAATATTTGACAATGTTTGAGCAATCTTGCCTTCCACGCCCGTATTTTCACACCCTTTCGAGTAACAGAATGAGAATCGATACTTGAGATAACATGTGATAACTTAGAATGATAGCACTATAAAAAGGGAATGCAGTAGAGAAAAAACTCGATTTACCTCAATATCACATGTTTGTGCACTGATAAAATCCTCCATTTCAAGAGTTCAGCCAAAGTAGAGCGGCATTCTCGAAAGTGGACGAGAGTCAATAGGTATGCAGACATGTTATACTCAAGTAAATCAAGCTATTTCTCTCGTGCACTCCCATTTGATAGTGCTATCACTCTCAATTATCACACGTTTTCACGAGTATCGATTCTCATTCTGTTACTCGAAGGGGTGTGAAAATACGGGCGTGGAAGGCAAGATTGCTCAAACATTGTCAAATATTGTCATCCTGGACAGTTTTCAGCGCTTCAAATGTCGTTGACGACATAATACGGGCCGTGCGGACCTATCTATGCTGTTATCTCGACTATGCTTGCGAGCGTGTATGCTGCCTTTAAAGGCAGCATACACGCTCGTAAACGTAATTGAGATACCTACGGAATCAGAATGGTATGACACCGAACACAACGCCCACGCATTTTGAAACGTCAAAAACGACCCACAATGACGCTACACGAGTTAGAAGTTGGCCCCGCCCCTGTATCTGCCCGCCCCCTGCATTTGTGTCCTCCTCCAGAACAGGGGTTCTGGAACAATTCCACCGTCGTCAATGTGTGTGGTTTACCTATTGTACGCATTCCACCACCCACACACATCGACGACGGTGGAAATGGCCCAGCACCCCTGTTTTGGAAGAGAACGCTAATACAGGGGCGGGCAGATACAGGGGCGGGGCCAACTTCTCACTCGTGTAGCGTCATTGTGGGTCGTTTTTGACGCTTCAAAATGCGTGAACGTTGTGTTGGGTGCCATACCATTCTAATTCCGTGGTTATCTCAATTACGTTTACGAGCGTGTATGCTGCCTTTAAAGGCAGCGTACACGCTCGTAAAAGTAATTGAGATAACTATGAAATTAGAACGATATGGCACAGAACGCAACGCCCATGCATTTTAAAGCATCAAAAAGGACTCACAGTGACGCTACAGGAGTGAGAAGTTGGCCCCGCCCCTGTATCTGCCCGCCCCCTGTATTTGCGTTCTCTTCTAAAACAGGGGTGCTGAGCCATTCCCACCATCGGCGACGTTCGTGGGTGGTGGAATAGGTAGAATAGGTGAACCACACGCATCGACGACTGTGGAAATGGCCCAGCACCCCTGTTCTGGAGGAGGACACAAATGCAGGGGGCGGGCAGATACAGGGGCGGGGCCAACTTCTCACTCGTGTAGCGTCATTGTGGTTCGTTTTTAACGCTTAAATATGAGTGGGTGTTGTGTTCGGTGCCATTCCATTCTAATTCCGTAGTTATCTCAATTACGTTTACGAGCGTGTATGCTGCCTTTAAAGGCAGTGTTCACGAAGAAAAAGTTGCACGTTTTTCCTGGCCAAAACGTAAGCTTTGGGTCCCTCTAAGAAGATTAAGAACGGAAGTGCGACGAAAAACGGCCGGTAAGTTGGTGCAAACCTCGTGTGCCAGCCAACCCATTGGGCCACTCCGCCCACGTACTATAACAGTTGCCCTGAATTTGTGGTTAGATGAGCGATGGTTTCCAATCGAAAGCCCCGTTCTTCCCTTCATTCTCAACTTCTCTCTTTACTCAGGCCAGCTCGCACACATCGGCTGCAAAAAAACGGAAGTTAAAAGCCTCGGACAACTCGTCCACAATGTTTCCCTTGCTGAACTTCGAGGGGCCATAACTCCGTTTCCAGGGGGTCTTGTACGATTTCAGGGACATCATTGAAATCAGCATGGGACCGTTTTCAAGATAGGCGGAGGACCAGAACAACGTCTTTACACTGCCTTTAAACGAGGAAATTTTTTGTACAGGGTAAATCAAACCACTCTCAACTCAAATACCAACTCTTCTGACTCATAGAAATCTTTCGCAGAAATCATTCTGCATTTAGTAGGCAGATTGCTTTAAACACTTCACATTGAGGATTCATATGCCTTGTCTATCAGTTTGAGAACATCTTCACGATGACTTCACCCTAAGCTTCCTAATTGAACACAGTCACTCACAACTCAGTTCAAACAGCATTTCAGTCAAAACGCAATGCATTGTTGGATTCTATATGAAAAACTTCTACGGGCGGTTTCTACTCACATACATAATTGTCCATTGGGTCTTCCTCCAAAGGTCCGACATCTCCGGAGCCCTTCATCCCCTCCGGAGCTCAGACCCCCTTGTGGGGGCCTATCCCGCGCCGAACCCTTTATGGCACTGATTGATATGGGAGATCTGATACTTGATTGATTTTTGACTTGGTAATGTTTTTTTAATGGTTTAACGAGCAGATAAGCAGGCTGGTTAGTAGGTAGTATACTTCGGCGACTCGAAAATTTTTTCGAATAATCGAGTTTTAGACTAAGTCGATTTTTGAAAATTTCAAATAATCGAGTTTTCGACTAAGTCGATATTTGAAAATTTCGAATAATCGAGTTTTCGACTAACTCGATTTTTCAAAATTTCGAATAATCGAGTAGTCGAATTGACTCGATTTTTCGAATAATCGAATGATCATGTTTTTCACTAACTCAATTTTTCCAATTTTAGACATTTGAGTTTCTGAAGCACCTTATCTCGACTATTTTGAGCATACCACATTCTACTGCTTCAAGACATTGATTAAAAGTATATCTGGCAATGAAAAACGCCATCTTCACACAGTAAGACGGCCGGAACCAATACTCATGCATTAATGTCGATTAGCAATATCCATCGAACAAATTCTAAAAGCTTTAGAAAACCGAACAAATTTCACCATAGGAGACAAATACGGTTCAATGAGATCATTTAATGGATGAACAATCAGATTTCATCTTTGGAGACGATAACACTATGTAACACGATTTTTGTTACTGGCTTCTAAGTGTTATATTTCAATTGCTTATGTCCAAAGTATGTGAAAAAATGACTTCATTGAGAACAAACTTCGCTTACACTACGACAGCACGAAGAAAACCCGTTTTTTGTGCAAATAAGAAGATTTTCATTCATTTTCGACATTATGAACAGGTAAAAACAAGAAATTCACACGGAATAGACAAACACAGTCGGAAAGCACTCAACACGATTTAGAAATGTGTAGATTCCCTAGGTTTACGATTGTACTCACCCTCTCGAAGTTGCGAATCACCCTCTCGAAGTTGCACTCAAATGTAGTCCCCCATCATGTCGTTAGACTGTCTTTGGTAACGACTCTGTCCGATGCTAAGGTCAGGCTAGTATATTCGTCGGACCACAGATCAAGAGGATCATAAAGTGTGAGGATTTCGCAAAGCTATTGAACAGGACGGAGAGAACGGCTCGGAACAATTTCGTTGCAGTTGTTCACTGCTTCCTAAGTGATCACAAGGTGAAAGCTATGTGGAGTTGGTGCATTCTCATAAAGAATTACGCCTAAATGGGATGCAGAATGTCTCTAAAAATCCATATCATTGATTCGCATCTTGAAAAGTTTAACGAGCAAGGGAAGCCCTTTCATCAAGATATATTGGAGGTTGAACGTCGTTACCAATGATAGTATAATGAAACCATGAGGGAGGACTACATTTGGGTGCAACTTCGAGAGAGTGATTCACAGTACAATCGTAAATCTAGAAAATCTACACATTTCTAAACCTTATTGAGTGGTTTCCGACTGTGTTTGTCTATTCCTTGTGCATTTTTTGTTTTTACCTGATTATAGTGCCGAAAATGAATAAAAATCTTTCTAATTTCACAAAAAAATGAGTTGTCTTCGTTCTGTCATCGTGTAAGGAACGTTTGTGCTAAATGAAGTCATTTTTCACATACGTTAAGACATAAACAATTGAAATATAACACTTAGAAACCAGGAACAAAAATAGTTTCACGTAAATACGCGATTTTCCAAATTTCATTGACCTAGTCACAAAAGTGAAGTTTACCTGGAATAACAGCGATTTCCTGTCTGTTCTAGACCTAACGAGTTGGGAAAACACAATTTCAACCCAGGAACAAAAAAAAGTTAAAATTTGTCACAGTGTAATCATGGAAAAGCCGGAGCTGAGTGTAACAATAATAAGCCAGGGCAAGTCGTAGTCTGCCTCTAGATCATCCAAACCCATAGTGGACTCTCCGTCATCATATTCAGCCTCTTCGGCTAGACTTTAGCCGTTTTCCTCGTCTTTTTGGCCTTCATGGCCTTTTTCGTCTTCTTGCCCGATTTTTTCGACGGAGAGTGCAGCTTCTCCTCCGTATCTGCGAAGCTGTGCTTCTGTTGCCACAATAGAAGCTGTTAGTTTTCTGGATCTCCCACCTTTCTTCTAAGAGAAAGTAGGATAAAGCCAAGCATTAAAAACAAATTTGAAAACCAAAAGTTTCGGTTGCGCTGCGACGTTCCGCTGGTCCCAATGCACTCAAGCCTCATTCATGCCTCTTTTCTCGAGCAAGGTGAAATAATTGACCGTCATGTATTAACTTCCAGGCTATCGCGACCGTCTTCTTATCTCTAATGAGTTTATCGGTATGCTCACACCTGAGGATTGAGGAATTTTGGCGTAAATCAATGCCGGCAATAAGTGAAAAAGATGGTCGTGAGCCGTATGAGAACATTCGAGAACTATGAGCAAATAACAACTGGCGGCAAATTAGGTGCATGGTCTGCAACTGTATTTTGAAACAGTTGAACTGACGGAGAACTTCTTTGACTCGAAACAGTCGACTATCGAATTTATTCGACTGTTCGGGTCTATCGAATAATCGAGTCTGCGACTAAGTCGATTTTTCAAAATTTCGAATAATCGAGTTTTCGACTAAATCGATTTTTCAAAATTTCGAATAATCGAGTTTTCGACTAACTCGATTTTCAGTAATTTCGAATAATCGAGTTTTCGACTAATTCGGTTTTTCAAAATTTCGAATAATCGAGTAGTCGAATGACTCGATGTCGACTGTTTCAGTCGATACCAAGACTCGATGACTCGACTCGAAATAACTATAGTAGGTAGGCAATGAGTTAGTCAGGCACGCAGACAGGTATGGTGGATGTATCCGCGAAAGAGATACAATACCGCCGCTATCCAAGGCAAAAAAAATGGGCAAAGTGGGCAACTAATACGCCTTTCGGCCACAACTCGCCTCAAAGTGCTCCGTTTTCAATTTCGAAAACGCCGAAATGTACAGCATGTCGTGATCTAGTCAGTCATGCAAAAATATTTTGCGAAATTTGGGAGCAACATGACTTTTAAGGCGAAATACATTTTCATTTTGACCATGCTAGAGATCGCGTACGGTTGTTTTTGATCGAATGGGCCCGTTATCTTGTGATAACATTATCAAATTCAAAACTAACTGCATATTAAAAAAACGTATTCATAGAAAATTTCCAATTTTATCTCATATAGTTAGATAGGTTGTGGCACGGTGGACATTTTGGTCTTTTCAAAATTGAAAATGGAGCACTTTGAGGCGAGTTGTGGTCGAAATACGCTTTATTTGCCCACTTTGTCCATTTCGCCAATTTTTTCCCTTGGATAGCGGCGGTATTGTAACTGCGGACCACTCAGCAGGCCGCGCGCCTGTCGCGTGCGCCGATCGATCACCACATTTTTCGTGGGCGCACACGACGCTGCGCAGTCTGCTGAGATGTCCGCAGCTATCCCTTTTCTGCTTACCTGAACTATAGAGTCCACGTATCCATTTTAGTGTAGTGAATGGACGGGGCTGCGACGGTAGATTGCCGCGCGCGATTGAAACCCCGTTTGCCGATAATTCCGCCAACGCCACACGGCCGGCCGCAATAATCGTGCCTTGTCCATGCGCTAGACTAAATCTGATACGGAGACCATAAGTAGGATTGCAGCTGCTTGCTAACTAGTTAGTTAATCGCTGTTTATCTAATCAATCGATACTAATTGACAGATCCTAAAGACTTCTGAGGAATATTACGGAACAGCTAACGATTCTATCAAAAAGGGTCTCCTCTAAGCAAAAGTGCTTTGGTGCAGACGGAAACGTCGCAACAAAAAGGAGACAAAAGTGGAGTTCGCGAGAGTCTACAAAAAATGAACAATATTACCTAAAACCCATTCTCAACGTTGGCGTTTCTAAATTATGAAAACGACTCGCTGTGGTAATTAAAGGCACAGTACACCCTCAGACATGAATTGGCGATTTTTATTTCATTGTGCAGTTGACCCCTCCTATATAACACGTGCCAAGTGCGAGATCTGAAATCCTCCAAATAAGCGAGATATAAGCGACCACCACAGGCCCGACCTCCGTGGCTCACCACCACATGCCACACTCTCTACCAGATTTCCGAACTCGATAGCGGCTAAGTGGGTGGATCAATTTGGACCGCGTCGCGTTCTTCAGTCCACTGATGGACTATCTCCTTATCCTGGCTCGCTCTTGCGCAGCGATTGCGAATGAAGAGAAAAACAGGCCCGAGACAACTCGTCCACCAAATTTTCACCCTCAAAATACATGCATCTTCAAGCAGCCATAACTCTGTTCGTAGGGGGTCCTGAGCGATTTCAGAGATACTGCTGTGATCAGCATGTGACCTTCTCCAACATAAGCATAAGAACTGGAAAATAAATCTCTGGGTGTCCTGTGCCGTTAAAGAGGAAGTGTTGTTAACGAAAAAGACCTGACATCAAATGGACCTGCAGTATTCAAAGTCAGGCCAATAATCAGCTGCGTCGGTGGCCCCACCGGCCGATTATCGTGGTACCTCAACCTTGTTCTTGTTCAATTGTTCAGCTTCGTTCCAGCACACTTGTCCAACACGAGAATGTTCGTTGATCACATTCGAGAAGCGGAGCTTAGTCATGGCTGCGTTATGGAATCGTTCGATGTGGCAGCTTTGTGCACCAACTTCTCCAACGATTCCGCCTTACAAGCTGTTCACGAACTTCTGAGTGAACACCAAGGAACGAAAAACATGTACGGGCTAAAATTAAAACAGTTGGTGAGACTTCTCAAGGGAAGCATTATTTGCACGATATTCAGATGGTCGGGAAATTATTTTCGGCAGGTTAGAGGATTGGCTATGGGGCAGCGGCTGTCGACTACCCTAGCTGTAGCATTCATGGCTAAGATTGAGATGTTCATATCAGAAGGAAGATCGCTGCTCTACTGTCGATACATCGACGACTGCCTGATCGTAACCTCCACCCAGTGTGAGAAGGACAGATACTTTGAGATGATAAACGACCAGCCAGCCTTCTTAAACGTGGAAAACAACACGAAGTATGGTGTGTGCAAGACTAGGTGGTATAGGAAGTCCAGCAATCAGAACATCGTTGTTCATTGAATGTTTTCTCATCCCGAACAAACGAAGAATGCGACTGTAGGAAATATGATGTGTACAGCGGCAAGCGTCAGTAGTGGTGCTGAAAAAAGTAGCACTCTTCAAATTTAGCTCGTAGTATTTGGGCATCTAATGGTTACAATCTGTCGACATATGCTCGTAGAAGACGCACTTCGAACAACAACCATTCAACTATTAACGAAACCGAAAAGATTGCTTTCTGCTTGCCACTCATATCTGGCGACTTCAGTAGTGCCGTGCGATTTTGCCTGAGGCGACCGGACCTGGACAACCACGTCGCACTTATCGCTATTCCACCATTCAATCTGAAGCGTCTACTCGTGAGAAATTGGATCTACGATCGATTATGCACCACAACTGATTGCCTGGTTTGTCTTCCGGGTAGAGAGGGCGACTGCATGTACTCCGGAGTGATCTATATGATAGCATGCTTGGCGTTCGGCGACAGCTACGTTGGTGAGTCCGGGCGGCCACTTTGCCTGCGAATCCGTTAGCACGTCGACGGAAAGAGATGCTCACGTGAATCAATCCCGTTGAACCGTGTAAAGGGGGCTGCAGAGTTGTACCGACCGGCGAGTGGTCGCCGAGCGTCAGCCTTGACGCGGCGGCAAAAATGTTACCGGACATTATACATACCATCCGATGGCCAAAATGGCGTCGGATCGGATTTTCGGATATTGCCGATTTTGCAAAACCGACTCAACGGATAAATCGGATACTGTCCCAAACGAGAATTTCGGATAACGGATCCTATCCGAAACCAGAATTTTTGATCGGATCGGATATCGGATATCCGATCGGATAAAATCGGATCCACCGGATAATTCGGATGAAAAAACAGATAAGAAAATTTTTTTAGTAGTACCGAGGATTCAACCCCGTGTATTCAAGAAAATGCATTCTGTAGCCATTACGCGTCGCGGTCCGGTGAATGTCGCGCTCGCGGCGAACACTGAAAACCCCCCACCGTTTCGAGTAGTCTTCAGCGCTTTAAAGGAGTAAATGGCTATCATCTGTGGCGAGAAATGAACGCAGGAAAGCAAATTATGCCCCTGGATATGTCAATTTAAAGCAGGGATGTCGCGTCGCCGCGCAACTCGTCGCGCGCGACGCTCGCTAACCGCGACGCGGCACTCATGGGTGAGAAACGTCGCCCTCCCCTGCAACCGGTGAGAGCTCGTAACTGACCAAAAAGAAGATCTGCCACAGAATCATGGTTTAGCGGGGCGTTGCGACCAATCTCGGTAGGGCTACGACCCCTTACCTTGTTAAACGAAACCTTGGAAAAAAATCCGAATTCGTTACGAACTTCCCCTTCTGGGTAAAAATTGAGCTTAGAAATTATATGATCCCTGCAGAATTAGCGCTGTCGCAGAAAGGGGGGGGGGCACCGTGCAATCGTACATAGCCACGCCCATTTTCCCGTGCCGCCGCATCATGAGTACACCAACCGAGGGTTTCCCTACCCTCCAGAATTCAAGTCGTTTGATTACGACACGGAAAAATGGGTAGGGACAAGTGCGAAACCGAAGCAAGGCTAGTTCTTTTTGCACACTTCCTCTGTTATCTTCAACATAACTGAAGGAAACAACATCAATTAGTTTTAACACAAAACTACGGGTTGCGGAACGTGCCACATATTTGACGGTAGAGCGCGTCCCCGCCGTTGCACCGTCAACCCGTTTTCCACCGCCAAATAACCGTCTCCGTGTATTGAATTTCTCTCCATCTGCGGTACAACCAATAATTCGACTCCTCCCCGTTTTTGCTCCCGCCGTCGCACCGACAAGCCTTTTTACCCCGCTGAACAACCGTCAGCATGTCTAAGTCCAAGTGCAGAACGTCACCCGAGTTATGAGCACAGATTCGCGTTGTAATAAAGCGTCCAAACAAAGACATTCCTCCGAAACCTGTCCATAAAATTGCAAATACAACACTTGTTTGTCTCCCTGAGAGCTCAAAATCATTCGTGTGCCATCATCAGGAGCACTATAAGGAATTGCAAAACGAAATAAGGCCTATCCACTTCACGAAATACCCCCTATCACATATTATGCAGTTATTTTGTGATATTATGACCCCTTCATCATGAAATATTTGTATTTGTTCAATATGCATGTAGTGAAGTGTCAAAATCCATTCCTCACACATGCTTAATCAGCGATTCCGCAACCGTCAATAGCGCGATCTACTGCGAATTCGCGCGACCCCCATGCGACCGCATTTGGAACTGGCTGTTACGGCGGGCGCAATTCTATCCGTTTTTCATCCGAAATCATCCGATATTTATCCGAAATTATCCGATTTTTATCCAATCGATTATCCGTTTTTTATACGATTATCCGGTTTTCTGATCGGATCCTTCGATTTTCACTTTTCCGGATATCGGATAATTCGGATATCGTGTTTTTTCGTCTGATCTGATTTCGGATCAATCCGAAATCGCCATTTTGACGGCGGATCGGATTTCGGATAATTATCCGATCGGATTATCCGACCCGGATATCCGAAACCGACTCTGTCGGATGGAATGTATACCGGACATTATCGTCGCCGCGTCGATTGCCGCTCGCTGGCAGTGACGAAGGGCCGTCGCCACGTCAGAGCACTCTGCGGTGCCCCCTCGTCGCCCTTCACGCCGTGTCGCTCGCCCTCGTCACCCAATGGAATCAATGTTGCATCACCCAGCGCTATTCGTCGCTGCGAGCAACGCCGCAACTTCAACTCTGCAGACCCCTCAATAAGACACGATGGAGAAGATTCAGACGTGAAGGTAGTTGCAATACCGCTGCTATCCAAGGGTAAAAAACGGACGAAAACGCCAAAGTGGGCAACTAAAGCGTCCTCCAACCGCAACTCGCTTTAAAGTGCTTCGTTTTGAATTTCGAAAACGTCGAAATGTATGTACAGGATGTCGTTCTCCAGCCAATCGTGTGAAAATAATCCGCGAAATCCGGGAGGAACATTATTTTCCAAGGTGAAATGCATTTTCATTTTGACAGCGCTAGAGATCGAGTACGGCTGTTTTTCGCCGGACTCGTTCATTATCTTGTGAAATCATTATCATATCCATAACCAACACCACTTTAAAAAAAGGTTACATTAACAAATTTTTTACTCATATGATACAGTTGGATAGACTGTAGCAAGGTGATCATTTTGATCTTTTCAAAATTAAAAACAGAGCACTTTGAGGCGAGGTGTTATCGAGAAACGCTTTAGTTGGCCACTTTGCCAATTTCGCCGATTTTTTACAATTGGATAGTGGCTGTATTGTATCTTACAACGCGAAACTAAAATCATGCCTCTGGAAACGTCAGAGGCGTTTTGGATACAGACTGCAGGACCAGCCATGATTCGAAGGAAGGAATGCCTTTCAACAACAGCTACACTCAATCCATTTATCCAGTTGTGTCATTTTTGATACACACATTGCGACCAGTCTGTGACCTTGAGTAAAGCCTCTTTCATAGTTGGCCGACCGACTTCGGACGACTCGTTAAGCCCTTTTCACAGTCTGCCGGACGACGCCGTCCGGCACCTTATGAAATAGGACTGAGGCATCGGTGCAGCCCGCACTGCGATGTCGGGCGACTGACGTCGCAGTGCGTTGAAATCATTGACACGACGTTGGAGAAAGTTATGAAGAGTCAAAACGTGTTGGTTTCGTCTTAAAGGCAGCATACACGCTCGTAAACGTGATTGAGATAACTACCGAAATAGAATGGTGTGGCCCAGATTACAACGCCTACGCATTTTGAAGTGTCAGAAACGACCCACAATGCCGCTACATGAGTTAGAAGTTGGCCCCGCCCTGTATTTTCACGCCCCCCGTATTTGCCCTTTTTCTGCAATGCAAGGTTGCTGGGTCATATTCACCGTCGGTACTGTTGGTAGATTGCCTAACAAGTGAACCACACACGTCACTGACGGCGAAGATGGCCCAGCAACCCTGCGTTGGAGGAAAATGGCAATCGCAGGGGGCGTGAAAGCAACCCTGCCAAGCGCGAGATCTCAATTCGATCAAATAAGTGAGACACTACAGAGAAAAGGTCGGCCCCGCCCCCAACATCCTAAAAATAATAAAGCATTTCGCCCCGAATAGGGGACCAAAATCTTTGCAAACGGAAAAAAATGGTTTGTGTGGCGATGCTCAAAGGCGAAATGTACAAAAGCAGAGCTCTTGACCTCCTTTCCGAAGCTGTGGGCGCGATAAGGCTTTTGGGGTATAGTGGGCGGGGCCGACTTTTTCCCTGTGGTTTCTCGCTTATTCAAGCGAATTAAGATCTCGCGCTTGGCAGGGTTGCTATTCACGGTAGGCGGACTATAATATCAAATTTTACCCCTGATGTTGGACTGTGCCTTTAAGGCTCATTCATAGCTGGTCACTTCGACTTGAAATCGAAGCGACCAACAACACTGCCGCGATCTGAAATCGCTACGTGCCGCGACTTGAAATCGTTTCGTCCAGCGATTTCACAGCGCTCGGGGTGCCGTAATTTCGCGTGAAATAGACAGACAATTGCGGACAGAGCCATGAGAATGAAAAAAAAACTTTTTTCTCTGCATTCCTACATATTTTTCTGACATTCTTGCCCTTACCTACTAGATAAAAGGGTTTTGCACAGTTTTCAAACAAAAAAAATGGTTCCAAAAGAGGATGGGGTGGAATTTGTTTGAACAGCAACATAAAACTAAAGCTAAAGTTACTAGTTGCTCGAAGCCGGCATGAAATGTAATTTTTCGGTAGCCTCATTACATTTTCTCATCTCTCTCATCGTAAGTGTATGATAAATACTCGTTTCTCCCCTTCACATGCCGTATTTTATGCGAGTAAACTCTGACGTCTGCATTTTTGCGCCACATATGCAAGGTTGTGACGAAAGATTGCGGACTAGTCGCTTCGACTAGACGAATCGTTTCCATCTTGGAAGCGACTCGATTAGTCGAAACGACCTAACAAAATCAAGCAGATCGCTTCGACCGGCTATGAAATACCCTAGTCGCTCGGCGATCGCGTCTGAAACTGCAAACTGTTCCAAAACGTCGCGATTCAGTGCAAGATCTGTTGACACGATGGGTTTTGTAACTGTTGGCAGTGCCGCGACTAGTCGAAGCGACCTGCTATAAATGAGCCTTTACCTTCAGTCCTGAAAAGTCGGAACTGAAGGTTGTTTACAGCAGCTTCCCTCGCACTGCGGCACTCTTATAACGTGCCGGACGACCTCGTCCGGCAGACTGTGAAAGAGGCTTTATCGAATGCGAAATATCTACATATCTATCCATCTTATCTATCTTTGCTTATCATATTTAATACCGATTCGTCCGACGTCGGTCGTCATACTATGAAAGGGCCTTTAAACGGTGTCTCATTCTTAATTTTCCCTCGCTAACTGCTGGTCGGAGGTGTCGACGCACTCCGGTCTATTAAAAGGTGGGGATTCTGAGGGGTTTAACGCCGTCGGCGCGCGGCAGCCGAAGCAGTTCACAACTTCGATTGGACATGTACGCGTTGTTTGTGCGTGCAATTTAATTAAATTGACTTTATCACTTTAGGGCTCTGAACAAGGCGTCAGAAGCCCAAGCGCGTTCGTCGATAAATAAAGATCCGTATCAACCTCGTGGTGGCTGAAAATCGAAGAAAACGCTAGCTGGGAAGAGTCTAATGAGTTTTAAAAAAGGACTCCGATTCACTCGAACGCTAACGTCGGACAGGGAACGAAATTCTCATGCCGTAAAATAGCGTGTTTTGGTGTGTCGATTGCGTCCAACACTACTCATTCTACGACATCATGGAAAATAAAATTCACAATAATGTTCTCACGATTTGCCTGTACACACCGAAACTCAGCCTAGATTGGAAATGCTTTGTCGTTTCAATCTCCTTATACGTAAATTATCATATAACTTAGGTTCTCTTCTGAAATAAACCAAGGAAGTCCAGGAATGCATTCTCCAGGGTAGCAAAAATTTCCATGGTGTCGTACAATGAAAAGTGCTGGACGCAATCAACACAACAAAACACGCTATTTCACGGCATGAGAATCTCGTTCCATGTCCGACGTTAGCGTTTGAGTCTCCGATTCGCCATATCATGTACTCCTATAGTTTCACTTTTCCTAACTGCTAGACCTAACCGTTTGTGCAGTTCTAACTAATGTAGTCTTCTCTTTTCAATAATAACCATTGCATAGGTCCACATACGTTCGGTACACGCCTAAACAGAGGAGATTTTGAAACCTTAGAGTTCTTCCGTGTTGTTCGTTTTTGCTGTTCAGAAATGTCAGCCTAGAAAATCGTTTTTAGGAAACATTGTTCAGTTTTTGTAGGCTCTCGCCACTCCACTTCCCGATTGTTTCCTTTTGTTTCTATCTGAACTAAACCACTTTTGCTTGGATGAGCTCCTTTTTTTGATATGTATAACCTACAGGAAGCCTTAGAATATAGAGGAACGGACCACAGAATTGCATTCATGACAACGAAAGTCCCCCAAGAACAATTTTGAGTCAGATGTGAAACAATTTTTCCGAACGCCCTAAGAAGAGTCTAACGAATACCCTTACCTTTTCGCCACGCTGAGAAAACCCCTTCATAACCCGACTCTAATTGTGAGCTCTCTTAAAGGCAGTGTTCACGATGATTTTCGTCCCCGAGTTTTTCACATAAAACAATGCGTTGCCCCCAAGTATTACCAAAATTACGAAGAAACGGCGAGAAACGCATTAAAACGTCGTATTTCAGTGACATTATTTTTAAGCATGGACTAGTTGTCCGATTGGATGAACATGTTCACGGTGGTTCTCACCGGTAAAAAATGGAGCTAATCAAAAATGGAAGAATATTTCAGGCAAAACAGGATTAGTTAGGGCCCTAAGGAAGGAACGGAGCAATAGATAGTAGAGAATTGCAAAAGACGGGTCCACAAAACATTTCATTGTCGCAACAAACACTTCCTGTGATACTTAAGAGGCGGGGTGACACTTAAGGATTTCGAGCACATCTGGTGCATTTTTCTCAGTTTCAACGTCATTTTAGTTCTACCCGGGGGCCACTTAATCAATATAGCGAATATTCTCAAAATTGAAGATTATCGTGAACACTGCCTTTAAGCGCTTCTCTATATCAAGGTGTCAAGGTACTCCGCCAACGCGTAGCTGGTACCTCACACGGAAATCAGAGATGCCCAGGGTTTCGGAGGCATCTAGTCTGATTTTGACACGAGAATTTACGTAAGTTACGGAAAGTTTAGCCTCAGTTGGTGGAATTTTAGCTACAGCGCCCGCATATCGCTCCAGCCGCGAAGCGGCTGGAGAGGTTTGGTTTTGCCTAGGCCTTGTGATCACTTAGAATTTTATAAAATGGTTTATAGAATCGTTGAAACAAAATTTCTGAAGATTTCCTTCTGGATATAAGTGAAGGGGTCCAGAAGACACCTGCTGTCCAATTTTCAGCAAAATCGGTTCACAAATAACAAAGTTGTGAGCCCGAAAGCTTAAGAAAATTTGATGGTGTGCGCCGTAGGCCGTGGGCCGTGGGCCGTAGGCCGTCACGCTTTTCAGTCCTCACTGCTAATAGCCACTGCCAATGGTCTCAGGCAATCAACTTGGCAGACAGGTAAGTTGGTAGGAGGTACGTAGGCTGGTAAGTAATCGATTTGTAGGTGAGTGGGGATTCTGATGGCATCATCGGGACGTCGTGAAAGTGCTTCGGGCTTCTGATGACATCATCGGGACGTCGTGGAAAGTGCTTCGGGCTTCTGATGACGTCATCGGAACGTCATGGAAAGTGCTTCGGGCTTCTCGTGACGTCATCGGGATGTCGTTAAAAACGCTTCGAGTTTCTGATGACGTCATCGGGACGTCGTGAAAATGCTTCGGGCTTCTGATGACGTCATCGGGACGTCGTGGAAAGTGCTTCGGGCTTCTGATGACGTCATCGGAACGTCGTGGATAGTGCTTCGGGCTTCTGATGACGTCATCGGAACGTCGTGGAAAGTGCTTCGGGCTTCTCGTGACGTCATCGGGATGTCGTTAAAAACGCTTCGAGTTTCTGATGACGTCATCGGGACGTCGTGAAAATGCTTCGGGCTTCTGATGACGTCATCGGGACGTCGTGGAAAGTGCTTCGGGCTTCTGATGACGTCATCGGAACGTCGTGGATAGTGCTTCGGGCTTCTGATGACGTCATCGGGACGTCGTGGAAAGTGCTTCGGGCTTCTGATGACGTCATCGGAACGTCGTGGAAAGTGCTTCGGGCTTCTGATGACGTCATCGGAACGTCGTGGATAGTGCTTCGGGCTTCTGATGACGTCATCGGAACGTGATGGAAAGTGCTTCGGGATTCTGATGACGTCATCGGAACGTCGGGGGAAGTGGTTCGGGGTTCTGATGACGTCATCGGGATGTCGTGATAAGTGCTTCGGGCTTCTGATGACGTCATCGGGACGTCGTGGAAAGTGCTTCGGGCTTCTCGTGACGTCATCGGGATGTCGTTAAAAACGCTTCGAGTTTCTGATGACGTCATCGGGACGTCGTGGAAAGTGCTTCGGGCTTCTGATGACGTCATCGGGACGTCGTGGAAAGTGCTTCGGGCTTCTGATGACGTCATCGGAACGTCGTGGATAGTGCTTCGGGCTTCTGGTGACGTCATCGGGACGTCGTGGAAAGTGCTTCGGGCTTCTGATGACGTCATCGGGACGTCGTGGAAAGTGCTTCGGGCTTCTGATGACGTCATCGGAACGTCGTGGATAGTGCTTCGGGCTTCTGATGACGTCATCGGAACGTCGTGGAAAGTGCTTCGGGCTTCTGATGACGTCATCGGGACGTCGTGGAAAGTGCTTCGGGCTTCTGATGACGTCATCGGGATGTCGTTAAAAACGCTTCGAGTTTCTGATGACGTCATCGGGACGTCGTGGAAAGTGCTTCGGGCTTCTGATGACGTCATCGGGACGTCGTGGAAAGTGCTTCGGGCTTCTGATGACGTCATCGGAACGTCGTGGAAAGTGCTTCGGGCTTCTCGTGACGTCATCGGGATGTCGTTAAAAACGCTTCGAGTTTCTGATGACGTCATCGGGACGTCGTGAAAATGCTTCGGGCTTCTGATGACGTCATCGGGACGTCGTGGAAAGTGCTTCGGGCTTCTGATGACGTCATCGGAACGTCGTGGATAGTGCTTCGGGCTTCTGATGACGTCATCGGAACGTCGTGGAAAGTGCTTCGGGCTTCTGATGACGTCATCGGAACGTCGTGGAAAGTGCTTCGGGCTTCTGATGACGTCATCGGGACGTCGTTAAAAGTGCTTCGGGCTTCTGATGACGTCATCGGGATGTTGTGGAAAGTGCTTCCGGGCTTCTCGTGACGTCATCGGGATGTCGTTAAAAACGCTTCGAGTTTCTGATGACGTCATCGGGACGTCGTGAAAATGCTTCGGGCTTCTGATGACGTCATCGGGACGTCGTGGAAAGTGCTTCGGGCTTCTGATGACGTCATCGGAACGTCGTGGATAGTGCTTCGGGCTTCTGATGACGTCATCGGAACGTCGTGGAAAGTGCTTCGGGCTTCTGATGACGTCATCGGGACGTCGTGAAAAGTACTTCGGGCTTCTCGTGACGTCATCGGGATGTCGTGGAAAGTGCTTCGGGCTTCTCGTGACGTCGTCGGGATGTCGTTAAAAACGCTTCGAGTTTCTGATGACGTCATCGGATGTCGTGAAAGTGCTTCGGGCTTCTGATGATGATGAAGTCATCGGGACGTCGTGGAAAGTGCTTCGGGCTTCTGATGACGTCATCGGGACGTCGTGGAAAGTGCTTCGAGTTTCTGATGACGTCATCGGGACGTCGTGAAAATGCTTCGGGCTTCTGATGACGTCATCGGGACGTCGTGGAAAGTGCTTCGGGCTTCTGATGACGTCATCGGAACGTCGTGGATAGTGCTTCGGGCTTCTGATGACGTCATCGGGACGTCGTGGAAAGTGCTTCGGGCTTCTGATGACGTCATCGGAACGTCGTGGAAAGTGCTTCGGGCTTCTGATGACGTCATCGGAACGTCGTGGATAGTGCTTCGGGCTTCTGATGACGTCATCGGAACGTCGTGGAAAGTGCTTCGGGCTTCTGATGACGTCATCGGAACGTCGTGGAAAGTGCTTCGGGCTTCTCGTGACGTCATCGGGATGTCGTTAAAAACGCTTCGAGTTTCTGATGACGTCATCGGGACGTCGTGGAAAGTGCTTCGGGCTTCTGATGACGTCATCGGAACGTCGTGGATAGTGCTTCGGGCTTCTGATGACGTCATCGGAACGTCGTGGAAAGTGCTTCGGGCTTCTCGTGACGTCATCGGGATGTCGTTAAAAACGCTTCGAGTTTCTGATGACGTCATCGGGATGTCGTTAAAAACGCTTCGAGTTTCTGATGACGTCATCGGGACGTCGTGGAAAGTGCTTCGGGCTTCTGATGACGTCATCGGGACGTCGTGGAAAGTGCTTCGGGCTTCTGATGACGTCATCGGAACGTCGTGGAAAGTGCTTCGGGCTTCTCGTGACGTCATCGGGATGTCGTTAAAAACGCTTCGAGTTTCTGATGACGTCATCGGGACGTCGTGAAAATGCTTCGGGCTTCTGATGACGTCATCGGGACGTCGTGGAAAGTGCTTCGGGCTTCTGATGACGTCATCGGAACGTCGTGGATAGTGCTTCGGGCTTCTGATGACGTCATCGGAACGTCGTGGAAAGTGCTTCGGGCTTCTGATGACGTCATCGGAACGTCGTGGAAAGTGCTTCGGGCTTCTGATGACGTCATCGGGACGTCGTTAAAAGTGCTTCGGGCTTCTCGTGACGTCATCGGGATGTTGTGGAAAGTGCTTCGGGCTTCTCGTGACGTCATCGGGATGTCGTTAAAAACGCTTCGAGTTTCTGATGACGTCATCGGGACGTCGTGAAAATGCTTCGGGCTTCTGATGACGTCATCGGGACGTCGTGGAAAGTGCTTCGGGCTTCTGATGACGTCATCGGAACGTCGTGGATAGTGCATCGGGCTTCTGATGACGTCATCGGAACGTCGTGGAAAGTGCTTCGGGCTTCTGATGACGTCATCGGGACGTCGTTAAAAGTGCTTCGGGCTTCTCGTGACGTCATCGGGATGTTGTGGAAAGTGCTTCGGGCTTCTCGTGACGTCGTCGGGATGTCGTTAAAAACGCTTCGAGTTTCTGATGACGTCATCGGATGTCGTGAAAGTGCTTCGGGCTTCTGATGATGATGAAGTCATCGGGACGTCGTGGAAAGTGCTTCGGGCTTCTGATGACGTCATCGGGACGTCGTGGAAAGTGCTTCGAGTTTCTGATGACGTCATCGGGACGTGGTGAAAATGCTTCGGGCTTCTGATGGCGTGATCGGGACGGCGTGGGAGGTGCTTCGGGCTTCTGATGACGTCATCGGAACGTCGTGGAAAGTGGGCTTCTGATGACGTCATCGGAACGTCGTGGATAGTGCTTCGGGCTTCTCGTGACGTCATCGGGATGTCGTTAAAAACGCTTCGAGTTTCTGATGACGTCATCGGGATGTCGTTAAAAATGCTTCGAGTTTCTGATGACGTCATCGGGACGTCGTGGAAAGTGCTTCGGGCTTCTGATGACGTCATCGGGACGTCGTGGAAAGTGCTTCGGGCTTCTGATGACGTCATCGGAACGTCGTGGAAAGTGCTTCGGGCTTCTCGTGACGTCATCGGGATGTCGTTAAAAACGCTTCGAGTTTCTGATGACGTCATCGGGACGTCGTGAAAATGCTTCGGGCTTCTGATGACGTCATCGGGACGTCGTGGAAAGTGCTTCGGGCTTCTGATGACGTCATCGGAACGTCGTGGATAGTGCTTCGGGCTTCTGATGACGTCATCGGAACGTCGTGGAAAGTGCTTCGGGCTTCTGATGACGTCATCGGGACGTCGTTAAAAGTGCTTCGGGCTTCTCGTGACGTCATCGGGATGTTGTGGAAAGTGCTTCGGGCTTCTCGTGACGTCGTCGGGATGTCGTTAAAAACGCTTCGAGTTTCTGATGACGTCATCGGATGTCGTGAAAGTGCTTCGGGCTTCTGATGATGATGAAGTCATCGGGACGTCGTGGAAAGTGCTTCGGGCTTCTGATGACGTCATCGGGACGTCGTGGAAAGTGCTTCGGGCTTCTGATGACGTCATCGGAACGTCGTGGGAAATGTTCCGGGCTGCTGATGACGTCATCGGGACGTCGTGGAAAGTGCTTCGGGCTTCTGATGACGTCATCGGAACGTCGTCGAAAGTGCTCCGGGCTTCTGACGACGTCATCGGTACGTCGTGGAAAGTGCTTCGGGCTTCTGATGACGTTATCGGAACGTCGTGGAAAGTGCTCCGGGCTTCTGATGACGTCATCGGGACGTCGTGGAAAGTGCTCCGGGCTTCTGATGACGTCCTCGGGACGTCGTGGAAAGTGCTTCGGGCTTCTGATGACGTCATCGGAACGTCGTGGAAAGTGCTCCGGGCTTCTGATGACGTCATCGGGACGTCATGGAAAGTGCTCCGGGCTTCTGATGACGTCATCGGAACGTCGTGGAAAGTGCTTCGGGCTTCTCGTGACGTCATCGGGATGTCGTTAAAAACGCTTCGAGTTTCTGATGACGTCATCGGGACGTCGTGAAAATGCTTCGGGCTTCTGATGACGTCATCGGAACGTCGTGGAAAGTGCTTCGGGCTTCTGATGACGTCATCGGGACGTCGTGAAAAGTGCTTCGGGCTTCTGATGACGTCATCGGGACGTCGTGGAAAGTGCTTCCGGGCTTCTGATGACGTCATCGGGATGTCGTTAAAAGTGCTTCGAGTTTCTGATGACGTCATCGGGACGTCGTGGAAAGTGCTTCCGGGCTTCTGATGATGATGAAGTCACCGGAACGTCGTGAAAGTGCTACGGGCTTCTGATGACGTCGTCGGGACGTCGTGGAAAGTGCTTCGGGCTCCTGATGACGTCATCGGAACGTCGTGGATAGTGCTTCGGGCTTCTGATGACGTCATCGGAACGTCGTGGAAAGTGCTTCGGGCTTCTGATGACGTCATCGGGACGTCGTGGAAAGTGCTTCGGGCTTCTGATGATGATGACGTCATCGGGACGTCGTGGAAAGTGCTTCGGGCTTCTGATAACGTCATCGGGACGTCGTGGAAAGTGCTTCGGGCTTCTGATGACGTCATCGGGACGTCGTGGAAAGTGCTTCCGGGCTTCTGATGACGTCATCGGAACGTCGTGGAAAGTGCTCCGGGCTTCTGATGACGTCATCGGGACGTCATGGAAAGTGCTCCGGGCTTCTGATGACGTCATCGGAACGTCGTGGAAAGTGCGGGCTTCTGATGACGTCATCGGAACGTCGTGGAAAGTGCTCCGGGCTTCTGATGACGTCATCGGGACGTCGTGGAAAGTGCTTCGGGCTTCTGATGACGTCATCGGAACGTCGTGGAAAGTGCTCCGGGCTTCTGATGACGTCATCGGGACGTCGTGGAAAGTGCTCCGGGCTTCTGATGACGTCATCGGGACGTCGTGGAAAGTGCTTCGGGCTTCTGATGACGTCATCGGGACGTCGTGGAAAGTGCTCCGGGCTTCTGATGACGTCATCGGGACGTCGTGGAAAGTGCTCCGGGCTTCTGATGACGTCATCAGGACGTCGTGGAAAGTGCTCCGGGCTTCTGATGACGTCATCGGGACGTCGTGGAAAGTGCTTCGGGCTTCTGATGACGTCATCGGAACATCGTGGAAAGTGCTCCGGGCTTCTGATGACGTCATCGGGACGTCGTGGAAAGTGCTCCGGGCTTCTGATGACGTCATCGGGACGTCGTGGAAAGTGCTCCGGGCTTCTGATGACGTCATCTGGACGTCGTGGAAAGTGCTCCGGGCTTCTGATGACGTCATCGGAACGTCGTGGAAAGTGCTCCGGGCTTCTGATGACGTCATCGGGACGTCGTGGAAAGTGCTCCGGGCTTCTGAGGACGTCATCGGGACGTCGTGGAAAGTGCTTCGAGCTTCTGATGACGTCATCGGAACGTCGTGGAAAGTGCTCCGGGCTTCTGATGACGTCATCGGGACGTCATGGAAAGTGCTTCGGTCTTCTGATAACGTCATCGGGACGTCGTGGAAAGTGCTTCGGGCTTCTGATGACGTCATCGGGACGTCGCTAAAAACGCTTCGGGCTTCTGATGACGTCATCGGGACGTCGTGAAAATGCTTCGGGCTTCTGATGACGTCATCGGAACGTCGTGGAAAGTGCTTCGGGCTTCTGATAACGTCATCGGGACGTCGTGAAAAGTGCTTCGGGCTTCTCGTGACGTCATCGGGACGTCGTGGAAAGTGCTTCGGGCTTCTGATGACGTCATCGGGACGTCGTGGAAAGTGCTCCGGGCTTCTGATGACGTCATCGGAACGTCGTCGAAAGTGCTCCGGGCTTCTGATGACGTCATCGGGACGTCATGGAAAGTGCTCCGGGCTTCTGATGACGTCATCGGAACGTCGTGGAAAGTGCTTCGGGCTTCTGATGACGTCATCGGGATGTCGTGGAAAGTGCTTCGGCTTTCTGATGACGTCATCGGGACGTCGTGGAAAGTGCTTCGGGCTTCTGATGACGTCATCGGAACGTCGTGGAAAGTGCTTCGGGCTTCTGATGACGTCATCGGAACGTCGTGGAAAGTGCTCCGGGCTTCTGATGACGTCATCGGAACGTCGTGAAAAGTGCTTCGGGCTTCTGTTGACGTCATCGGGACGTCGTGGAAAGTGCTTCGGGCTTCTGATGACGTCATCGGGACGTCGTGGAAAGTGCTTCGGGCTTCTGATGACGTCATCGGAACGTCGTGGAAAGTGCTTCGGGCTTCTGATGACGTCATCGGAACGTCGTGGAAAGTGCTCCGGGCTTCTGATGACGTCATCGGGACGTCGTGGAAAGTGCTTCGGGCTTCTGATGACGTCATCGGAACGTCGTGGAAAGTGCTTCGGGCTTCTGATGACGGCATCGGACGTCGTGGAAAGTGCTCCGGGCTTCTGATGACGTCATCGGAACGTCGTGAAAGTGCTTCGGGCTTCTGATGACGTCATCGGGACGTCGTGGAAAGTGCTTCGGGCTTCTGATGACGTCATCGGAGCGTCGTGGAAAGTGCTCCGGGCTTCTGATGACGTCATCAGGACGTCGTGGAAAGTGCTCCGGGCTTCTGATGACGTCATCGGAACGTCGTGGAAAGTGCTTCGGGCTTCTGATGACGTCATCGGGACGTCGTGGAAAGTGCTTCGGGCTTCTGATGACGTCATCGGGACGTCGTGGAAAGTGCTTCGGGCTTCTGATGACGTCATCGGAACGTCGTGGAAAGTGCTCCGGGCTTCTGATGACGTCATCGGGACGTCGTGGAAAGTGCTTCGGGCTTCTGATGACGTCATTGGAACGTCGTGGAAAGTGCTTCGGGTTTCTGATGACGTCATCGGGACGTCGTGGAAAGTGCTTCGGGCTTCTGATGACGTCATCGGGACGTCGTGAAAGTGCTTCGGGCTTCTGATGACGTCATCGGAACGTCGTGGAAAGTGCTTCGGGCTTCTCGTGACGTCATCGGGACGTCGTGGAAAGTGCTTCGGGCTTCTGATGACGTCATCGGGACGTCGTGGAAAGTGCTTCGGGCTTCTGATGACGTCATCGGGACGTCGTGGAAAGTGCTTCGGGCTTCTGATGACGTCATCGGAACGTCGTGGAAAGTGCTTCGGGCTTCTGATGACGTCATCGGGACGTCGTGGAAAGTGCTTCGGGCTTCTGATGACGTCATCGGAACGTCGTGGAAAGTGCTCCGGGCTTCTGATGACGTCATCGGGACGTCGTGGAAAGTGCTCCGGGCTTCTGATGACGTCATCGGGACGTCGTGGAAAGTGCTTCGGGCTTCTGATGACGTCATCGGAACGTCGTGGAAAGTGCTCCGGGCTTCTGATGACGTCATCGGGACGTCGTGGAAAGTGCTTCCGGGCTTCTGATGACGTCATCGGAACGTCGTGGAAAGTGCTCCGGGCTTCTGATGACGTCATCGGAACGTCGTGGAAAGTGCTTCGGGCTTCTGATGAAGGCGTCATCGGGACGTCGTGAAAAGTGCTTCGGGCTTCTGATGACGTCATCGGAACGTCGTGGAAAGTGCTCCGGGCTTCTGATGGCGTCATCGGGACGTCGTGAAAAGTGCTCCGGGCTTCTGATGACGTCATCGGAACGTCGTGGAAAGTGCTCCGGGCTTCTGATGACGTCATCGGGACGTCGTGGAAAGTGCTCCGGGCTTCTGATGACGTCATCGGAACGTCGTGGAAAGTGCTCCGGGCTTCTGATGACGTCATCACAACGTCGTGGAAAGTGGTCCGGGCTTCTGATGACGTCATCGGGACGTCGTGGAAAGTGCTTCGGGCTTCTGATGACGTCATCGGAACGTCGTGGAAAGTGCTCCGGGCTTCTGATGACGTCATCGGGACGTCGTGGAAAGTGCTCCGGGCTTCTGATGACGTCATCGGGACGTCGTGGAAAGTGCTTCGGGCTTCTGATGACGTCATCGGAACGTCGTGGAAAGTGCTCCGGGCTTCTGATGACGTCATCGGGACGTCATGGAAAGTGCTCCGGGCTTCTGATGACGTCATCGGAACGTCGTGGAAAGTGCTTCGGGCTTCTGATGACGTCATCGGAACGTCGTGGAAAGTGCTCCGGGCTTCTGATGACGTCATCGGGACGTCGTGGAAAGTGCTTCGGGCTTCTGATGACGTCATCGGAACGTCGTGGAAAGTGCTCCGGGCTTCTGATGACGTCATCGGGACGTCGTGGAAAGTGCTCCGGGCTTCTGATGACGTCATCGGGACGTCGTGGAAAGTGCTTCGGGCTTCTGATGACGTCATCGGGACGTCGTGGAAAGTGCTCCGGGCTTCTGATGACGTCATCGGGACGTCGTGGAAAGTGCTTCGGGCTTCTGATGACGTCATCGGAACGTCGTGGAAAGTGCTCCGGGCTTCTGATGACGTCATCGGGACGTCGTGGAAAGTGCTTCGGGCTTCTGATGACGTCATCGGAACGTCGTGAAAGTGCTCCGGGCTTCTGATGACGTCATGGGGGCGTCGTGGAAAGTCCTTCGGGCTTCTGATGACGTCATCGGGACGTCGTGAAAAGTGCTTCGGGCTTCTGATGACGTCATCGGGACGTCGTGGAAAGTGCTCCGGGCTTCCTGAGTGACGTCATCGGGACGTCGTGGAAAAGTGCTTCCGGGCTTCTGATGACGTCATCAGACGTCGTGGAAAGTGCTCGGGCTTCTGACGACGTCATCGGGACGTCGTGGAAAGTGCTTCGGGCTTCTGATGACGTTATCGGAACGTCGTGGAAAGTGCTCCGGGCTTCTGATGACGTCATCGGGACGTCGTGGAAAGTGCTCCGGGCTTCTGATGACGTCATCGGGACGTCGTGGAAAGTGCTTCGGGCTTCTGATGACGTCATCGGAACGTCGTGGAAAGTGCTCCGGGCTTCTGATGACGTCATCGGGACGTCGTGGAAAGTGCTTCGGGCTTCTGATGACGTCATCGGAACGTCGTGGAAAGTGCTCCGGGCTTTTGATGACGTCATCGGGACGTCGTGGAAAGTGCTTCGGGCTTCTGATGACGTCATCGGAACGTCGTGGAAAGTGCTCCGGGCTTCTGATGACGTCATCGGGACGTCGTGGAAAGTTCTTCAGGCTTCTGATGACGTCGTCGGGATGTCGTTAAAAACGCTTCGAGTTTCTGATGACGTCATCGGGACGTCATGGAAAGTGCTTCGGGCTTCTGATGACGTTATCGGAACGTCGTGAAAAGTGCTCCGGGCTTCTGATGACGTCCTCGGAACGTCATGGAAAGTGCTTCGGGCTTCTCGTGACGTCATCGGGATGTCGTTAAAAACGCTTCGAGTTTCTGATGACGTCATCGGGACGTCGTGAAAATGCTTCGGGCTTCTGATGACGTCATCGGGACGTCGTGGAAAGTGCTTCGGGCTTCTGATGACGTCATCGGAACGTCGTGGATAGTGCTTCGGGCTTCTGATGACGTCATCGGAACGTCGTGGAAAGTGCTTCGGGCTTCTCGTGACGTCATCGGGATGTCGTTAAAAACGCTTCGAGTTTCTGATGACGTCATCGGGACGTCGTGAAAATGCTTCGGGCTTCTGATGACGTCATCGGGACGTCGTGGAAAGTGCTTCGGGCTTCTGATGACGTCATCGGAACGTCGTGGATAGTGCTTCGGGCTTCTGATGACGTCATCGGGACGTCGTGGAAAGTGCTTCGGGCTTCTGATTACGTCATCGGAACGTCGTGGAAAGTGCTTCGGGCTTCTGATGACGTCATCGGAACGTCGTGGATAGTGCTTCGGGCTTCTGATGACGTCATCGGAACGTCGTGGAAAGTGCTTCGGGCTTCTGATGACGTCATCGGAACGTCGTGGAAAGTGCTTCGGGCTTCTCGTGACGTCATCGGGATGTCGTTAAAAACGCTTCGAGTTTCTGATGACGTCATCGGGACGTCGTGGAAAGTGCTTCGGGCTTCTGATGACGTGATCGGGACGTCGTGGATAGTGCTTCCGGGCTTCTGATGACGTCATCGGAACGTCGTGGAAAGTGCTTCGGGCTTCTCGTGACGTCATCGGGACGTCGTTAAAAGTGCTTCGGGCTTCTGATGACGTCATCGGGACGTCGTTAAAAACGCTTCGAGTTTCTGATGACGTCATCGGGACGTCGTGGAAAGTGCTTCGGGCTTCTGATGACGTCATCGGGACGTCGTGGAAAGTGCTTCGGGCTTCTGATGACGTCATCGGAACGTCGTGGAAAGTGCTTCGGGCTTCTGATGACGTCATCAGGAACGTCGTTAAAAACGCTTCGGGCTTCTGATGACGTCATCGGGACGTCGTGAAAAGTGCTTCGGGCCTCTGATGACGTCATCGGGACGTCGTGGAAAGTGCTTCGGGCTTCTGATGACGTCATCGGAACGTCGTGGAAAATGCTTCGGGCTTCTGATGACGTCATCGGAACGTCGTGGAAAGTGCTTCGGGCTTCTGATGACGTCATCGGGACGTCGTGGAAAGTGCTTCGGGCTTCTGATGACGTCATCGGAACGTCGTGGAAAGTGCTCCGGGCTTCTGATGACGTCATCGGGACGTCGTGGAGAGTATTCGGGCTTCTGATGACGTCAACGGGACCTCGTGGAAAGTGCTCCGGGCTTCTGATGACGCCATCGGGACGTCGTGAAAAGTGCTTCGGGCTTCTGATGACGTCATCGGGACGTCGTGAAAAGTGTTTCGGGCTTCTCGTGACGTCATCGGGATGTCGTGGAAAGTGCTTCGGGCTTCTCGTGACGTCATCGGGATGTCGTGAAAAGTGCTTCGGGCTTCTGATGACGTCATCGGGACGTCGTGGAAAGTGCTTCGAGTTTCTGATGACGTCATCGGGACGTCGTGGAAAGTGCTCCGGGCTTCTGATGACGTCATCGGGACGTCGTGGAAGTGTTTCGGGTTTCTGATGACGTCATCGGGACGTCGTGGAAAGTGCTTCCGGGCTTCTGATGACGTCATCGGGACGTCGTGGAAAGATGCTTCGGGCTTCTGATGACGTTATCGGAACGTCGTGGAAAGTGCTCCGGGCTTCTGATGACGTCATCGGGACGTCGTGGAAAGTGCTCCGGGCTTCTGATGACGTCCTCGGGACGTCGTGGAAAGTGCTTCGGGCTTCTGATGACGTCATCGGAACGTCGTGGAAAGTGCTCCGGGCTTCTGATGACGTCATCGGGACGTCATGGAAAGTGCTCCGGGCTTCTGATGACGTCATCGGAACGTCGTGGAAAGTGCTTCGGGCTTCTCGTGACGTCATCGGGATGTCGTTAAAAACGCTTCGAGTTTCTGATGACGTCATCGGGACGTCGTGAAAATGCTTCGGGCTTCTGATGACGTCATCGGGACGTCGTGGAAAGTGCTTCGGGCTTCTGATGACGTCATCGGAACGTCGTGGAAAGTGCTTCGGGCTTCTGATGACGTCATCGGGACGTCGTGAAAAGTGCTTCGGGCTTCTCGTGACGTCATCGGGATGTCGTGGAAAGTGCTTCGGGCTTCTCGTGACGTCGTCGGGATGTCGTTAAAAACGCTTCGAGTTTCTGATGACGTCATCGGGACGTCGTGAAAGTGCTTCAGGCTTCTGATGATGATGAAGTCATCGGGAAGTCGTGGAAAGTGCTTCGGGCTTCTGATGACGTCATCGGGACGTCGTGGAAAGTGCTTCGGGCTTCTGATGACGTCATCGGAACGTCGTGGGAAATGTTCCGGGCTGCTGATGACGTCATCGGAACGTCGTGGAAAGTGCTCCGGGCTTCTGACGACGTCATCGGGACGTCGTGGAAAGTGCTTCGGGCTTCTGATGACGTTATCGGAACGTCGTGGAAAGTGCTCCGGGCTTCTGATGACGTCATCGGGACGTCGTGGAAAGTGCTCCGGGCTTCTGATGACGTCCTCGGGACGTCGTGGAAAGTGCTTCGGGCTTCTGATGACGTCATCGGAACGTCGTGGAAAGTGCTCCGGGCTTCTGATGACGTCATCGGGACGTCATGGAAAGTGCTCCGGGCTTCTGATGACGTCATCGGAACGTCGTGGAAAGTGCGGGCTTCTGATGACGTCATCGGAACGTCGTGGAAAGTGCTCCGGGCTTCTGATGACGTCATCGGGACGTCGTGGAAAGTGCTTCGGGCTTCTGATGACGTCATCGGAACGTCGTGGAAAGTGCTCCGGGCTTCTGATGACGTCATCGGGACGTCGTGGAAAGTGCTTCGGGCTTCTGATGACGTCATCGGGACGTCGTGGAAAGTGCTTCGGGCTTCTGATGACGTCATCGGGACGTCGTGGAAAGTGCTCCGGGCTTCTGATGACGTCATCGGGACGTCGTGGAAAGTGCTTCGGGCTTCTGATGACGTCATCGGAACGTCGTGGAAAGTGCTCCGGGCTTCTGATGACGTCATCGGGACGTCGTGGAAAGTGCTCCGGGCTTCTGATGACGTCATCGGAACGTCGTGGAAAGTGCTTCGGGCTTCTGATGACGTCATCGGAACGTCGTGGAAAGTGCTCCGGGCTTCTGATGACGTCATCGGGACGTCGTGGAAAGTGCTCCGGGCTTCTGATGACGTCATCGGGACGTCGTGAAAGTGCTTCGGGCTTCTGATGACGTCATCAGAACGTCGTGGAAAGTGCTCCGGGCTTCTGATGACGTCATCGGGACGTCGTGGAAAGTGCTTCGGGCTTCTGATGACGTCATCGGAACGTCGTGGAAAGTGCTCCGGGCTTTTGATGACGTCATCGGGACGTCGTGGAAAGTGCTTCGGGCTTCTGATGACGTCATCGGAACGTCGTGGAAAGTGCTCCGGGCTTCTGATGACGTCATCGGGACGTCGTGGAAAGTTCTTCAGGCTTCTGATGACGTCGTCGGGATGTCGTTAAAAACGCTTCGAGTTTCTGATGACGTCACCGGGACGTCATGGAAAGTGCTTCGGGCTTCTGATGACGTTATCGGAACGTCGTGAAAAGTGCTCCGGGCTTCTGATGACGTCCTCGGGACGTCGTGGAAAGTGCTTCGGGCTTCTGATGACGTCATCGAAACGTCGTGAAAAGTGCTCCGGGCTTCTGATGACGTCCTCGGAACGTCGTGAAAGTGCTTCGGGCTTCTGATGATGATGAAGTCATCGGGACGTCGTGGAAAGTGCTTCGGGCTTCTGATGACGTCATCGGGACGTCGTGGAAAGTGCTTCGGGCTTCTGATGACGTCATCGGGACGTCGTGGAAAGTGCTTCGGGCTTCTGATGACGTCATCGGGACGTCGTGGAAAGTGCTTCGGGCTTGTGATGACGTCATCGGAACGTCGTGGAAGTGTTCCGGGCTGCTGATGACGTCATCGGGACGTCGTGGAAAGTGCTTCGGGCTTCTGATGACGTCATCGGAACGTCGTGGAAAGTGCTTCGGGCTTCTGATGACGTCATCGGAACGTCGTGGAAAGTGCTTCAGGCTTCTGATGACGTCATCGGGACGTCGTGGAAAGTGCTTCGGGCTTCTGATGACGTCATCGGGACGTCGTGGAAAGTGCTTCGGGCTTCTGATGACGTCATCGGAACGTCGTGGAAAGTGCTCCGGGCTTCTGATGACGTCATCGGGACGTCGTGGAAAGTGCTTCGGGCTTCTGATGACGTCATCGGGACGTCGTGGAAAGTGCTTCGGGCTTCTGATGACGTCATCGGGACGTCGTGGAAAGTGCTTCGGGCTTCTGATGACGTCATCGGGACGTCGTGAAAAGTGCTTCGGGCTTCTGATGACGTCATCGGGACGTCGTGGAAAGTGCTTCGGGCTTCTGATGACGTCATCGGAACGTCGTGGAAAGTGCTCCGGGCTTCTGATGACGTCATCGGAACGTCGTGGAAATTGCTCCGGGCTTCTGATGACGTCATCGGAACGTCGTGGAAAGTGCTCCGGGCTTCTGATGACGTCATCGGGACGTCGTGGAAAGTGCTTCCGGGCTTCTCGTGACGTCATCGGGATGTCGTGGAAAGTGCTCCGGGCTTCTGATGACGTCATCGGGACGTCGTGGAAAGTGCTTCGGGCTTCTGATGACGTCATCGGAACGTCGTGGAAAGTGCTCCGGGCTACTGATGACGTCATCAGGACGTAGTAAAAAGTGCTTCGGGCTTCTGATGACGTCCTCGGGACGTCGTGGAAAGTGCTTCGGGCTTCTGATGACGTCATCGGAACGTCGTGGAAAGTGCTCCGGGCTTCTGATGACGTCATCGGGACGTCGTGGAAAGTGCTTCGGGCTTCTGATGACGTCATCGGAACGTCGTGGAAAGTGCTCCGGGCTTCTGACGACGTCATCGGGACGTCGTGGAAAGTGCTTCGGGCTTCTGATGACGTTATCGGAACGTCGTGGAAAGTGCTCCGGGCTTCTGATGACGTCATCGGGACGTCGTGGAAAGTGCTCCGGGCTTCTGATGACGTCATCGGGACGTCGTGGAAAGTGCTCCGGGCTTCTGATGACGTCATCGGGACGTCGTGGAAAGTGCTTCGGGCTTCTGATGACGTCATCGGGACGTCATGGAAAGTGCTTCGAGCTTCTGATGACGTCATCGGGACGTCGTGGAAAGTGCTTCGGGCTTCTGATGACGTCATCGGTGCTTCGGGCTTCTGATGACGTCATCGGGACATCGTGAGAAGTGCTTCGTGCTTTTGATGACGCCAACGGGACGTCGTGAAAAGTGCGGGACTATCCTAGACGGGGGGGCACTCAAGATTCAAGTCAGAAATGGAATGAACCACCGATCTATAACGCTATCAATCGAAGTATTTCTACAGAACTTCATCAACAACTATGATTGATAGCAGCATCAAACATCTTTTATCAGGTTTTCCATTCATTTTCATGGAAAAATCGTGGGTGCCCCCCCCGTCTAGGATAGTCCCAAAAGTGCTTCGGGCTCCTGATGACGTCATCGGGACGTCGTGAAAAGTGCTTCAAGCTTCTGATAACGTCATCGGGACGTCGTGGAAACCCGGATAGTGGGCAGGTGTTCGAGACCCGTTGCTGGTCATCCGAAAAGTTGTGAAGACCACCCCGTAGAGTGAGCAGGAGCCCAGACTCGATGCTAGCGATCCGAGAAATTATGCAGGATACCCCAAAGAATCAGCAAGAGTCTTGAGCTTTGCGCTAGTTGTCTCAGATAGTGTGCTGGATGCCTCGGAATTTGCGCAGGAGTATGAGGACACCTTGCAAAAGTTTTTTAAAAGTGTAAGGATGACAAGCATAGCGTGCAGAAAGCTTGAGATGTTATGTAGGTCATTGTTGCCAGGCTGCTTTTCAGATCCGTAACGTGGTTAGGTCATTCACACAACCCCAATTTGAGTGCTCCCTCATTCTTCTTCACCAGCCCACTGATTTTTTCTGCAATAAATGGTACTTGCTTATTAGCATCCAAATTCAAAAACAAATTGTTAGAACTATCTCCATTCGCAGCTCAGCAGAGCTTTTTCATATCAGATTCATGGAATCGAAGCGGCTGTTCTGCGAAGGAATGGGGCAACGGAAACGAAATAATGAGTATGTAAAACTGCTTTGTTCCACTGATGTGAAAGTGTCCAGATGGAATGGAAGGTAGTTTCTGACTGTCCCGGTTTTAAGTTAGTTTCATTTGAAAGCGAAGAACTGCAGGCAGATTCTGCATCCGGCTGTAGGCCAGCAGGCTTTCATGATTATCGACCGGGCTGGCTACGTCTGGGCGACCAACTATAACCGGGGCCTAAGGTCCCTGTCAGAGTTGGTTGAGAAAATCACCGTGGCCGACCCGTTCGATACGTATGAAAAACATGGAAGGTGCAAATAACACCCGGTGTAGCCAGATGTGGCTGACGCGATCAATATGAATGAATTATGTGGAACGATATCATGGATACCATTCATTTCTCAGCTAATATCATGTGAACATCGGTCTTGTCAGCCACATCGAGTGATTTTTCTGAGATAGTTTTACAACAATTTGGGTCATTGATTCTTGTGACCACAGAAAGAGGACTGATCTAGTGGGGAGATGAAGAGGTCTTGGTTCGAAATTATTGCATGGGATATTACAGCGTAATATCAAGAAAAAGTGAACGATTCTGTAAAAAAGGGGTCTGCCAAGCAAAAGTGGTTTGGTTCGCGTTACAAATGTTTCAACAAAAAAGGAACAATAGGAAAGTGGAATGAGGAGAGTGTACAAAAAATGAACAATATCCTCCAAGAACTCTTTTCTTTTTCGAAACTTCCAAACAGCGGAAACAAACCGTTGTGGTAATTTACGAGGGAGAATTGACTGGTTCCCTAAAACAATTTGACATCATCTCCTCTTTTAATGATAGCTATTAGGTACAAATGCATATATACATATTTTATCGGCACTCACATAATCAAAGTCCTTTATAAAGCCAAAAGCGCTTCCTCATAGAGAACCGCAACGGTTTGTTTCCGCTGTTTGGAAGTTTCGAAAAAGAAAAGAGTTCTTGGAGGATATTGTTCATTTTTTGTACACTCTCCTCATTCCACTTTCCTATTGTTCCTTTTTTGTTGAAACATTTGTAACGCGAACCAAACCACTTTTGCTTGGCAGACCCCTTTTTTACAGAATTCTATGTAAGTTCTCGCTACAACACCCGCATATTCTACGCTCATTCTCGTTGCAGCACTCGGTCGATCGACCCACCCAGTCTTGATCCGTACTAGAAAGGCGATCCCGCTGCGATCGAGCGCATCGCCGTTTCTTCCCCACGGCCTGCAGCATCCCAGCGGCCAAAATTATCCCTAGCAAGGTCTTCCAGAGAGCGACATTGGGTCACCCTCCGCGACCACCCAGAGAGTGTCAAGTTGGGTTGACTGGGCCAACACTGTTCGAACCGCATCCCTGCGTTCCGCGTAGCCAACGCGGGTTTGAGATTGCATTTCGACACAGGCTGTCGCTAAATCCGTAGATTCTCGCTACAAAATTATAGCGAGAATATACAGGTTTAGCGTCGGATCAAGGTTTCGAATTTAGCCTTCGTTTTCACGTAGAATACGCGCAGAATTTGCACCCCTGTTGCCTCGACACAAGAATATGCGGGTGTTAGCTATCGTAGCCAAAACCCGTAGTTTACCGCTACATGGAATGTTGCGGCGTTTCAGGCCGCGTCCTCGGAGGCATCTATGTAGCTACGCGTTGGCAGAGTAGATATCAAGGTTCTAGTATCAGAGGGCAATTTCGCTGCGGCTCGCTTCTTTGCTCGTCTCCTTATCAGGCAATCGCCCGATGTGCGTACCAGTTTAAAGAGGTTCTTGAAAAACATGACCCACCCCGGAATCGTTGTCCGGTTGCGTGTTTGATAGGTAATAGCACGAGAAAGCAGTAATATAGGCCTGCTGTAATGGTGAAGTCTACAAAGCCAAACAAATAAAAAACTTTCTGCCACTCCTCACTCGAGCTGCTTTCGAACAGTTGTTGCACCGAATGAGGAAGCTGGGTTGCAAAATTTGAGTTGTTTTTTTTTCCTGCCGATCGTATCAGTCGATGAATTGCTAATCAGTACTACAGCTACTAGTATAATCAGTATTGGAAATAAACATGAAATTAAATGAAGCGGCTACAAAACGATTCTGTAAAAAAGGGGTCTTCCAAGCAAAAGTGGTTTGGTTAGCGTTACAAATGTTTCAACAAAAAGGGAACAATAGGAAAGCGGAATGAGGAGAGTCTACAAAAAATGAACAATATCCTCCAAGAACTCTTTTCTTTTTCGAAACTTCCAAACAGCGGAAACAAACCGTTGCGGTTCTCTATGAGGAAGCGCTTTTGGCTTTATAAAGGACTTTGATTATGTGAGTGCCGATAAAATATGTATATATGCATTTGTACCTAATAGCTATCATTAAAAGAGGAGATGATGTCAAATTGTTTTAGGGAACCAGTCAATTCTCCCTCGTAAATTACCACAACGGTATGTTTCCGCTGTTTGGAAGTTTCGGAAAAGAAAAGAGTTCTTGGAGGATATTGTTCATTTTTTGTAGACTCTCCTCATTCCACTTTCCTATTGTTCCTTTTTTTTTGAAACATTTGTAACGCGAACCAAACCACTTTTGCTTGGCAGACCCCTTTTTTACAGAATCGTTCACTTTTTCTTGATATCTGCACGCTATGCTTGTCATCCTTACACTTTTACAAAACTTTTGCAAGGTGTCCTCATACTCCTGCGCAAATTCCGAGGCATCCAGCACACTATCTGAGACAACTAGCGCAAAGCTCAAGACTCTTGCTGATTCTTTGGGGTATCCTGCATAATTTCTCGGATCGCTAGCATCGAGTCTGGGCTCCCTGCTCGCACTCTACGGGGTGGTGGTCTTCACAACTTTTCGGATGACCAGCAACGGGTCTCGAACACCTGCCCACTATCCGGGTTTCCACGACGTCCCGATGACGTTATCAGAAGCTTGAAGCACTTTTTCACGACGTCGATGACGTCATCAGGAGCCGAAGCACTTTTGGGACTATCCTAGACGGGGGACGATTTTTTCATGAAAATGAATGGAAAACCTGATAAATGATGTTTGATGCTGCTATCAATCATAGTTGTTGATGAAGTTCTGTAGAAATACTTCGATTGATAGCGTTATAGATCGGTGGTTCATTCCATTTCTGACTTGAATCTTGAGTGCCCCCCCGTCTAGCACTTTCCACGACGTCCCGATGGCGTCATCAGAAGCCCGAAGCACTTCTCGATGTCCCGATGACGTCATCAGAAGCCCGAAGCACCGATGACGTCATCATCAGAAGCCCGGAAGCACTTTCCACGACGTCCCGATGACGTCATCAGAAGCTCCGGAAGCACTTTCCACGACGTCCTGATGACGTCATCAGAAAGCCCGAAGAGCACTTTCCACGACGTCCCGATGACGTCATCAGAAGCTCCGAAGTATTTCCACGACGTCTGATGACGTCATCAGAAGCCCGGAGGCACTTTCCGACGTCCTATGACGTCATCAGAAGCCCGAAGCACTTTCCACGACGTCCCGATGACGTCATCAGAAGCTCGAGGCACTTTCCACGACGTCCCGATGACGTCATCAGAAGCCCGAAGCATCTTCCACGACGTCCGATGACGTCATCAGAAGCCCGAAGACACTTTCCACGACGTCGATGACGTCATCAGAAGCCCGGAGCACTTTCCACGACGTTCCGATGACGTCATCAGAAGCCCGAAGCACTTTCCACGACGTTCCGATGACGTCATCAGAAGCCCGAAGCACTTTCCACGACGTTCCGATGACGTCATCAGAAGCCCGGAGCACTTTCCACGACGTCCCGATGACGTCATCAGAGCCCAAAGCACTTTCCACGACGTTCCGATGACGTCATCAGAAGCCCGGAAGCACTTTCCACGACGTTCCGATGACGTCATCAGAAGCCCAGGCACTTTCCACGACGTCCCGATGACGTCGTCAGAAGCCCTGAAGCACTTTCCACGACGTTCCGATGACGTCATCAGAAGCCCGGAGCACTTTCCACGACGTTCCGGATGACGTCATCAGAAGCCCAGGCACTTTCCACGACGTTCCGATGACGTCATCAGAAGCCCGGAGCACTTTCCACGACGTCCCGATGACGTCATCAGAACCAGGAGCACTTTCCACGACGTCCCGATGACGTCATCAGAAGCCCGAAGCACTTTCCACGACGTCCCGATGACGTCATCAGAAGCCCGAAGCACTTTCTTCCACGACGTCCCGGGATGACGTCATCAGAAGCCCGAAGCACTTTCCACGACGTCCCGATGACGTCATCAGAAGCCCGAAGCACTTCTTCCACGACGTCCCGATGACGTCATCAGAAGCCTGAAGCACTTTCCACGACGTCCCGATGACGTCATCAGAAGCCCGAAAGTACTTTCCACGACGTCCGATGACGTCATCAAAGCCCGAAGCACTTTCCACGACGTCCCGATGACGTCATCAGAAGCCCGAAGCACTTCCACGACGTCCCGATGACGTCATCAGAAGCCCGGAGCACTTTCAACGAGGTCCCGATGACGTCATCAGAAGCCCGAAGTACTTTCCACGACGTCCCGATGACGTCATCAGAAGCTCGAAGCACTTTCCACGACGTTCCGATGACGTCATCAGAAGCCCCGAAGCATCTTTCCACGACGTCCCGATGACGTCATCAGAAGCCCGAAGCACTTTCCACGACGTTCCGATTTGACGCTTCGATCAGAAGCCCGAAGCACTTTCCACGACGTCCCGATGACGTCATCAGAAGCTCGAAGCACTTTCCACGATTTAATCGTCCTGATGACGTCATCAGAAGCCCGAAGCACTTTCCACGACATCCCGATGACGTCATCAGAAGCCCGAAGCATCTCTTCCACGGACGTCCCGATGACGGTCGTATCATCATCAAGCCCTTCTGGAGCACTTTCCACGACGTCCCGATGACGTCATCAGAAGCCCGGAAGCACTTTCCACGACGTTCCGATGACGTCATCAGAAGCCCGGAAGCACTTTCCACGACATCCCGATGACGTCATCAGAAGCTCGAAGCACTTTCCACGACGTCCCGATGACGTCATCAGAAGCCCGGAGCACTTTCCACGACGTCCCGGATGACGTCATCAGAAGCCCGAAGACATCTCTTCACGACGTCCCGATGACGCCTCATCAGAAGCCCGAAGCACTTTCCACGACGTCCCGATGACGTCATCAGAAGCCCGAAGCACTTTCCACGACGTTCCGATGACGTCATCAGAAGCCCGGAAGCACTTTCCACGACGTTCCGGATGACGTCATCCAGAAGCCCGGAAGCACTTTCCACGACGTCCCGATGACGTCATCAGAAGCTCGGAGGCACTTTCCACGACGTCCCGATGACGCTCATCAGAAGCCCGGGAAGCACTTTCCACGACGTTCCGATGACGTCATCAGAAGCCCGAAGCACTTTCCACGACGTCCCGATGACGTCATCAGAAGCCTGAAGCACTTTCCACAGACGTCCCGGATGACGTCATCACAAGCCCGAAGCACTTTCCACGACGCCCGATGACGTCATCATCAGAAGCCAGAAGCACTTTCCACTGACGTCCCCTGATGACGTCATCAGAAGCCCGAAGCACTTTCACGACGTCCCGATGAGCGTCATCAGAAGCCCGAAGCATCTTCTCACGACGTCCCGATGACGTCATCAGAAGCCTGAAGCACTTTCCGCTGACGTCCCGATGACGTCATCAGAAGCCCGAAGCTTACTTTTCTTCACGACGTCCCGGATGACGTCATCAGAAGCTCCGAAGCACTTTCCACGACGTTCCGATGACGTCATCAGAAGCCTGAAGCACTTTCTGACCGACGTCCCGATGAGCGCTTCATCAGGTTTCGAAGCACTCTACGAAGCCCCTTCGATGACGTCATCAGAAGCCTGAAGCACTTTCCACGACGTCCCGGGATGACGTCGTCATCAGAAGCCCGAAGCACACTTCCACGACGTCCCGATGACGTCATCAGAAGCCCGAAGCACTTTCCACGACGTCCCGATGACGTCATCAGAAGCCCGAAGACACTTTCCCACGACGTTCCGATGACGCCATCAGAAGCCCGAAGCACTTTCCACGACGTCCCGATGACGTCATCAGAAGCTCGAAGCACTTTCTCACGCAGCGTCACGATGACGTCATCAGAAGCCCGGAAGCACTTTCCACGACACGTCCCGATGACGTCATCAGAAGCCCGAAGCCACTTTTCAACACGACGTTCCGATGACGTCAGGGTCAGAAGCCCGAAGCACTTTCCACGACGTCCCGATGACGTCATCAGAAATTGCCCGAAGCACTTTCCACGACGTTCCGATGACGTCATCAGAAGCCCGGAGCCACTTTCCACGACGTTCCGATGACGTCATCAGAAGCCCGAAGCACTTTCCACGACGTCCCGATGACGTCATCAGAAGCTCGGAGCACTTTCCACGACGTCCCGATGACGTCATCAGGAAGCCCGAAGCACTTTCCACGATCGTCCCGATGACGTCATCAGAAGCCCGAAGCACTTTCCACGACGTCCCGATGAGCGTCATCAGAAGTCTGGAAGCACTTCTCCACGACGTCCCGATGACGTCATCAGAAGCCCGAAGCACTTTCCACATTTCGACGTCCCGGATGGACGTCATCAGAAGCCCGGAAGCACTTCTTCCACGCACGTCCCGATGACGTCATCAGAAGCTTCCGAAGCACTCCTTCCGCGATGTCCCGATGACGTCATCATCATCAAGCCCGAAGCACTTTCACCGACGTCCCGAGTGACGTCATCAGAAGCCCGAAGCACGTTTTCACGACGTCCCGATGACGTCATCAGGAAACCGGAGGCATTTTCCACGACGTTCCGATTGACGTCAGAAGCCCGAAGCACTTCCACGACGTCCCGATTGACGTCATCAGAAGCCCGGAGCACTTTCCTACTGACGTTCCGATGACGTCATCAGAAGCTCCGAAGCACTTTCCACGACGTCCCGGGATGACGTCATCAGAAGCCCGAAGCACTTTCCACGACGTTCCGATGACGTCATCAGAAGCCCGGAAGCACTTTCCACGACATCCCGATGACGCCGCCGAGCCTGAAGCACTTCTGACGACGCCTGACACGCCACCAGGAGCCGATGCACGCTTTAATATACCCTGGTGACGTCATCAGAAGCCCGAAGCACTTTCCACGACGTCCCGGATGACGTCATCAGGAAGCCCTGAAGCACTTTCCACGACATCCCGATGACGCGCTCATCAAAAGCCCGGAAGCTACTTCTCACGATCGGTCCCGATGACGCCTCATCAGAAGCCCGAGGCACTTCTCCACGACGTTCCGATGACGTCATCAGAAGCCCGAAGCCCACTTTCCACGACACGTCCCGATGACGTCATCAGAAGCCCGGAGCATCTTTCCACGACACGTCCCGATGACGTCATCAGAAGCCCGAAGAAGCACTTTCCACGACGATCCCGATGACGTCATCAGAAGCCCGAAGCTACTTTCCATGCCGACGTCCCTGATGACGTCATCGGAAGCCCGGAAGCACTTTCACGACGTATCCTGGATGACGTCATCAGAAGCCCGAAGCACTTTCCACGACGTCCCGGATGACGTCATCAGGAGCCTGAAGCACTTTCCACGACGTCCCGATGACGCCTCATCAAGCCAAGCCCGAAGCACTTTTCACGACGTCCCGATGACGCTCAACAGAAGCCCGAAGAAGCACTTTTCACGACATCCCGACGACGTCACGAGAAGCTCGAAGCACTTTCCACGACATCCCGATGACGTCATCAGAAGCCCGAAGCACTTTCCACGACGTCCCGATGACGTCATCAGAAGCCCGAAGCACTTTCCCACGACACGTCTGATGACGTCATCAGGAGCCCGAAGCACTTTCCACGACGTCCCCGATGACGTCACTCAGAAGCCCGAAGCACTTTCCACGACGTCCCGATGACGTCATCAGAAGCCCGGAAGCACTTTCCACGACGTCCCGATGAATACGTCATCAGAAGCCCGAAGCACTTTCGCCACGACGTCTCCGATGACGTCATCAGAAGCTCGAAGCACTTTCACACGACGTCCCGGATGAGCGTCATCAGAAGCCCGTAGTGCACTTTCCACGACAAAATCCCGATGACGTCATCAGAAGCCCGAAGCACTTTCCACGACGTCCCTGATGACGTCATCAGAAGCCCGGAAGCACTTTCCACGACATCAATGGCGCGTAGGTGAATGAGATTGAATAATCCTGATGACGTCAATCAGAAGCCCGAAGCACTTTCCACGACGTCCCGATGACGTCATCAGAAGCCCGGAAGCACTTTCCACGACGTCCCGATGACGTCATCACCACAAGCCCGAAGACATCTTCCACGACGTCCCGATGACGTCATCAGAAGCCCGGAAGCACTTTCCACGACGTCCCGGATGACGTCAAGAAGCCTTGAAGCACTTTCCACGGACGTCCCGATGACGTCATCAGAAGCCCGAAGCACTTTCCACGACGTCCCGGATGACGCGTCATCAGAAGCCCGAAGCACTTTCCACGACGTTCCGATGACGTCATCAGGAAGCAATCGAAGCACTTTCTTCACGACGCGTCCCGATGACGTCATCAGAAGCCCGAAGCCATACTTTCCACGACGTTCCGGATGACGTCATCAGAAGCCCGGAAGCACTTTCCACGACGTCCCGATGACGTCACTTCAGAAGCTCCGGAGCCACTTTGGGACCATCATAGACGTTCCAGATGATTTGCGCCGTCAATGGAAGCCCGGATAAAGCACTTTGATGCTGCCATCGATCATTGTTGTCCCGATGACGTCATCAGAAGAAATACTTCGATTGATAGCGTTACAGACGGTCGTTCATTTCATTTGACTCTGAATCTTACGCCCCCGTCTAGGATACTCCCGGAGCACTTTCTTCGCGACGACCCGATGACGTCATCAGAAGCCCGAAGCACTTTCAACGACGTCCCGATGACGTCATCAGAAGCCCGAAGCACTTTCCACGTCATCACGATGACGTCATCAGAAGCCCGAAGCACTTTCCACTACGTCCCGTTGACGTCATCAGAAGCTCGGAGCACTTTTGACGACGTCCCGATGACGTCATCAGAAGCCCGAAGCACTTCCACGACGTCTCGATGACGTCATCAGAAGCCCGGAGCACTTTCCACGACGTTCCGATGACGTCATCAGAAGCCCGAAGCACTTTCCACGACGTGCCGATGACGTCATCAGAAGCCCGAAGCACTTTTCACGACGTCCCGATGACGTCATCAGAAGCCCGGAGCACTTTCCACGACGTCCCGATGACGTCATCAGAAACCCGAAGCTCTTCCCACGACGTCCCGATGACGTCATCAGAAGCCCGAAGCACTTTCCACGACGTCCCGATGACGTCATCAGAAGCCCGAAGCACTTCCACGAGGTCCCGATGACGTCATGAGCACTTTCCACGACGTTCCGATGACGTCATCAGAAGCCCGAAGCACTTTCCACGACGTCCCGATGACGTCATCAGAAGTCCGAAGCACTTCCACGACGTCCCGATGACGTCATCAGAAGCCCGAAGCACTTTCACGACGTCCCGATGACGTCATCAGAAACTCGAAGCACTTTTCACGACATCCCGATGACGTCACGAGAAACCCGAAGCTCTTCCCACGACGTCCCGATGACGTCATCAGAAGCCCGAAGCACTTTTCACGACGTCCCGATGGCGTCATCAGAAGCCCGAAGCACTTTCACGACGTCCCGATGACGTCATCAGAAACTCGAAGCACTTTTCACGACATCCCGATGACGTCACGAGAAGCCCGAAGCACTTTCCACGACATCCCGATGACGTCACGAGAAGCCCGAAGCACTTTTCACGACGTCCCGATGACGTCATCAGAAGCCCGAAGCACTTTCCACGACGTCCCGATGACGTCATCAGAAGCCCGGAGCACTTTCCACGACGTCCCGATGACGTCATCAGAAGCCCGGAGCACTTTCCACGACGTTCCGATGACGTCATCAGAAGCCCGAAGCACTTTCCACGACGTCCCGATGACGTCATCAGAAGCCCGAAGCACTTTCCACGACGTCCCGATGACGTCATCAGAAGCCCGAAGCACTTTCCACGACGTTCCGATAACGTCATCAGAAGCCCGAAGCACTTTCCACGACGTCCCGATGACGTCGTCAGAAGCCCGTAGCACTTTCCACGACGTTCCGATGACGTCATCAGAAGCCCGAAGCACTTTCCACGACGTCCCGATGACGTCATCAGCAGCCCGGAACATTTCCACGACGTTCCGATGACGTCATCAGAAGCCCGAAGCACTTTCCACGACGTCCCGATGACGTCATCAGAAGCCCGAAGCACTTTCCACGACGTCCCGATGACTCATCATCAGAAGCCCGAAGCACTTACGACGTCCCGATGACGTCATCAGAAACTCGAAGCGTTTTTAACGACATCCCGACGACGTCACGAGAAGCCCGAAGCACTTTTCACGACATCCCGATGACGTCACGAGAAGCCCGAAGCACTTTTCACGACGTCCCGATGACGTTATCAGAAGCCCGAAGCACTTTCCTCGACGTCCCGATGACGTCATCAGAAACTCGAAGCACTTTTCACGACATCCCGACGACGTCACGAGAAGCCCGAAGCACTTTCCACGACATCCCGATGACGTCACGAGAAGCCCGAAGCACTTTTCACGACGTCCCGATGACGTCATCAGAAGCCCGAAGCACTTTCCACGACGTCCCGATGACGTCATCAGAAGCCCGGAGCACTTTCCACGACGTCCCGATGACGTCATCAGAAGCCCGGAGCACTTTCCACGACGTTCCGATGACGTCATCAGAAGCCCGAAGCACTTTCCACGACGTCCCGATGACGTCATCAGAAGCCCGGAGCACTTTCCACGACGTCCCGATGACGTCATCAGAAGCTCGGAGCACTTTCCACGACGTTCCGATGACGTCATCAGAAGCCCGAAGCACTTTCCACGACGTCCCGATGACGTCATCAGAAGCCCGGAGCACTTTCCACGACGTTCCGATGACGTCATCAGAAGCCCGAAGCACTTTCCACGACGTTCCGATGACGTCATCAGAAGCCCGGGAGCACTTTCCATGACGTCCCGATGACGTCATCAGAAGCCCGAAGCACTTTCCACGACGTTCCGATGACGTCATCAGAAGCCCGAAGCACTTTCCACGACGTCCCGATGACGTCATCAGAAGCCCGAAGCACTTTACACGACGTCCCGATGACGTCATCAGAAGCCCGGAGCACTTTCCACGGCGTCCCGATGACGTCATCAGAAGCCCGAAGCACTTTCCACGACGTCCCGATGACGTCATCAGAAGCCCGGAGCACTTTCCACGACGTTCCGATGACGTCATCAGAAGCCCGAAGCATCTTTCCACGACGTCCCGATGACGTCATCAGCAGCCCGGAACATTTTCCACGACGTTCCGATGACGTCATCAGAAGCCCGAAGCACTTTCCACGACGTCCCGATGACGTCATCAGAAGCCCGGAAGCACTTTCCACGACGTCCCGGATGACGCCATCATCAGAAGCCCGAAGCATTTTCACGACGTCCCGATGACGTCATCAGAAACTCGAAGCACTTTTCCCGACATCCCGATGACGTCACGAGAAACCCGAAGCTCTTTCCACGACGTCCCGATGACGTCATCAGAAGCCCGAAGCACTTTCACGACGTCCCGATGACGTCATCAGAAGCCCGAAGCATTTTCACGACGTCCCGATGACGTCATCAGAAACTCGAAGCACTTTTCACGACGTCCCGATGACGTCATCAGAAGCCCGAAGCACTTTCCACGACATCCCGATGACGTCACAAGAAGCCCGGAAGCACTTTCACGACGTCCCGATGACGTCATCAGAAGCCCGAAGCACCGATGACGTCATCAGAAGCCCGAAGCTCTTTCCACGACGTCCCGATGACGTCATCAGATGCCCGAAGCTCTTTCCACGACGTCCCGATGACGTCATCAGAAGCCCGAAGCTCTTTTCACGACGTCCCGATGACGTCATCAGAAGCCCGAAGCTCTTTCCACGACGTCCCGATGACGTCATCAGAAGCCCGAAGCTCTTTCCACGACGTCCCGATGACGTCATCAGAAGCCCGAAGCTCTTTCCACGAAGTCCCGATGGCGTCATCAGAAGCCCGAAGCACTTTCCACGACGTCCCGATGACGTCATCAGAAGCCCGAAGCACTTTCTTCCACGACGTCCCGATGACGTCATCAGAAGCCCGGAGCACTTTCCACGACGTTCCGATGACGTCATCAGAAGCCCGAAGCACTTTCCACGACGTCCCGATGACGTCATCAGAAGCCTGAAGCACTTTCCACGACGTCCCGATGACGTCATCAGAAGCCCGACACACTTTCCACGACGTTCCGATGACGTCATCAGAAGCCCGAAGCACTTTCCACGACGTCCCGATGACGTCATCAAAAGCCCGAGCACTTCACGACGTCCAGATGACGTCATCAGAAGCCCGGAGCACTTTCCACGACGTTCCGATGACGTCTTCAGAAGCCTGAAGCACTTTCCACGACGTCTCGATGACGTCATCAGAAGCCCGAAGCACTTCCACGACGTCCCGATGACGTGATCAGAAACTCGAAGCACTTTCCACGACGTTCCGATGACGTCATCAGAAGCCCGAAGCACTTTCCACGACGTCCCGATGACGTCATCAGAAGCCCGAGCACTTTCCACGACGTTCCGATGACGTCATCAGAAGCCCGGAGCACTTTCCACGACGTTCCGATGACGTCATCAGAAGCCCGGAGCACTTTCCTACGACGTCCTGATGACGTCATCAGAAGCCCGAAGCACTTTCCACGACGTCCCGAGGACGTCATCAGAAGCCCGAAGCACTTTCCACGACGTCCCGATGACGGGTCATTAGGAAGCTCCGGAGGCACTTTCCACGACGTTCCGATAACGTCATCAGAAGCCCGGAAGCACTTCTTCCACGACGTCCCGATGACGTCGTCAGAAGCCCGGAAGCACTTTCCACGACGTTCCGATGACGTCATCAGAAGCCCGAAGCACTTTCCACGACGTCCCGATGACGTCATCAGCAGCCCGGAACATTTCCCACGACGTTCCGATGACGTCATCAGAAGCCCGGAAGCACTTTCCAGCGACGTCCCGATGACGTCATCAGAAGCCCGGAAGCACTTTTCCGCGACGTCCCGGATGACCATCATCATCACCGTGAAGCCCGGAAGCACTTTCCACGACGTCCCGATGACGTCATCAGAAACTCGAAGCGTTTTTAACGACATCCCGACGACGTCACGAGAAGCCCGGAAGCACTTTCCCACGACGTCCCGATGACGTCACGAGAAGCCCGAAGCACTTCTTTCCACGTGGACGTCCCGATGACGTCTGTATCAGAAGCCCGGAGCACTTCTTCCACGACGTCCCGATGACGTTTACCATCGAGAGCCCGGAGCACTTTTCACGACGTTCCGATGGCGTCATCAGAAGCACGAAGCACTTTCCACGATGTCCCGATGACGTCATCAGAAGCCCGAAGCACCGATGACGCGTCATCAGGAAGCCCGAAGCACTTCTTCCACGACGTCCCGATGACGTCATCAGAAGCTCGAAGCACTTTCCACGACGTCCCGATGACGTCATCAGAAGCCCCGAAGTACTTTCCCACGACGTCCCCGATGACGTCATCAGAAGCTCCGGAGCACTTTCCACGACGTTCCGATGACGTCATCAGAAGCCCGAAGACGCACTTTCCACGACGTCCCGATGACGTCATCAGAAGCCTGGAAGAACTTTCCACGACGTCCCGCGATGACGCCATCAGAAGCCCGGAGCACTTTCCACGACGTTCCGATGACGTCATCAGAAGCCCGAAGCACTTTCCACGACGTCCCGATGACGTCATCAGAAGCCCGGAAGCACTTTCCACGACGTCCCGGATGACGTCATCAGGAAGCCCGAGAGCACTTTCCACGACGTTCCGATGACGTCATCAGAAGCCCGGAAGCACTTCCCACGACGTCCCGATGACGTCATCAGAAGCCCGGAGCACTTTCCCACGACGTCCCGATGACGTCATCAGAAGCTCGAGCACTTTCCACGACGTCCCGATGACGTCATCAGAAGCCCGAAGCATCTTTCCACGACGTCCCGATGACGCGTCATCAGAAGCCCGGAGCACTTTCCATGACGTTCCGATGACGTCATCAGAAGCCCGGAGCACTTTCCACGACGTTCCGATGAGACGTCATCAGGAAGCCCGATAGCACTCTTCCACGACGTCCCGAGGTGACGCTCATCAGAAGCTCCGGAGCACTTTCCACGACGTCCCGATGACGTCATCAGAAGCCCGGAGCACTTTCCACGACGTTCCGATAACGTCATCAGAAGCCCGAAGCACTTTCCACGACGTAAACCCGCGATGACGTCATCAGAAGCCCGGAGCACTTTCCACGAGGACGTTCCGGATGACGTCATCAGAAGCCCGAAGCACTTTCCACGACGTCCCGATGACGTCATCAGCAGCCCGGAACACTTTCCACGACGTTCCGATGACGTCATCAGAAGCCCGGAAGCACTTCTTCTTCCACGACAGTCCCGATGACGTCATCAGAAGCCCGGGAAGCACTTTCCACGACGTCCCGATGACTTCCATCATCATCATCATCAGAAGCCTGAAGCACTTTCTTCACGACGTCCCGATGACGTCATCAGCAGCCCGGAGCATTTCCCACGACGTTCCGATGACGTCATCAGAAGCTCCGAAGCACTTTCCCGGCGACGTCCCGATGACGTCATCAGGAAGCCCGAAGCACTTTCCACGACGTCCCGAGGACGCCATCAGCAGCCCAAGCCCTTTCCACGACGTCCCGCCGACGTCATTAGAAGCTCGGAGCATTTTCCACGACGTTCCGATACCGTCATCAGAAGCCCGAAGCACTTTCCACGACGTCCCGATGACGTCGTCAGAAGCCCGGAGCACTTTCCACGACGTTCCGATGACGTCATCAGAAGCCCGAAGCACTTTCCACGACGTCCCGATGACGTCATCAGCAGCCCGGAACATCTCCCACGACGTTCCGATGACGTCATCAGAAGCCCGAAGCACTTTCCACGACGTCCCGATGACGTCATCAGAAGCCCGAAGCACTTTCCGCGACGTCCCGATGACTTCATCATCATCAGAAGCCCAAGCACTTTCCACGACGTCCCGATGACGTCATCAGAAACTCCGGAGCACTTTCCACGACGTTCCGATAACGTCATCAGAAGCCTGAAGCACTTTCCACGACGTCCCGATGACGTCGTCAGAAGCCCGGAGCACTTTCCACGACGTTCCGATGACGTCATCAGAAGCCCGAAGCACTTTCCACGACGTCCCGATGACGTCATCAGCAGCCCGAACATTTCCCACGACGTCCCGATGACGTCATCAGAAACCCGAAGCTCTTCCCACGACGTCCCGATGACGTCATCAGAAGCCCGGAGAACTTTCCACGACGTCCCGATGACGTCATCAGAAACCCGAAGCTCTTCCCACGACGTCCCGCTGACGGCATCAGAAGTGAAGCACTTTTTACGGCATCCCGATGACGTCACGAGAAGCCGAAGCACTTTTAACGACGTCCCGACGGCGTCATCAGAAGCCCGAAGCACTTTTCACGACGTCCCGATGACGTCATCAGAAGCCCGGAGCACTTTCCACGAGGTCCCGATGACGTCATCAGAAGCCCGGAGCACTTTCCACGACGTTCCGATGGCGTCATCAGCACGAAGCACTTTCCACGACGTCCCGATGACGTCATCAGAAGCCCGAAGCACCGATGACGTCACGAGAAGCCCGAAGCACTTTTCACGACGTCCCGATGGCGTCATCAGAAGCCCGGAGCACTTTCCACGAGGTCCCGATGACGTCATCAGAAGCCCGAAGTACTTTCCACGACGTCCCGATGACGTCATCAGAAGCCCGGAGCACTTTCCACGACGTTCCGATGACGTCATCAGAAGCCCGAAGCACTTTCCACGACGTCCCGATGACGTCATCAGAAGCCCGAAGCACTTCCACGACGTCCCGATGACGTCATCAGAAGCCCGAAGCACTTCCACGACGTCCCGATGACGTCATCAGAAGCAGAAGCACTTTCCACGACGTCCCGATGACGTCATCACAAGCCCGGAGCCCTTCCCACCACGTCCCGATCACGTCATCAGAAGCCCGGAGCACTTTCCACGACGTTCCGATGACGTCATCAGAAGCCCGAAGCACTTTCCACGACGTCCCGATGACGTCATCAGAAGCCCGAAGCACTTTCCACGACGTCCCGATGACGTCATCAGAAGCCCGGAGCACTTTCCACGATGTTCCGATGACGTCATCAGAAGCCCGAAGCACTTTCCACGACGTCCTGATGACGTCATCAGAAGCCCGGAGCACTTTCCACGACGTCCCGATGACGTCATCAGAAGCCCGGAGCACTTTCCACGATGTTCCGATGACGTCATCAGAAGCCCGAAGCACTTTCCACGACGTCCCGATGACGTCATCAGAAGCCCGGAGCACTTTCCACGACGTCCCGATGACGTCATCAGAAGCCCGGAGCACTTTCCACGACGTTCCGATAACGTCATCAGAAGCCCGAAGCACTTTCCACGACGTCCCGATGACGTCGTCAGAAGCCCGGAGCACTTTACACGACGTTCCGATGACGTCATCAGAAGCCCGAAGCACTTTCCACGACGTCCCGATGACGTCATCAGCAGCCCGAACATTTTCCACGACGTTCCGATGACGTCATCAGAAGCCCGAAGCACTTTCCACGGCGTCCCGATGACGTCATCAGAAGCCCGAAGCACTTTCCGCGACGTCCCGATGACTTCATCATCATCAGAAGCCCGAAGCACTTTCACGACGTCCCGATGACGTCATCAGCAGCCCGGAACATTTCCCACGACGTTCCGATGACGTCATCAGAAGCCCGGAGCACTTTCCATGACGTCCCGATGACGTCATCAGAAGCCCGAAGCACTTTCCACGACGTCCCGAGGACGTCATCAGAAGCCCAAGCACTTTCCACGACGTCCCGATGACGTCATTAGAAGCTCGGAGCACTTTCCACGACGTTCCGATAACGTCATCAGAAGCCCGAAGTACTTTAAACGACGTCCCGATGACGTCATCAGAAGCCCGGAGCACTTTCCACGACGTTCCGATGACCGCAGCAGAAGCCCGAAGCACTTTCCACGACGTCTCGAAGACGTCATCAGCAGCCCGAACATTTCCACGACGTTCCGATGACGTCATCAGAAGCCCGAAGCACTTTCCACGACGTCCCGATGACGTCATCAGAAGCCCGAAGCACTTTCCACGACTTCCCGATGACTTCATCATCATCAGAAGCCTGAAGCACTTTCCATGACGTCCCGGTGACGTCATCAGAAACTCGAAGCGTTTTTAACGACATCCCGATGACGTCATCAGAAGCCCGAAGCACTTTTCACGACATCCCGATGACGTCACGAGAAGCCCGAAGCACTTTTCACGACGTCCCGATGGCGTCATCAGAAGCCCGGAGCACTTTCCACGAGGTCCCGATGACGTCATCAGAAGCCCGAAGCTCTTCCCACGACGTCCCGATGGCGTCATCAAAAGCACGAAGCACTTCTCACGATGTCCCGATGACGTCATCAGAAGCCCGAAGCACCGATGACGTCATCAGAAGCCCGAAGCACTTTCCACGACGTCCCGATGACGTCATCAGAAGCTCGAAGCACTTTCCACGACGTCCCGATGACGTCATCAGAAGCCCGAATACTCTCCACGACGTCCCGATGACGTCATCAGAAGCCCGGAGCACTTTCCACGACGTTCCGATGACGTCATCAGAAGCCCGAAGCACTTTCCACGACGTCCCGATGACGTCATCAGAAGCCCGAAGAACTTTCCACGACGTCCCGATGACGACATCAGAAGCCCGGAGCACTTTCCACGACGTTCCTATGACGTGATCAGAAGCCCGAAGCACTTTGCACGGGGGCGCGGTGACGTCATCAACAGCCCGGAGCACTTTCCACGACGTTCCGATGACGTCATCAGAAGCCCGGAGCACTTTCCACGACGTTCCGATGACGTCATCAGAAGCCCGAAGCACTTTCCACGACGTCCCGATGACGTCATCAGAAGCCCGGAGCACTTTCCGCGACGTCCCGATGACGTCATCAGACTCGGAGCACTTTCCACGACGTTCCGATGACGTCATCAGAAGCCCGGAGCACTTTCCATGACGTTCCGATGACGTCATCAGAAGCCCGGAGCACTTTCCATGACGTCCCGATGACGTCATCAGAAGCCCGGAGCACTTTCCACGACGTTCCGATGACGTCATCAGAAGCCCGAAGCACTTTCCACGACGTCCCGAGGACGTCATCAGAAGCCCGGAGCACTTTCCACGACGTCCCGATGACGTCATCAGAAGCCCGGAGCACTTTCCACGACGTTCCGATAACGTCATCAGAAGCCCGAAGCACTTTCCACGACGTCCCGATGACGTCGTCAGAAGCCCGGAGCACTTTCCACGACGTTCCGATGACGTCATCAGAAGCCCGAAGCACTTTCCACGACGTCCCGATGACGTCATCAGCAGCCCGGAACATTTCCCACGACGTTCCGATGACGTCATCAGAAGCCCGAAGCACTTTCCACGACGTCCCGATGACGTCATCAGAAGCCCGAAGCACTTTCCACGACGTCCCGATGACTTCATCATCATCAGAAGCCCGAAGCACTTTCACGACGTCCCGATGACGTCATCAGAAACTCGAAGCGTTTTTAACGACATCCCGACGACGTCACGAGAAGCCCGAAGCACTTTCCACGACATCCCGATGACGTCACGAGAAGCCCGAAGCACTTTTCACGACGTCCCGATGACGTCATCAGAAGCCCGAAGCATTTTCACGACGTCCCGATGACGTCATCAGAAACTCGAAGCGTTTTTAACGACATCCCGACGACGTCACGAGAAGCCCGAAGCACTTTCCACGACATCCCGATGACGTCACAAGAAGCCCGAAGCACTTTTCACGATGTCCCGATGACGTCATCAGAAGCCCGAAGCACCGATGACGTCATCAGAAGCCCGAAGCACTTTCCACGACGTCCCGATGACGTCATCAGAAGCTCGAAGCACTTTCCACGACGTCCCGATGACGTCATCAGAAGCCCGAAGCACTTTCCACGACGTCCCGATGACGTCATCAGAAGCCCGAAGCACTTTCCACGACGTCCCGATGACGTCATCAGAAGCCCGGAGCACTTTCCACGACGTCTCGATGACGTCATCAGAAGCCCGGAGCACTTTTCACGACGTTCCGATGGCGTCATCACAAGCCCGAAGCACTTTCCAACACGTCCCGATGACGTCATCAGAAGCCCGAAGCACTTTCCACGACGTCCCGATGACGTCATCAGAAGCCCGGAGCACTTTCCACGACGTTCCGATGACGTCATCAGAAGCCCGAAGCACTTTCCACGACGTCCCGATGACGTCATCAGAAGCCTGAAGAACTTTCCACGACGTCCCGATGACGCCATCAGAAGCCCGGAGCACTTTCCACGACGTTCCGATGACGTCATCAGAAGCCCGAAGCACTTTCCACGACGTCCCGATGACGTCATCAGAAGCCCGGAGCACTTTCCACGACGTCCCGATGACGTCATCAGAAGCCCGGAGCACTTTCCACGACGTTCCGATGACGTCATCAGAAGCCCGAAGCACTTTCCACGACGTCCCGATGACGTCATCAGAAGCCCGGAGCACTTTCCACGACGTTCCGATGACGTCATCAGAAGCCCGGAGCACTTTCCACGACGTTCCGATGACGTCATCAGAAGCCCGAAGCACTTTCCACGACGTCCCGATGACGTCATCAGAAGCCCGGAGCACTTTCCACGACGTTCCGATGACGTCATCAGAAGCCCGGAGCACTTTCCACGACGTTCCGATGACGTCATCAGAAGCCCGGAGCACTTTCCATGACGTCCCGATGACGTCATCAGAAGCCCGAAGCACTTTCCACGACGTCCCGAGGACGTCATCAGAAGCCCAAGCACTTTCCACGACGTCCCGATGACGTCATTAGAAGCTCGGAGCACTTTCCACGACGTTCCGATAACGTCATCAGAAGCCCGAAGCACTTTCCACGACGTCCCGATGACGTCGTCAGAAGCCCGGAGCACTTTCCACGACGTTCCGATGACGTCATCAGAAGCCCGAAGCACTTTCCACGACGTCCCGATGACGTCATCAGCAGCCCGGAACATTTCCCACGACGTTCCGATGACGTCATCAGAAGCCCGAAGCACTTTCCACGACGTCCCGATGACGTCATCAGAAGCCCGAAGCACTTTCCGCGACGTCCCGATGACTTCATCATCATCAGAAGCCCGAAGCACTTTCACGACGTCCCGATGACGTCATCAGAAACTCGAAGCGTTTTTAACGACATCCCGACGACGTCACGAGAAGCCCGAAGCACTATCCACGACGTTCCGATGACGTCATCAGAAGCCCGAAGCACTTTCCACGACGTCCCGATGACGTCATCAGAAGCCCGAAGCATTTTCACGACGTCCCGATGACGTCATCAGAAACTCGAAGCGTTTTTAACGACATCCCGATGACGTCACGAGAAGCCCGAAGCACTTTCCATGACGTTCCGATGACGTCATCAGAAGCCCGAAGCACTTTCCACGACGTCCCGATGACGTCATCAGAAGCCCGAAGCACTTTCACGACGTCCCGATGATGCCATCAGAATCCCCACTCACCTACAAATCGATTACTTACCAGCCTACGTACCTCCTACCAACTTACCTGTCTGCCAAGTTGATTGCCTGAGACCATTGGCAGTGGCTATTAGCAGTGAGGACTGAAAAGCGTGACGGCCTACGGCCCACGGCCCACGGCCTACGGCGCACACCATCAAATTTTCTTAAGCTTTCGGGCTCACAACTTTGTTATTTGTGAACCGATTTTGCTGAAAATTGGACAGCAGGTGTCTTCTGGACCCCTTCACTTATATCCAGAAGGAAATCTTCAGAAATTTTGTTTCAAAGATTCTATAAACCATTTTATAAAATTCTAAGTGATCACAAGGCCTAGGCAAAACCAAACCTCTCCAGCCGCTTCGCGGCTGGAGCGATTTAAAAACATCCCTGGAAGTGCACCTGATGAAAATTTGTTTCGTAAGAAATTATCAGATCGAGAAGTGCTTTCCGAGTTAGACCCTGTCCTGGGAGCACAAAAAAAACAGATTTCGAGCTGGATTCGCTCATGATGTACCCATGGGTTAGCAGCAGGTTTTACACGGATTCACTACAGCTACATATTTGAGCTAAGCACCTCCATCTTGTCAATCTGCTTACCCATGGATTTATCATTGGTGAATCCGATCTCCCTGAAACAAGCTGGACTACTCTTCCGTTACATCAAGTTACTTGTTTACTTGAGCATAAACAACCGCAGTTTTTTTTTCTCCCATATTTTCTAGAAACTAAGCCAATCCATATTAGCAGAGGAGGTCAAGCGTTTCAAAGTATCACTGCAGACAGTTGTATATTGTCATGAGCGAACGTTTCACTAATTGCTCTGTACGGCTCATAAATTCGGAGTCTTGCATTACCTATGCTTGTGATGATTCCAGAAACAGCGCTCGTCTGTAGCCACAGGATTCCGGAAGAACAGTGATCGATTTCGGGCTGGATTCGGAGGTGGAGTGATGATGAATTCGTCAGCTCAACAGAAGCGAAGCGTGATGATGTTCCGAACTTTCTCGAAGGCTCCGATGCGCAACGGAACCACCACGAATAGACTCTGAAGGGCATTTCCTCTCCCACAGTTTCAGTGTCGTTTGTCGATGTATCCGTCTTTTAGCAGGAAGTCCCGAAGAGGTTTGGACACTCTTGAGAATTGATTAATGCTTAAACTTGTCGGATGTCTCATGTACTGTGCTTCTCTGGGCCAAATTCCAGTCCGCAATTGCGTCTTGACACGCATAGCGGCGGCACGCGCTCGAGTCGGTCGAGTTTCCAGCGCCAAAGTCGACTCCATGTGACTTTTTTATACAGTTTTCCTCAATTTTTTTAGTTCCCAAAACCCACCTAGAGTCAACAGATCGGCGGCTGCTGGAAACTCTTCCGACTTGAGAGCGTGAGGCCGTAAAGCGTGCCGAGATGCAATTGCGGACCGGAATTATGCCCAGAGAAGCACAGTATGTATGCGATGCCAGTTTGCAATAAGCTTTTCTTCTATGATCCGATTTTGTCTCTAATTGTAAGCTGCTTTCATATACAATATTGCAGGTGGAGAGATATTGATTACCACAATTGTGATGAGTAATTGTATAGAACTAGATTTGGTTGCCGTCATTGCTCAACGAACAAACGTTCGCCATATATGAATAAAGACATTATGAAAGAATCTGCATTGCTTTTCTAAAAGTAAAACGCACAGGCCATACGGATCGTTTTGACGCTTTTAGTCGCCTTCAGGCGATTGGCGCAAAACTGGTGCACATTTTTTATAGCATACGTTCGCCAAGTTCGCGCTTACCTTCATTAAAAGCAGTATTCACAATGAAAAGCGTTATCGAAAAAGTACAAAAATCAGCTTAGATCGAAAACAGCAGAAAAACTATGAAGGTAGCGCGGTGGAAAGCGGTCTTGAATTAGAGTTTCTATCTAGGGCTCAAAGATGCCAGTTCGTGCACACCTGCACAGCACCGCCGAAAAAGAACGCAGTTCCATGCCGAGCAGTCAAAAATCATCGACATTCAGGGGAAGGAATAAATGCAAATTTATCTGATAAAAACAGTTGGATAATGAAAGCAAGCACTTCAGTTTTTGACTAGATGAGTATATAAATATTCGAGCAGGTCAGTTCGAAGGGTTTTGTTCATTGATTAAAATTCAATTTCAAGTCAGCTGATGTTCTTGATATTAGAGGTCATCGATGCCGATGATGTTGAGTGGGCTCGTCCACCATCAAAAGACAAGAAAGTTCAGGCTCGAAATTTGGCCCGAAACAGCGGTTTTTCCTTATAGAGGCTACTACTCTAAGCCCAGAAAAGTATTTAGAGAGGAAAAGAAGACAAGCATACCTGATCGCTACCATTGCTTATAACGCTAAGTATCAGTGCGATCCGTGCCGACTGTATCTAACAAGGAGATCACTGGATCGGATCATCAGATCTTTCTATGCAGCAATGTTTTTTTTTCAATTCACTGCCTAACGGATACGTGCGAAAGCACCATTCTGGATGCATGTGGAAAGGTTTTTCGTCCTCTTTTCCAAACCTTGCCAAGGAAGGTAATTTGAGGCGCTAAACGAGTATGATCTCCGTTTGCTGTCTTTCGGAAAAGCACTACGGTTCATGGTATGTAAATGATACATACTATACATACAGGACCCGTAACGTTTCAGCGACGCGACGCGCGCGACAGAAGTGCGCGGCGTTTAGGGCGTTGGTGTCTCAGGGGTCGTTTACACTCCCACCGCCGAGCGGCACGGCACTGTGCATTTCTGTATTATTGATCGTGCGGCGCGGCACGATCGATATTGCAAGGTTGCCCTGTGCCGCGCCGCTCGGCAGCGAAAGCTAGCCCGTGTTGCGTCCAATCAGGAACCTCGCTCCTCCCCCGTTTCTCCCGCCTCCTCAGGGGTGTTGATACACGATGGCCACCACCCACACCAAATGGAACGATTGTGTGGGGACCGCCGAAAATCTCAGCGCGGAGAGACAGCACGCGAGTTGGCGAGACCACAGACGGCCAGCGCGTTGCAGACGGTGTGGTGGGAGCCACGAGGACGCAGACACATGACGCCGAGCCCCTCCTCCATCAGATGGTAATATACAGTATCCTCTGCCTGTCAAATTTCGTTAGTTCAAAACGAAACCCCAATCAGAGCTATACCGTTTGGTAGCCCTTGACACCAGGATCACGAATATCACCCTAGTTTCGCTCAGATTGGATTTTGAAGTGAGTTATTAGAAAAAGACGCAAAAACCCGACCTCGCGCGCCTTCTGACCAAATCCTACGAGCGGTATTGTAGAATACGGCAGTCGAGCAAAAGATTCATCTACTGCATGGTTATCAAAAACTTAATTAGCTGGATTTTTTCTAAATAAATTTTTTTTCGTGGTTTTCAACCTCACTATGTGCTCCCCCCCTTTGCTGCGAGCCCAAATAACAGAAAAAAATTGCGGGTCGGCTTGTTTAGGCATTAAATCATCCCAGAATCATCTCAAACGGTTTTTCACACAGTTTCAGCTTGCCTAGACCCGTATGTCAACCGCTGGTGGCCTGACTACTCGTCAAACTGCAATTGTCCAAATAGCGAAAAAATGGTTTTTGGGGGCCTTCCAGTGTCATGCACAAAGCTCTGATGGGCCGTATTCAGCGGATGGGTAAAATATACCCAGCAAGTGAGTGGATAGAAGCGAAGTCGCTCATTTTGAGTGAGAAATAGAAAAAATCGCCCGTTGGAAAAAGTGGTGTTGAAAGACAGTTTTTTTCCAAATGGCCTCTACAGCATTGGTTTTCTTCTAGAGGGCGGCAATCGAGCAAAAGATACATCTACTGGATGGTTAAGATACATCTACTGGATGGTTAAAAACTACATTAGCTGGATTTTTTCTAAAAAATTTTTTGCTGAGATTTCTTACCTCACTGTTTTCCTTTTCGTACAATGAGAAAACCTCGAAAAAAATTCAGAAAAAATCCAGGTAATGTAGTTTTCGATAATCAACCAGTAGATGCATCTTTCGCTCAACTGCCGCCCTCTAAAAGTGAAAATCAAGGCTGGAAAGGCCATTTGGAAAAAATAAACTTTTTACACCACTTTTTCCAATGGGGAAATTTTTTTATTTCTCCTTCTATATAGGCGGCTACAAAGGCAGTGTTCACGATAAAAGTCGTTTTTCTGTCTTTCCACCTATCTTGAAAACGGTCCCATGCTGATTTCAATGATATTCCTGGAATCGTACAAGACCCCCTGGAAACAGAGTTATGGCCCCTCAAAATTCAGCTAGGGAAGCATTGTGGACAGGTTGTCCGAAGCTTGTAACTCCCGTTTTTTGCAGCCGATGTGTGCGAGCTGATCGGAGTAAAGAGAGACGTTGAGAATGAAGGGAAGAACGGGGTTCTGGATCGGAAACCATCGCTCCTTTAACCACGAATTCAGGGGATTTGTTATAGGACGTGGGCGGCCCAATGGGTTGGCTGGCCCACGAGATTTTCACCCACTCACCGGCCGTTTTTCGTCGCACTTCCGTTCTTAATCTTCTTAGAGGGCCCCAAAGCTTACATTTTAGCCCAAAAAAACGTGCAACTTTTTCTTCGTGAACACTGCCTTTGATTTTTTCGAGCTCCTAAGCCGGTCTATTTTACCAAGCCGCTGAGGTATGGCACCTCATGGCAGTACCAACGACACCAGAAGGTCCGGAAAACCTATTTTTCGCTATACCGGAAAATCCGATTTCGACGGGCATTTAGGTAGCCAGCAGCTCAAAAACCGGTCTGATAGGGCTGATACTGTGTGAAAAACCGTTGGAAGTTATTCTGAGTTGATTCCAAGCGAAATTGGGTCGGAGTGAAAAAGTCATTTTTGGGCGATTTCTGCTGTTTCATACCGGTAGAAAAGAGTCGTCCTCTAAAGATCGAAGTACAATGATTTCTATAGATTTGTTTCAATCCCTAGCTACCGCAAGCTGTCACTTTCCAAAGACGGTGAAAAATTTTAGAAACCCTTTTTTTTCAAATAGTAGATGGGCGTTTGTTGGATAAAGAGAATATTTGCATAACGTGCTGAGCAGGGCTGTGCGGAACTGTTCCGCTTCCGATTCCATATTTCCGGTACTTTTTGAGCTGTTCCGTTCCCTTTCCGGGTTTTTGGGCCCGGAAACGGAAGAAAATACTGAGGAAGTTGGAGCTCGCCACCCGCGCGCATTTCGGGCTTCGCTCGCCACCCTCTCACCTCTCATTCCGAAGAGCCCGCCACCCGCTACCCCCTCGTCTTCGCTCGCCACCCGCTATGGGTATAGAGGGTCGCGAGCGCGAGGGGAGGTGGTACAGCGGGTCGCGAGCTGTTTGCTAGCGAATCGCCCGCTGAATTGCTATCGTCCTTTAAGTGTTTCGCAATAATTCCCGAATTTTCGCCTACATCTCACCATTCTCATTATTTTTCTGTTGCTGTTTGTTGTTTGATTTGTTATTGCAACACTGCGGAGCTCAAACTTGATATAGTCATTTTCAACTCTGTATGGGACACACACACACACACACACACACACACACACACACACACACACACACACACACACACACACACACACACACACACCCACGCCCACACCCACACCCACACCCACACCCACACCCACACCCACACCCACACTCCCACACCCACACCCACACACACACACACCACACACCCACACACCCACACACACACACACACACACACACACACACACACACACACACACACACACACACACACACACACACACACACCCACACACACACACACACACACACACACACACACACACACACACACATACACACACACACACACACACACACACACACACACACTCAGAACTTTTTAATCAAGTTGAAAACCAACTAAAACGCCTCGAACAAGTATAAAACAATATATCTAGACGTGCACAACAATTAATTCACTTATTTAGTTCGAACTTAAATTGTTTGCGGTGGTTTACTTCACAGACAACTAATGTTCAAGCAAAAGGGGCGACGGACAAGTAATGCTCAATATATTTTGAGAACGGACAAGTATGAAACTACCTTCGAACGGAGGAGGAATCACGAACAACTAACGTAGGACATTGCATCGACTCGCTACACGGACTACCTAAAATCAACATACTGCACAACTTAACTCCTACGTTGCCATGAGCATGTAACGAAAAACGAAGCGTGTACACAGGAATTTCATAGACAGATGGGCTTCATTTTGATTCCGACGTCTTACCTGCACGGTCACTCTACCGCAAGATTGTGAGTTTTGTTGTCTTAGACTGTCTTGCGGCTCCAGCTTTTTGTAGAAAGGCAAAATATTTAGAAACGGTGCTTAGTTTGTACCCTTAGGTACAGTCGTCACGGATCACACTGACACTGCGTGAATGGGTGAAGGCACCAATCGCGCTGAAAACCAATTTCCATTTTCAGGCTCAATTTCATGAATGAGCCCGGTGGACCACGTCGCTGAAGTTTTGCGCGTCAAAAGCAGATGGTTCTGAAGTTGTAGTGGTTCAAAATGACGATCCGCCACCAGTTTTCACCAACCATCTAGCACAAGGAACAGAAACGCCATCACAGGCGCAGGTGATTCTGCATTTGAAGTTTTTAATTCGGGAATTTCTAAATCGAAAGTTGCCCAATGACGACTTCTTTATTTTAAAAAAAGTTCCAGCGAACGAAAGGTGAGAGAAATTCACCCACTTAATAAGTTTAAAGCAAAAAACACATCCGACGTTTTTGTAAAAAAAAAACTTCCGACGTATGACACTTGACATACCGAAATTGACGGAGAGGTGGGAAGTGAATAATTCGAGACGCTTTAGAACGGTTTTTTTACGGAAGTTGATGGTTCTGTGGAGCTTTTGCACTCTCATTCTGTACGTCAGAGAATCGCCTGCACCAAAAACATGAAAAAATGAGATACGGTTTCTGCGCGTACGATGCCTTTGAGCATCGGCGCAAGCTTGGTGCAGGTACTGTGCTTCTCTGGGCCGAATTCCGGTCCGCAATTGCGTTCCGACACGCTTTGCGGCAGCACCCGCTCGAGCCAGTCGGGTTTCCAGCCCCAATGCCGACTCGATGTGGCTTTTTCATCCGATTTTCTAAAATTTTTCCTAGTTTACAGTTTCCAAAACTCACCTAGAGTCAGTAGATCGGTGGCTGCTGACCTGGAAGCTCTTCCGACTAGGAGCGTGCGGCCGCAAAGCGTGTCGAGACGCAATTGCGGACCGGAATTTGGCATAGATAGGCACAGTATGTTATTACAAACGCCAACCAAGTTTGCGCCAACCCACTGCAAGGCAGAGTACAGCAAAGCATCAGTGCGATTCTTGACGACCGCATCAGACCTGATTTATCATAGCATATTCCTTCTATTTTTTCACATAATTCTACTTTACAAATAGCATAAACACTCAGATGGTTCATCTTCGCAGTGTAGGTGAGTAGTTCCGACAGGATGTCTAGAGAATACCAGCATTTCGATAATCGCCGACTCCCACGTGAGTAGAAAGCGGAACATTTAGGTTTACAATAGTAGAAGATAGGTCAATGAAATTATGCATTAAGGTATACCAGTGCAGGCACATGGAGCTTAGATATATTGAAAATGAGACTTGCACGGTTCTGTACTTGCACGGATTTTTGGTTGGGCAGCTGCTTTATTACTATGTATGTAGTTGTGAAAGCGCTTCAGAAAATGTTCCAGATTTGACTTGAAGGGTTTTTTGAAGCGCTGATCACGAATCTGAGGTTGATTTGTCGATTTTCGAAAGTGTTCGGCTTAAAGGCAGCATACACGCCCGTTAACATGGTCAAGATATCAGCATACCTAGGCCCGCACGGCCCCTACTATGTCGTCAACGACGTTTCAAGCGCTAAAAATCATCCAGGATGACAATATTTGAGCAATCATGTCTCGCACGCCCGTATTTTCACACCCCTTCGAGTAACAGAATGAAAAGTTAAACTTGAGAAAACATGTGATAATTGAGAGTGATAGCACTATCAAATGGGAGTGCACGAGAGAAACAGCTCGATTTACCCGGATATTACATGTTTGTCCACAGATGAAATCCTCCATTTTCAAAAGCCAGCCGGAGCAGAGCGGCATTCCCGAAAAAGGATGAGAGTTTATGGGTGTTTAGACAGGTAATATTCAAGTAAATCCAGCTGTTTCTCTCGCGCACTCCTCTTTGATAGTGCTATCACTCTAACTTTCCACATGTTTTCTCTAGTTCAACTCTTCATTCTGTTACTAAAAGGTGTCTGAAAATACGGGCGTGCGTGACAGGGATGGTCAAATACTGTCATCCTGGATGGTTTTTAACGCTTCAGACGTCGTACACGACATGGTAGGGGCCGTACAGGCCTATTTATGCTGATATCTCGACCATGTTTGCGAGCGTGTATGCTGCCTTTAATTCGCTAAAAGCATCTCAGCAAGCAAAGATTCTGAGGACAAAAGGCTAATTTCGAGATTTCAGGATTTCTTTGATAAGTGTGTCTCAAAATCATTCTCTGGAGGTAATTTGATGTGTTTAACACGAATCTGAGATCCGTTTGCCAAATTTATATATATTACGGTAGACTGTTGATAAAGATGTACCCGCGAGTAACCCTGACTCGGAAAGTGGTTCCCTAGACCTGTCGCTGTATGGGAACGAGGATGCCAGGTGTTATTTTTCTCTTCGAAATCAGACTGTGATTTCAGTTGGATCGAAGCAGCACCGCAGGACGACGACTTCATGGATGGCGAATCCGACTATTTCCCTCCGCCTACACTAGCAAGGTTCCGAAAAGGACAGAAGCGAGGACGACGCGAATTCTCAGCACGAGATAGTATCCAATGGTGAAAAAAAGAGTCTACGCCGGTCTCTGAACCTTCACCCAAAACAATTGCCGCAATATTATACTTTCTGTTGTTGTTTCGAAATAAATATGTCGAACGAGCTTCTCATCTAGTTGTGGATCAACTTAAATTGAAGTGGAGTATTAGTAGATGATAAGTTGTCCGTTGAATGTGACGGATAAGTTATGTACAACATTTGGGCAAATATAAAGCAACCAACGGTTAGTAGTTTATAACTAGTTTGAAAGCTGTGCATAAGCGGGGTGAACAAGTATAGCCCCACAGATGAACAACTATGGAACAATTTAAGAACAATTGAAGTATCAGCTTGAAACGACCTTAACCCTACTACTTTACAAGCTCCAAACAAGTAACGTAAGCCATTCGTTACTTGTCTGATAGTTAGTTTTAACTTGAGTAAAAAGTCTCTGAGCACACACACACACACACACACACACACACACACACACACACACACACACACACACACACACACACACACACACACACACACACACACACACACACACACACACACACACACACACACACACACACACACACACACACACACACACACACACACACACACACACACACACACACACACACACACACACACACACACACACACACTACACATAACTTCCTCTATCCTCTGTTTCCGAGTGACATTTATTTCCGCTCACCGCGTGCGTCTGCGTGCGTACGCTGCGTCTCCTTCTTCTCACACTTTTCGCTTTCTCTACCCTCGCTCCGCACAAGAGCGCGAGGGAACAGAGTAAATTTGGCTCGGAACCAGAGGATAAGTGCACAAATAAGCATCAGCTAAGTTGTGTTCAGAAGTTGAGTCGGTCTTCTGACGGACAACTCGTCCGTCAAGCTCTCTTCATAACCTATCTAGGCAACCTAATTTGGGATTTGCTTTTTCTGGGACAGTGTAGTCTTCGTTAGAGGGATAGAAGTTTCGCGGTCCCAGAAGTTTCAACCCCTCTCCGAGACCCACGAGCAGCCCACGCACTGGACGAGTTACACTCCGCAGCCGCCGTGAAGGTTACCGGCGAGTATATATACATAGCCGGTGAACCTGCCTACTATACATTGGATCCGATTCGGATAATTTCGGATATCCGTCCGAATGATTCGAAATTTCGACGATTCGGTATCAGAATCACCGAAAAAACGCGAAATCCGAACCGAACCGAAGTCCGAATCACCGAGGAATGGCCAAATCCGAATTGAACCGAAATACGAATCACCGCATTACACCAGGATTCGATTCGGATTGCGATTATCCGAAATGCGTCCCGATTCGGTTCAGTCCTGCTACTTCATAGTATCCAACAGTGACCCGACGCGCGACAGCGACGCAAACGCTTCGAAGGTGTTTTAAAAGTTTCTGCTTACAGTCGGCATGGATCCTAGTGATACTTTGCGTTCCCAATTGAAGGTTGGTCTAAACCCGGTGTCATATGCAATAGCATAGGTGCACCGAGTTTGCGCCAACCTTCAATGGGGAACGCAAAATGTCACTAGGATCCATGCCGACTGTACGTGTTTGCTCACTTTTACTCTACCTGCTTGTTACCTTTGCGATTGCTAACTCGTATTTTTTCCCATCATGAAATGCGAAGAATCTGTGGTGGTAGTGAATGGGCTTTCAACGCGAGAAAACCCACTTTTTAGATGCAAATTTACCACCAGCTTTACGCAAGTAAACCGCCAGACTTATGCGAGCTGATCGAACTTTCTGTTCGATTAAAGAACGTGCAGGACGCCGTAGACAGTATGCAGAAACAAAGTGGGAATGCGCAGGATGAGCAGGACATCAGTGGGAGTGTGCTGGACGTCATGGAATATGCAGGACCCCATTGGGACTGTGTAGGACCCTACTTGGAGAGAGCAGGACATCATGGAATGTGTGGAGGACCCCAGTGGGAGAGAGCAGGATGCGCACAGGGCCCTATTGGGAGTGAGAATTGATCTGTCACGAAGACTCATGTTTGTTCCAAAGTTTCTTTACGAGAGTTCGAAAAATTGAGACTCCAACAGTTTGAAATGACTGTGAAAACTCCTATTGGGAGTGTGCAGGACGTCTTGAAATGCGTGTATTACCCTAGTGAGAGCGTTCAGATTGTGTACAGGACCCCGGTGGGAGTGTGGATAAACTAAGTGGGATTGTGAAGGGACCTCATTCTATCACTGCATGCAACGCTCTAATGACTGACAGACGCCACGTTTTTTTTTATTATCAAATACAGCAGGAAAATGTTCACGTTTTTAGAAAGGCAATAAACGGTACGCTCATATTCCTCATGCACTCAGGCGATACGAGACCCCGAGCCGAACTGGCTCCTCCCACTTCCGCCATCGGCAACAGCTGACCAACTGCAGTTCCCAAAGGAACTGGACCTGTGTTTATGTTGAAATGGCAACTCCTGTTGGTATCCTGTTGCTATCCGGGCCACAGCTGTTCTCCACCTTATTGATTACGAAACACGCGGGAACACGTTTACATCCTCCACGTATGCACACAACACAACCTTAGTTCATTGATTCATTCCTTCTTGTCCTTTAGTCATCACTTGTGGCTTGATCCTCCCTTTTATTCATTTCGTATGGTTATTTCAGCGTATTCTTTTACGTTACTCTTACTGCTTCTAGTATTCTTGTTACCCGTTCTCTACTTGCGGTGTTTTCTACGTACACAGCACGAACACATCAAAGTCAGTCGGGATTCTGTTGAGGTAAGATTTCAACTTAAACTGAGGTGATCTAGAGCAGTTGATCCTTAGATGGAGCAGCAGCCATTTGTCTGCCCCCCCCCGCTGTACATTTTTGAAATTGTAACAGATTTTCGGTGATCTTTCCGTGTTAAGGGAAATGCTTTTTTGATGGCGAAAAAAGGTGATGGTATAATTGTATTTCGGCAGTGAAGACAAATTTGAACAGAATAAAACCGAAGAGCGCTGCAATAGAAGGGTGGAGCTTGTTTTAACGCCTTGAAGGCACAAGGCGCAGTGTAGGGCTCCCAAATTACATTTAATTGACAGTCCACTACTGAAAATGTATCCAAAATTTTATGGACGCAGCTTTAAGCCTAAGATCGCTGAAATTGAAGGTGTCCTTGAAAAATCTCAAAGTCCAGGATATTTATAAAATCACAAGTATTTTTTGGGATTCTAATTGGGGCTTTTCGCTTTGCTACAAAGTGCAGAAAAGCTAGTCCGGTATCCATATAACAAATCGAGTTTTGTAGCTGATCCAGAACGGTCATTAGAGACCGATTTTCAATCGATTGTATCACAACTAATAATTGGTCTTCAAAGAGCGTTTTCGTCTGACTAAAGAACATAATCTGTTATTCCGGTCCCAGACTCGGCTTTTCGGCGCATTGTAGCAACGCGAAAGGTCTTAATCAGATAGAATGCCCTAATACTTGTAGATTTTCCCTTGCATTCCTGGACTTTGACATTTTCTCAGTCCCAGTCAGGGATGAGCGGAGTAAGAATTTTGAATTTCGGAAATCGGAATTCGGAAATCGAAACAAAATTAAAATTTCGGAAAACGAAAATCGGAAATCGAAACAAAATAAAAATTTCGGAAATCGAAACAAGTTTCAAATTTTCGGAAATCGGAATTCCGAGGCCAAAAACTCTAGAAATCGGAGAACGGAACAAAGTATAGTGGCAGCTGGCATCGAAATACATGTTCTTGACCCTCGGGTTAAGAAGCATCGGCGTCATTAAATCATTAATCGCCAGACACTTCTCCATTCCTGACACCAGACCACTGTAAATCGAATTTTTGATCTCATGGGGATCCCATCAAGCCTTTGTTATACCCCACGACAGACCTGTCGCGGTCGCTGAGCACTGCTACGTCGCTGTCGCATAGGGCCAGCCGTCGCTGTCGCTCAGTACCAAGAAACACTCGGCAGGATTCTGGATTTGGCTGGGTCGCTGTCGCTGACACCGGTCGCAGCGCACTGCACAGCGACGGACAGCCGCGACAGCGCGATTACTGCACGGTTTCCACATTTCAGGCATAACATCCCTTTTCGAGCCAGCGACTGCGATAGATGCTGCAAACTGTTCTTGCGACAGCAGTTTTCTACTGGGCCTTCTCCCGGCACGATTTCTGTCAGTTGACCGCACCTGTCGCGGTCGCAAAGTTCTGGTATAACAATGGCCTCAGGGATGTACGGGCGCGGCGTCGCTTCGGTTCTGAACAAAAGCGTTACACCTCTGAAATGGTGGAAAGTTTCTTTTTTACACGTGAATCCCGTTTTCGGTCTTGCAGTGTTTTTTGTCAAAGTCTAGATTTCTAACGGTGACTGATTCACGACTAAAAAAGGCGTTGGCTCGTGGAACGACTAACGACTGACTGATTGTAAAACATCAATTACGCACATCCCTGAATCCCATAGCAGTTGAGTTGCTTTAAAGGCAGCATACACGCTTAGAATCGTGTATCACAGAACACAACGCCCACGCACTTTCAAGCGTCAAAAACGACCCACAATGACGCTAAGAGGGTAAGGAGTTGGCCCCGCCCCTGGCCTTCTACGGCTTGTATATTTGCGTCCTCCTCCAAAACGGGGTTGCTGAGCCATTCCCACTACCGGCGACATTTGTGTTGGTACAATAAGTAGACCACATACATCGACGACGGTGGGAATGGCCCAGCACCCATTTCGGAGGAATACGCAAATATAGAAGGCTGAGAAATACAGGGACGGGGCCAACTCCTTACTCGCCTAGCGTCATAGTGGGTCGTTTTTGACGCTTCTAAATGCGTAAGCGTTGTAATCTGGGCCATACAATTCTATTTCCGTAGTTATCTAAACCACATCTACGATTGTGTACGCTGCCTTTAAAATGTGTGTAAAAGATGAGAAAGCTGTCCATTTCTTCGGGGAAACGTAAGCTTTGGATCCCTCTAACAAGAGAAAGAATGAAACTATAACGAAAAACGACCAAGAAGAGGGTAGAAATCCCATGTACCAGCCGACCTATTGGATCACCCAGCCCATGTCATATCACAGTTGTCCACCATTCGTTTCACCAGAAGAACAGTCGTCGAATGTCTTATTACTCCTTATTTCAAAAAACTCTCACAACATTGAATCATCTTAGTTTTAAAGGGTCTTCCTATAAGAAACATAAAACAAAATCAACTACTGGATAGTTTTGAAGCGAGAAACCATTTCCGACGTCTGGATTGTTTAAAGACCACAGTTTCCCGTAACACACCAAACAGGCCTAATCAAATAATTTTGGGTGAGTTTTTAGATGCGGGCTGTAATAATCTAAATCTAAAGCCTAACTTGCTCGATGAAGCCCGTGCGGAACAAACAGCGACTCGGTCGGTCACTGCAAACATAACAGTGATAAGGAGATTTCGATATGATAAGCCCGAAAAGCTTTACTCCGATTCGCTCAAGTTGAGGGAGCTATGCTGTACTTTGCGTGCCCGAAAGTGCAGCTATGTGCCCTAAGGGCACAGAAACAGGGTCCGCCCACCTACTGTTAAGCTCCTCGGGTTCAAATTGTGGCTATAAAATTTTGGGTACATTTTCAGATGCGGAGAGTCATGTTTCAAATGTAGTTTTCGTTTCCTACACTGTTCCCGTGTGCCCTCAGGACATGAAAAATGTCCTGCCTCAGGCAGGCTCTCACCATTTAAGTAGACTAAAAATGGGCACTAGTGAACAAAATTTTGATAGAAATCGTAGTGAACAGCGCCATTTGAACTTAGTCTACTTCCATAGTTTCCCAACCTTGCAAAAATTTGGCCCTACGGTAGGATCGAGTCTGTGGAACCTAAATCGTTTGAAAATCCATCTTATGCCTGTCGTAGTGACTGACGCTGTCATTATTATCATTTCCACAATTATTATTGCCCCTTTTATTAATATATACCAACATGCAACTCTATACTAACAGTCTGGCTCCGAATACCCCCGCCCTCTAATGGAAACCCATTTTTGTTCTTGGTCGAAAGTCCAATCCCACCCCACCGGAGGTAGAGAGTGCCGACTCTCTGCCTGTGATACATCACACCTTGCGCCGTAGCCTGGACTTAGTGTGAAACCCGACATGGAGACACTGCTACCGCGCTGCTCGAGATCCAACCGATACCACCATGGCTGTTGTCGGTCTGACCCCCCCCCTCGATGTTCTGATTTTCCATCTTTCTGGAAAACGGTCTCACGCTTATTCCATCATAACCTCTGAATTTGTACAATACCCCCTGAGAACGAAGTAAGGCCCCTCAAAAACTGTGCTACGTAAGCATGGTGAACGAATGGTTCGAGGCTTTTGACTTCCGTCATTGACAACCGATGTATGCGAGCCGCTCTGAATAAAGAGAGAGGCCGAGAATGAAGGGAAGAACGTGGCGATTGATAGGAAACCGTCGCTCATCTCGCCACTGTTGAGCTCGGAAAATCGTCGAAGGGGCGTGCCAAAATGGCTTCCTGATGTGGGCGCCCCAGGCTGGCTTCCCCCTATATCTCGCTTAGTCGGAGGAATTGAGAGCTCGCATTTGGCAGGGGCTATATAGGGTGGGTGAACTTCATAATTATGTGGAAGTCGCAGATTCCGTCCCTGAGCTTGGACTGTGCCTTTAAGTGGAGTGGACTATGGCCCCCTGCATGTATGCTGTTCCCTTAAAGGCAGTGTTCACGATAAATTTCACCTCCAATATCTCCACGGTTTACAGAAGGTCTGATGCCCTATATAGCCAAGCACGCTTAAAAAGGAAAGCCGCGTTTTTGGGCCAATATAGGTCCTCCCTTGTTAACGTTGATTTTGAGCGCGAGGGAATAGACCGCTATGAAGGCTGATAGCATTCAATGCAATCAAGCGATCAGCTCACTTATCAGCACTTCATTGACTTGATCATTCCTGTAATCTGAGTCTTCATCCTACTATATATATATTTTCGTAAATTTGTGTGTGCGTGTGTGTGTGTATCCCTTAGCGTTTGTTTGACCGTTTATTCGGCATGGCTTTCAATGAGGGCAACCCTACGGGTATGGGCTCCGAGAATGGGCAGGACGTCAGGGTAAGGGTGCAGGACTTTAGAAGTGATGCGCAGGACACCACAAGAAGGGTACGGGACCCAAATGGGAGTGCGCGAGACCCCAGTGAGAGCGCGCCGGACGCCGTAGAAGGTGTGCGGAACCCTTTCAAGAGTGCGCCGGAGGCCATAGAAAGTGTGCGGGACTGAAGTGGGAGAGCGCGGAACTCCAGAATCAATTTTGCGTTCATGAGAGAGCGCATAGAACCCCTTTCCTCAGGTACCCTCCCCTTCACCACTCATCTCAACTGCTTAGCTATTTATAAGCACTAACCTTTCTAAATCGGCATTATATTATATAAATACGATGAAAATAAGAGTAAAGTGTCTTTCACAGTCTGCCGGACGAAGCCGTCCGGCATGTTATAAGATAGGATTGCGTCGTCAGTGCACCCCGCACTGCGGTGTCGGCCGACCGACGTCTCAATGCGGTGAAATCATCGACACGACGTCGGATCAAGTTATGACGGGTTAGAACGTGTTGTTTTCGCCTTACATTTTATACTGGAGAGTCGGAACTAACGGTTGTTCACCGCAGTTTCCCTCGCACTGCGGCTCACTTTCAAGGTGCCGGACGACGTCGTCCGGCAGACTGTGAAATGGGCTTTAATCGAAATTAGCGTTAATGGAACACAAACATCATTCTACTTCATTTGGCAATAAAAGTAGCAAGGTGTCGGTTGGTCATGGAAACGTTTAGTGAATTTCAAACAGTGGTTGTCCTTATAAAGACAGAAATGGAAATGAATCGAAAGCCACTTCAGGGCCTTATAAAGCGAAAGAACGACCGGTTTGTCACGGTACAGATAAGGAGATAAACGAATGTTGTAAGGTTTGGAATGCTTTGTGATTTCCGATGGTTTAAGTGTTGCCGCCTACGCCAGCTTATGGGCCGGCGCAGGAAGAAAGAAAGAGCAAATTTATTTGCCTTATACCCAAGATGCCGGCGAAGCCGGCAAATGGGCCGACGCAGCCGGACCCAGGCGGCAGAGGCCGGCTTCAGCCTCTGCCGCTGGGGTCCGGAGGGCGGATCTGGGTCACCAGGCGTGTCTGGGGCACCAAAGCGCTTGTTTGCAGCCGTTATTTTGTCACTCCTGGCTCGTTTTCTACCGCTCTTTCGACACTGGCAACCTAGGGTCCTTCTCGCCTATCATTTCACTGTGGACAATCACCGATGATGATCATCGTGAACGCTGCCTTTAAATTGGGTTTCCAGTTATTCACGGATCAGAGGCGGTTAAAAGGAGTAGGCGTTGCTTGAGCGGAACATTCAAGTTTAGGGCCGTATAGGGCTCTTCTGTGCTTGTTCCAAGCGGTTTTTTCGACATTACTCTTGAAGTTGGACTCAGACGTCTCGATTTGAAACTCGGAGACTGATTTTATCCTATCATGGACACTGCCTTTAAGTATTGCGTCCTTGAGCACATAAGAGACCACACGTTCACATTGCCCACCGACGCCCTTAACTCGATTTTTTGTTTTAACTTGAGGAAGATAGGGCGGGGCAGATTTCAAGCACCTTATTTGCTTTTTTCTACATTATCATGCACAAAAACATCAGTTTGGAAACTCCTTGAATTGATAGGCTGTGGAGCACGACCCCCGTAGAATGCTGCACATGGTTAATGGAGGGAGGCCAGGAAAGCCGGTCTATCTTTCGGCGAAGCCAAACGAATGCTACACACAGGATTGAGGTGGGTTGCGACTTGGCGCAACGGGGGTCATAAAAATTTGGGAATTTTTTTGAGAAAAAAAAAAGAAGATTTTGGGGCTCGTAAAATGTTGAGAGGAGAACGGGGATTTTCTCGAAATCATTTGATAAGTTGTAATGAGGTAGGAATAGGAAAATTGTCTATTGTACCCCAGTTTGAAGATTCTCCACATTTATCACTCCAAAAAGCTAAAACAGTTTTTTTTTCACCTTGAGAGGGGACATCGTAAAAATTTTCCGAAATTTCGGCCAATAAGGGGGGGTCGTAACTCCGCGTAAAATTGTCGCAAAGGCCTGTTCAACCCTGGCTACACATACTGTGCTTATCTGGGCCGAATTCCGGTCCGCAATTGCGTCTCCACACGCTTTGCGGCTGCACGCTCCCGAGTCAGGAGAGTTTCCAGCGCCGCAGCCGCCGATCTGCTGACTCTAAGTGGGTTTTGGAAACTGGAAACTAAGAAAAAAAGGAGAACACTGTATAAAAAAGTCACATCGAGTCGGCTTTGGCGCTGGACACCCGACTTACTCGAGCGCGTGCGGCTGCAAAACCTGTCGAGACGCAATTGCGGACCGGAATTTGGCCCAGATAAGCACAGTAACTAATAGGATAAAATCGACCAAGCCAGTCTATCGTTCGACTAAGCCAAACGAATCTATACTCGGGTGATGGAGGAAGGCCGGCCGAGTGGGACTGCTGTTTCACGAACAGCAGGCCCACTCGGCCGGCCTTCCTCCATCAGAGTCTTAAGCCAAACGACTAGGTGTGGAGGTCGGCGTTGTGGAAACTATTCTTCGCAGAAGAGATGCTTCGAAGAAAAACTTAGTGTTCCCTAGCAAAGCCTTCCTTCAGTACTGTAATCATCTCACTTTTTTAGATGTATCTTAAGTAGGCCGGCAAAGCTTGCCCCGGAGCTGTCAGCGGCGCTGGGCGCTGATTTTTATATGTTGAAACAGCCACTCGCAGACCATATGAAACGGAAGGAAGAGTACTGGGTTACGGTACTATGGGAAGGAGGGTAACGGGGTCCCAAATTTAGAAACGCTTCCTTATTTCATGTGAAGTATTTTAGAGCGAATGTGAGGAAATACACGATCGAGCACGCACGGCTTACTACAAAACTGGTGAGAAAGTCATAACACTGTGCGACTCTGGTTTTAAATCCATCAAAAATCTCTGCGAATCTTTTTCAGAGAGTGAAAGTGGTCCCCCCCCGCAATGAATACGAAGGATGTGTATGACGGATGCATCACGAGGACGATGTGAAAGCTGTCCGGTGTATATGAAAAATGTTTGTGCAATTTTTTGTGTAGCCTTTTTTGTCTAGTTCCTATATTATTTTACAAGAGTCACATGAATTCACTGTTCAGTTTTTTAACTTTCATTTGTTGAGTTGTCTGTTGATAGTTTTTGTTTTTGACCCTAATAAAAAGTTGAAAAATATGGAATGCTCCTAAAGTTGATACTGAGATTACATCAAATTGTGTAAGGCCGGGATCATACTTGCCGCGACCGAGGACGGCGAGAGCGCATATCAGGCATATCGATTTTTGGTCGATACTGATGGTAGACATTGCGTCGCGCCGCACGTCGCTAGGAGTATGATTCCGGCTTAAGGGATGCCGTTTGATATTTTCAACGTTCGGAGAATACGATAAAAAAAGTTATGATTCATTTTGGGAGGTTCACTCAATTTATCCAAGGTACTAGGATGATTGGGCTATAGACAGGGCCAGTATAACTACTTGATTAGGGCTGAAAGACACACTAGTTGAAATTCGAGCAGAAAAAAAAACATCCCTGGAATTGGAATAGCTTTTGCCGCGATATTGCCATTGGAAAGGTCACTTTTTGGAGTGGAACAGCAATAGGTTCTATAGAAGCCGGATTCGGCAATGGGTATACTCCGGGAATAAGAATACTAAGGGGAATAGGCTTGCGGACTTTGCTTAGCAAAGTTCGGGAGCGGATACCCAGATGTGCCCTTATACCCGGGGTATAAAGGTAGGCGAACCAATGGTGCGGAGTAGGAAGTGAAACGAGAGAAGAACGGTCCTGTACGGAAGAGCTACTGCGGTTTGTGATATCCCTAGGACTATGAACTGGAGTTGCTATAGCAACAGGATACACGATCGAGCCGAACTGCGGGCGCCCGATCGGCAACAGCTGTGGCCCGGAGATCGGCGAATTCGGCGCCCCGAGCCGCCCTGTCAGGCGGCTCGTGTTCCTATCCAGTGCGGCTCGGGGCGGTGAATTGCCTTATAAGGCCACGGTCATACATTGTGGAAAAAAAGCCGTGAGCTGCCGTGGCTGGCCCGGTCGATACGTATCAAAGACATAAACGAGGAAGGTTGGAAAACACCCGGTGTGGCCGACGCTGTGGATAGGTATGAAATATGTACAATACCCGCACTAATTTACTCAAAAAAGCCGCAAAAGTCGCGACTTATCGAAATAGACCCGTACGGGGAGCAAGGGGCATATTTAGAATCAGCATCGAGGGCTCTTCATTTTGAGCACACACATTTCTTAACGTGCTCATTGCTTAACCAAGCGAGATTGGACTAGGCACATGTGATGGGGTTGGAAAATCGACTTTTCCGGATTGGGCTGCCGCAGTGCTTATTTGAAAGAGGATCAGAAAGTAAAGTTGTGGTCCAAAATCCAGGTCGATTTGTTCAGTTTGAGCTGAGAACGGGAAGTCGCTGGTGTTCACGTTCACTCAATTTTTCTGTTAAAGGCAGTGGTCGCGATCAAATATGGTTGTCGTCTTTTTCCCTCTAAACCCTTTTCTGGGTCTCGAGTAGTAGGACCTATGAGAAAAAATCGCGAAAAAACCACTGTTTTGGGCCAAATTTGAAGCCTGAACTTTTTTGTCTTTTGATGGTGGACGAGCCCACTCATAATCATCGGCATCGATGACCTCTTGTATCAAGAACATCAGATGGCTTGAGATTGAATTTCAATCAATGAACCTTCGAATTTATGTCCACATCTAGTCAAAAACATTGACTGGAGTGTTTTCTTTCATTGCTCAACTGTTTTTATTGGGAAAATTTGCATTTATTTCTCCCTCTGAATGTCGATGATTTTTGACTGCTCGGCATGAGACAGCGATCTTTTTCAGCAGCGCTGTGCACGTGTGCACGAACTGGCAACTTTGGGCCTTAGTAGCCCTAATTCTAGGCCGTTTTTCACCGCGCTACGTTCATAGTTTTTCAGCTGTTTTCATTCTAAGCTGATTTTTGTAGTTTTTTCGTTAACGTTTTTCATCGTGACCACTGCCTTTAACCCTATATGTCTTGGTTGCAGGTAAAGAAGTGTGTGCTCAAAATGAAGAGCTCTCGATGCTGATTCTGAATAGCCCCTGAACGGGTCATCTTGAGCCGTGTTATGACGAAAAGTCGAAAAAGTCGCGACTTTTTCGGTTTTTTTTTGAGTAAATTAGTGCTGGTATTGTGGGACGAAATCAGTGATGTCATTCATTTTATGGCTTACACCATGCGATTATCGGTTGGGTTGACCACACTGGTGTTTTTTTCGCCCACCCTCATTCATGTCTTTCATGATTATCGACCGGGCTGGCTACGGAGATCGGCCTACTATCACCGAGGCGTAAATTAAAATTACGAAGGTTGGTGAACAGAAGTGATTGGACGGTCTAGATGTGAAGTAACCGGAGGGGGAAAGTGGGTGAGAGAGCGGACGGAGAAGAGACAGGAGGTACAGGCTATAAAACGGCGGTATTCACTTGGTTCCTGAGCGTGCTGGCGCGGAGCGGAGGTTAGAGACAGTGAGAGAGCATAGGGCAGACGGAGGCCGAGACTTCGCGCGCGCCGCTCGCGCCTCGAATGATGTGAATCACGTTTTATAGAGGGTACTGCACACTTCCCTCGAAACAAAAAAATACATCTAGGGTCCTGTTTTCTCTCCCAAGACGTGTCGTACAGCTTTCATAATTTTCTCTGAGTTCCTAATGCCCAACTTTCTCCCCATAATGTCCGAGATTTTCTTACTGGGATCCTCTACATAAGCCATGACGTCCTGCATACTCCTACTGTGGGCTAGCACATATTACATTACGCCCTGTACACCCAAAGTGGGGTCTCGCATGCATTCTGAACACTCTATCAGGGGTCCCACACTCACTCTCCACACTGCTACTGGGATCCTGACTACATCCTGTACACTCCCGCTTGGGTACTGCACACATCCCACAACATCCGGCGTACTCTTCAGCAAAAGTAAGTGCAGTGAATACGCATCATCGCACGCTATCTCGCGCTAAGTTCGCGAAGAACTGCAACTCAACGCGAGCTGACAGGGAACCTGGAAATAGTGTACAAATAAAGAAAAAGTTGGGTTGTTCCCGAAAAAGTATTCCAGGAGACTTTTTCGGAAGCTATCAATCTTTTTCATTATTCATACACTATGTCCATGTTCTCAGTCAGCTCGTTTCAAGACGCAGAGTTGCGCGAATTTAATGCGAGCAGAAAACAGTGCTGAAGTTCTCAGAATTCCTTTCCATTTCACTTTTTTTCTAAAAAAAAAGATTGCATGCGTTTTTTTCGGATTTTTTTACACTACACAAAGCGTGTTTTGTGGCTCATACGGTGCTGTGTGTATGTTTAATTTTGGCTATTTCTGGCTTCCTGCTCAAAAATCGCCGAATGAAAAGCTCGCGTTAAACTGCAGTTTACCTGCGAACTTATTGCGACTTCATTCGCGTTTTCGAACCCATTTAATTCCACCCCTGTATGTATTCTCAACTCAACTTTATCTTTATCCAGTAAGAAAATCATATTATTCGTCTTCACTGCGACGTATCGCTCAGTCATGATGATATTCACCATCTTTTTATGAAATCTTACGCGATTTTGGGTAGCTCAAAACTCCACAGGGGTGGTAGTAAACTAGCCGAAACTGAGAGTTAGGAACCGTGATCATGTCACGATAACTAGGAAGAATTAAGGTGTGAGACATTGAATTTAGCCTCGAAGCAACTGTGAACTGCCACATAATCGTTAGCAAAAATGGCTGCCACTGGTAAACGAACCCGCGAACGCCGGTCCATCAATAGCGATACATCGCTCTGCACCAAACTGCCATGATGATAACGTACGAGAAATAATTCTCATCAGGAACTTATGCACATGCATGTGTAAAAGTCGATGAGTCCCGAAACCCGTGATCTGAACCCGTGATCGCACCGAAAAGAACAGCGCGACATCGCATAACGCCACGCATTCACGGACTGAGTGACTTTGGAGAGGCTCTTCTATGTAGGTTCTTGAACCCTGCTCCTTATACATCAACAATTAACACTTTCTCAGTAGAGACAGTAGCTGTGATAATGATTAGAGCAGAAATAATAGTTTCCATCTAACTTGCAATCTTCTCGTGTTCAGTATATGAGGCTGTCCACGTAAGAATCGAGTTAGATCGGAACACAATTTTTTTGCCCTTTTTAAAATTCATATCGCTAGAGCCCCATTCCCCCCCCCCCCATAGAACTCCGGCGGTGTACGCTTCCAGAATTTCGAGAAAACTTTGTTAAAAAATGTTATAAAATTCCAAAGTTGGGCATTTTTCGATCCTTCCTTTGTGTAGATCCTCAATGGAAACAAATTCCAGTGATAAAAAAATTCTAGTACAGGTTATCGACAATGAGGAATCAATTGGAGTTATCGAAATTTTTAGAATTGCGCTAAGTAAAAAAATAATTTATTAATTTCTCTGAGCTCAGATTCTGCAGATAGAGGCTATGCTCAAAAGATGCGCCGTGGTCGATTTGTTTTATAAGAAACATGAAATCGAAAATCCAAAGACACAAACAACCTAATTTTTTCGATCGAATGACGCTCACAGGCGAAAAACCCTCGAGAAAGAGGCCGCCCATGCATTCCAACGCGCGCAAAATGGCTACAGTAGTAACTGACTAGGGATGATCAATTGAGATAGAGTTTGAAAAAAATCTATTTGTCACTTTCACATCATAAAAATGTGCTTTCGAAAAAAAACTAATACCTCTTTATTACTACACCTACTTACTAAAAACAAGATTAGGGAGGTCATTGCCCACTGAGGTAGCGTAAAGTGTGTTAAGTAACTTGTAGGATGAACATGGAATACAGTTCGAAGATAAACGGAACAGAAACGCTCTATCATAGACATTCTACACTATGTAGCTTTTGAATGAATGAGAAATTTGATTATCGTATTCTTACAGTACCCCAAATGAGTAAATATGGTACTTCGGATAATCATTTCTGAAAGTTCCCGAATGTGTGAATTTTTCGAATGTAGCCTTTCTCAATTTACGTAATGATTTTTTTGGAATACCGCGTTTTTAGCAATTTCGAATGAATAAATAAATATATTGAATACTGTTCTCTAATCGGTTTGAATGAATATTTGGAAAATTTATACGAATACTGGAACGAATATTCCAGTTTTCGAAAAACCGAATCATTGAATTTTCCGAATGAAACAATATTTTGTGAAAATTTAAAAAAAAACTTTGAAAAATATTTTGAAATTTTCAGAAATGATTATCCGAAGTATTCATTCATTGGGGGTACTGTAAGAATACGATATTCAAATTTGTTTGTTATGTTTTGTTTTGTTTATTACGTCACTTAAAGGCACAGTACACCCTCACACATGAATTTTGTGTTTTTTGTTTGATTGTGTAAGAGACCCCTCCTGTATAACACGTGCCAAATGCAAGATCTCAATTCGTCCAAATAAGCGAGATCTAAGCGACCACCACAGGCCCGACCCCCTTCGCTCACCACCACAGGCCCGGCCCCCTACCAGATTTTCGAACTCGATAGCGGCTTGATAGATGGATGAATTCCAACAAGTCGTCGTTCTTCAGTACATTTCCGGTCTATCTCCTCATTCTGTTTTGCACGCGTGCAGCGATTTCGAATGAAGAGAATTACAGGCCTAAGACAACTCGTCCGCGCAATTTTCGCCCTCAAAATGAAGGCATTTTCACGGAGCTATATCTCCGTTCGTAGAGGGTCTTGGACGATTTCAGAGACACCGTTGTGATCAGAGAGTGGCTCCCTCCAAGATAAGCATGGAATCTGAAAAATAATTTTCTGGGTGTCCTATGCCTTTAAGGCAAACGTCATATACACATAAATATACACACAAACACACATAAATAAGACAAATAAGACTAAAAAGAGTACTATAAGAGCCATACGAATAGTTGTAATGATAAATGATGATTTCCGAGACATGAAAGGGAAAGGAGGGAGAGTATACTGCATACGACGGCTTCAATAACTTGGCGGCGAATTTGCGTTTAAAACGTTTGAGTGTGAGCGGCGATGTATCGCATTTTGTGAGCTTCAGGTATATCGAGCCTGCGCGGTTCGTAAAGAATTTAGATCGCAAAGAGGTTTTGGCCCTGTGAAAGGTTATCTTATTTCTCCCACCACGAGTGATCGATGGAAGCCAGGTGAAAAAGCTGTTCACTTTCACTTTAAAGGCAGTGTTCACGATGATTCTCGTTTCCAAGTTTTCCACTCAAAACAATGCGTTGGCAACCAAGTGTTACCAAAATCACGAAGAAACGGCGAGAAACGCACTAATTCGTCTTATTTCAGTGACATTATTCTATGGCCTGGACTAGTTGTCCAGTTGTATGAACATGTTCACGGTGGTTGTCACCGGTAAAAAATGGGACTAATCGAAAATGGAAGAATATTTTGGGCAAAACAGTATTAGTTAGGGCCCGAAGGAAAGAACGGAGCAACACAGAATGGAGAATCGCAAAAGGCGGGTCCACAAAAGATTTCATAGTCACAACGAACAGTTCCATTGATACTTAAGAGGCGGGCTGATACTTGAGGATTTCGTGCCCTTCTGGTGCGTTTTTCTCGGTTTCTTCGTCATTTCAGTTCTACTCGGGTGCCAAACAGTCGATTTAGCGATTAATCTCAAAATCGAAGATTATCGTGAACACTGCCTTTAATTACACCATTGAGTATCTTGTGCACCATGCATACGTCAAACATAGCCCGTCGGGTTTCTAATGAAGGAATGCCAAGACAAACATTCCCTGCTCTGCGCACTAGGCGTTGTGGAGTAAGTCGCCAACCCAGTCCTAATAAAGATCTTCCGAGAGAAATTATTTTGTAATTTCTCTAGAAGCTCTATATCTTTCTTCTGAGACGGATGGAAACCAAGGTTCCCGACTCAACTACAGGACCTCAGTAGGAGTGTGCGGGACATCATGGAACGTGTGCAGGACCCCAGTAGGGGTGTACAAGATGTCAGGGAATGTGTGCAGGACCTTAGTAGGAGTGTGCAGACTATCATGGAACGTGTACAGGGTCCCAGTAGGGGTGTGCAGGACCTCAGTAGGGGTGTGTAGGACGTCATGGAGCTTGTGCAGGACCTCAGTAGGAGTGTGCAGGACATCATGGAACAAGTGCATTATCCCAGTAAGGGTGTGCAGGACATCATGAAACGTGTGCAGTATCCCAGTAGGGGTGTGCAGGACCTCAGTAGGGGTGTGCAGGACGTCATGGAGCTTGTGCAGTACCCCAGTAGGAGTGTGCAGTACATCATGGGACCTGTGCAGGACCCCAGTATGGGTGTGCAGGACGTCGTAGATTGTGTGTAGTACCTCAGTAGGAGTGTGCAGGATATCATGGAACGTCTGTAGAACCCCAGCAGAGGTGTGCAGGATCCCAGTGGAGGTGTGCAGGACATCATGAGACGTGGGAAGGACTCCAGTAGGGGTGATTAAGGGCGTTATGGAGCGTGTGCAGGACCCCAGTAGAGTGTGCAAGATGTCAGGGAATGTGTGCTGCACCTCAGTAGGAGTGTGCAGGACTCATGGAACGTGTGAAGGGTCCCAGTAGTGGTGTGCAGGACATCATGTAACGTGTGCAGGACATCATGGAACGTGTGCAGGATCCCAGTAGAGGTGTGCAGGACATCATGGAACGTGTGCAGGACATCATGGAACGTGTGCAGGGTCCCAGTAGGGGTGTGCAGGACCTCAGTAGGGGTGTGTAGGACGTCATGGAGCTTGTGCAGGACCCCAGTAGGAGTGTGCAGGACATCATGGAACGTGTGCAGGATCCCAGTAGGGGTGTGCAGGACATCATGGAACGTGTGCAGGATCCCAGTAGGGGTGTGCAGGACCTCAGTAGGGGTGTGCAGGACGTCATGGAGCTTGTGCAGGACCCCAGTAGGAGTGTGCAGTACATCATGGGACCTGTGGAGGACCCCAGTAGGGGTGTGCAGGACGTCGTTGATTGTGTGTTGGATCTCAGTAGGAGTGTGCAGGATATCATGGAACGTGTGTAGAACCCCAGCAAAGGTGTGCAGGATCCCAGTAGGGGTGTGCAGGACATCATGGGACGTGGGAAGGACTCCAGTAGGGGTGATTAAGGGCGTTATGGTGCAGGACCCCAGTAGAGTGTGGAGGGAGTCAGGGAATGTGTGCTGGACCTCAGTAGGAGTGTGCAGGACATCATGGAACGAGTGAAGGGTCCCAGTAGTGGTGTGTAGGACATCATGGAACGTGTGCAGGACATCATGGAACGCGTACAGGGTCCCAGTAGTGGTGTGCAGGACATCATGGAGCGTGTGCAGGACATCATGGAACGCGTACAGGGTCCCAGTAGGGGTGTGCAGGACATCATGGAGCGTGTGCTGGACCCCAATAGGGATGATCGAGACGTCATGCAATATGTGCTGGACCTCAGTAGGAGTGCGCAGGACATCAAGGGACGTGCGCATGACCTCAGTTTAATGCACAGAACACCGTATACAAGTCATGCCTTTGAATCAGACAAATGGGCCGGCGCAGACGAGCCACGTCAGCAAGAACCGGTGAAGTTTGGCTAGAGCGTCTGACCCTGGGTCTATCCTAGACGGGGTGAAGCCACCCAAGATTTACTCATAGAAATGATGAAAATTTCTGATAGGAGATGTCTGATACTGCTATCAATCATTGTTCTTATAGAAACTTCATGGAAATACTTCGACTGGTAGCCTTACCAATCGGTGGTTCATTTCACTTCTAACTTGAATGGTGGGTGTCCCTCCCCCCCCCGTCTAGGATAGTGCCCCAACCCTGTACAATTGGGTCGTTTTAAAACTCATTTCTTCATTTTCTCGACTTTTAAATTCAAAAAGCATATGCCTTGTATCTTGTCTGTAGGAAGCCGCGTTGCAACTTTTATCTTGCAATCCTAGCAGCTGTTTCTTCATTTCTACCACTATGTTTTAAAGAAAAACAACTTGACTTTTAGAGATTGACGATATTGTAGAAGGGAAACCCTTGGGAAAAGTTGTGAAATTTCTGAAAGTTGGGCTCCGCAGAAAAGGTTAAGGATTTGGCATTGCTCTAAAATGTCGTGAAATTGTTTCATTAGATTTGGCTATCAAACTGATTTTCTATATGAGGTGAAATTGCTGAATTGATTTGGCTGTTGTTGGTATATGCAGACAACATAATCATCAAATGTAGTGAAATTGTTGCAAATGGATTTGGCAGGCGCTCTATGAATTATCAGAGTCAAATCACGCGTCAGAAGGGGTTTTGCTCGGAGCGTATATCGAATCAAATGAGAACAAGAATAAGTCTAGCAACAAAAACGTTTCCATATAATGTGAACCGTGAAAGCGTTGAGGACACGAACACATAGCGTCAGTAGTGAATAAATTGTGTTACATGTTGTTTTCATGATTTTTATTTATTCGGTGAGGGAAGGTCTAGTACCTTAGTGGGAGCTACACTGAAAAGGTAGAATAACATTCGAAAACCTTATTTCTAGCCCATAAGGCCACATTTCGTTCAGCATTGTTAATTGATTAACAGCTTTTTCTTTTTGTCTTTATTTGCTCGCCAGAGGACCTTCTGACGCGTGATTTGACTCTGATAATTCATAGAGCGCCTGCCAAATCCATTTGCAACAATTTCACTACATTTGATGATTATGTTGTCTGCATATACCAACAACAGCCAAATCAATTCAGCAATTTCACCTCATTTAGAAAATCAGTTTGATAGCCAAATCTAATGAAACAATTTCACGACATTTTAGAGCAATGCCAAATCCTTAACCTTTTCTGCGGAGCCCAACTTTCAGAAATACATACTTAGGAACGTTTATTTTCCGGTTTCTATCTTTTTACATGTTCATTTTAGATTCCTGAACACAAAATTTTTATCCTTCGATCCTTTTTTGTCTACTTTGTATTCCTCAATAGGCGTGAATAGATTGGTATTCAACTAGAAGTATTCCAAAGTGCTTACGTGTAATTAAGTACGTGTATTCAATTTAGGTAGTGATTCCTAGTGAACGAAGAACTATATATGGAAAAAACTATATAACTACTCTTTGATTTGATTTATTACACGGTAGAACCTTTTCAAAGACAAAACACCTAAGCGGCAATTAAAGAGACTAAAGATTGTCGGACAATAATAAAGCAAATAGATGAACTGACTATTAGGCATACACCGGCACCATGAGGAATGAGATCCTACAGACATCGCTCTTGGGATAGCAGATAGCTCTCAAGCGCCTTTTTGAATTCAGTAAATTTTCCAACTACCAAACCTGACCGAAGTAATTTGTTGAATTCAGATCCCGCCCTATTGACAAAAAAGTGCTGTCTTACGTTCCGCCTGGCCCCAACGAGGCCCAATTTCACCGGCGCTCCCCTGGTGGTTGACGATCTCAGGTTGAACAGCCGGCTAGCCTTGATACCAGCACTCCCATGAATGATCTTATACATCATTATCATATCAAATCTTCTTATCCTGTGCTCTAAAGTAGTTAGGCCCAATTTAGCGTTCCTGGTGACATGACATACGTTGCGATTAGTCAAATACCATGATGTTCTGAAGAAAACTCTACATGTAAAAGTATTCTGGACTTTCTCCAGCGCATCAATGGATCCCTTTTTGTATGGATTAAAGACCACCGTACCATACTCCATAAGTGGACGTATGTACGTTTTATACACCTCAGTCAGGACATTTGCATTGGTAGTTGAAAGTGCCCTGAACACGCTGTGCATCATTCTGTTCGCCATGGACGCGACTTGGAGGCAGTGATCATCGAAATTAAGATCAGCCTTGACAAGAAAACCAAGGTCCTTAATCTCGCTGACCTCGCTGAACTGCATACCGTCAATAGTATAGAAGGTACTAAGTCGCCTTTTGCCAAGCTTCATCACCTTAGTTTTTTCGCTGGAAAGCGGCAATTTCCACTCATTCGACCATCTGGCTACGTCACTTAGAGCTTTTTGCAAACACTCCGAATCTTCCATTGTCAAACTAGGGTTATACAATTTAAAGTCATCAGCGAATGCCGAACAGCCAATGTTGTTCAAGGATATTATAGAGGGAAGCTCATACGTATAACTACTAAAGAGAATTGGTGAAAGCACTCCTTTACTGGGGAACACCACTAAGGACTGCAAATGGAGAGGAGAACGTACCGTTGAGCCGGACTCTGAAAGTTCTGCCTGTGAGAAAAGCACGAATCCAAGCCACTATACGCGGATGGATACCCACTATTTCTAGCTTGTTTACTAATTTACGATGGGAAACTCTGTCGAACGCCTTGAAAAAAATCGAGGTAAATAACATCTACACCAATATCATTGTCCAGCGCACGTGTTCAGTCTTCAAGCGACTGCAGCATCGCCGAAATTGTGGATTTACCATTTTGGAAATCATGTTGGTGCTTCGAGATGATGGAGTGCTCCTCAAGATGAGCCATAATCCTTTTTTTCAATACTTTCTCGAACAGCCTTGCAAAAATAGACGTGATACTAATAGGCCGGTAATTGTTGGGATCAGAACACGGTTTTTTATTGATGTTATTGCATGGAAACATGTTATTTTTGTTGCTTAACGATTGAAGATGACGATAAAATATTGATAATGATTATGTCGTAACAGTGATAATATAGTGTTAATGTGTTGACATGATAGTGATGGAAATAATGAGTCCAAGGGGATACAATCGACGTGATGGAGGTGGCTGGCCCCGCGCTATTCCGCAAAAATAGCCCAGCGCGGCGCCGTTGAAGAATTTTAGCCTCGCGCTGGTGCGCGAACAGCGCCAGGCTAGGATGGGGCGCCGCCTCGCGCTGTTTGCGCCCCAGCGCGGCGCTGTCCGAACGTCAGAGCGGGAACCGTCGACGACCATTTGTCGAGGCGTTGCCGAAAATGTTGTCATTGGAGCGCGTTAACTACAGCCACAAAAATTTTTTCGCACTCGCTTCCGAGACTTTATTTATGAGTTCCTATAAGACTTTAACCATAAGCATTCTGTATGTGGGCTATCCGCTTCTGTTTCACAGTAAGAACCGATTTGGGGCCGGGATAATCTAAGGATATGACTTTTGGGCACGATGAGCTATGTTTGTATCCCATTTTTTTCAGTTATCATTGAGTTATTTCTGACTACAAATAGAAATTCTATAGTAACCTTTCTCCTGTTCTGAAGGTAATAAGCGCGTTCGTGTAGCTAGCACACAGAGAGTTTGACGCTGTTGCAATTACTGAACTTTCTACATGATTATTTTCGCAAATTTGAAATTGAATGGATTTCAGTGAAAATTTCTCCATTGATCTCAGGAATATTCACTTGCTCTAGACCGACCACTCGCCGAAGTATCATGACCGTTTTCTTTAAATAAATCCACATAATCTTCGTCATGAAAAATACGTCGCAAAAGTGAGCGCGGATCGGTTTTTGAAAAACTATTTCTACACCTTATCTTCCAAAATTCAGATATAAACTATGTTATAGAATAGGAATGTGAGCTCTTCTTCAAAAGACATGAGTATCATCACAACGTTGCGTATCCGAGTTTTTAAACAGGTGTTGGAAATCCAGAGAAAAAAAATTATGAAATCCCGATTTTTAGAAAAAAAAAGTTTTCTCTGTTTTGTGTTTCCGTTACTTCATTAGTGTCTTTTTGTGTCCACATGAGCTTTTTCATATTTTACTCCCTCTGTAAATCGTGTTGGTGTTAGTTATGATGTCGAAGATTTCATAAACTATCGAGACGTTCTGGGGAACAATGTTACGTCAAAATTATTTCTGGTTTAAGTGACCCGATAAAGAATAATGGACATTCTAGCAACGTACTATTCTGAGTACTACAGGAAATATTTGAAAACAAGACAATACGTTTGTATGGAAGTTTTAGCAGATTTCTAATTCTCTAAAAATCTCCGGAAATTTCGATATTTTTTCAAAATTTCCTGATCGGCAAGACGTTTCTTCAGGAAATTCATGGGTACGTGCTTACAGCGTCATAATCGCTACCATAACTCTTGAATCAGTGTACACCTGCGGAAAAGCCAAAAAAATCAGTTGGTTGCCGTATTGCAGTAGTATAATCTTCAGATGAGATTATTTCATATCCGCTGGTTAGTTTTCTGAGGAAAAAGCTTTATTTTTGTCGCACAGTATACTTCCTGATAATTACGTTTCCCTTCCAAACATATAGTTTTCTTGAAGACACTTATGAGCTCACGGAAAATCATAGTTCCCTGATCTCAATTTTCAGAAAAAAAAATCAAACTCGTCGAAATTTCTCCAGATTTCTTCAGTGGGATTGTATATTTGTCTAAAGGAGGATCTGAAAATATAAATGAACAAGAAAGCTGTTTTCAGTGGCGGCCGCCGCCGTTTGTGTGCGGCGCCCAATTCAGTACTAGTTTTACACTGCACACTCCCACTGGGGTCCTGCACACTTTCTATGACGTCCTGCACACTTCCGCTGGGGTCATGCACATTCCTACTTAGGACCTGCGCACTTTCTATGACGTCCTGCACACTCCGATTAGGGTCCTGCACACTTTCTATGACGTCTTGCACACCCTCACTGGGGTCCTGCGCCACCTTTTATGACGCCCTGCATTTTTTGCATCGCTAGACGACTCGCGGAAGTTATCATGACCCACGGCCAAAAGTGCGCTCCACGGACATACTCGGTTGCCCCGAGGCACGTAAGAGGTGACTCGGGCTGATTTTTTGGTAATCGATAAATGTTGCACCCACCTAAATGCTGGGACCATTTCATACAAGTTTTGATCTGCAATGTCTAAGATATGCGGGAGACATGCGCGCACACACACACACACACAGACACACACACACACACACACACACACACACACACACACACACACACACACACACAAACACACACACACACACACACACACATCGGGACATAACTGCTCTAAGTATAAGGATACCTGAACTGTCTTTCGATGCCGAGTGACTTCAAATCCTCTTTAACCACATCCGTCCAGAACTTTCGCCTACGACCAGGTGGCCGTTTCCAGACAGGATTTGGAAGCATTCTTAGAGCGTGTTGTACGAGACGATCCGGCGTTCTTCTTAGTATATGCCCGAGCAGTCGAAGTCAACTTTCCATTGCTGCTTCAGATGGCTTTAGGAGATGCTGGCACCTCCCTCGTGTCAAGCGTTGATGTACTGCGTCGATTTCCTTGTAAAGTTCTTCGTTATGGCATACACGCGGCCAGAAATATCCAAGCAAACGCCTAAAAAGCTTCCTCTCCGTGCAATCCAACCTTTCCATCTGCGTCTTCGGTGCTGCCCACTTCTCCGATCCGTACATTATGATAGGGCAAATAGCGGATAGGTAGACGCGCAACTTGACTTCCTTTGCGATGGTGGTAGACCACAAACGCTTGGTTAGAGAATTAAATGCAGACGTAGCTTTCGCACATCGTTGTCGAATATCCGCTGCATAACTACCATCGTTCTTCAGCAAACAGCCCAAATAACAGAAATCATCCACCAGTTCGATACATTGTCCGTCCACACAAACTCCCGTTGAAGGCCTCTGAGAGACCCACATCTGCTTGCATTTGTCCGGACGAAGACGAAGTCCATAGGCTGCGGCATACTTCGAAACGAGGTTCACAATCCTTTGCAGTTTTGCGTTGTTTTCAGCGAATAACACAATGTCGTCGGCGTACTCCAGGTCGACAAGGGCGCGTCCTGATGGTGTTAGGATCACATCCGCAGGAAACTGTTCTGCAACTCTACGCATGAAGTCATCAACGGCGAAGTTGAAAAGAAAAGGTCCTGCGACGGCTCCTTGCCTTACTCCTGCTTTCACCTCGAAAGCTGACGTAAATCCGACAGGTGTACGAACTGCTGCTGTTGTTCCTTTGTTCATGTCCTCACTCACTCACTCACTCATCCCGTTAGCTGGCGGCTGGCGGAGCAGGATGACCTCTCAACCAGTACACTGCTGTAGGTGCCATAGGAGCTCTTGTGGCCTGAACGATACGCTTCCATTCAGTACGGTTCGCAGCAATTAATCTAGCATTAAGGACACTGCACCGTTGGGACTTCAGATCCGCCTCGACTTGCTTCAACCACGTCTTTTTCGGGGCTGCTCTTTCAACCTTCCACAGTGCAGGGCGCTCTCTCCATAACAATCTGCGCGGAAGTCGGTTTGTTTCCATTCTGCATACGTGTCCGAACCATCGCAGCCTTCTCGTTCGAATTTGTTCTTCGATCGTGGGCTGATGGTCGCAAGTATCTCGGATATCGTCGTTCCGCATTCGATCTCTTAAAGTTATCCCGAGGATTTGCCGCAAACACCGCGTTTGGAAGACCTCCAGCCTGCTGTAATCCGACTTCAGCAACGTCCACGACTCTGACCCGTACAGTAGGATTGGCACTATGAGCGCGCGAAACATCCGGATCTTTGTCTTGATTGACACATTACGCTTCTTCCATAAACACCAGCCCAGCGAAGCGAAAGCAGCCGACGCCTGCCCGATCCTGCACAGTACCTCCGATGTAGCCACTACCTTTCGCTCTTGCACCACCGATCCGAGGTACTTGAACTCCTTGACTTGCTGAAGCTCAGCTCCCTCGAAGATCACAGAAGCACGTGAACCGTCCGACGTCATGACTTTAGTCTTCTCCTTGTTAATCCGCAGCCCATACGATTCCGCGATTTGTGCCATATCATTCGACAATAGCGTGGCTTCCATGTCAGTATCGGTGAACACTGCACTGTCGTCCGCAAACATCAAATCCGTGACAAAATCGTTATCGCCAAATTGGACTCCTCTTCTATTTTCAAAGGTCTTTCTCATAATAGCATCGACCACGATATTAAAGAGGAGCGGTGAAATCACATCTCCCTGCCCGACGCCTGCATCGACTCTGAATTCTTCGGATAGCTTGTTTCCGACGCGGACACAGCTAGTCGAGCCTCTATAAATTTCCTGCAGAAGCTTCACCATTTTTCCTGGCATGTGTTCGCATTCCATCGATTTCCATAAGGCGGGCCAGTGCACGCAATCGAATGCCGACTTGAAGTCTATGAAGGTGATAACGACGCGCTTTCCACAGCGAATCCTTTCCTCCATAACTTGACGAAGTGAGAAAATTTGATCGCTGCATCCTGGACCCGGACGAAAACCTGCTTGTTCTTCGCGACAGGTACTCTCCCGATGGCGTTGAAGTCTGGACTGGATAGTTCTCGTGAAGACTTTACCAACAATCGACAACAGGCTGATCCCGCGATAGTTTTTACAATCTCTGGCATCGCCCTTCTTATGGATAGGCACGACAACAGCATTTTCCAGGTAGATGACACGCTCTCTATCCGCCATATGTGCGTGATTAACTGATGCAACTGACGCAGTAGAACATCTCCTCCTGCCTTGATGACCTCAGCAGTGACATTGTCAACACCGGACGCCTTTCCATTCTTTAGCGACTTGATTGCCGCTTTCACTTCTTCCGCAGTGGGCTCCGAGTCAAGCGCTGTCTCCTCCGGTACCTCAACTAGTATCGGTTGGGCCAGTGGACCCTGTGGCGCATCGTGAGTATAGAGTTCACTGAAGAACTGCCTCCATCGCAACAGACGCTCATCTGCTGATCGCACAAAAGACCCATCCGTATTCCTGATGGAATCGCTCATGGGTTTGGTCTTCTTTCTGAGACGGTTGAGTGTGTTGTACAATGTGCGATAGTCGTTCCTTCCAACTGCCTCCTCCACTTCGTCTGCTACCTTATTCCAGTAAGACTCCCGCTCTTCCTTCAACTTTCGACGAAGCTCCTGACACAATTGCCGATACCGTCCGAAGTCCGTTAATTTCACTCGCTTCCGTTCGTCCACGAGACGGAGAGAATCGTCCGATATCCAAGGCTGCGTTCGCCGGCGAATAACAGGGCAGAGAGGCTCTGCGCATTCAAGAACGACTTCAACTGTCTGCTTCTCGTGCTCGTCCACAGACAAGGCGTCTTCCAGAACCGCGAACCGATTCGACAGCGCGAGTTGAAATGTTTCTTTTGTTCCTGGCGCCATCAAGCGTGACCAGTCAAGTTTCTTTCTAGGGGGCTCCTCACGCCTAGGTCGTCGTAAGCGAAGCTGCATTACAGCACGCAAGAGATAATGGTCGGATCCACAATCAGGCCCTCTCATGGCTCAAACATCTTTCAGCGATGATCTAAAACGTGAGTTTATCAGCACGTAGTCCAAGGTGGCCACATCTCGTCCAGTTGGATTCCTCCATGTTAACTGATGCTTCCTGGGGTGCCGGAATTGACTGTTACCGATGGCAAGCTCGTTGAACGCAGCGAACGAAAGTAGGCGTAGTCCATTATCGTTTATTTCGCCCACGCTGAACCTGCCCAACACTCCTTCCCAGCCTGTTCTGTCACTACCGACTCTTGCGTTGAAGCCACCCGCTACAATGGTGACATCGGTTTTCGGGATAGTATTCAGCACGTCCTGGAGTTGGGTGTAGAACTCGTCCTTGTCAACGTCAGAACTTGGCTCCGTTGGTGCATAGACGGACACGACATGGGTCTTGATTGTTCCGCTCAAAACAAGAACAGCGATCCTGCCAGAAATCGGCTCGAATGAAACAACGCTTCCAGCTGCGCGACTGCCTAGCATAAATCCAACACCATTGCGATGTCCGTCCTCACCGGAATAGTACAGCACCATCTTTTCGCTACTCTCCGGCACCTGAATGGGCACCGTCTCCACATCCGCTCATCCTCAGCTCGGAAAGTGCAGCAATCGATATGTTGGACCTTGACAACTCTCTTGCTATTATCTCTTTCTGACCGACGCAGTGTCCCGTTCGCACATTCCATGCTCCAATCCTCAGCTCCTTCTTAGGTGTCACCAGTCGTCCTTCATTTTGGCCAGTAGTATTCTTCTCACCAACACCCTGGATCCCTAGTGTTGGCGCATCGGCTGCCCCGGATGCGGTAGCTTCTTCGTTGTTTCCTAAGAGACTTTCCATGGTTACCACCTAAGTTTTCCAGCCCGTCGGTAGTACGGGGGGCCAACTCTCCTCCTTTCTCATCCGGGCTTGGGACCGGCAATGGCGGAGTTGTTCATGTCCTCGATTAAGCGAACATACTTTTCCGGGACTCCATCTGCTCGCAGAGCATTGAGCAATCGATCACGATGAGGAGAGTCGAACGCGGCTTTAAAGTCCAAAAAAGCAAGCTGTAATGGCTTTGAATACCGCTGCCACGATTCAATTACTCTTCTCACGACGAACACTTGGTCGATGGTCGACCTTCCAGGTCGAAAACCGGCTTGCTCCTCTCTGGTCGTTCCTTCACGATGTTTGATAAGTCGCTCGAGAATGATACGTTCTGAAACCTTCTACATGACCCGAAGTAGAGAGATTCCTCTGTAGTTCTTAGGATCCGCGACGGATAGCTTCTTGTGAAGAGGTACGATGATCGCATGTCTCCACGAATCGGGTAACCTTTCGCTCATCCATATGGCACGGATGGTGTTGGTCATTTCACGAATCCCAGACGGAGGAAGAGCTTTCAGCATTTCAGCAGTGATGCTGTCATCTCCACCAGCCTTTCCATTCTTCATTTTCCGGACACAATCCAAAACTTCAGACTCAGTCGGCGGTTCCTCATTGTAATCGCAATGTGCTCTCTGAACATGAGGGAGCTCAGGTACTGATGGCGCTGGACGATTCAGTAGTGAACTGAAGTAATCCTTCCATATTGGCAGCGTCGCATCACCAACTGCAACTCCACTGGTAGTGTTCAAGACAGGAGAACATCTCTTCATCTTCCCGCTATACTGTCGCAGCAACGTGTAGGCTTTCTTCGGATTCTTCTCTTCCCAAGCCTTCTCGAACTCCTTAGCTCTACACGTCCACTCTCGTTCGCGGTCACTTTGAAGCTGCCGACGCAACTTCCTCCTCAGACACTTCTCCTCCACGAAGTTTCCTGCAGTTCGGAGAGCACATACTCTGTTGTAGGTAGATGTTGTTTCTTCTGAGACATAGGCGAACTTCTTCTTAGACTGTACAACCGGGAGTGCCTCTTTCGAAGCGTCCTGGATGCACTTGACAAAAGAATCCGCGTCACAAAGTTTCTTCTTAGTCCGTACTCCGATGTGAATAGAAACGCGTTGTCGAAAATTCCTTCTGCACTCTTCATCTCTGAGACTTGTCATGTCAATCCTCTGGAGAGGCTGAGCCCCTCGCTTTCTCTTATGAATCCTCGCAGTGAAGTTCAACAGAACAGGACGGTGATCCGAATCGAATGCGACATCCCATACAGCTCTAGATCTTCGAATGTCCGATATTGGAATATTCCTCGTCAAGCTGTAGTTTCAAAGTTGTCATCTTCCGCTTCCGCTGCTCTTCTGGAGATAGCTGGGTTGATCCCTGCCACGTAAGCTGCTGGCGGCTATGGTTCCTCTTGAATGTCGATGCAATAATCAGACCACTGTGTTCACAAAATTCGACAAGGCGGTAGCCATTGCCCGATGTTTGCTCCACTTGGTAGAACCATTTACCGAGTACTTCGGATTCCTGATCAAGTCTCATCTTCGCATTTGCGTCAATCCCCACGACAACAGCATGTTGACAAGGTATCCTGGCCAGCAACGTATTGAGTTCCTCATAAAATGCATCCTTCGAATTGCCTTCGGCGGTTTCAGTGGGCGCATGAGCACTCACTATCCACAGATTGAATCCTCTGTGATCCCGCAGTCGTACGAATGCATTCCGGCACGACGTTGAGCCAAACTCCTTGACCACACCATTGAAATCCTTCCTTACAGCTATTGCACAGCCTCCCACTCTCCTATCGTCAGCGTTACCGCAGTAGATAGTGTACTCTCCGACGCTGATGACGGGTGTATCCTTGAGGCGGGTTTCCTGCAAAGCAGCAAACGGTGCATGGAAATAGCTCAGAAGTCTGGATAGCGCAGTTTTTTGGATATCACTCGACAGCGATCGACAGTTCAGGGTGGCGAAATTGTGGCTTGTTGTCAAAGACTCTATGACTCCTTAGGTACGGATCCTAAGTTGTTATGGACCAGAGGCCTTAGTGTGCCGGACGGCGACACATTTATGCAATGTGTGGGATACTTTCGCGATATAGTTGTGCGCGCTGAATCGCTCGAACGTTCCCTGTGTACATTCAAACGTCTGGTGGGTTCAGTAGAAGCACGGGCACCAACGAGCAGGTACCAAGAGACTTGTATACACACCCCCATATATATATATATATATATATATATATATATATATATATATATATATATATATATATATATATATATATATATATATATATATATATATATATATATATATATATATATATATATATATATATATATATATATATATATATATATATATATATATATATATATATATATATATATATATATATATATATATATATATATATATATATATATATATATATATATATATATATATATATATATATATATATATATATATATATATATATATATATATATATATATATAACCTTACACCACTAATAGCGAGCGTTTGCCTTCCACTGCTACATCGGAAACAGGGATGAGCGGAAATCCGATTTCCGAATTCCGATTTCCGATGGTTTTTGGCCTTCCGATTTCCGAAAAAAGCCTAAAAATGCGGAAAAAATCGGATGTATCGGAGTTTAGATTTTTGAATCCTTTTCCTTGCCGAATTCCCACGGATATCTGGGGCGCTGAATTCGAATTAGAGGTCCGTCTCCACTTTTCAGAAAGCTAGAGTTGAGTGCATTTTTCACAGGAAAATTATTCAATAACTATCCTACTATCTGCATATATTTGCCTAACTCTGTGTGTGTGTGTCTGTGCGTGTTTGTGAGAATGAATATAAACTCGGTCGTTTTTTTCTTTCGAAAATGAAGCGATTCGGTTTGTTGTTATTATAATGGGATGGCGTGTACTGATAACACGATATAATCAGTTCCCTAAATAAAAGATCGCTGAAGGGTTTCATGAACGGTTGCATGTGAGATTTAAAGGCAGTGTTCACGATAAATTTCACTTCCGATATCTCCACGGTTTACGGAAGGTCTCGTGCCCTTTATAGCAAGGCATGCTTAAAAAGGACACGAAGGATTTTTTTTCTAAAAAGGACACGAAACGAAAGGATTTTTTGAGCAAAATCAGGCCCTCTCTTGTTTACGTTGATTTTTGAGCGTGGAGGAATTGACCGCTAGAAGGATGATTACTATCAGTGCAATGAAGCAAACAGCTAACTTATCAGCACTTCTTTCACTTGATCATTCCTGTAATCTGAATCTTCATCTGTTCCTTCCGAGGGGGGTGCGGGACTCCACATGTAAGGAATTTCTGACAGAGTCACATGCGAATTAAGGGCTCTACACATGTTGTCGGCAACCTGTCTTCACAACTTTAAGTTACATTTGACCTTAAACATTGGATATGTGTTCCATGGTGCGAGTTGAGTTACAAGTGACATAAAGCAATGGCGTGTAACTTAAATGTATTATTTTATCGTACATGTAACTTAACAACGCGGCGTGACGTTCCCTAGGGAGGTATACGATGCACTCTGGAGGCAGTACTCAGATGAGGGCAGCGTCGTCCATTCAGTTACCCAAGTATTGAGGTACTCGGCCCAGCACACCGGCTGGAGGCCTGACAGACCGCTGTCGGCCCAGTCGTTCTCGCCGAGCAGTCTCCGTCGGGTGACGGTGTGCTGGCCTCGTCGCTTGTCAATGTACCGGCCACGTCGCGTGTACGTGTCAAGTGCCATGTATCAACAGTGCAAGTTACTCGCAATGTTGTGTATTTATTATTAAAGCACGTTATTTGAATCAAAAATCTCGTCAAATTACACGTAACATCGCTTCAAGTTACTTGTGAACTCAAAGCAAGTTGCGTGAAGCCATCATGCAACTTCCGTTAAAGTCTCAGGTAACCTGCTCAGCGATTTCTGAGTTGAAGTGCGTCAAGCGCCGAAACAGTGCGCTGGGCTTCACTTGGAGTGCACCAAGCGCTGACAAAGTGTGCGGGACCCAACTGGGAATGCGCCGAGCGCCAGAGGAACTGACTGTGTTGCACTCAAAATGGAGTGCGTCGAGCGCCGGGGAGACTGTGTTGGACACAACTTGGAGGGCACCAAGCGCCGGCGAAAGTGTGTGGCACCCCAACCAGGAGTGCGTGAAGCGCCGAGAAAAGTGTGTTGCACCCAACTAGGAGTGCGTCAAGTGCCGGGAATAAAAGTTTGCGGGACTCTGTTCTACTGGGAGTGTGCCGATCGCCGGGGAAACTGTGTTGGACCGCCTTGAAGTGCTGCAGGCGCCTGGAAAAGTGTGTGGGACCTAACTGATTCTGCAATGACTCTAAGCGTCACGATACAAGCCTACAAGTACGCGTTGGTGTACACCTTGTTCAATAAAGTTGGATAAGCCCAAGTTTTTTGGCAGGAATAATCACCAGGGGAGGGTTGAGAATTTCGCGGGCCATAACGAAGACCTTTACAAGGAAATCGACGCAGTACATCAACGCTTGACACGAGGGAGGTGCCAGCATCTCCTAACGCCATCTCGAGCAGCAATGGAAAGTCGACTTCGACTGCTCGGGCATATACTATCGACTCGTACAACACGCTCTAAGAATGCTTCCAAATCCTGTCTGGAAACGGCCACCTGGGCGTAGGCTAAAGTTCTGGACGGATGTGGTTAAAGAGGATTTAAAGTCACTCGGCATCGAAAGACAGTTAAGGCGCGATGTTTCGTTTCGCAGGAAATGGAATAGTGACAGCTGGATGGAATGTGTTCAAATTGTGGCTCAAGACCGTGAAAAATGGACACGGCTGACTACTAGGACGGCACACCTCGGTGAAGATGCGGAATGACCGCGTCAGGCGGAAGCCAACCGATTAAGTCAAAGTGAGTCATATATATATATATATATATATATATATATATATATATATATATATATATATATATATATATATATATATATATATATATATATATATATATATATATATATATATTATATATATATATATATATATATATATATATATATATATATATATATAATCAACAATTACAACCATACTCAAAATTTTATAATGAATGAAGCAAATCAGAAGGTTTGAGGCTTTTTTCATAGGGCTCTACACCTTATACCACTAATAGCGAGCGTTTGCCTTCCACTGCTACATCGGAAACGCTTCAGCATTGATGTAGCTGTGAGTAGCATGCAACACGACCACACGATTGTGGCGAAATTCGAAACGCAGGCTTTTCTGCAGACGCTGCGCTGAGTGGATCGCTCGTAAATGGCGTTCTTGTCCGGCTCAATTTTTCCCTCAAAGTGGAGTAGCCCATCTGATAGGATTCGCAATTTACGCAACAAATCCATGAAAACCTGCTGAAGAACTACTACTCACTTACTCTATAACACTCTAGTGCTGGAACACCACAATATCAGTGTGGCCAGTGGAAGAACCCGTGTTAGTCGGTTGCCAAATGTCCCTCGGGACATGGGGAGGCGTAAAAAATAGCCGAAAGCAGAGTTTTTGGTGGGACGTATAGATTCAGGGTCAAAGATGAAAACCTTTCCCTAGACTGGCCATTAAAGGCAGTGGCCGCGATGAAAAATATCTTGTCCTCTTTTCCTCTCCAAACCCTTTTCTGTGTTCAGAATAGTAGGACCTATAAGAAAAAATCGCGAAAAAACCACTTTTTTTCTGGCCAAATTTGAAGCTTGAACTTTCTTGTCTTTTGATGGTGGACGAGCCCACTCCACATCATCGGCATCGATGATCTCTAATATCAAAAACATCAGCTGGCTTGAAATTGAATTCCAATCAATGAACATTACTTATCTAGTCAAAAAGATTGACTGGAGTGCTCTCTTTCATTGCTCAGCTGTTTTTATTAGGTAAATTTGCATTTATTCCCTCCCCTCAATGTCGATGATTTTTGACTGCTCGGCATGAGACTGCGATCTTTTTGGGCTGCGCTGTGCACGTGTGCACGAACTGGCATCTTTGGGCCCTAGAAACTCCAATTCTAACCCGTTTTTCAGCGCGCTACCTTCATATGTAGTTTTGAGCTGTTTTTGATCCGAGCTGCTTTTTATAGTTTTTTCGAAAACATTTTTCATCGTGACCACTGCCTTCAAGGTAAAAAGTGTAGTGTCAATTACAAAAAAAAACAAGAATGAGTTCAGAAACAGTTTTTTTCCAAAAATTTCAAGTTCAAAGTTTTCGGAAAAAAATTTCTTGGGCTGAAGTGAAAATTTCCGACATTTCCAAAGAATTTTGGTCACCAGTGGAAGAGGTAGCTGCGTCGAGTTATGGGTCAGCGGTCTGCCTGGAACTTGACGGCCCTGCAGACCAAAAAGGACTGATAAGAAATAGGTTTCGAGGAGTTTGGAGACGTTTTAAACTAAAACTGTAGTTATAATCGGTTCGGTAATAGTAATTTTACTACTTGATGTTTGTTATAGGGTGAAGTGCGCGTGATGGCTATTGCTTATCCCACGGATTTTAACGAAGCTTCCTTTGGTGCGTTGGTGGATGAAGATGGAGCAGTTGAAGATTATATTTCTTGTGTTAATAATATGAGTATTCCTATTCACTGAGATTTCTTGTTAATGATGCTGGTGATGCATTGTATCTATTTTGTTACTACTGTTGTTACCTTTTTTCACTGTGTAATCAATTTCTGCTGAATTATTGATGAAAATTGGTAACTCGTTGTATGAGTGCTATCGCATCGGTGGGGCAGCATAGTATCACATTTGGCCATGCACATTTTTCCGCACCGCAACGACTATTCTAGTTTTGAAAGGGGAAAAAACCTCGGTTTGATGTCTAAATTTCTTTGCGGCGCGAAAAAATGGGCGTGGCCAAATGTGACACTATGACGCCCTCCTGCTGCGACAGCACATTTTCTGTGCTAGATTCTAAAAGCGTTGCCCGTTCGGTGAACGACCCGCTATATGAGAGGGGACAGAACCGGTCAACAAGATGACGATCAACCGGTAAACGGTCCCCCAATCGACTACTCTACCGAAGGGAACAGACCCGGTCAGCCGACGTGTAAAGTCCTAGCAGGAAGTTGGGGACAGAACCGGTCAACAATGTGGGAATGAACCGGTGAACTGCTTCTCGATGGAACGCTCTACCTGGGGTGCGTTCCAAGAACATTCCCATGGCAAAACGCGTCCATGGAAACGCAGCCACGACCACGTGGAAGCAATTTACAGTTATAGTTCGTAGCCATGGAAAGCAAACTGGTCCATGGAGAGGCTATTTGTCCTCCCAAGGCATCGTGGGAACATTCTTGGAACGCACCCCAGCAGACAACCACCCGGGCAACGTATTGCCTGTCATCCGGGCGCGTTGCCACATCATCACTAGTCTGGGCACCCCCGCACCTAGGCGTCACTGGCCCCCGTTCATATGCTATTGGTGAGTGACTATGACGTTGCCCAGTTGGGTTCCCATTTCTGCCTGAGCATGATGCCGTGGGAGGGCAAATAGCCTTTTCATGGCCAAACTTGTTTCCCATGGCCACGAATTGTAACTGCTAATTGCTTCCACGGGTGCGTTCCAAGAACATTCCCATGGCAAAACGCTTCCATGGAGAAGTAGTCACGGCGACGTGGAAGCAATTATCAGGTACGATTCGTGGCCCTGGGAAACAAGTTTGGTCATGGAAAGGCTATTTGCCCTCCCACGGCATCGTGGAAACATTATTGGAACGCACCCCACGTCGCCGTGGCTACGTTTCCATGGTAAACTTTTGCCATGGGAATGTTCTTGGAACGCACCCCTGGATAACATGATTCAAAAGGACGGTGCGCGCCGGCTGTCAGGAGGATCCGCGGCGGCTGTCAGGACGATCCGCGGCGGCTGTCAGGACGATCCGCGGCGGCTGTCAGGACGATCCGCAGCGCCTGCAGGACGATCCGCGGCGCTGGCAGGATGGTCCGCGGCGCATCCGCGGCTTCGGTGAAGGATCGTCCGGTCGTCGGCCACGGACGATCCTGCAAAAGCGCCGCGGATCGTCCTTGGGCTTCTCTGAGACTTTCAGCGACGCTCTGGCAAAGGAGACTGCGGGAAGTTTCAAAATATGAAAACGGTTCGACGCCTCGGCTAATGCCGCGTTTTGTCGACGCCTCGCCCTTGTTCAGCGACGCCTCGTCAATGGACTCCGGCCCTTTAATTATTTAACCCGTTCACGACCGCGTGTCCCACCGGTGGGACACGCGTTGACTACCACTTCGGACCGCGTGTCCCACCGGTGGGACACTCTCTTCGAAAATCGATTTCTCCCCCGCATGAAGGAATTTCCAAACCTATTTATGGTCATTGTATTTACCTATTCTAGACTCGACTATGAACTTCGTGGTCCGCTGGAAGCTTCACCACTACAATATATCTGACCCTTCGAATGCAGCGAAGTCGAAAACCGCAAACTTGAGAATGGATCGCATTTTACATGCAATTAATAGCGAATTTTTTCTTTTTCCCATTACTCGAGAAACAATCCTTACTTCTAAGAGTGCTCAAATCGTATAACACAATTTATAAATATCACAGAGATATGATTACTGATATTGCGCACCATTCCCGCATTGGTAATCGGCTTTTCTTTCTCCCGTATTTTGTTCACAGAAACTTTTTCATGCAAAGATCAGCAATGTAGAGACCCTTTGGCCTATTTTTGGAAGTCCTGCTTGGTTATGGTTGGTGTACCATCGTAGGACGGGGCTCCAACTTCGGTGAAAACTACCTTGGAGAGGAGCGGACAAGAAAAAAAGGGGACGTGCCAGAGCAGAAAACGAGCGAAAATTTGAAAAACGGTCATTAAACTAATCATTCCTAATCAATATGTGATAATAGAACTATTTTCTACGTTTAAATGTAAAAGGAACGAACGCTCAAGAAGATTTTTTAAAAAATCTAACCCTAGAAGGCGCCGAACCGGAGAGGTGAGGGGGTGGCCGAGAAAAAAAATGGGCGAGGATCTAAATAAAAAAAGTCATTTCCATCAGCATTCCTAGTCAATATGAAAATTGAGAAGCATTTTCTGCATCTAAATGCCAAAAAGAATGCTAAAAATTTTTACTACAAAAACTTCTGTCGGAATGCGATAGACCGCAAGAGCGAGGGGGTAGCTAACGCAAAAATTAGTGAAAATCTGAGAGCATTCCCTGTCAATTGAAGAACAGAAGAATGTCTATCATGGTAATCTACGATAATTAATGTTTGAAAGCGCTGTAATTCAACGAACTCACGTGATTTTGTGGATGGTCTTATCTACACAGTCAAACTTTTAGGAGGCCATCCTTCTGAAAGGAAAGAGTTATGGAAGCTCAAACTTTGGCATCATGATTTTGACTTCAACAGTCGTACATTGAACAAAAAAACAAAAATCGATTTTTTGGTGGCGTGCCATTCGAGCAAAAGTGGCCCACCGGTGGGACACTCACTGTATACGGTGACGCAATATTGCACGCGGTCCGAACGTGCAGCTACCCAAAATTAGGCGTGGTCGTGAATGGGTTAATAATGATCATTTCATGTGGGAGGTTTCACACGTGTTCAAGCGGCTTCGTCAGCATCAACCGTGTTTGATAAGTCAACTATGACGTTTCTTTCCTTCCAATGCATCCATAACCTTGATAGCGTCAAATGCACGAGCACTATACCACCTTTTTTGAACTTTAGTGTCTGCCGTTTAAATTTGGTGCTCGCAATCATGTCTATTTTTAGATTTGTGTTTCACTTATCACCTGTTTTGTATATCGCGAGTGCAGCCTCAGTTCTCCGAACGCAGGATGTGCGACCGGATGAATGCTTAACTATTTATAATCTCTACGGTTTATTATTTGCATTAAAGGTGAGTTTCCTTTTTCAATTTCTCGATGAACCTTCATTCATTTTTTACCTCCCTATATGTTCTGACAAAATTTACTTGGGTGGCATGCTCCAAGCGCTCCGGCGAGCTGCTGACGGGGAGTTCGAAGGGATGTTAAAGAACGCGGTGAAGGAAGAGTTCTCGGTGACTCACATGCGACAATCTGTTATACCAGCAAGCTCATGGAAGAGTAGGCTGAAACCTTCCCGAGTATCTTTGCGAAGAGGCCAAATTTCCATGAAATAGCGTGGAAAGTTTCTCATTTTTTCTCTGAAGGAAGCCTTCGCTAAAATGCATTGGAATAATCTAACTATTTTGCTTCGATACTAGAAGTTTATGATTTAGCATAATAATATTTGTGAGAAACTCGTTAAAAAAAGGAAATTCCTAAAAGTTCAGCTTCCTGACAAAAGTGATGATTTAGAGTAGGGGAAGATGGAGGTTTGGCCTTTGGTGATAGAAATTTTACGATTTCAGATTGACTACATGGCTAGATATATGTATATGTATAGTTGTTGCACATATGTATAGTTCTCTCACTCGATATGTGGAATTTCAACATATCAACAAGGTAGGTTTTCCGGAGCTGAAACGTTGCTTGACTGCGGTCTACTTCTGTATTTTAGGGCTTCCTCAATACTTGACGCGGTGGTGCTGGGGACTTGAAGGATCGTGATGAAAAATGAGACTGATGTGGATTTTGAGGAACCTTCGTCGACTTCGCTCCCTGCTGCCATCCTGGACACTGGAAATTATCCCTGATCATGGCTCCAAAGCGCATAAGAATTGTTTGTTCACTAACTGCTTGATTTTCACTCATGCATGTACTACCATTGTATCGTGTAAACCGCTGTTATAAAGTGTTAGAAAATGAATAAATACTTCTGATATCTCTGTTTTGGTGACGTATGGAGGGAAAAGGAATTGTATGAGGAAATCTGAGCAAGTTTGCAGCTCAATGTAAGTTTCGGTGCAAAAATAATAGGAACAGAGGGAAGGAACGCAGGGAAAAACAGGAAAAAAAACGTCTATCGTGCTCCGATGAGAATGCCGCTACCACGCGGCGCGCTCGACGAAAATTTTTGTGGCTGTAGTTAACAAGGTCCAATGACAACATTTTCGGCAACGCCTCGACAAATGGTCGTCGACGGTTCCCGCTCTGACATTCGGACAGCGCCGCGCTGGGGCGCAAACAGCGCGAGGCGGCGCCCCATCCTAGCCTGGCGCTGTTCGCGCCCCAGCGCGAGGCTAAAATTCTTCAACGGCGCCGCGCTGGGCTATTTTTGCGGAATAGCGCGGGGCCAGCCACCTCCATCACGTCGATTGTATCCCCTTGGACTCATTATTTCCATCACTATCATGTCAACACATTAACACTATATTATCACTGTTACGACATAATCATTATCAATATTTTATCGTCATCTTCAATCGTTAAGCAACAAAAATAACATGTTTCCATGCAATAACATCAATAAAAAACCGTGTTCTGATCCCAACAATTACCGGCCTATTAGTATCACGTCTATTTTTGCAAGGCTGTTCGAGAAAGTACTGAAAAAAAGGATTATGGCTCATCTTGAGGAGCACTCCATCATCTCGAAGCACCAACATGATTTCCAAAATGGTAAATCCACAATTTCGGCGATGCTGCAGTCGCTTGAAGACTGAACACGTGCGCTGGACAATGATATTGGTGTAGATGTTATTTACCTCGATTTTTTTCAAGGCGTTCGACAGAGTTTCCCATCGTAAAATAGTAAACAAGCTAGAAATAGTGGGTATCCATCCGCGTATAGTGGCTTGGATTCGTGCTTTTCTCACAGGCAGAACTTTCAGAGTCCGGCTCAACGGTACGTTCTCCTCTCCATTTGCAGTCCTTAGTGGTGTTCCCCAGTAAAGGAGTGCTTTCACCAATTCTCTTTAGTAGTTATACGTATGAGCTTCCCTCTATAATATCCTTGAACAACGTTGGCTGTTCGGCATTCGCTGATGACTTTAAATTGTATAATCCTAATGGAAGATTCGGAGTGTTTGCAAAAAGCTCTAAGTGATGTAGCCAGATGGTCGAATGAGTGGAAATTGCCGCTTTCCAGCGAAAAAACTAAGGTGATGAATCTTGGCAAAAGGCGACTTACTACCTTCTATACTATTGACGGTATGCAGTTCAGCGAGGTCAGCGAGATTAAGGACCTTGGTTTTCTTGTCAAGGCTGATCTTAATTTCGATGATCACTGCCTCCAAGTCGCGTCCATGGCGAACAGAATGATGCACAGCGTGTTCAGGGCACTTTCAACTACCAATGCAAATGTCCTGACTGAGGTGTATAAAACGTACATACGTCCACTTATGGAGTATGGTACGGTGGTCTTTAATCCATACAAAGGGATCCATTGATGCGCTGGAGAAAGTCCAGAATACTTTTACATGTAGAGTTTTCTTCAGAACATCATGGTATTTGACTAATCGCAACGTATGTCATGTCACCAGGAACGCTAAATTGGGCCTAACTACTTTAGAGCACAGGATAAGAAGATTTGATATGATAATGATGTATAAGATCATTCATGGGAGTGCTGGTATCAAGGCTAGCCGGCTGTTCAACCTGAGATCGTCAACCACCAGGGGAGCGCCGGTGAAATTGGGCCTCGTTGGGGCCAGGCGGAACGTAAGACAGCACTTTTTTGTCAATGGGGCGGGATCTGAATTCAACAAATTACTTCGGTCAGGTTTGGTAGTTGGAAAATTTACTGAATTCAAAAAGGCGCTTGAGAGCTATCTGCTATCCCAAGAGCGATGTCTGTAGGATCTCATTCCTCATGGTGCCGGTGTATGCCTAATAGTCAGTTCATCTATTTGCTTTATTATTGTCCGACAATCTTTGGTCTCTTTAATTGCCGCTTAGGTGTTTTGTCTTTGACAAGGTTCTACCGTGTAATAAATCAAATCAAATCAAATCAAAAAGTAGTTATATAGTTTTTTCCATATATAGTTCTTCGTTCACTAGGAATCACTACCTAAATTGAATACACGTACTTAATTACACGTAAGCACTTTGGAATACTTCTAGTTGAATACCAATCTATTCACACCTATTGAGGAATACAAAGTAGACAAAAAAGGATCGAAGGATAAAAATTTTGTGTTCAGGAATCTAAAATGAACATGTAAAAAGATAGAAACCGGAAAATAAACGTTCCTAAGTATGTATTTCTGAAAGTTGGGCTCCGCAGAAAAGGTTAAGGATTTGGCATTGCTCTAAAATGTCGTGACATTGTTTCATTAGACTAGTGACCCTTCGGGTCCCTAGCCAAGGGCAGCCACTTGACTTAAAGGCAGCAAACCCCCTGTTTCAGAGTTTTTGCCGTTCAGGAGTGGATAACCGCCTCATACGGATCTACTGGATTGACACTCGCAACCTACCAAGCACTGGTTCGCAGTGCTTAGATCGCAATCGTTTCTTAATCTACTGTTCTACTCTTGCTCATAGGATCTTCTGTTGATTTAAGATCATCATAACCTTGACCTATGCCAGAAGAAGAAGATAATGACTGACTTGGCCTTCATTTGAGCAGCAGGTACTGAAACAAAATGTAAAATCTCTTCCTAATCGGTCGACGACAACAAAAGGATTTTGTTGCTTTATCGTCTATATTAGCAACCCAAGTTCTTATTATACCATTGTGGTTTACTCTTAGCTGAAATTATTAAAATCCAGGAACACCCTCTCGCCACGATGAGGCGGTGAACCATCGAGAAGGGACAGTTTTGAATCATTTATTTAACAGATAAAAATCTTATTCATTGTTCACTCTTGCTTACTCCTAGAAGTTTGAGAAGCTTTTCAAAGTATTTCTTTGTATACAATATTACGTATGAGGACGTCGCCACTGTCCATCTTTTGACAATTTCCATTTGCTGTGATCCTCAAATCACTTCTGCGTCGTACCCGTGAGAGCGCGACATATGTGGAACCGTGCGCGAACACTGGCGAACGTAGAATAAGACCAACTTTCTCGAATGTCTGTCCCTGACTCTTATTTATGGTAATGCAAAAGGCTAACCGAACAGGAAATTGAAACCTTTTGAACGCCAATCCCGAAAGTTTATCTTCGTGTTCCAATGGGATTCGTGGAATAAAACATGTAGTTTTCGTGATCAAATTTGTACATCTGAGCAGAACTGGATTGCGTCTGTCGTAGTAATGCACGGCATTCAGCTGAAGTCGTGTGCCGTTGCATAACTGCGACGCAATGTCAATATTCTTCAGTAACAAAAGTGTGCATCCTTTTTTAACTCGTAGCAGATACGGTGGCATTCCAGAAGGAGTTTCGAGGTGAATATCCTCTTCATTATCGAAGGGCAACCCGTTCAATCCATCTTCTTCTTGGACGGGCTCATCAACGCCATATAGGTCAATATACTGACCCCTGAGTTTGTCAACAACAATGTCGTTCAAATTGAGTACGTCCTTATTGCGAACGCTCAAGTTCAACACCTCTGGCGTGAACATCCATTCGATAACGTTTTGTTCATGAAAATATCATGTATGTAAATAGCATGTAAATATCACTTGGGACTGCAATGAGATTATTGCCAATCAAATTTCTACCTTCACCCACTTCTCCTTACCACATGCTGAAGCCTTCTTCACCACTTATTAGCCGCATGTTTTCATTCAAGGTCAAGACAGTCATAAATTGCCACAAGCCACTATGTTTAAGAGTGTCGTTAAGAGTTTCCGCTCTACTTCCGTTCACTACCACTGGTAGAAATTGGGCCCAGTCGCCACCGAATACCATCATAACACCTCCAAATGGAGTGTTCCGGTATTGAGGTGCTGCCACATCTCTTAGCAACTTTTCCACACACTCCACAGCGTAGCGAGTTTGCATTGAAATCTCGTCCCAGACAATGACGTCGATGTTTCGATAAGTCTCAGCAATTGCTGAAGACGCATCGATATTTGCAATACTCGTTGCAGTGAGGTCTTTAACAGGCAGCCTAAAAGCACTGTGGGCTGTGCGGCCGTTTTGAAGCAGAGTTGCAGCGATACCAGTTGACGCAACGGCGATTACGCTCTTCTTCGTAGCGACAATTGTGTCGATGAACCTTCTCATAAGAAACGTTTCCCACAACCTGCTTTTCCATAAATAGAGAAACACCGCTTAGCCTTGCTCTTAGGCGCTGTAGCGTGACGGATAAGAGTTTCAAGAGTTCTTTTTTGCTCACCATTCAGATTATTTTCGACGTCCAGACAGTTTTTGGATTCTTCATTACCCTCAGTGTTTTCTATAAAACAGTCATAATGTTGCGAATCTGGTTCAAACTGAGGAACTTCTAAACCATGGACAGAAAGGTCGGATCCATTTGCTTGAAGAATCGAATTTATGTGTTTAAGCGAAGCAGCGTCATTCATCTCGTCGCTTAGACTATCATCTTTCGTTTTCATGCGCATTTCGTATTTGAATTTGTTCCAGAGCGAAACAGGATCAGGTGGATTACAGTGTAGCAGTATTTGTGCGAATAGCCTTCGAATCGCCACAGGCATTTCTGTGGTAGCTGCCGCAGCGAGACACATATGCCACTCTTTCGAATCTTCAATTAGGCCCGCAGCTTTGGCTGCTTCCATGAACGAAGGATACGTTATACCTACAACAGTTTTCAAGTCTTTGTATGATGTAACTCCTTTGCGATGCAAAAGCAATCTCCTCAACGCATACAGTTCGCTAAAGCGGGGGCTGACCGGTGAGATTCGAGCAACTCTATCTTTACCGGTCCTCTTACGTCTTTTGTACACTCCGCTTTTCCTATTGTAAGTAAACTGCTCTGCAACCTCAACCCATGTTAGGTTTGCGACAGATCTATCCTCGGAGCACAAACAAAAATATGCTATCAGCTCGGACTTGTTCCCTAAATTTCTTTCAACTTTCTTTCCAGCACAGAAATACACAATATGCTCGTTCTCTAGGTGAGGGTAAAGGAATTTGACATTATGTGAACAATCCTGTAGAGGAAATCCACAAATTCTGTATGCTGCCTCAATATGAGAGAGATATCGACACTGGAGATATACGTCGGTCATACCCACGTCAACCACACGACTTTGCTCATCGCATTGATTCTGTCGCTTCAGATTTTCGTCAGCTAAAAGTTCCAATAACACCTGGGCCTTTATAGATGTACTTGTATATGCACTTGTACGACCTCAGACTGGAGCAAATCTCGACATTTATATGACAATCGTATTTCAATAGCAACCATTTGTTATAAGGAACCACATCGGCGTTGGTTGCTACTGTTGTTTTTCTGCGACCGACCATTGTGATGGAGTTGTCGTCGGGTCTTTTGTATAGTGGAAAACCGTCGCGTGATAGCTCGGTCTCCTCCCTAAATGGCTTGGGAAACCGCTTCTCACAAACTTTAGGGTCTCTCTGTCGACAGGCTAAGTCAGTCCGACCAGCACACGGGCCATGTATCATTACTCTCGTCACTATTTCTCTGAGCCTGTCTTCGGCTTTTGTATCATTTCCTGTTTTAGATCGGGGAGGAATCGTGGCTGACACACACCTGTCAAGCTCTTCAACTGTTGTAATTTTTTTCTCCAGGGTAACAAGAACATGAGCATGGGGCATGCCACGCTTTTGAAATTCAATAGAGATTTGATACACGACCACCTTTCCAAATATTTCTCCCTGTTTCAGATCGTGCATGAACTCCTTAAATTTCATTCGGAACACACGGGCACAAAGCATGGGGTCTGTTACCCAACTGTCAAATCTGCCTGCAAGATTCTTCTTTATTTCAGGCCACTCGCTGTTTCCTGTGAAATTGATGAACAGGTCTGGCTTTCCATGTCTCTGGGCAACAGCCATTCCTTTCGCGTACTGGTGTTGGCACCATTTTCTACTACCCACGAAATTTGAAGGCATGGTTACCAATTTCCCGAGCTTCACTCCTTTGGCCTGCAATTTTTCGTCTGTGTAGCGGTAAAGAGAGGTCGCTGTGGCGGATCTGAGTTCTACACAGTTATGTTTGATTCTCGATATTCTGTCAGCTTCGATTCTTGAATATTGATGGATAATGTATTGGGGGCATAGTTTTCCCATCCCAAGAATTCTGTGATTTGAGACATTTTTCCTCCGTGATAAAACGAACAGCACGTACTCTCTTCTCGATATGAACTTATGGTGTTTACGTTTATGTAGAACAATTTTAGGTTTCCCACTTTTTTCTGTTTCTGTGGTCTGCTGCGTTTCAAAATCCGAATTACCTTGGTCCTCGTCATTAACAGCACTACTTTCCTGTGAGTTACGATCATTATCAAGCTCCTCTGTTTCCTCAACTGCCTCATTAGAGTTCATAGCAAGATTGCTGTCGTCATCATTACTATCATTTTTATCATTTACACTATCATCCAGCGATACCTCCACGTTTTCTTTAGTTTTTCTGCGAGCTTTAGTTACGTGACTTTTTAAGAGAGTGTCTTTCACAAAGGTCTGTTCTCCGCGTGGGAAGAAAAGTGGATAGCTCAAGGCATCTACATTGTAGCTGTGATGAGCCACAGTTCCTCCAGTCCTCCGAGAATACACTCGAATTCCCTCGTCAAGGTCTTCGTTCGTTGGCATATTGTTATCTTTACACACAAATATAGATGCCACTTGATCCTGGAAGAATGGTACATTAAGACGGCCAGGGTGAACCCCCTCTGTCAACTCTTTCGGAACCTCTCTTTTCTGTCTTATGTTCATGACAACATTCGGAATACTTTCCATTCCTTTCTCGCTGTATTCTTTAGAGACCTTTTGGTAAACTTCGAACATTGTCATATAGGCCCGAACAACCACGTTATGTTCCTTGAGATCCGAAATAAGACGATTGATAATATCAATGTTTACGTTTTTGTCCCAGCTTTTCATATTATCATCGAGTGTTTTTTGAAGGAGGCTATCATTTGCCAGATAGAGCTGTGCAAACGCGGGCTTTTTATCAGCACCCTGGTTAAGGTGACATATTCCCATTTGATACTTGCCCTGAAGAACCAAAGGTACCGGTCCGCAATGACTACTAAACTCCCTTAGCTTTATATTTATCCCAGCACATGACAACATGTTAATCGGTCGGATCATTTGAAAAATGCCTTCATTATTGAGCACAATATCCCAGAACCACGAAAGGAGCTCGTCTCGCTCGCAGTTATAAGCTGTCTCAGGGACAACATTCCAACCCTCGCCACAGCATAACGATTTCTTTTCATCATTGGAGTATCTTGCACCACAGTGCTTGCATTGAACGTCCATATCACCTAGTTCAAATAGATTTGGTAAATCTGAGCAGGATCGAGCAGCATTGAACGGACGACTCTCTGCTGGACGTTTCCCTCGCTTACATTTTGAGACAATGCTGGTGTGAAAATCCATAATCAGCCTTTTCCTCTCAGCCCTTTCCTGTTCGTTAGGACTCCCGAGAATTTCATTCAGAATTTCGTCACTGTCGGCCGTTTCGTCTGCAAATACACTGTCTACAGCTAACTGTTTTACGCATGAACAACCAATGAAGAACAAATCATTACGTGTCATATTTTCAAAAACTCGTGAACTTTCGTACTTTGTTATTCGCAATCTCTTATCCATGTCATATTTTTTACAAATTGTTTTCAGGAATTGCCGCAATTCTTTACTAATAACCTTAATATTGTCATCGAAAATCTCCCCTCTGCATCCAAAATGGTCATATGAGACAACACACAGAGCTAGACGATCATGATTATTGCGATAAAGTATCACCAGTTTTCGACTGCGATGATCTACGGTTGTTCCATAAACACATTTGTGCTCAATTTCATCAATATAAGTAATTGTTTCTGAAGTTATCGACAATGTATTAAGAAATTTTGAAACCTGTTTTTCGATGCTTTTATAATCATATTCATTTTCATTGCCCGTGTTGGGGTCAATCCCGGCACGCCTAGCTAAATTGTCAACATGTTCGAGGTGTTCTCCGTTACCATCTACAGAATGGTCTTGTTGTACTTTAAGTCCCCTGTCCTCTGTATCACAGCGCTCTTTAACAGTGTTTAGAGTGAATTCACTCGATGGTTTATCATCGGTTTTCCACATTGCGACTTGTTTGTAAGAACTTTTCAATAATTCTTCTACAATTTCATGACAGTCACTGGCTGTTTTGTCCACTACAAAATTCTCGTTAGCTAACTGTTTTATGTATGAACAACCAATGAGTAGATCATCACAATGATCCCTTCCATCAGGCGGACAAACATTTTTATGTTTCGCTATGCGCAAATTTTTACCCATTCCGTTCGTTTCGCAAATTTTTTTCAAAAATAGACGCAACTCATAATTGATACGCCTAGCAGTGTTGTCAAACACTTCTCCTCTGCATCCATTCTTATTCCAAGTGACAATACATAAAGCTAGGTGTCCATTGTCGTTGCGATAAAGTATCACAAGCTTACGATCGCTAGAATGAAAGGTTGTTACACTGACAACTGTGTGTTCTACTTCATCAACATATGTAATTGTGCTACACCTTTCTATCAATGCTCTGACAAACTTTGGAATTTCTGTTTTGTAGCCTATCTTTCCTTCATTCGCATTTTCCCAATCTTTTTTGGATTCAAGAATCGATAACTCCAGGGCATTATCGAACGTTTGTGAGGGCATACCAGTGCTAGCAGAAGAAGGTTCCATTTGAGCTGTTTTCTTTGCTTCAGAGTCTTCCAAACCACAAATTCCATCAGAACCTTTAAAGCCTATCAAATCAATTCCAGTAAATTTTTTACTACTCGCTCGAGAGTCCTCCATGTTGTGCCCAATCTCTCTTTGCCTTCCTCTCACGTTTTCTGTTTTATGCTTTTCTTTAAAGCTTTCTGATCCAGAGAGCTGAACGTGCCGGTTCTCCTGGATAAAGTTCGTGTCATCACACAGAATGATTCTCCTCTCATCGTGCGTACGGTATTCTACCGCTCGAAGCATTGCACTCTTCAGAAAATACATGCCAATGTTAAGGGGAAGATCAATTCAGAGGTAATAGGTCTACTGGACGGCAAGGGCGATAAAATCGATAAAAACGGCGATGTGAAGGACCAATGTTGCTGCATCGATAAAAACGGCGCGATAGTGATCGAGAATAGTACGGGTAGGAAAACGCGCTCCAATGCCAAAATATCTTTCGCCCCGAAGCTCCGTAACTGTACTCGGGCAATACGGGGGAAAGCCCACTATGGCGCGATGCACTTAGCCACGCCCATTTTACCGTGCCGCACTGAATTTGGGCGCTTACCCGAGGTTTACCTCCCCTGCCAATTCAGGGGAGTGGTGCTATGTGGGATGGGGGCACTGCTGTATCGCACTCGGCCACGCCCAAATCAAGGCTTAAGAATTATCAGAAAAACGTAAAAATCGCGATTTTATACGATGGGGATCGCAATGACGAAAGCATTTTGTCCAACTGATTGCTTGACCCTGCCCCCGTGTGATCATTTTATGGGGTCGAAATATCAGGAGCTGAAATTTCGTAAATGATCTCAACCAGGCCCGGATATTGGATCGAACACAAGAGATCGGACATGATTTTCAGCGTAACATGACACCATCAAAAACTCATGCCAAGACCCACTGCCATAAATCGTGTGGCATCATTTCTTTGGGGGCCCAAAAACTCGGAAACGGAAGCGGGAAGGAACCGCCAAAACAACACCGCAAATACGGAAACGGAATAGGAACAACTGCAGAGATTGAAAAAAAAATCATGCACAAACCAATTGGTAGGATGCAGATATTGAAAAAAAATTCATAAAACCCACCTCTCCTTGTCATTCCTTTTTCTCCTCTTCTTCTACCCTCCATATCGGGCCCGCCTCATCATTCCTGAAAAAAAAACTCAAATTAACATTCCTGAAAAAAAAACTCAAATTAACAAACAACAAAAAAACAGTTGATCAAAATTAGGAGTTGGTCTGAAACTTTGAGGAGCTCGTGCAGACCACAAATATTAAAACGTGCAGACCACAAATATTAAATCACTATTAAAAATAGCACTATTTAAAAAAAAAACAAAAATCTGATCCTAAAAACAGTCGATGAGACGTCGATGCCGATAGGCGGCGCGTCTTCGAAGCTGCCCCACCACCACGCAGGCGCTGTGCTGAACGCTAATCCTCTCCTTCGCGGCACCCGCTAAGCACAGCGCCTGCTTGGTGATGGGGCAGCTTCGTAGCCCCATATAGCCCCATAGTCAACATTATTTTTCTTGCCCTTGCGTATCTTTTTATTACTGATTTGGCTATCAAACTGATTTTCTAAATGAGGTGAAATTGCTGAATTGATTTGGCTGTTGTTGGTATATGCAGACAACATAATCATCAAATGTAGTGAAATTGTTGCAAATGGATTTGGCAGGCGCTCTATGAATTATCAGAGTCAAATCACGCGTCAGAAGGCCCTCTGGCGAGTAAATAAAGGCAAAAAGAAAAAGCTGTTAATCAATAAGCAATGCTTAACGAAATGTGGCCTTATGGGCTAGAAATAAGGTTTTCGAATGTTATTCTACCTTTTCAGTGTAGCTCCCACTAAGGTACTAGACCTTCCCTCACCGTATAAATAAAAATCATGAAAACAACATGTAACACAATTTATTCACTACTGACGCTATGTGTTCGTGTCCTCAACGCTTTCACGGTTCACATTATATGTAAACGTTTTTGTTGCCAGACTTATTCTTGTTCTCATTTGATTCGAGATACGCTCCGAGCAAAACCCCTTCTGACGCGTGATTTGACTCTGATAATTCATAGTGCGCCTGCCAAATCCATTTGCAACAATTTCACTACATTTGATGATTATGTTGTCTGCATATACCAACAACAGCCAAATCAATTCAGCAATTTCACCTCATATAGAAAATCAGTTTGATAGCCAAATCTAATGAAACAATTTCACGACATTTTAGAGCAATGCCAAATCCTTAACCTTTTCTGCGGAGCCCAACTTTCAGAAATTTCAAAACTTTTCCCAAGGGTTTCCCTTCTACAATATCGTCAACTAGCGAGACCTAGCGAAGTTTTCGCTCAAAAAAATTTTCACGTCCGCTAGCTTCCTGAGGCAGATTATTCTGACAAAACGGTGTTGACTGCCTTCCGTATATCCGAAAGTTGCTGTCCGTATGGACTCTCCTGAGCAGAACTGGCTGCCGGACATTTATAGCAGGGCGTAGGGTATAACGCCCTGCCGGTAGCAGGATGTATAAAAAACGTGGTATAAAAAAGCAAAACATAAGAATCCACCGGCAGATCGTCAGTTGTTACCGGCATCTTATTTACGACCCCTTTCGTCTGTAATGTACCCAAGCTATTATTCTCGCTTTACCATCCCTGTGTTACGAAAAAAGCACTCGCATTTTAGATGCGGTTTCCCCTGTTGACCAACACCGTGCCTTTGTTCTCTATAAATGAACTGTGTCCGTTGATGTTTATGTTTTTGTGAAGCAGATTTTTATAAGCTCAGACTTTCAACATATATAAAACTGGTTTATCGAAGTTAGTGAATCAAAATGACTGAGCGGTTGTAATGTGTGACGAACAGAGAATATGCGGAAGTGGAGCTGCTGCTTCTTCTGTCAGAATGGCGAGGAAGTGTCTCCAGAGTTTCGCGTACTCCTCAAAACGCGCTGCACGCTTCTCAAGATACATGATTTCATATCTGTTTTCTTCGCTACACAAAGGCTAAGATTTCGCATGAAAAAATTGACAAAAACTCGCTGTTTCAATTCTCCTCCCTTGATGACGTCCTGCACACTTCCACTGCGGCCCTGCGAACTTTCTATGACGTCCTGCACATTCCCATCTGGGCCCTGAACACATTTCACGACGTCCTGTACACCCCTACTGTGGTATTGCACCCATTACATGACGTCCTGTACATTCTTACTGGGGACCTGCGCACTTTCTATGATGTCCTGCACACTTCCATTGGGGTCCCGCACACTCCCACTGGGGTCCTGCACACTTCGGATACGTCCTGCACACTCCCACTGGGGTCCTGCACACTTTGTATGACGTCCTGCTAACTCTCACTGGGGTCCTGCACACTTTCTATGACGTCCTGCTCACTCCCATTCGGGTTTTGCACACTCCCACTGGGGTCCTGCACACTTTCTATGACGTCCTGCACACTCCAATTTGGGTCCTGCACAGTCCCACTGGGGTCCTACACTTTTTCTACGACGTTCTGCACACTCCCATTTGGGTCCTGCACTTTCCCACTGGGGTCTTGCACACTTTCTACGACGTCCTGCACACTCCCACTAGGGTTCTGCACACTCCCACTGGGGTCCTGCACACTTTCTATGACATCCTGCTCACTCTCACTGGGATCCTGCACACTTTCTATGGCGTCCTGCCCACTCCCACTGGGGTCTTGCACACTTTATATGACGTTCTGCACACTCCCACTGGGGTCCTGCACACTTTCTATGACGTACTGCACACTCCCATTTGGGTCCTGCACACTCCCACTGGGGTCCTGCGCTTTTTCTACGACGTTCTGCACACTCCCATTTGGGTCCTGCACACTCCCACTGGGGTCCTGCACACTTTCTACGACGTCCTGCACACTTCCACTAGGGTCCTGCACACTCCCACTGGGGTCCTGCACACTCCCATTTGGGTCCTGCACACTCCCACTGGGGTCCTGCACACTTTCTATGACGTCCTGTTCACTCTCACTGGGGTCCTGCACACTTTCTATGACGTGCTGCTCACTCCCACTGGGGTCCTGCACACTTTCTATGACGTCCTGTTCACTCTCACTGGGGTCCTGCACACTTTCTATGACGTCCTGCTCACTCCCACTGGGGTACTGCACACTTTCTATGACGTCCTGCTCACTCCCACTGGGGTCCTGCACACTTTCTATGACGCCCTGCTCACTCCCACTGTGGTCCTGCACACTTTCTATGACGTCCTGCTCACTCCCACTGGGGTCCTGCACACTTTCTATGACGTCCTGCTCACTCTCACTGGGGTCCTGCACACTTTCTATGACGTCCTGCTCACTCCCACTGGGGTCCTGCACACTTTCTATGACGTCCTGCTCACTCCAACTGGGGTCCTGCACACTTTCTATGACGTCCTGCTCACTCGCACGGGGGTCCTGCACACTTTCTATGACGTTCTGCTCACTCTCACTGGGGTCCTGCACACTTTTATGACGTTCTGCTCCACCGAGGTCCTGCACACTTTCTATGACGTCCTGCTCACCTCCACTGGGGTCGTGCACACTTTCTATGACGTCCTGCTCACTCCCACTGGGGTCCTGCACACTTTCTATGACGTCCTGCACACTCCCATTTGGGTCCTGCGCAATCCCACTGAGGTCCTGCACACTATCGATAACGTCCTGCTCACTCCCACTGGGGTCCTGCACACTTTCTAAGACGTCCTACTCACTCTCACTGGATTCCTGCACACATTCTATGACGTCCTGCTCACTCCCACTGGGGTTTTGCACACTTTCTGTGACATCCTGCTCACTCCCACTGGGGTCCTGCACACTTTCTATGACGTCCTGCTCACTCTCACTGGGGTCCTGCACACTTTCTGTGACGTCCTTCTCACTCCCACTGGGGTCCTGCACACTTTCTATGACGTCCTGCTCACTCCCACTGGGGTCCTGCACACTTTCTATGACGTCCTACTCACTCTCACTGGGGTCCTGCACACTTTTTATGACGTCCTGCTCACTCTCACTGGGGTCCTGCACACTTTCTATGACGTCCTGCTCACTCCCACTGGGATCCTGCACACTTTCTATGACGTCCTGCACACTCCCACTGGGGTCCTGCGCACTCCCACTGAGGTCCTGCACACTATCGATAACGTCCTGCACACTCCCAGTGAGGTCCTGCCCACTATCGATAACGTCCTGCTCACTCCCACTGGGGTCCTGCACACTTTCTAAGACGTCCTGCTCACTCTCACTGGGGTCCTGCACACTTTCTATGACGTCCTGCTCACTCCCACTGGGGTCTTGCACACTTTCTATGACGTCCTGCTCACTCCCACTGGGGTCTTGCACACTTTCTATGACGTCCTGCTCACTCCCACTGGGGTCCTGCACACTTTCTATGACGTCCTGCTCACTCTCACTGGGGTCCTGCACACTTTCTATGACGTCCTGCTCACTCCCACTGGGGTCCTTCACACTTTCTATGACGTCCTGCTCACTCACACTGTGGTCCTGCACACTTTCTATGACGTCCTGCTCACTCTCACTGGGGTCCTGCACACTTTCTATGACGTCCTGCTCACTCCCACTGGGGTCCTGCACACTTTCTATGACGTCCTGCTCACTCCCACTGGGGTCCTGCACACTTTCTATGCCGTCCTGCTCACTCCCACTGGGGTCCTGCACACTTTCTATGACGTCCTGCACACTCCCACTGGGGTCCTGCACACTTTATATGACGTCCTGCTCACTCCCACTGGGGTCCTGCACACTTTCTATGACGTCCTGCTCACTCTCACTGGGGTCCTGCACACTTTCTATGACGTCCTGCTCACTCCCACTGGGGTCCTGCACACTTTCTATGACGTCCTGCTCACTCCAACTGGGGTCCTGCACACTTTCTATGACGTCCTGCTCACTCTCACTGGGGTCCTGCACACTTTCTATGACGTCCTGCTCACTCCCACTGGGGTCCTGCACACTTTCTATGACGTCCTGCTCACTCCCACTGGGGTCCTGCACACTTTTTATGACGTTCTGCTCACTCCCACTGGGGTCCTGCACACTTTCTATGACGTCCTGCTCACTCCCACTGGGGTCGTGCACACTTTCTATGACGTCCTGCTCACTCCCACTGGGGTCCTGCACACTTTCTATGACGTCCTGCACACTCCCACTGGGGTCCTGCGCAATCCCACTGAGGTCCTGCACACTATCGATAACGTCCTGCCCACTCCCACTGAGGTCCTGCCCACTATCGATAACGTCCTGCTCACTCCCACTGGGGTCCTGCACACTTTCTAAGACGTCCTACTCACTCTCACTGGATTCCTGCACACATTCTATGACGTCCTGCTCACTCCCACTGGGGTCCTGCACACTTTCTATGACGTCCTGCTCACTCTCACTGGGGTCCTGCACACTTTCTGTGACGTCCTGCTCACTCCCACTGGGGTCCTGCACACTTTCTATGACGTCCTGCTCACTCCCACTGGGGTCCTGCACACTTTCTATGACGTCCTACTCAATCTCACTGGGGTCCTGCACACTTTCTATGACGTCCTGCTCACTCTCACTGGGGTCCTGCACATTTTCTATGGCGTCCTGCTCACTCCCCTGGGGTCCTGCACACTTTCTATTACGTCCTGCTCACTCCCACTGGGTTCCTGCACACTTTCTATGACGTCCTGCACACTCCCACTGGGGTCCTGCGCACTCCCACTGAGGTCCTGCACACTATCGATAACGTCCTGCACACTCCCACTGTAGTCCTGCACACTTTCTATGACGTCCTGCTCACTCCCACTGGAGTCCTCCACACTTTCTATGACGTCCTGCTCACTCTCACTGGGGTCCTGCACACTTTCTATGACGTCCTGCTCACTCCCACTGGGGTCCTGCACACTTTCTATGACGTCCTGCTCACTCCCACTGGGGTCCTGCACACTTTCTATGACGTCCTGCTCACTCCCACTGGGGTCCTGCACACTTTCTATGACGTCCTGCTCACTCTCACTGGGGTCCTGCACACTTTCTATGACGTCCTGCTCACTCCCACTGGGGTCCTGCACACTTTCTATGACGTCCTGCTCACTCCCACTGGGGTCCTGCACACTTTCTATGACGTCCTGCTCACTCTCACTGGGGTCCTGCACACTTTCTATGACGTCCTGCTCACTCTCACTGGGGTCCTGCACACTTTCTATGACGTCCTGCTCACTCCCACTGGGGTCCTGCACACTTTCTATGACGTCCTGCTCACTCTCACTGGGGTCCTGCACACTTTCTCTGACGTCCTGCACACTCCCACTGGGGTCCTGCACACTTTCTATGACGTCCTGCTCACTCCCACTGGGGTCCTGCACACTTTCTATGACGTCCTGCTCACTCTCACTGGGGTCCTGCACACTTTCTATGACGTCCTGCTCACTCCGACTGGGGTCCCGCACACCTTCTATGACGTCCTGCTCACTCCCACTGAGGTCCTGCACACTTTCTATGACGTCCTGCTCACTCTCACTGGGGTCCTGCACACTTTCTATGACGTCCTGCTCACTCTCACTGGGGTCCTGCACACTTTCTATGACGTCCTGCTCACTCCCACTGGGGTCCTGCACACTTTCTATGACGTCCTGCTCACTCTCACTGGGGTCCTGCACACTTTCTATGACGTCCTGCTCACTCCCACTGGGGTCCTGCACACTTTCTATGACGTCCTGCTCACTCCCACTGGGGTCCTGCACACTTTCTATGACGTCCTGCTCACTCTCACTGGGGTCCTGCACACTTTCTATGACGTCCTGCTCACTCCCACTGGGGTCCTGCACACTTTCTATGACGTCCTGCTCACTCCCACTGGGGTCCTGCACACTTTCTACGACGTCCTGCACACTCCCACTGGGGTCCTGCGCACTCCCACTGAGGTCCTGCACACTATCGATAACGTCCTGCACACTCCCAGTGAGGTCCTGCCCACTATCGATAACGTCCTGCTCACTCCCACTGGGGTCCTGCACACTTTCTATGACGTCCTGCTCACTCCTCACTGGGGTCCTGCACACTTTCTATGACGTCCTGCTCACTCCCACTGGGGTCTTGCACACTCTATGACGTCCTGCTCACTCCCACTGGGGTCTTGCACACTTTCTATGACGTCCTGCTCACTCCCACTGGGGTCCTGCACACTTCTATGACGTCCTGCTCACTCTCACTGGGGTCCTGCACACTTTCTATGACGTCCTGCTCACTCCCACTGGGGTCCTTCACACTTTCTATGACGTCCTGCTCACTCACACTGTGGTCCTGCACACTTTCTATGACGTCCTGCTCACTCCCACTGGGGTCCTGCACACTTTCTATGACGTCCTGCTCACTCCCACTGGGGTCCTGCACACTTTCTATGACGTCCTGCACACTCCCACTGGGGTCCTGCGCAATCCCACTGAGGTCCTGCACACTATCGATAACGTCCTGCCCACTCCCACTGAGGTCCTGCCCACTATCGATAACGTCCTGCTCACTCCCACTGGGGTCCTGCACACTTTCTAAGACGTCCTACTCACTCTCACTGGATTCCTGCACACATTCTATGACGTCCTGCTCACTCCCACTGGGGTCTTGCACACTTTCTATGACATCCTGCTCACTCCCACTGGGGTCCTGCACACTTTCTATGACGTCCTGCTCACTCTCACTGGGGTCCTGCACACTTTCTGTGACGTCCTGCTCACTCCCACTGGGGTCCTGCACACTTTCTATGACGTCCTGCTCACTCCCACTGGGGTCCTGCACACTTTCTATGACGTCCCACTCACTCCTCACTGGGGTCCTGCACACTTTTTATGACGTCCTGCTCACCCCACTGGGGTCCTGCACACTTTCTATGACGTCCTGCTCACTCCCACTGGGATCCTGCACACTTTCTATGACGTCCTGCACACTCCCACTGGGGTCCTGCGCACTCCCACTGAGGTCCTGCACACTATCGATAACGTCCTGCACACTCCCAGTGAGGTCCTGCCCACTATCGATAACGTCCTGCTCACTCCCACTGGGGTCCTGCACACTTTCTAAGACGTCCTGCTCACTCTCACTGGGGTCCTGCACACTTTCTATGACGTCCTGCTCACTCCCACTGGGGTCTTGCACACTTTCTATGACGTCCTGCTCACTACCACTGGGGTCTTGCACCCTTTCGATGACGTCCTGCTCACTCCCACTGGGGTCCTGCACACTTTTTTTGACGTCCTGCTCACTCACTGGGGTCCTGCACACTTTCTATGACGTCCTGCTCACTCCCACTGGGGTCCTTCACACTTTCTATGACGTCCTGCTCACTCACACTGTGGTCCTGCACACTTTCTATGACGTCCCGCTCACTCTCACCGGGGTCCTGCACACTTTCTATGACGTCCTGCTCACTCTCACTGGGGTCCTGCACACTTTCTATGACGTCCTGCTCACTCCCACTGGGGTCCTGCACACTTTCTATGACGTCCTGCTCACTCTCACTGGGGTCCTGCACACTTTCTATGACGTCCTGCTCACTCTCACTGGGGTCCTGCACACTTTATATGACGTCCTGCTCACTCCCACTGGGGTCCTGCACACTTTCTATGACGTCCTGCTCACTCTCACTGGGGTCCTGCACACTTTCTATGACGTCCTGCTCACTCCCACTGGGGTCCTTCACACTTTCTATGACGTCCTGCTCACTCACACTGTGGTCCTGCACACTTTCTATGACGTCCTGCTCACTCTCACTGGGGTCCTGCACACTTTCTATGACGTCCTGCTCACTCTCACTGGGGTCCTGCACACTTTCTATGACGTCCTGCTCACTCCCACTGGGGTCCTGCACACTTTCTATGACGTCCTGCTCACTCTCACTGGGGTCCTGCACACTTTCTATGACGTCCTGCTCACTCTCACTGGGGTCCTGCACACTTTCTATGACGTCCTGCTCACTCCCACTGGGGTCCTGCACACTTTCTACGAAGTTCTGCACACCCCTACTGGGGTCCTGCACACGTTCCATGATGTCCTGCACACTCCTACTGAGGTCCTGCACACCTCTGCTGGGGTCCTGCACACGTTTAATGATGTCCTGCACCCTCCTACTGAGGTCCTGCACACAATCTACGACGTCCTGCGCAACCCTACTGAGGTCCTGCACACATTCTACGACGTCATGCACACCCCTATTGGAGTCCTGCAAACGTTCCATGATGCCCTGCGTACTCCTATTTCGGTCTCGCATAGTCAACCGACACTTCAGCTCACCCTGCGACGCCTTCCTATCGATGGTGCGCATGGAACAAACACGCGCTGCGCTCAAAAACATCCATCCCGCTCAGCGTCCTCTTCCGAGCCAGACGTTTAGAGTACACCACCCTAGAGAGCAAGGTGTTTATATGGAGTCTCTAAGGCCCCGGTCATAGTTGGATGAGCCGACGTCTCCAGCCCGGTCGATACACACAGAATGCATTGGAAATGGGATGCAAAAATCACTCGGTTTATCCCCCCCGCACCCCCCAACACCCACCCGGTCGATACGTATGAACATCATGGTGAGGTGAAGCCGAGAAAAATCATCGGTGTATCTCTCTCTTTCGCACTTTCGCACCCCCAACACTTTTCCGCACCCCCGGTCGATACGTATGTTTAAAATGATGGAGTGAGGTTGAGAAAATCACTCAATGTATCCGACGCGGTCGATATCCATGCAATACGTGGATGACGGCGGATGAGAAAATCACCGGGTGGGTGGGTCGATGATAAAACATTGCGTATCACTAGAAAGCTAACCTCACTGCTACCTCTGTGACTTCACCATACTCGCCTTCACTATTTCTCTGAACAGGTGCAATCCTGTTGGCCACGTAATCATCGTCATATCTAGTTGGATGCATCGAGTGATTTTCTCAACCTCACTCCATCATTTAAACATACGTATCGACCGGGGTGGTGTTGGGGGTGTTGGGGGTGCAGGGGGTGTTGGTGCGGGGGGGTGCGGGGGATGCAGATGCAAATAGCACCAACTATGACCGGGGCCTAAGAAAACAAAAACTGATAACGAAAAAACCCGTCATTATTTTAAACTAATCTTGAGAGGCCGGTTTCCAAGTTTTAACCGCCCGATAGGGGCCCAGAAGTCATTATGGTGAGTTCCCTCAATTATTTTCGGCATTCCCGTGGCCGATTACCTCTAGCCACCAATTTTCAAGCGATTGGATCCACGCCTTCCAAAAAAATGGAATTCGACGGACGGAGGGTGAGGCGGAGGCGGAGGTGAAGGCGGTGGTGGAGAACGTTTTTGCGTACTTTGAGAGGTCATAACTTTAGAAAGCGGGGACCAGTTAAGATGAAAATTTGCACACATATGTAAATTCTTACAGCGCATCGAATGGTGTACAGCTCGTACCTCTGGTGACGGTCTGAATAGGTGATCTCGTTGAAGGGCATCCACGCGGGAAGAGATCAAAGCCAAATCTTGTTGCGCGCTTCGCGAGCACCACAATTTCAGAATGCTTCTAATTGATAGCACACATATCCATATCGATTCAGGATCGAAAAAAGACAAACAAAAGGATTGAAACGTAGGAATTTAGAGTCCAGAAATCCAAAATGAACATACAAAAAGCTAGAAACCAGGGAATTTGTTCATCTGAAGAAAGATAACAGGAAGTCACAAACTTAATGAAGATATGCTACCGCACAATGATGAATGATGGTTTGGCCAAAAAATGGTTTGGCCTAAATGAGAATTTCAGGTTTGCATCCGCGCTCTAATCGAAATAAGAACGGAGATTTACTACCCCAGCGCGGCGCCGTTCAACTTGTTGTGATGAAAGATCACAGAGTGGTCGCCATGTCAGTCAATCACCACGTAGGCGGAGTTTGCTGATCTGGGCGCGAAAACCCGCCAATTACAGACCACCCAATGCGCCATATAAACCCCCTCCGCTGCACTGTTCTAGATTCCATCCTGTCTCCTGCACCTGTTCCAGCCACCGTCACTCTGCTCCTCTAGCCGCCGCCTCCAGTTGCCACCACGCCCACGAGCCGTCGTCAACCAGCACCCGTCATCACCCATCTACCGCCATCATATTCTACTACGTTTTGAACACTATATTCTACTGCACTTTTTGACTGTTTCGTATTCTCGCCAATAAAACTTTTTGCTTACTCAGTGTTAGTCGCAGACGTAACACAACTATTTCAGCAGGTCTCGCATGGAACACGTTGTCTCGCGAAGAATACGCGGAGAGACAGTCGCTGGCCTCGCGCTGACGGGTGCTCCGTCCACCAATCTCGCCCCAGCCTCGCGCTAAATGCCGAAAATGCCCCAGCACCGCGTTGTCCGAATGTCAGAGCGGGGGGGGGGGTTTCGGCCGCCGACCATTCGCCGAGGCGTCGTGCCTCAAAACTATCTGAGTCAACAGTCGAATCTTCAATGGCTTACAATTAATCCGTCTGGGGTGCGTTCCAAGAACGTTCCCACGACGCTGTGGGAGGAAAAACAACCTCCCCATGAACAAATTTGCTTTCCATGGATGCGAATTATAACTGAAAATTGCTCCCACGTGGCCGTGGCTACGATTCCATGGACGCATTTTGCCATGGGAATATTCTAGGAACGCACCCCTGGACGCACCTGTCATTGCAGTTAGGCGTCAGATAAATTGTATGGTGTAGTCACACACAATGCGCGCACCCTTACGCGCAAATTTTCCGAAACATCTCTATTGGTGTTTCACACGTTATGTGAGGTGTAGAAGGGTTTTACAGTGTATTTTGAAACGTTAGGGCACGCTTCTCAAGACTTGACTGTGTTTATGTAAGGCGCATCATGTAAACATACATTTTCGTCATAGAACGGTGGCTAACAAGTGGGCCACTAATAGCTATACCAACAATTTCGCATAATATGAACTTTTCTAGAACCAATTCTGGACGTAGAGTTTGAAGATGCTTTACGCAGCTGCCTGAAGCCGCTCTGAAAAAAGTCACACGCGTTTTTCAAAGCCTGGCGGCAAGGTAAGGGTAAGCCCGCATAACGTCGGTGTGGATCCGGAAGAGACTTCGCGTTCACTGTTGAACGTTGGCGCAAAATCGGTGCACCTATGTTATAGCATATGGCACCGAGTTTGCGCCACCCTTCAACAGTGAACGCAAAGTCTCTTCCGGATACACGCCGACTTTAGAATTTTCAGGGTGTTTTGAAAAAAAAAATCGGATTCGGCTCAAAACTTGGATGCAAGGGTAATCTAGGGTGCTGAACACGAATCTGGGGTCCGTTTGTCGAATTTCTCAAGTTTACTGTAGGTTACGGTAGGTACCATGCCATTTAGGGTGCAAAACCTACCTTAGTATTTCGAAGATCGACAACTTAACATTGAATTCGTATCCGCCAGCCCGAATAACCCCCGCATACAAATTTTGAGTCAAATCTGAGACTTTTACCAAACTACCGTATACCCACCGTAGTCTACCGTAAGCTGTCAAAAATCGATAAACTAATCTCAGAATCGTATTCAGCGCTCCAAAGTATGAAAAACATGCTATCACTCTGTGCTAAAAACGAAGAATCTTCTTTACCCGAACTCCGTACATGAGGGTAATTGTAGGCGCTGAATACGATTATGAGGTCCGTTTCCAAATTTCCGAGATATTTGTGTGCGTTTCGGAAGGTGCAACGAGTTAGGAAATCAGACTAAACGTATATACATAAATTTTTTAGAGTGATTCCAAGCAGCTACGAAAGGCATATTCGGACCTCTACGTCCAAAATTGGCTCTAGAAAAATTCATTTATTTCGGAATGGTTTGTATGGCTAATAGTTCCCTTTGTGAGGTGCGGTGGTTCTGGTCACAGTCTCAGATTCGACTCAAAATTTCTATGTGAGGGTCACTCGGGGTGCTGAATACGAATTCGATGTCCATTTGTCAAGTTTCGAATTCCTTAGGTATATAGGCGTTGTCCCTGAATGACATGGTTTGGGTAACCAACAGCAAACCTCAGAATTCCGATAAACGGACCCCAGATTCGTGTTCGGCACTCTAGATTACCCCTACATACTGTGCTTATCTGGGTCGAATTCCGGTCCGCAATCGCGTCTCGACACGCTTTGCGGCCGCGCGCTTTCGAGTCGGAAGAGTTTCCAGCGCCGCAGCTGCGGATCTGTTGACTCTAGGTGGCTTTTAGAAACTGGAACCTGAACAAAATTGAAGAAAACTGTATAAAAAGCCATATCGTGTCGGCTTTGGAGCTGGAAACCTCGATTGACTCGAGCGCGTGCGGCCGCAAAGCATTTCGAGACGCAATTGCGGACCGGAATTTAACCCAGATAAGCACACAAGACGTTGAAGTTAGACTTTTTCAGGCGTCACCGTCTACCGTTACAGACAATCGTTTCGGGACCACCTGAAAATCCACTGGCAGCAAGCTAAGACACAGCAAAGACCAACGAAACTGCCGTGAAAGCAAAGGCAGGGTTCTTGCAGACCTGTTCTGTTGATTGAGAATGACACAGCTTGCCTAAAACTTTCCTTGGCAGGTACCTAACATGAATTCGGGTTTCTTACACTGATTTACGGGCAATTGTATGTAGATGCATGGATGCTAACTCCTGTGACCCTAAATTAACTGGAAATTCACTCAGAAAAGTATTCTTCGACGCTGAGCACAAGTTTGTTATCACTTTTTTGCTAAATAAGAGTACATTCTATTGAGCACGTGTACTTTTCGCTCACTAACCTGTTTTGGTCCATATTATTGCAGCCTTATACTTATGGTCTATTCGATTTATTTCGATTTAACTAGCTAATAAACTGCTGACAAACAAAAAAGGGGCCCAAACAACTATTTCAGCAGGTCTCGCAAGGAACACGTTGTCTCGCGAAGAATACGCGGAGAGACAGTCGCTGGCCTCGCGCTGACGGGTGCTCCGTCCACCAATCTCGCCCCAGCCTCGCGCTAAATGCCGAAAATGCCCCCAGCACCGCGTTGTCCGGAATGTCAGAGCGGGGTTTCGGCCGCCGACCATTCGCCGAAGGCGTCGTGCCTCAAAACTATCCGAGCTCAACAGTCGAATCTTCAATGAGCTTACAATTAGGCCTTCTTTTCAGGAGTTCGCGATCGCTTCTGCGACGCGATCGTGGGCACGGCGCGACGCGACCGTCGCGTCTCGCCGTGGAAATCGCAGATTTTGGAAGTGTGAATGCTTAATCGCGGAAGTTGGCGACCACGCACTTTTACGTACACACATTCTAATCGACGCCTGTTTCATGTTCGCTGCGGTGTCGCGCAATCGGCTAGTCATTTATGATAAAAAGGTGCATTGTGCTTTGCCATTTAACTTTAACTTTATTACACACCCTTGCAGACGTGTAGAAACATAGAAAGGGCAGAAAAACAACGAAAACATCGAGGAACTTGAGTAAATGACAAGTTTCTGAAAGGAAAAAAGCGTAAAACGATTTGATAGATCCTTTCTTGACAATGAAGCGTAATTTTTGGACAAGTGTTTTTGAATTTAGTGAAGTTGATCCGGTATTCGAACAGTATGACTCATCTTCAAGTATTCCATACCGTCTCTGAAGATGGAGAAGCTGCGCCCCAAAGAGTGTGCAAGCGGCTGACGGAATTTAAGTTTGAACCTTTCTCCCCTAGTATTTGATTCAACCAGTTTGAAAATGAATGAGCTTTTGAGACCCAGTCTTCCAGTTATAATATTATATACCAAAATTAAATCTATTTCTTTTGCGTCTGTAATGCAAAAGTATCTCAAATTAAGCATACGATTCCTCTACTAAGTTGCCATGGGGATTACTCCTATACGTGAAGCCAAGGGACCTTATGAAGACCTTCCTTGTGAAGATTGTTTTGCAAACGCAGTCAGTCTAGATTTTGGCAACGCAGGTTTTTTAATGAGGAAAGTAGATGCATGGGTACTCATCATATTCAAGAACAGATCGAACGTAAATTTCACGAGGCTGTAACCAAAAGCAACGGGACTCTTAGGTTTTTCAGCGATTCTGAACAGAAGGAAAAGTTTCTGTTCAGCTTTCGCAACAATACTATCCAAATGCTTATAAAATTCAATTTCGAATCGACAAGAAAACTCTAAATCTTTAACTAGGTTAACATCTCTGGAGTATTGAACCATCGATATTGTACCCGCTCTTCCGGATTAGTAGTTCTACCCAGGTGTGTAGTACCTGACTTTTTTGAGTGGAAAGAGGGAGAAGGTTTCTGTTTAGACCATTTGAACTACATTGTCAATAGTGGTTTGGATCCTAGGTTTTATCGTCACCCTCCCAAGTGTATCGTAGATTTTTTTAATGATAATAATCATTTTTACTTAACAATTGTTTTGTATTATGATTGTTTTGCCTACTTATACTGATTTTGCCTGAATCAACGTGAAAAAAGAGGAATTTGAACGAGGACATATATGAAGCGGTCGCCTGCGATCGGTCGCGTCAAGCCGTGCACTGCATGGCGACGCGATCTGGCCATCTCAGTCGTCCAATCGCGCGATTGGGCGACTTTTCCCGCGATCTTGTCTGAAAGGCCGGCGACCAGATCGCGCGACGCGACCAGATCGATACACAGTGTTTTCATTCGGTCGCGTCGCAGAGCGATCGAACTCTGAAAGAGGCCTTAATCCGTCTGGGGTGCGTTCCAAGAACGTTCCCGCGACGCTGTGGGAGGAAAAACAACCTCCCCATGAACAAATTTGCTTTCCATGGATGCGAATTATAACTGAAAATCGCTCCCACGTAGCCGTGGCTACGATTCCATGGACGCATTTTGCCATGGGAATATTCTAGAACGCACCCTGACGCACCTATCATTGCAGTTAGGCGTCAGATAAATTGTATGGTGTAGTCACACACAATGCGCGCACCCTTACGCTCAAATTTTTCGAAACATCTATTGGTGTTTCACACGTTATGTGAGGGCTAGAAGGGTTTTACAGTGTATTTGGAAACGTTAGGGCACGCTTCCCAAGAGTTAACTGTGTTTATGTAAGGCGCATCATGTAAACATACATTTTCAACTTAGAGCGGTTGCTAACAAGTGAGCCACTAATAGTCATACCAACCATTTCGCATGATATGAACTTTTCTAGAACCAATTCTGGACGTAGAGTTCGAAGATGCCTTACGCAGCTGCCTAAAGCCGCTCTGAAAAAAGTCACACGTGTTTTTCAAAGCCTGGCGGCAAGGTAAGGGTAAGCCCGCATAACGTCGGTGTGGATCTGGACTTCGCGTTCACTGTTGAACGTTGGCGCAAAATCGGTGCACCTATGTTATAGCATATGGCACCGAGTTTGCGCCAACCTTCAACAGTGAACGCGAAGTCTCTTCCGGATACACGCCGACTTTAGAATTTTCAGGGTGTTTTGAAAAAAAAAATCGGATTCGGCTCAAAACTTGGATGCAAGGGTAATCTAGGGTGCTGAACACGAATCTGGGGTCCGTTTGTCGAATTTCTCAAGTTTACTGTAGGTTACGGTAGGTACCATGCCATTTAGGGTGCAAAACCTACCTTAGTATTTCGAAGATCGACAACTTAACATTGAATTCGTATCCGCCAGCCCGAATAACCCCCGCATACAAATTTTGAGTCAAATCTGAGACTTTTACCAAACTACCGTATACCCACCGTAGTCTACCGTAAGCTGTCAAAAATCGATAAACTAATCTCAGAATCGTATTCAGCGCTCCAAAGTATGAAAAACATGCTATCACTCTGTGCTAAAAACGAAGAATCTTCTTTACCCGAACTCCGTACATGAGGGTAATTGTAGGCGCTGAATACGATTATGAGGTCCGTTTCCAAATTTCCGAAATATTTGTGTGCGTTTCGGAAGGTGCAACGAGTTAGGAAATCAGACTAAACGTATATACATAAATTTTTTAGAGTGATTCCAAGCAGCTACGAAAGGCATATTCGGACTCTACGTCCAAAATTGGCTCTAGAAAAATTCATTTATTTCGGAATGGTTTGTATGGCTAATAGTTCCCTTGTGAGGTGCGGTGGTTCGGTCACAGTCTCAGATTCGACTCAAAATTTCTATGTGAGGGTCACTCGGGGTGCTGAATACGAATTCGATGTCCATTTGTCAAGTTTCGAATTCCTTAGGTATATAGGCGTTGTCCCTGAATGACATGGTTTGGGTAACCAACAGCAAACCTCAGAATTCCGATAAACGGACCCCAGATTCGTGTTCGGCACTCTAGATTACCCCTACATACTGTGCTTATCTGGGTCAAATTCCGGTCCGCAATCGCGTCTCGACACGCTTTGCGGCCGCGCGCTTTCGAGTCGGAAGAGTTTCCAGCGCCGCAGCTGCGGATCTGTTGACTCTAGGTGGGTTTTAGAAACTGGAACCTGAACAAAATTGAAGAAAACTGTATAAAAAAGCCATATCGTGTCGGCTTTGGAGCTGGAAACTCGATTGACTCGAGCGCGTGCGGCCGCAAAGCATTTCGAGACGCAATTGCGGACCGGAATTTAACCCAGATAAGCACACAAGACGTTGAAGCTAGGACTTTTTCAGGCGTCACCGTCTACCGTTACAGACAATCGTTTCGGGACCACCTGAAAATCCACTGGCAGCAAGCTAAGACACAGCAAAGACCAACGAACCGCCGCGAAAGCAAAGGCAGGGTTCTTGCAGACCTGTTCTGTTGATTGAGAATGACACAGCTTGCCTAAAACTTCTCCTTGGCAGGTACCTAACATGAATTCGGGTTTCTTACACTGATTTACGGGCAATTGTATGTAGATGCATAGGGATGCTAACTCCTGTGACCCTAAATTAACCGGAAATTCACTCAGAAAAGTATTCTTCGACGCTGAGCACAAGTTTGTTATCACTTTTTTTGCTAAATAAGAGTACATTCTATTGAGCACGTGTACTTTTCGCTCACTAACCTGTTTTGGTCCATATTATTGCAGCCTTATACTTATGGTCTATTCGATTTATTTCGATTTAACTAGCTAATAAACTGCTGACAAACAAAAAAGGGGCCCAAACACCCGTTTTCGCTGTCGCAAGTCATTTTCTGGAGCATTCGCTTCGCTCTCTTGGCTTGCTGCCAATTGATGGCGAAGCGGTCCCGCCACGACTGTCTGTAAGGGGCTGAGCCGAGTGCCACCGCGGCGCGGTCTGATGATGGAGAGCCGTATTGATAGATCGCCGCGATCTATCAATACGGCTCTCAATCATCAGGCCGCGCCGCGCCGCGGTGGCACTCTGCTCAGCCCCTAACGGTAGACGGTGACGCCTGAAAAAGTCCTAGCATCAATGTCTTGTAGATAAGCACAGTACACGTTTTGAGCAAAATCCGAAAAATTCTCCAAAACACCCTTAAATATTAGCTGTTGTGAATATTCGACTTTCTGAATGATTCGGGAAACAGCTTGTTTCGAATCTTCGATTTTTCGAATGATTCACAAATTAGCCTTTTTCGAATATTCGAACGACTCGAAATCGACTTTTTTAGTCGAATGATTTTTCGACTTATTCGATTGGGTCAAAGTATATAATGCGGGTGGTGGGCATCGTGTATCAACACTCCTGAGGAGGGGGGAGGAACGGGGGGGGGGGGAGGTCGCTGAGTGGAAGCAACAGCCGTGGGGCGGAGCTAGCCTGTGTTGCGTCCAATCAGGAACCCTGCTCCTCCCTGCTCCCGCTTCCCTCATGAGTGTTGATACCCGATGGCCACCACCCATATAATGCTTTTCACCGACTTTGTTGCCCAGGCCAATATCCTATGGACGTTACGTATTTGACGCTACGTCTCGCACAGCTTAATTACCGTGCGGCATAAAATCTTTGTTATGTGATAAGAAGGGTCCTGTGAATACCTTAAAATACACTTTGAAATCATTTTACCCATCATACAACGCGTGAAACACCAATAGAGGTTTCGGAAAATTTGCGCGTAACTTGCGCGTATTGTGTGTGACTACACCATACAATTTAACCGACGCCTAACCGCAAAGAACTGTTGCCGGAGAACTGGTCCGCGCCTAATTTTTCACCCACAAAAAACCGCACCAACCCGGGGTTTCCCTCCCCTTCCAAAATCAGGATAGTTTAGAGCCTCAAGAAGTGAAACTTCCACACCAAATTGGATTTTCTATTCGAGTTTAATCCCAGGTATCAGGGCTTACGAAATCGCGGCGCGGACCAGTTCTCACGTAATCCATCTTCAACACGATTTGAAAGACGTAATTTCTGTTCTGCTAACTTTGTGCCTCTTCTTAGTGCTTCTATTTTGATGCACTTTCCGGAAGTTACGGAAGAATTTAAAGAGAAGAGATGAAGATGAATTTAATCGATTCTTGCCAATGTTTATCAGTGTAGCCATTCGTTTTTATACTCTTTGGTGCCTGTCACCCTGACGTCCGCTACAGATTGTCCAGTTTGAATGTGATTCTGTGTCTGTAAACGATGCTTCCAGCTATGGAGTTCAACTTCATCGGCGACGACTATGGTCCCCTTTTCCATTACCAGTTCCGAGTAATTCTAATTGGTGACTCCACTGTTGGCAAATCCAGTCTACTCAAATATTTCACTGAAGGAAGAATCGCTGAAATCAGCGATCCAACGGTCGGCGTAGACTTCTACGCCAGGATGATTGAGCTAAGGCCGAATTTTCGAGTGAAACTTCAACTGTGGGACACTGCAGGACAAGAAAAGTTTCGGTGAGTTGCCAGGGTTTTGGCTCCACTTGCGCATTCATCAACATTGTTCAGATCCATAACACGGTCGTATTATCGCAACTCTGTTGGCGTGATGTTGGTGTATGACATATCAAATCGAGCCAGTTTCGAAAATATCAACAGCTGGCTCCACGAAGCCGAAGCCAACATGGGCGGTCCAAATCCTGGAAAGTGTGTGTTCCAACTGGTCGGACACAAGTCTGACAATCAGTGCGAAAGACGGGTACGGACTCAATTTCGATAATTTTTTTTTGTTTCTTTAATCGTTTCAACTTTCTTCGGCCACCCTAATCAATTCGGCAGCAAATTCACAACCAGTCGTTTGCTGGCGTCCCGCGGGTTCGTAATGGGATCGACCTTGAAGGGCAGATTCGGGGCATATGGAGCAGAGCGACATTCTCTCAGACCCGCGTCATAGTCGGCCGAAGGCCGTACTGCGCCGTCCTCCCTCGTTCCTCGTTGTCGACAGTATGCCTATCGATAAGGCAGGCACATTCGAGCGCAGTCCGGCCACAAAAGGAGGATTCTCCACCTCAGTAAGCAATGCATTGTATATGTATCTACCGGACGGGACATTCGGGATCGGTACGGACATATCAGGGGATTTTTCGACCTGAGTGAGCAACGTATCACATGCCTATCGACCGGCCTAGCTTAAGCTTATCGGCCGACTATGACGAGGGTCTTAGAGAAAACTCTAGTCTACTATGCAGTGAGGGACCACATGTGTGCATTCCGAGGTTACCGCACCCATAATGATGATTTACTCACAACGTTTTTCATAAATCCTATGCTTTACCTGAGAATCAAACCTTTGATAGTCCTTGCACGCCCATGTATTCCAGTTCATGCCGATTAAGCTTCACCCGGTGTTGGATCGTGAAGTAGCTTTAGATCAGTTTCTGCTGCCGAGATGTCGTACGTTCGTGCCGTGGCAGTGTGGAGGAAAGAAGACCACCTCCGTGCAAACCGACGTCAATCCTTCCGCGAAGAGGGTTTTTGTCATGGGAGAGGTGCTGGCTGGTCGCAGCTCCTTAAAGATTCTACGCAAATGGCCGGCGTCGAGAGGAATTCAGGACCCGCTCAGAAGAAGAGATGTAACTTGGAATGGAACCAGCGTCCAATATTTTGGATGCCAAAGGTGGGTGCACTTCTCAGTTCGGGTCTCAGTTCTGTGAGGCACCACGATTCTTCCTTTCGTTGTATTGTGTGGTCCAGTAACCCTAATTCCTCATCTACCAACAGCCCCCTCTCTATTGTACATACTAACCTCAATGGCCTTCGTGCCAAGTTGTCTGAACTCTCTCTCTTTGCTCGCACTCATCATCCTGATGTCATAATGGTTCAGGAAACCAAGTTTTCTCCTTTTACTACCGCTCGTCACCGTAACATTCCTGGCTATACTGCTTATCATACTCCCAGGTCATCTCAAGGAGGCTTAGTCTCTTCTTTTGTTCTGTCCTCTCTTCCCTCTCACATAATTCCAAACACTCCAGTGGATGGCACTCTCGAGTACATCCCCATTCATCTACCACTAAAAACACCATTTTCTCTTTTCAATATATATAGCCTGGGTCGCTCATTTTGAGCCGGTAGATGCAAGGCTTATCGGGGTTATCATGTCAAAATCTCCTTATCACTGTTGTATTTTGCCATCACTAACCGCTCCGCTGTTTACTCCGCCCGGACTCATCCGAGCAACCTCGGCTTTACATCCCTCCTTCTACTTCTTGTCCATCAACATACAATCCTATCCCCCTTCTCAAGCAGCTGTATGACTGCTCTCTATCTCCCTTAATTGTCTTTGCGGGTGACTTCAATGCTCACACGTACTGCTCGTCGCTCGACTCTAATGCTAGAGGAAAATACGTCGAAGAATGGGCGCGGGAGTGCGATCTGGTTATTCTAAACGATGATCAGCCCACTCGTCTCCCTGCCAACGGCCGATCATCTAGCCCAGACATCTCCCTTGTATCTTCCAATCTCTCTAATGCTTGCTCTTGGTCAACATCCACAACTCTTCCCAGTGATCACATCCCTGTCTTTGTCAATATTGATCTCTCTGACTCTCTTGCTCTCTATTCAGGTGTTCGTCATCGTTCTTATCTCAATTTAGGCCTTGCAGACTGGAGCCTGTTCAGGGAGGTTGCACTCCGCCAAGCCGCCGAATATCCGTGGAATGGAAATGTACACCAGAAAGAGCGCCACCTCTCCGATGCCATCCGGAAGGCTATGAAAGCTGCGACCCCTGAAGGTCGTGCCAAATCTTCTTTCCCAATGTCACCAGGGACACACTGCAGAAGATAAGGACAAGGGATGCAAAGAGAACTGCTGCTCATCTTGACCCAGACATTGCCGAGTTGGATAATGAGATCAGGAGGGACCTGGACAGGCGCAAGAAGGAGTCCTGGGAAAAGTTCACCGAGAAAATGAACTTCAATAGTGATGCTGCAGCAACGTGGAAAGCATTGAGAAGGATCTCCGGAAAGTAGATCTCCGCCAACAATTCCACGATTGAATCTGACGGCGGAGTCTTCTAGTCAGGGAAAGAGGCCGGAAATGCTCTTGGGAAGCATTTTTTCATCACCAGAACAAAAAGAGAGAAGCAGAATAGAATAACTGTTCGGGAACTCTGTAAATTGCCACTCATGGCTGGAGATGAAGCAGTCACGCCCGCACAGGTCGAGAAGGTTTTCAAGGAAATGAGTAACTCGAAGGCAGTAGGGCCAGATCATTTGAGCTCAGCAGTCCTGAAGAGACTGCTCAGTGAACTTCTGCCCCTTCTGGCTGACGTCATTAACACATCGTTTCGTACCTGTATATTACCTCAAGATTGGAGTGAAGGTGGCACGCGTCATCCCACTGCCAAAGCCGGGTAAATCACAATCCACGGGAAAAGGCTACAGGCCAATCAGTCCTCTCACCAATTAATAAAGTTGCGGAAAAATTGGCTGTGGAGGAGCTTGCCGAGCATTACAGCAAACAAAAGCACCAACATGGAATACGATATTCGAGTCGAGCGTGGTTGATTCACCTCATATACAGACTTTAACGGCATCATAGGAAGACCGCTACACTGCATGGGCTCACATTTTTCTCAGGTGTGGTCCCGCCGGAAGTCGGCAATTTTGAAAACTAGGAGCCACGAGAGTAGGATATTTGAGTCCAGCGTGGTCGATTTACCCGGTAAACTTACTTTCACCGTCCAACATGGATGCTGAACAACGCTACAGTACTAGGCCGCACACTTCTCTCTGGTGTGGTTCCGCCGAAAAGGGGCATTTTGAAATTTAGGTGTCACGAGAGTAGGACATTTAAGTCCAGCGTGGTCGATTTACCCTGTATACAATATTTTACCGTCTCAGTGTAACGCCAGCGGATTTAGGTGTGTACTTCTATGCTCAAAACATCAAAAGTCCACACGTAGTAAACTTTTTTTGTAAGGCGTCCTCTGGGAGCGGGTAAGGTTTCGTTCTGTAGGGGATACAAACGTAGTTTCCTAGTTATTCTCAAACCCCGGTAGCTCATTTGGAACTTAAGTTACAGCTGTTTTAAAACCCTACTTCAGGTTTGTGGACTTGAAACGTTTTTTTTTACCTTGTTCTGCTATCTATGTAGCCGTCTTCGGCATTACACTGAGACGGTAAAAGATTGTATTGACGGTGAATCGACCACGCTGGACTTAAATATCCTCCTCTCGTGACACCTAAATTTCAAAATGCCCCTTTTCGGCGGAACCACACCAGAGAGAAGTGTGCGGCCTAATACTGTAGCGGTGTCCAGCATCCATGTCGGACGGTGAAAGTGAGTATACCGAGTAATCTAACTACGCTGGACTCGAATATCCTACTCTCGCGACTCCTACATTTCAAACATTTGGACTTCCGGCGGGACCACACTTGAGAAAAGTGTGAGCCCGTGCAGTGTAGCGGTCTTCGGCGTTCCTTTGATGCCGTTAAAATTTGTGTACGAGGTAAATCGACCACGCTCGACTCGAATGTCGTATCGTATTCTCCCGACTCATACCTTGCAAAAATGTAGACTTCCAGCGGGTCCGCACCTGCGGCAGGTGTGAGCCATACAGTGTAGTGCCTTTCAGCGTCCACCTTAGACGGTGAAAGTTTGTATATAGGGTAAATCTACCTGTTCTCGACTCGACTATCCTACTTTCGTGACTCTTAATTTGCAAAAAAAGTGAGGTCCAACTTTTTGCAAAAATTAAGTAAATTGCGTTTCGAATCCGTGTCGTGTGTCTCGTGTATGAGTGAGTTTAGGAAAACGAAATTCGCAACGCAACCAGAATGGATGACGCTCCTACCAACTAGCAAGTGTTTGTGCCCTGTCTTGTCTGGCTAAAGTTCAAGCATCTTTTTTTAGTTTTTAAACATTTTTTAGTATATGTTTTCCTTACATTTGAAGTGACCTGTTCTTCTTTGACTTTCAAAATGAATTTACGATTTGATATTCCATTGAAAAAATATTTGTTTCTTCGACAAATCCCGTCGTCTTCGCCTTTGCCAATTACTTCATCGCCTCCAATCTTCTCTTCCGCCCTATACCGTGGCGTCCAATCTGAACTCATTTACAATTCAGTTCACAACTATCCTGGATACACCCCCAGAACCTATGTGGCCTATATTCAACCGTAGGAGAACTTTAATATAATTATAGGATTTAGCAACCATCGTTTGCGGTTGGATTTTACTCGAATTATCGTTTTTAAACCCATGTTCGGTACAAGTTTCATTCTTCTGGTGTTGCAGGTGGACTACGAAGAAGGCGAATATTTTGCCAAATATCACAAGATGAAATTCATCGAGACATCTGCTATCACAGGAAAAAACGTTTTTGACGCGTTCCTCATGATGGCTCAGGAGGTTTGCCAACACTGTTGGTCAGTGCAGCTGCTTGAACCTTTGAATGTAGGATATTTCAGATTTACAAGCGGGTTGAAGATGGACACCTTCGTCCTACAGACGGTTGGGAAGGTGTGAAAGGTGGATTGATGAGAAGTCAATCCATAAGTCTTTCCGAAAGAGATTTGGTGCAGAAGGACCAATCCTGTTCATGCTAGACCAAAGTTTGACGCGATCACAGGAAGTTGTTTCTCTTTCGTTCAACTTGGCTCAATAGTCAGGTTTCTTTTTGATCTCAGTTTTGACTGCATAGGTAGCGTTCACGGTTTGAAATAAGAAACGGCTCTAGTCCTTGTTCTGAATCTAAGCATCATTATTCTGCTGAAACCTTGACGATTCTTCCGTGAATGTTGCCTTCATCCATAGAATACAATCGTATATTGAGCTATTCGTTTAACTAGAGTCGAGCTCGTTTTGCGATTCTTTTAGGTTAGGTTCATTCTAGGGTTTTACATATTAGTATTATATATGCTAAGCACATTACCGTCATCGCGTTCGCGACGTCACGAGCATTAGTACTCCGGTGAAAGGTGGTCAATCGTCATGTGGGAATCTGAGAGCATAAGTGGCACTGATTCATCGCTAGGGTTGAGTAGGCCATAGCCCCGATTTTCGGCGGAGCTACGACCCCCTGTCGACAAAAATTTCGGAACCTTTTTTACGATCCCCCCTCGGCAAATAAATATCAAATTTGTATTAAGCACACCAAATAACCCCTGAATACTTGAATTTTGTCTGAAACCAGATACTTTGCCCAAACTACCAGATACACACCGTAACGTAGTTTCATGACGGCCTCTGCATACACGGCTGTTCTCGCGGTGCAATCTTACTATCAGAGAGCGACTATTACTACCTCATTTTGGCTTAGCAAGTGGTTTGAAAAAATTTCCTTCTTCTCCAGGAACTTTACGAAACCCAAATTTTCATTTTTCTTCAAAAATTGTGCAAATTTTTAACGACCCCCGTTGCGCCGAGTAGCAGCTCTGCTCAACCCTGTTCGTCGCTCAGAAATTTCCTTCTTCATCTCGATTCTGTCCATTCCCGGTGCATAAGGTCGTTCAACAAAGCAAAACAGTCAGAAATAACGGAACCAAATTTCACACGCAAAAAGACTTACCTGTTACATTATTGCTAAACGATGTATTGCGCACCCTTGGCTCAAAAATTGTTTTACTTCTCTGTTGATTGTTACTTTTACGAAAATCAGCCCTATGCTGCCCGTCTCCATTTTTGTCTCGTGGTGTCGTACGTGTCAGAATCCCGGTTCAGGAACATAATAACCAAAAAAACACCGGTCTCAGTGGTTGTCCTTCATTAATAGCTGCACTGACATGACATTCACCTTACCTTTTAGTCCGATTTGTTATTCCAGAACGGTGACCTTTAGGCTTTGGTTCCTCTCCTTTGCTTAGGTTGCGTCTAGCCCGGTACTTACTGTTTTTATCGGGTACTTAAGCGATTCTTGTTTATATTTCTTATCTACTGTTATTTGTCGTCTCTAGCACGTAGGGGCTATTTCTTGGACTTTAAGTCTTCTTTCAAAAGATTCTAATGCAACTACAGCATGACACAGAATTGTTCGTCGTTTCGGTGTTTTGTTGAAAATATGAATACATAGACGCAGACAGCTGAAGAAAATTGCCGATTCGGCGAACGATACCGTGCCTCATAGATGCGGCTTTCATTAATCATTCAGTTCTGATCGTATTCCTGTGCTTTTTTTGTCTTCTATCAGGCTGGTACATGAGCAATGGCGGTGTTCAACAGTTTTTTCACAAAAGCATGCCTCACTATGAGCTTAGCCCATTTCTGGTTTACATGTAGGAAATTAGGCTGAGAAATCCATTTGCTGCCTTGTAATTGAAATTGTGGAGACTTCACCGCCACGATTTATGCACCTACCTGATGAATGATGTTGTTTTGTTGATGTTATTACAATCTGCACGAAATGGTTTATTGCGAATTAGCTATATGTATAAAAGTGAAGGACATATTTATATATCACCGACATTTTTATCCAAAAATTTCAAGAAAATCTATAATATCACCGTAATCTTCTTGTCACAGACTTGCTGAACTCAATATACTACAGGAAAGTGATGAGCGCTGTACAAATGGGTGCTTAGGATGTGTAATATATAAGACATATCGAAATAGTGAAATTATGAAGCGCGTGTGAATGAAAGTTGACAATTTACATCATGGACCGTACATCCCATATCATAACAACCCTGTTTTGGGTTGCGGTTACCAATTTTCCATGCGTCTCCTGAAGATACATCGCAGTCACGCCACTTCGAAGGTCATGCGAGGCAGAGAGTGGTGTGAGACTGAAGCAAATATGTTAGAAAAGCTATAAAAGCAATTCGTTTGGAGAAGGTTCCCTGCACCTTGTCCAGGACCAGGTTCCAGCAGGCCGTTGAGCAGAACCTCACGGGAGGTACCCTCTATAAAACGTCGTAATTCACATCATTCGAGGCGCGAGCCTCCGTCTGCCCTCCGCTCTCTCACTGTCTCTAACCTCCGCTCCGCACCAGCACGTGTAGGAACCAAATGAATTTCGCCGTTTTATAGCCTGTACAATTCCCCCGGTGGCCAAAAGTTCTGAACGGCTGCCACGGAAGTCAAGGTATAGTCGCCTCAGCATTTCTAGTTTAGTGAACGGATTTCATGCTAGTGAACTCCTCCGCGTCCACGGCGGTGCAGTAGCCTTAACTGGAATATCGCTTCGCACCCGCGTCAGAATTTGTCACAAAACCAGACAGTACCGTACACCTACTCAGACAGTCCGATTTACCGAGACGCAGAGCTCGGTCGCTCCCTCAGCCACATCTGGCCTGGAGGACGGGCGCTCGCCGGTCACACAGCCTCGGACGCGGACCTCCACCAAATTTTGGCCACGCCGCAAGCGCCCCTTTACACTATTGTAGGCCGTCGGTTTTTCGTGACGCTTCACGGCGAAGAGCGAAAGTAGTTAGGAAACAAGCCCAAAATCCTGTTTCCTACAAAATTTGCCTGGGGTTTGAGTCCCGCAGGCCTCCCTTCCCTTTTGGGCAATCGGGGCAATGTCAAGACCTTGCTTAACCCTTTGACGACCATGAATCGGCTGACCATGTCACCCCCCACGCGCCTCGTATACAGCGCGGGTTTGCAATAATCATTCAACATACACTTTCGATTGGTCGCTCGGCCTGTTTGATCGGCGTCCGGCGAAATCGACATCTCGCTAGGGGAGCGACCGGTCTGCGTCTTTCATCCCGCTCACTCCAAGGTGCGCTCGCCGGACACCGAGTGTCTGAGTATAGTAAAGTCTGTGGTATTCTTAAAAACAACTTCGATAGTGGCAAGAGGTCCAGCTGCATGCCTTCCATTGGAATTTGGGAAGCAACTTATCACAAATGTAGAGATGAAATGCGGATTATGGTTTTAGTATCGTGCTTCTCTGGGCCGAATTCCGGTCCGCAATTGCGTCTCGACACTCTGCGGCCGCGCGCTTTCGAGTCGGAAAAGTTTCCAGCGCCGCAGCCGCCGATCTGTTGACTCTAGGTGGGTTCTAGAAACTGCAAAGTAAACAAAATCGGAGAAAACTGTACAAAAAAGCCATATCGACTTGGCTTTGGGGCTGGAAACTCGACTGATTCGTGCGCGTGCGGCCGCAAAGCGTGTCGAGACGCATTTGCGGACCGGAATTTGGCCCAGAGAAGCACAGTACACAAAGAAGGAAGGAACTGACCCGTCTTTTTCAGATCGAAACTGCGAAAGACTGAACAACTCAATCTTTGCGTACTGAGACCACAATCCGCAAAATGCATGCAGCACGACCTATCGCTACCGTATTTCGCAACGAGCAGCTAATCAAGAACGTCTCGGACTCTACCATCCTTTGACTGATATAGGTGCTAACAATTGGAGCGTTTCACACAAATGTAGGAGTCTACATTTCAGAATTTGGAAAAGAAAACTCACTCGAAAAGCTGCGGGTTCTCCTCCATTTTCCTGTGACATTCACTGCAAATACGGACGGGTAATTCGTAACCCATCCGAGGGAATGCTGTCCAGTTCGAGCAACAACTCCCACACACCGCTTTACCACACGTTCGACAATGGTGTTGCCGCTGGCCAACCACCTGATAACTGTACTATTGAAATGTATAAAGCAATTTCAACCTTTGTTTACCTTTCTTTGCCACATTGCGGAAAGATTCCAGAAAAACGGGTTGTCGCAAACTTCACAGGTGTCAGAATTCTTCCAACCAGGCGTTTCCATTCTATAAAAACTACAATCTACATGGAATTTCCAACAACCACTTACATGATGCTTTTAAAATACGGTGACAAGGTTTCAAATCTCAGCCCGTCGACATATGTACGTGCCTGATCGCCTTCTAAGATATGCTCTTTTCTAGGAACTTATCTCTCAAAACGTACCGAATTTCGGATCGTGGAATAGAATTTAAAATAAGTGGTAGGAAGAAGTTTGATGGGTTCTCAAATTGTATGAAACAAATCGAATCGTAGTCATCTTCGATGATCGTTCATACTTTCCGTGTGCGAACGTAGAGAACTGCTCCAAGGGGGTCATTCTGAGGGAGAAGGTGTATGCTAGAAAACGTATCATAGCTGAAGTTTCAAGTCCCTCTACTGAAAGGCGAACCCGCAATTTCGTTATTTTTTGCATTCCCTGAAGATATAAGAGGCGGCGCATTTTGTGATAAAGGGCGGTCCAAGATAGAGCGTTAGAAAACTTTAGGGGCGCATATGCTTCAGGTTTCACGCCTGTACGTCGTCGGGGGAACGAAAAAAGTGGCATGAATGCAGCTTTTTTCCACTTAGCCGGCCAAAAAACGGAATTCGGCGATTTGCCATAGCGTTCTTTCAACAGATGGTTCAAGGACTTCGGTCAAGATAAGTTTTCAAGCATACACCCTCTGCTTCAAAACAACTCGATTGGGGCAGTTCTTCACGGTCACATGGGAGAACGAGCAACAATTGCCGAACCTGACTCAATGACGAGTTCTAGTGTAAAAATCGGGAACCTTTCAGGATTTCGCTCACCATTTGCTTGAAAACCCATTTTGCGCTCCGAAACTGTGTGTATGGAGAGAGGGGTTTGATGAAAACAACAAACTATGCTAGGTGATTAGCGACGTACATAACGTGGGCATGGATCCTGAAGAGACTGCGTTCACTATAAAGGGTTGGAGCAGACTCGATGCCATATGCTATAGGATAGCTGCACCGAGTTGGCGCCAACCTCCGATGGTAAACGCAAAGTATTATTAGGATCCACGCCGATGTTATGTAGGCGTGGCAAGGTTAGAAAGTCTTGTCACCATATTTAAAAACACCCTGTGGAAGGAAACGACGGTGGCATACTATGTCAGCCAGCTTATCATGGTTCTATGAATACTCGTAGTCTGTTTCTAAAATGGAATCAGTGATGCGTTCTAACAGTCTTGCATGTTCATGACGTACGCCTTTCGGTGCTCAAAAATGTCTGAAACTCGAACACAACGCGCTCAGATAGGAATCTCTGCGGCGATATAGCCCTCTCCCCTATTGTACTGGAACCAGGCATGTGCGTAATTACGACTAACGAATTTAACGACTAACGGGCTTTTTGGGTGTTACGACTAACGAAATTAAAAATATTTTCGTAAGCAATCCCAAAATTCATTAGAAAGCCAATAGTCATTCGAATCGCGCTCCAACCCAGAACGCCAATAGTCATTCAAATCGCGCTCCAACCCAAGGCATACTACATGATTGATACATATTGCCCTGTTGGTTGTTCTAGGTGAATGGTACAATATGAACATAGCCTTCAGTATTTATTATTTCTACTGACACTGCTTCGCAATTCTGGAACCCCCACATTATGACCCTAACCGAACGTTGCGCAAGGTTAGGCGCAGCGTTTATGCGACTCGCGCGACTTTGTGGCAGCGCCAGAGGGGAAGATGTCGAAGAATGGGCTGAGGAGTGCGATCTGGTTATTCTCTATGATGACCGGCCCTCTCGTCTCCCTGCCAAAGGCCGACCTTCTAGCCCAGATATCTCTCTTGTGTCATCCAATCTTTCTAATGCTTGCACGTGGTCCACATCCACAACTCTCTCCAGCGACCATATTCCTGTCTTTCTCCATTATGATCTCTCTGACTCTCTTGCTCCTTACTCTGGTTTACGTCATCGTACTTATCTTAATTTAGGCCTAGCAGACTGGAGCCTCTTCAGAGATGTTGCACTCCGCCATGCGGTCGACTACCCATGGAATGGTGATGTGCATCAGAAGGAGCGCCATCTAGCAAGTGCCATCCGCAAGGCCATGAAAGCAGCAAATCCTGAGGGTCGTGTCAAGACCTTTTTTCCAAATGTCAGCAGGGAAATACTGCAGAAGATAAGAACCAGAGATGAGAAGAGAGCCGCAGACCATGTAGACCCGGAGATTGCTGTGCTGGATAATGAGATCAAGCAGGATCTGGATAAGAACAAGAGGGAATGCTGGGAGAAGTTCACTGAAGAGCTGAATTTCAAGGCTGACGGAACTACAACGTGGAAAGTGTTGTGGAAAATTTCCACCAAGTCCGCTACCTCGATGAGCTCCGCTATTGAGTTTGAGAAGAACGTCTTCAAATCAGGGAAAGCGGCTGCTTATGCGCTCGGCAAGAATTTCTTCATCACACGTGCCAAGCGAGGCGTTCAAAACAGAGTCACGGTTAGAGAGCTGAGCCGGTTGCCGCTCATGAACGCTTCTGAGGTCTTCACTCTCACCCAAGTAGAGAAGGCTATCAAAGAAATGCGGAATTCGAAGGCTATCGGACCTGACGGTATCTCCGCAGCCATCCTGAAGAAGCTTCCCATGGAACTTCTACCGATGCTTGCAGATACCATTAACACTTCTTTCCGGACCTGCATTCTACCCCAAGCTTGGAATACAGCTAATGTGATACCGTTGCCGAAGCCAGGCAAGTCCCCAAGTACGGCAAAAGGCTTTCGAGCAATTAGCCTTTTATCTCCCGTCGCTAAATTAGCTGAAAAGTTGATCGTGAGGGACATGGCTGATCAAAATGAGCGACAGCAGCATCAGCATGGGTTCAGGAAACCTCACTCTACTACTACTGCTCTATTGGAGATCGTGAGCTTTGCGGTCGATGGATTCAACATGAAAAAGCCCCTGAGAACGGTGGACGTCGCCCTCGACCTGACCAAAGCGTTTGACTCTGTTAACTTGGGACTGCTGTCCGACAAACTGTTGAAGTCCTCGCTGCCATCTTGGCAGAAGCGATGGATTGCAGCGTTTACTAAACGCCGCCGGGCTAAGGTTCAGTTTCAGAATCACGTATCCGATAGCATTCCAATAGCAGCCGGTGTTCCGCAAGGCGGAGTGTTGCCTCCTGCCCTATTCAGCCTGTATCTTGAGGATCTACCCGAGCCACCGCAGGATATAGAGATTGTTTTGTAGGCCGGTGACATCACCATCATGTGCCAGGACCGTGACCTGCAAGTAGCCGCTAACAAGATCAGCGCCTATCTTGTCGAGTTGAAGCTTTTCCTCGATAATATGATGCTCACAGTTTCTGCTGCAAAGTCGTCTGTATCAGTGTTCACAACAAGCACCAAGGAACACAGTGCCCACCCAGATGTCAGATGGGATGGAAATCGTGGAGTAAGATTCCCCAAGGTGCTTGGTCTTATTCTCGATCCGTCACTGAAGTTCCACAAAAACGCGGAACAGAAACAGACAGTCGTCAAGGCAAAGATTAATATTCTGAGAGCTCTCAAAGGAACATCATGGTGAAGCAGGCGATAGACTATATTGAGAACCTACAGAGCAATAGTTCAGCCGGCTCTGGAATATGCGGCACCAGTGTGGCAGCACCTGGTGTCTGACAGCTCCTGGAATAAGCTGCAGCGTGTACAGAATGCTGCGCTTAGAATTGCTACCGGTTGTGCAAGGAGCTCCCCAATAGAACATCTTCACGCGGAGGCCTGCATATTGCCAGTCAAGGAGCATTGCGAACTCCAGGCACAGCAGATGTATATTAATGTTCTGAGACAGCCGAATCATCCGACAAAGAGAATCATGAAGCCCATTAGAGAGAGGTCGATTAGGACGCCGTTCGCAGATGCTCGTAAAGCTGTTTCAAGAGGTGGACCGACTGCAACATGGAAAGGCTTTGTCTTCTGCGTGAGGAGCACACCCAGTTTGTTCGAGGATATCTGGAGAAGGCGGCTGTGAACCCGATCTTCGGAGCAGTGCCGCCTCGGGTTAGCGAGTCAGAGTCTCAACTCGGCAGACGAGCCAGATGTGCTCTTGCATCGCTGCGCTGTGGTCACTCTATTCGGCTCATGTCTTACGTCAACAAGATCGACAGCAGCCGACGAGAAGGATGCCCGGACTGTGGTGCTCCCGGACACGACACGGCGCACTTGTTCATGTTCCCGAAGAGACCTACCTCCTTAACAACAATGGACCTTTGGACGAATCCTGTGAAGGCCGCCCAGTTCCTCAACCTATGACAAAAACCACTTTGAGGCTGCAGAAGAAGAAGAAGACTTTCTGGCAGGCTCACTGAACCGCTTCCGGTACTGACCGTCCCCAGCGGAGATTTTCGCAGAGTGCACTATCAGAGGTGATAATATGGAGCGGTGCCTGCAGGTCACAATTGCCCAACGACGGGAACAGTATCCGATGATTAGATTGTAAAGGGTGCCGTCCTTCGATTTTCAGTCATAAATTCGAGACATAGGGTTTCTATAAAGTGGTGCTGGGGCCTCTCAGGGGTAAAATTTTCACTTAGGTGCTAATTTCTTCCGACCTTCCCCCATTATGGGAAGAAGCTTGAAACCACCCGCGCGCTCAACACGCGACGCTGGGAATAAAACAATTAGTGCAAAGTCAGAGCAGTTCTCCGTATAGTCACCATGGAGAAAAACTCAAATAACATAATAGAATGGCAAATTTTGCACTGAAAAAAAGCAAAGCTTTCAAGATTTTCTCGCTTTCCCACATTGTTTCTTTTCTTATCAAAAAAAAATGCCAAAATCGGTAAACACACACTCTCGAGAATTAGGCTTTCGTGCATATTTTCAAATATGTATATGTAGGTTTGCAGTATAGTTCTCTAACAAGGAGTGATTTGTGTCATTAATGGCCATAAATGTTTTGGAAAACATACATTTCTCCATGCCTTCCTTTTTTCTATTCATAAAGGTTTTTTTCCTGCCTCAACTGTGCTTGTTTTCAAAGCCTCATTTTCAACGACTAACGATTAACGACTAACGAGGGTTTTGGCCGGCTGAACGACTAACGAATTACAAAATTTATATTACGCACATCCCTGAGTGGAACTCCAGTCAGCGTTGAGTTCCGCCAAGTGTTTCAACGATTAGTTTTGTCCGCTATCCAACCAGAACCTCAGACCACATGAGGAGAGGGAGAGGGTCGAAACTCCTATGGCTCCTATGGAAGCACTGAGTCACCCAACAAGACTCATAGTGGGTAAGATACAACCCTCTACCCAGGCCTAGCATAATTCCAAAGGCTAGATGAATAGAAACTAAGAATATATAATTTCAGCACTGAAAGCTGTCTCTAAATTACAGTTCATAAGGTATGGACATTACCTATTAGCAGACATATCCCAGCAAACAAGCTTCCCCGCATCGTCGGCTGAAAACAGTCGAGTAGCACCAGGAGCGATAGCCAAACTCGTGATTTTCGAAGAATGACCGCTGAACGTATGAAATAACATCGTGGCGCAAAAATAGTATCAGATGACCATGTTCACATACTTCAATTCATACGCTTCTCCCCGTTTACCGCCGATATCCCACATTATGACAAGGTTATCATAACTTCCCGAATAGAGGATTTGCTTCATTCTGTTCCATGCTAAGGATGAGATGGTACCTGCAAATGAGGATTGACACATTGAATCACTAACTCTAAAAAAGGAATGCAGTAGAAGCGTACTTGTATGGGCACTCAATTTGGTGACCATAGTCGCAGAATCTCCAGTTAACCTTAGGACAACAACGTTTCCACCATGATCGCCAATAAACACAAATGGAAGATCAATAGCCATCGCAGTACAACTGTTATCGCAATGAAAAGCACCTGCAATGAAAACAGAAATAGAGACATGACGAAGACTCTGACGGGCGCGCAACGTAAGCAGATCACGTACGCGACGCAGCATCTGTCCTACTGTAATCCAAACAGAATTCATCGATTACTTCACATTACCTGCCACGTAAAGAAGAATGCCTGCATCAAGAGTGAGGTTCACGGGCATTTTAAACGAAAATAACGCAAAAGAATAATGAAGAACGCGGAAAAAAAAGGAATGAGTGCGTGAAAAAATCTACGAATTCTGTTTCTGGATTACGGAAAGATAGATGCTGCGTCACGTACGTTGGGCGCCCGCCAGAGACGCAAAGAGAACGCTGCTTCTTTGAACTCTCCGATTGCCCCAAATCGATTGGGACAGAGTATATCCTCTATCACTTAAAGGCACTGTTCGCGATAAAAATCGCTTTTCTGTTTTTTTGCCTTTCTTGAAACCGGTCCCATTCTGATTCCAATGATGCTTCTGGAATCGTACAAGACATTCTGGGAATGGAGTTATCGTCCCTCAAAAACTGAGCTAGGGAAGCATGGTGGACGAGTTGTCCGAGACTTGTAACTTCCGTCTTTTGCAGCCAATTTATGCGAGCTGACCTGAGTAAAGAGAGAAGATGAGAATGAAGGGAAGAACGGGGCTTTCGATCGGAAACCATCGGAAACCACCAACCCTTTTCGTCCCGTTTTTCCGACGCCGTTCTGCTTCTGAGAGCCACGAGAAGCGTTTGTCATGAAAAATTCGAGGATGAAGTTTATCGCGAACAGTGCCTTTAGGTCTTTTCAGTGGGTGCAATGAATTAAGGATTTCCTATGAAGCTAAAGTGGACAGTAGGTGATAAAGGTTAATTTGGAAAGGTTTGGAAATCCACCACAGGCATTATGCCATCACAAAAAAAACTGTAAACTAACCACGCTTAATTCCCGTCTCCGAGCAATGCCATACAACAGATTTGTCCTTTGAGCAACTGAACACAAGCTCGGCGCTCAACGCCAAGCCCAAACCAGAAATGGGACCAGCATGTATCGTCCACCTATAAAGTATTCCTTGAGACATTAATTACCACATTATTGTCGAATAAAGAAATTCATCAAAGCACAGGAGATGCAGATGTTTTTACTTCACAATTGAAACCCCTATCTCCACCTAGGGAGCAAAACTCAGAGAGAGAGTGAGGTCCTCGTGTATTAGTCAGAGCTTTCAATGAAATTTTAGTTCTTCAAGGCCGTTTAGAATGAGCTCTGATTTTCGAAATCCGCTAGTAGCGGGCAAACGTTAAGACGAAACTTGAGGAAATGCAGATGCAATGTGCATGCTACACAATCGTCTGCTACGCGCAGACTTCTAAATGCAGATTTCGTCGCGGATTCCACACAAGGAGGAACTATTTGCGGCCACTAGAAATCCTGACTACATAAAAGCATACCCTACAGCCAGCTTTGGAGCATGCGGCACCGGTTTGGCACCATATTGTGGCGAAAACGTTATGGACCAAGATGCAGGGAAATCAGAATGGTGATCGCCACCAGCTGTGGTAAAAGTTTCCCAAAGGAACGCCTACGTGCTGAAGACCGCGTCTTGCCAGTGAGAGGGCACTGCGAACAGCAAGCACAGAAGTGAGCATCAACATACTGAGACAGCCTAATCATCCATCGAAGGCTGCCGAGATGTCGTACGTTCGTGCCGTGGCAGTGTGAAGGAAAGAAGACCACCTCCGTGCAAACCGACGTCAAACCCTCCGCGTGGAGGGTTTTTGTCATGGGAGAGATGCTGGCTGGCTGCAGCTCTCCTAAGGATTCTACTACAAAAGGCCGGCATCGAGAGGAATCCAGGACCCGCTCAGGAGTACCTATGCGCCACATGCAGCAAGAAGGTCACCTGGAATGGGATAAGTGTCCAATGCTTTGGATGTCAGAGGTGGTCTCCCGTTCGGGTCTCAGTTCTATGAGGCATCACTCTCCCTTTCGTTGTGTTCTGTGCTCTGCCCCCAGCAACTCTGAATCCTCTTTTACCAACCCCCTCTCTCTATTGCACATATTAACCTCAATGGCCTTCGTGCCAAGTTGTCTGAACTCTCTCTCTTCTTGCTCGTACTCATCATCCTGATGTCATAATAGTTCAGGAAACCAGGCTTTCTCCTTCTACTACCGCTCGTCACCCTAACATTCCTGGCTACACTGCTTATCATGCTCCAAGGTCAGCTCACGGCGGAGGAGTTTCCACTTTCGTATTATCAAATCTTCCCTCTCATATGGTTCCAAGATGCTCAACCTACGCGTGGTGGATCTGTGGAGTCGACTACCAAGATCAAGGAGACTCATCAAACGGGCATCAACAACTCCACGAGGAGTTTTTTTCTGTATGGGAGTGCGAATGGCTGCCTGCCGCACTCTTTCGTATTCTACTGTTACGAGCCGGCATTGAGAGGAACCCAGGGCAATGCAGCAAGACTCCACGATATCGCTGTTGTCATTTTGGATTATCGGCTCAACATGCAAGCGTCCAGTGCGGTGGTTGCCTCGGCTGGGTACACCTCAGATGTTCGGGGTTAACCAGCTATAATGACTACACTGATGCTTATTGTTGTACTCCTTGCTCTGACTCTCCCCCTAGTGTTTCTCTTCACAGACTGGACATTTTTCAACTACATATCAATGGCCTGCGTGCCAAACTAGCTGAACTCACATTGTACATTGAACGCTTTCTTCCAGATGTCATCCTCCTTCAGGAGACAAAACTTAAGGTATCATCTTCCTTGCCCCGCCTTCCTGGTTATACATACGTCCTACCACCTTCCCCGCACATCCCATGGTGGTGGCGTGTCTACGTTTGCGAAATCTTCCATACCCTCCAACCTCATTCCTATCCCTAATGACAATGTTGTAGAATGTATAGGTGTTTCTGTTGTATTGCAAAGTTGCCCTATAGATATCGTCAATGTTTATACCTCTTCGTGTCCTAGTTCGTTTGACCCCACTCCATTTTTGCATTCTGTGCACTCTGCCCTCCCATCGTCTTCTGTTGTCATGGCTGGCGATCAGAATGCTCACTCTACATCCTGAGGTGGTATCAAGTATCAAGGTGGCGCGCGCCAGAACTAGCGCAAACGCGCTAAGCGGAGGAGGGAGTGTGCGAAGAATGAGACACCGACGTGAATAGTAGCCCGTAATCGGTGATAGCGCGCGCTACCGTGATTCTTAATGCCGCCTCTGGTTCTCCTCTCTAGATCCCGATGACAGAGGGGAACTACTTGAGCTTTTTGCTAAGGATTGTGACCTTGTTGCCATTAACGAGGACGCCCCCACTCAAATTCCGTCTACGGGCAGGCCGTCCTCTCCGGATGTCACTTTTGTATCATTTTCTCTTGCTATTTCCTGTAACTGGTCCACTGCTATAGCTATGGCCATCGATCGTGTACCCATATGTGCTTCATTGGATTTGTCTCTCAATAGTCACCTGGCACCTTTCATAGGCTCGCGTAGCTCAATTGATTTTGAATATTAGAGCGATTGGCAAAATGTGAAACCCCGAAATTCCGGGTAAACGCATGTTGCACCCTCATATAAAGGTGAAAAGATATAAGAATTCAAACAAATAAGAAACTTTACCTTCGTACTTCTGGCTCACTCATTGTATTGTAGTCATCTGCAACGTGATACTCAAACACATGGCCATTCAACAGACCCACGAACAGTCTGAAAACAGCTCAAATGAGGGAGCTGATCATCGTTAGCTACCATGGCTATAGAGAAGAACAACCATAAAAACGATGGCAAAAGAATAATGAGGGGACTGACCGTGATGTTTCCTCGCTGTAATAAAGGCACGTGGGCGCAACAGGCATTATCTTATGAATCGACGGCCAGAATTGTCCATTGTCCCTTTTGAGGTAGAGTCTCACTGATCGATCATCGCTGGCAGTCCACACGCCATCCTCTTTTGACAGCAGAACCACGTCATTTATTCGAGCTACATGACCTTCGATTTTATGTAGCAGAGCTGAAATTAAGACAGACTTGAAATATTTTGAAAAGAAAGGCTCTAAAATTGTTCATAAGAAAATTTAGCAAATCTAACTGGTCTAGATCGAAACCTGTAACACGCTTCTCAGCTCCTCAACGCTTCTAGCTAAAGGCCCAGAGAAGCATCATCAAAAAAGCTATTTTTCGGAGCCAGGCTTACAACAAGGGGTGTGCGATAACTTCTGTTTTCTGGCCGTTTTCGGCCTTCAGTTTCTGCTTTCTGTTTTCTGAAAAAAAAATGCAAAAAAAAACAGTAAAAATCAATGAAACCCAGCTCTGGAAAGGTGCAGCTTATTTAGTCCTTTACAAGGGATTATTTGTGCTCAATGGCTTTTAATGACGATTGCTTCTAAAGGCAGGGTTCGCGATAAAAAAGTTTATTGTTGTATCTTCATGAGAAGGTAGGTCTGGTCATCACAAAAGTGAAAATAATTGGAAAGTTGGAGAAAAAACGCTCAGAAACAAGCCATTGCTGGGTCTCAGCCCGCCCCCAATAAACTAGATTTCTACAATTGCTTGTTTAGTCGTCTCTTGTTTTGCATTTAAAGTAGTTGCTGAACTGCTTTAGCAGCAAAATAGAAGACGGAAAACAGGCATTTATAAAAATCTTGCTAGTTGGGGTGGGCGTAACTTTTACATTTTGTGATTTTTTTCGAATATTCGACTTTTCGAATAATTCGGAATTTTGGAGTTTTCGAATATTCGACTCTTCGAATAATTCGGAGTTTTCGAATATTCGACTTTTCGAATAATTCGGGATTTTGAAGTTTGCGAATATTCGACTTTCGAAAAATTCGAGAATTTGAACTTTTCGAATATTCGACTTTTCGAATAATTCGGGATTTTGAACTTTTCGAATATTCGACTTTTCGAATAAAAAGTCGACTTTCTCAATCGACCGTCGAATGATTTTTCGAATTTTTTTTTCATTCGACTTTCCGAGTAAGTCAAAAAAATATTTTGTCATTCCCACTACTTTCCAGAAAAAAAGCTAAATTACTTCAGCTAGCATATTCTATCTTTCTTTTGAGACTGAACTAAACTGTCGAATAGGAAAGCAAACAAACTATATATTTACGAGACGGTTGGCCATATCAGAAAAATATACGAACTATTAAGTATGTGCGGCAAATAATGCAAACAACTGCTTCTTATCATTTAATTCCGATAGGAAGTTAGTACAAAATAATAGCTCTGGCACCTGTTTCACAAATAGACTATTGAAACCCGCCGCCGTCTTAGGCATCTTTCATATTCCTCGCCGCAAGCGCGGCACGCGCGTGACGCGCTGGAAGCGCGGTGGACTATGAAATTTCTCACCGCGCGGGACGCGCGTGCCGCCCATCCAGCGACGCCATAGCGGCGCCGCCCGAAGAGCCATAACGGTTTCGCCATTTTAATCAATACTCCCTTCTCAGTTTAGGTCCACTCCAACACTGAAGGCAGTGTTCACGATGAATATCGCACTCGAGTTCGACCCAAAAATGGGCTTCATTGGTCGTGAGGTGACTAATAGTGAAGAAACAGCCAACGAAAACGTTCAGAATAAGCTAAAATAACGGTTTCTAACGTTCAGGGCGTGGATGCGAATCATGGGCCCTGCTGATTTCCACAAGCGCGCGCTAATCGCGAAATCTGCGCGAATCGATCAGGCTGGACGCGGCAGAGTTGCTTGGCAATTTGCCATCGAAACGTGTGCGATGCTACAAGCTCGTCCGAATGATGGGGCGGACCGGGATAGGTAGGCGCACTGGGATAACTTTCAGAGCCGTTTTTGACGATTGCTGACCCGTTTTCGCTGCTTTCTTCGACCCTATCCCCTCCAGCATCTGCCAACTTAGTAATTCCCACTGAAACCTCGAGAACGAGATTTATCGTGAACACTGCCTTTAAGAATTATGAGACTATCCTAAGGTACCGTATACGCAAGTGCAAACCAGGAATTTCTGTGCATGTCACAGTTAAGGCCCAACTTTGGCTCGCACCGCCTTGGCGGTGGCGCCAGAGATTTCATATCCTCTGTTGCAGAGTGTGATTTAGTTCCGTTCGTCGCGTGCGGAGGTGGTCTTCCTTCCTGGTGCTCTTTCGGAATAGACGACCCACTGAAGAACACAATGAAATTAGCAATTGTTCGGTCATGACCTACCGCTCGGTTGGTAACATCAAACAGTTCAGTGTATTTGAAAAAGTCTAATTCATTCGACGGCTTTAGTGGGATAAACGATTCTCATGAAATTTCTCTAGTGAGTCGTCTATCCCGGAAGAGTGCCTCTTTCCCCCACACTGCCACGGCGCGGACGTCTCGGCAGCACCAAAGTGATGGAATGAAAGTCTCTAAACTGCATCCGCGCTCTAATCAAAATCACACTGTGCGGGGTCGCCGGCGACTCCGCCGCGTAGTTTTTAAGGCCACGCCCCCATTTGCTCGCTGGCTCGCACCTTTGTCACTATGCCGAAGCCTTAAAGGCAGCAGACACCCTCAAAAATGGTATCGATTTTATGACATAAATCAAAGCTTTGAAGCTGGTTGTATAGGGAACTGACGAAAAAACGAACGAAAACTGTAAGCATATAGAGGAATAACGATTATTCTGTTATCAGGTGAAAATGGACGAGTTTTACGGCGCGCGGTTGAAACAGCGAATATTAGCCACAAAACGGTTGAGATAGAGAAGCCGATATACTCTTACAGTCTGTACTGGAACGTTCACCTCGTTGGAAGCATCAAAAAACCAGCCAAAGTGACCGTATTAGTAGTATCAATCTGGACGAGTTTGTATTTTGGGGCGGGGTTGCAGAAATTTTTCGATTTGCATTGCTGAAATTTAATAGTTTTGACTCATTTTTGACGTTTCAAACGGCGTGAGCAGTCTACTAGGAGCTACGCGACTTCAGAAACGTAATTATCTCAACAACTTTTTCGAGCGTGTCTGCTGCCTTTAATTACAGCCTCGCGTCACGCCGCGAATGAGCGCTGAACGCCCTTATGGTGAGGACTCCTTTCGAGTCGCGTGACACATGAGTGAGTCATCATTGATAGTTTCGCTTCACCTTGATTTCGAAACACATCTACGGTTTGCGTCAGTGTGCATCCTTGGCGCGCAACCTGCTCGTGGGTCAATGGAATGTTTTGGAAAATCAATTTATCCGAAAAAGTCGACTATCGAATTCATTCGAATGTTTCCGTAAATTTTCGAATATTCGACTTTTCGAATAATTCAGGTTATTGAACTTTTCGAATATTCGACTTTTCGAATAATTCGGGATTTTGAACTTTTCGAATATTCGACTTTTCGAATAATTCGGAATTTTGACGTTTTCGAATATTCGACTTTTCGAATAATTCGGGATTCAAAACTTTTCGAATATTCGATTTTACGACTAAGTCGGGAATTTGCCTTTTTCGAATAATTCGAAGTCGACTTTTTCAACCGAATGATTTTTCGAATCATTCGACTCGGTCAAAGTATAGCGTACACCCACCAATTAGCCGATCTGACTTGTTTTTGTGCGTTTTTTATGCAAATTCTCCCTTATTTTCATTTTTGTGAGAAACAAAACTGCATTCTTATAAAGAAAATTGAACTATCGTTTTTATCGCGAACCTTGCTCGCGCACTCGTAGGGAAGTACTCCGGCACAATAGGGAAAGCGTCCCAAGGCAGCGATTGGATTCAACCCCTTGTTCTCAGCAGCTGCTGCAGTTAGTTGCTAGCAGCAGCTGCTGCTGACAGCGAGGGTATAGTTGTACACGAACGAAATTTTCCAAAAATGTTCGAAAGACTTTTTTCGTTCGTTCGAAAATTCGTCGAACGACTTCTTTTTTCAGATTCCGTTCGTTCGAAATTTTTTCGAACGAAATTTTTCCAATTTTCGTTCGTTCGAAATCCGATTTTTCGAAATGCGTTCGTTCGTAATTCTTTCGAACAAATTTCGAAAAAGTTCGAAATTTCCGAGAAATTTTGAAAACACTTCGAAATTTTCAACGAATTTCGAAAAAAAAATCGAAATTTCGAATAGTTTCTAATTTCATTCCTTCGAACTCCGAAGTTTCGAAAGTTTTTCGAAATTCGTTCGTTCGAAGTTTTTTTCGAACGAAATTTTCTTATTTTTCGTTCGTTCGAATTTTTTTTTCGAACAAAATTTTTTAATTTTTCGTTCGTTCGAAAACCTATCGAACGAAAAATTTCGATTTTCGTTTGTTCGACATTTTTTTTCGAAATTGTACAACTATACGCCAGGGGTTGAACCCGATGTCTGCCCTAGGATGCAAACCCATTGTGCTGACGCACTACCCTACGAGTGAGTGCTCTGAGAGTTTTGCATGAGCAATAGCCGATAAAGAGCCACAAAATGCCTGCTCTCCGCGTAATAGCCTAGACTTGCCGGCAAATAGCTGGTTGCCGCGAAAAAGCCGTCAAACAATGCTCGCTGAAAAACAGCCGCATATGAATGCTCTCCAAGGAAAGTGTACGACGGGCGCATTTTCGAGGCAGACTCGATTTCACCACCGCGGTCGGTCCAACTACCCACGTTGACTCGGTTATGTCTCGGCTATTTCGCAAACAACAAGGTCGCAGCCGCGTAGTAGTCAATAATTGAGAAATAATCGAGAAATAGCCCACTAGGAACAGCGGTTGAGCCTGGTGGGCTATTTCTCGGCCAAGACTCAGGGTGAGTGCCTTTAATGATGTTGTATCCACCATTGACGCGTCATTGCTACTATAGGTCATCATCTTCTTCTTCTTTGCAGCCACAGAGAGGGGTTCTGTCATAGGTTCAGAAACTCGGCCACTAGCACTGGGTTCGTCCACAGATCCATTGTCGTCAATGTAGTCGGTCTTTTCGGGCAATTGAACAGGTGCGCAGTAGTATGCCCTTGACTACCGCAATCAGGACACTCGTCAGTTTTGCTGTTGTCAATCCCATGCAAGTATGACATAAGCATGGGGGAGTGTCCACAGCGTAACGATGCAAGGGTGCACCTGGCACGCCTGCCAAGTTCCATCTCTGTCTCGGAGACCTTTGGAGGTGCGACTCCCAGGATGGGGTTTATGGCAACTCTGCTCAAGTGTTCCTTCACGAATCGGATATGCTCCGCGCGCAAGAGACGGAGGCGTTCTTGTTGTGCTTCGGTCCATCTCTGCACATCTACTTTCGACGGAGCATCAGCGAAAGGCTTTCTTGATACATCTCTCTCTCACCGGGTTTAGTACTCTTCGCGAAGGATGATTCGGCTGCTTCACGATGTTAATGTACATTTGTTGCGCCTGGAGTTGGCAGTGGTCTCTAACTGGCAATATGCGAGCTTCGGCATAAAGTGCTCTATTGGAGAGCTTTTAGAACAGCCTGTTGCAATTCGCAGAGCACACTTTGGACGCGCTGCAGCTTGGACCAAGAGGCGTCCGACACGATGTGCTGCCAGACTGGCGCAGCATACCTGTTGCTCAACAGCCTTATACGTGGTCAGGATCGTTTCTTTATTGCATCCCGAGGACGTTCCACCGAGAGCACGCAGGACGTTGAGTCTTGTTTTCACTGTGGCTTGCTTCTGCTCAGTGTTCTTATGAAACTTCAACGAAGGATCCAACACGAGTCCAAGCAGCTTTGGGGAATCGGGTGGCCTGCAATTGAGTTTCGTCCCATTTCACCATAGGATGGGCACTGTGCTCTGCATTATCAGTGGAAAAGACGGTGACGGACGATTTGGAGGCAGAGACTGTGAGCATTTTGCGATCGAAGAAACATTTCAATTCGATCAAGTAGTCATTGATCTTACTGGTGGCTACCTTAATGTCGCGATCTCGGCACAGAATAGTAATATCATCCGCGTATGCAACGACCTTGATGTCTTGAGGGGGAACGGGCAGATCTTCTAGATATAAACTGAAAAGTGCAGGCGATAAAACTCCTCCTTGAGGGACACCAGCGGCGATGGGGATGCTATTGGAAACATGTCCCTGGAATAGCACATTTGCCCGACGTCCTTTAGTGAAGGCAGTTATCCACCGCTTCTGCCATGGCTTGATGGTAGACTTCAACAGACTCTCTGATAGTAGGCCTAGATTGACAGTGTCAAATGCCTTTGTTAAGTCGAGGGCCACACCAACAGTACGTTGGGGTTTGATGGCATTGAAGCCGTCCAGCACATAGCTCACAATTTCCAACAAGGCCGTAGTGGTGGAATGTAATTTACGGAAACCATGTTGGTGCTGCTGTTGGCTGTTATGCTCGGCAAGCTCCACCACAACCAGTTTTTCGGCAATTTTGGCGATGGGTGAAAGCAGACTGATCGGCCGGCACCCTTTAGCCGTGGATGGTGACTTTCCCGGCTTCGGCAGTGGAATAACACGAGCCACTTTCCAATTTTGGGGTAAAGTATATGTACGAAACGATGTATTTATGACGTCAGCAATAAAGGACAGTAGTTCACTGGGCAGTCTCTTCAGGACTGCAGGGCTCAAACCGTCTGGCCCTAATGCCTTCGAGTTGCTCATCTCCTTTATTGCCTTCTCGACCTGTGCAGGCGTGACTGCATCATCTACATCCATGAGAGGCAACTTACAGAGTTCCTGCACAGTTATTCTGTTCTGCTTCTCTTTCGGTTCTAGTGATGAAAAAATGCTTCCCAAGAGCATTTGCGGCCTCCTTCCCTGATTTGAAGACTCCACCTTCAAACTCAATCGTGGAGTTGTCGGCGGAGGTGAACTTTCCGGAGATCCTTTTCAAGGCCTTCCACGTTGCTGCTGCATCATTTCTGAAATTCATCTTCTCAGTGAACTTTTCCCAAGTTTCCTTCTTGTGCCTGTCAAGGTCCTTCCTGATCTCATCATCCAGCGCAGCGATGTCTGGGTCAAGATGATTTGCGGCTCTCTTTGCGTCCCTTGTCCTTATCTTCCGCAGTGTTTCCCTGGTGACATTAGGAAAGAAGGTCTTAACGCGTCCTTCAGGGATCGCAGCTTTCATAGCCTTCAAGATAGCATCAGATAGGTGGCGCTCCTTCTGGTGTACATCGCCACTCCACGGACAATCAGCCGCTTGGCGGAGCGCAACCCCCCTGAACAGGCTCCAGTCTGCAAGGCCTAAATTAAGATAAGAACGATGACGAACACCTGTATAGGGAGCAAGAGAGTTAGAGAGATCAATATCGACAAAGACAGGGATGTGATCGCTGGAAAGAGTTGTGGATGTCGACCAAGAGCAGGCATTAGAGAGATTGGAAGAGACGAGGGAGATGTCTGGGCTAGATGATCGGCCGTTGGCAGGGAGACGAGTGGGCTGGCCATCGTTTAAGATAACCAGATCGCACTCCTCCGCCCATTCTTCGACGTCACCTCCTTTAGCATCAGAATCAAGCGACGAGCAGAACGTGTGCGCATTGAAGTCACCCGCAAAGACAATTGAGGGAGAAAGAGAGCAGTCATACAGCTGCTTGAGAAGGGGGATAGGATTGTATGTTGAGGGACAAGAGGAAGAAGGAGGGATATATCTTCTTCTTCTTTGCAGCCACATCGAGGGTTTTGTCATAGGTGAAGAAACTGGGCGACCAGTAGTGGATTCGTCCATAGATCCATTATGGTCAGCGTGGTAGGTCTCACCGGACAGCGAAATAAAGTGCTGTATCATGGCCGATAGTACCGCAGTCCGGACAGACATCAGATTTGCTGCTGTCGATTTTGCTGACGTAGGACATGAGCATTGACGAGTGACCGCAGCGCAACGATGCCAGTGTGCATCTAGCCCTTCTTCCGAGTTGAGTCTCGGATTCGCAGACTGGGGGCGGTACTTCTCCTAGTATAGGATTCACCGCCGCCTTCTCAAGATGACACCGTACGAACTTGGTGTGCTCCTCGCGCAAAAGACGGAGTCGTTCTTGCTGTGAGTCGTGCCATCTCTGCAAGTTGACTTTGCATGGAGCATCGGCAAATGGCATTCTTTGGCTCTCTCTCTAACGGGGTTAAGCACTCTCCAGGACGGGTGGTTTGGTTGCTTAATAATATTGATTCGTAATTGTTGGGCTTGCAGCTGACAGTGCTCCTTCACAGGCAATAGACGGGCTTCGGCATGCACATGCTCGACTGGGGAACTCTTTGCACATCCGGTGGGAATACGAAGAGCGGCATGTTGTACGCGTTGCATCTTAAACCAGGAAGATTCTGAAACTAGATGCTGCCAAACCGGTGCGGCGTATTCCATGGCTGGCTGAAGAATCGCCTTATACGTCATGAGTATCGTTTCCTTGCTGCTACCCCATGAGGTACCGCCTAGGGCCCTGAGAACATTGAGTTTGGCTTTAATGACAGCCTGCTTCTGCTCGGTATTTTTATGAAATTTGAGCGACGGATCGAGCACAAGACCGAGCAGTTTTGGAAATCGAGCAGCAGGCAGACGGTCTCCATCCCACTCTACCTCCGGATGAGCTCTGTGCTCGGATGGGTCCGTTGTGAGGACGGATACTGATGATTTCGATGCGGAGATCTTTAGCATCTTGTCGTCGAAGAACCTCTTCAGCGTCTTCAGGTACTCGTTGATCTTGGTGGCGGCTACCTTTATATCCCGGTCTCGACACATGATTGTTATATCATCGGCGTAGGCGACAGTCTTGATATCCTGTGGTGGTTCAGGCATATCTTCTAGATACAGACTGAAGAGAGCTGGTGATAAAACACCGCCCTGGGGACTCCAGCTGCCATAGGAATACTGTTGGAGACATGGTTCTGGAACATGACTCTTGCCCGTCGACCTTTGATAAAGGCCGATATCCAGCGCTTTGCCACGGTGGTATTGACGACTCCAAAACGTTTCTTGACAGGATTCCTAGGTTAACCGTATCGAAAGCCTTGGTGAGATCCAACGCGACAGCAACAGTTCTCAATGGCTTCAAAGCGTTGAACCCGTCGATTGCATAGCTAGTAATTTCTAGCAACGCAGTAGTTGTAGAATGCAGCCTTTTGAACCCGTGTTGAAACAATTGTTTCTCGTTATGCTCTGCTAAATTCTCCACAATGAGCTTTTCGGCTACCTTAGCGAAAGGTGACATCAAGCTAATGGGTCGATAACCCTTTACTGACGACTGAGGTTTGCCTGGCTTCGGCAACGGGATGACGTTGGCTGTCTTCCAGTTTTGGGGAATAATGCACGAGCTGAATGAAGTGTTAATCACATCAACGACGAGTAGGAGGATCTCCAGTCGGGAGCTTCTTCAGTACAGCAGGACAAATGCCGTCGGGACCGACAGCTTTGGAGTTCCGCATGTCCTTTATGATCTTCTCTACGTGCGCCACAGTGTACGCATCGGCCGTGCTCATGAGCGGGAGGCGGCACAGCTCTCTAACTGTCACTCTATTCTGCGGACCACGCCGTGTACTTGTGACAAAGAAGCTTTTTCCAAGAGAGTAGGCGGCTTCCTTACCCGTCTTGAAAACGTTATTATCAAATTCAATGGTGGATACGGTAGCTGGCGAGCTCTTTCCAGATAGCTTCCGTAGTACCTTCCACGTAGTTGCACTGTCCGCCTTGAAATCCAACTGTCCCGTGAACTTTTCCTATTCTTCTTTCTTGTGCCTGTCCAGATCTTTTCTGATCTCGTCATCGAGTTGAGCAACGACAGGGTCTAGATGGTCGGCTGCTCTCCTGGCATCTCTAGTCCTAATCTTTTGGAGAATTTCTCTGGTGACGTTTGGATAGAACGTCTTAACGCGGCCAACAGGAATAGCCGCCTTCATGGCCCGGCGGATTACATCAGACAGGTGGTGCTCTTTTTGATGCACATTGCCGTTCCACGGATAGTCAGCCGCTAGGCGGAGCGCAACCTCGCTGAACAGGCACCAGTCTGCTTGGCCTAAATTGAGATAAGAACGTTGTCGAACACCAGAATAAGGAGCAAGAGAATTTGAGAGATCGATGTGCACAAAGACAGGAATATGATCACTAGACAATGTAGTCGAGGTAGACCATGAGCAGGTGTTTGAAAGGTTGGAAGAGACAAGAGTTATGTCTGGGCTAGAAGATCGGCCGTTGACAGGGAGGCGAGTGGGCTGATCATCGTTTAGTATGACCAGGTCGCACTCCTCCGCCCATTCCTCGACGTCACTTCCTCTAGCATCAGAGCCAAGAGACGAGCAAAATGTATGAGCATTAAAATCGCCCGCAAATATAGACGGAGATGAGGGGGAGCAGTCGTAAAGCTGCCTGAGTAGAATAGGATCATAGGATGGAGGGCATGATGTGGTAGGGGGAATATAGATGTTGAAGAGAGAAAGGGGAGTTTTGAGGGGGAGATGGACCGGGAGGTACTCGAGAGTACCGTCCGTGGGTGTTAGGTATGAGGTGTGAGGGAAGAGTAGATAATACAAAAGTGGAAACTCCTCCGCCAAGATTTGACCTTGGAGCATGGTAAGAAGTATAGCCCGGGATATTGGGATGAGGATTTGTAGGGGATGGAGAGAGCTTGGTTTCCTGAACCATGATCACGTCTGGATGGTAAGTACGTGCAAAGAGGGATAGCTCAGAAAGCTTGCCACGAAGGCCGTTGAGATTTATATGTACAATGGAAAGGGGGCGATTGGAGTTTGAGGAATCAGAGTTGGTAGGTGAGGAGCACAAAACACATCGAAAAGAAGAGTTATGATGCCTCACAGAACAGAGACCCGAACAGGAGAGATGCACCCACCTTTGGCATCCGAAGCACTGAACGCTGGTATGTCTCCTGGTAACATCCTTGCCGCACGCGGCGCATAGGTACTTCTGAGCAGGTCCAGGATTCCTCTCCACGCCGGCCCTTTGCAGGAGAATCCGAAGGAGAGCTGCGGCCGGCCAGCACCTCTCCCATGACAAAAACCCTCTTCGTGGAGGGGATGACGTCGGTTTGCACGGAGATGATCTTCTTTCCTCCACACTGCCACGGCACGAACGTACGACATCTCGGCAGCGAGGGATATATATATATATTAAAAAGAGAAAGTGGTGTTTTAAGAGGTAGATGGATGGGGATGTACTCGAGAGTGCCATCCACTGGAGTGTTTGGAATAATGTGAGAGGGAAGAGAGGACAGAACAAAAGTAGAGACTCCGCCTCCTTGAGATGACCTAGGAGTATGATATGCAGTATAGCCCGGGATGTTTGGATGTCTAGAGGTAGCAGAGGGAGAGAGTTTGGTCTCCTGGACCATGATAACATCCGGGTGATGAGTACGGGCAAAGAGAGATAATTCAGAAAGCTTGCCCCGAAGGCCGTTTAGATTGGTGTACAATAGATAGGGGGCGGTTGGTAGATGAGGAATTTGAGTTACTGGAGGCGGAGCACACAATACAACGAAAGGAAGAATCGTGGTGCCTCACAGAACTGAGACCCGAACAAGAGAAGTGCACCCACCTTTCGCATCCAAAACATTGGACGCTGGTTCCATACCAATTGACATCTCTGTCGCATGTGGCACATGGGTACTTCTTCTTCTTCGCGGGTCCTGGATTCCTTTCGACGCCGGCCATTTGTAGAAGAATTCTCAGGAGAGCTGCAGCCAGCCAGCACCTCTCCCATGACAAAAACCCTCTCCGCGGAGGGATTGACGTTGGTTTGCACGGAGGTGATCTTCTTTCCTCCACACTGCCACGGCACGAACGTACGACATCTCGGCAGCACTATAGGTCATTTGTGCAGTTCCGTAGATATTATATTACCGGTATGATAAAGGAGTTCAGAATTACACTCTCTTCACTTGAAAAAAAAATTAAATGCAACGAGTATTTTTTCTGGGAATTTTCTGCCTTCTGTTTTCTGGCCGATTTGGCCTTTCTGTTTTCTGACAAACTCGAATTTCTGTTTTCTGAATTTTTTTTTGAAAATTTCCGCACATCCCTGCTTACAACCCCTTCAGCCACCGATTGTGTCGCGGCACAATCCCGCATGATCCTACACTTGAGCGTTCCTATGCCAAGGCCTCAGAATACGACATCTCAACCGGGAAAAGCAGCGGACTGCTAAAATTGACAGAAGGGACAGAGGGAGAAGGTTAGGATCAAACCTCGCTCGGGTCAAAACGATCAAAAGATAGGGCATCCGATCCCACTCCAACGAAACTGGGAACCTTTTTTTTCGCCAACTGGCCGACACGAGTCGATAGCAGTCAAATGATGAAAAACAGTGAATTGGCGTCCCAGTGAGCATCCCTTAGCTCTCTTTCCAGAAGTTGGTGAGTTTTTACAAATTCCTCTCCGTTGTGGGTGAGCATTTGGCCCAAAATTTTGACCACCTCTCACTTGAAAATTACAAATGTTCATTTTTTGGCCAGAACTTTTACGACCCCCCGCCTCCGTTGCGCCCGGTCGCCATCCAACTGTAGCCTGGCGAGACATAGTGCAGTTTTAACCAATTCTGGAAATCATTTCTGAATGGGTTCAAAAGGGCTTAAAAATACACTTTTGGGACCGATTATCCCATTCTTAGATGAGAACCTGAACAGGGCACACAGAATTCAGCTTGGGCGAAGAGGGGAAGGGGTTGAGCTTGCACCAAACATTTCCCGAATCTACTGGATGGGAGACCCAGCCTGCATCTGTTCAAGAGTAATACTCAGTTTTCTCCTGGAATTGCTTCGCGGCTGCACCGCCAAACCCTCTTCTCCGCAGAACACTTCGTCAATCAAAAAAAAAACAATCAATAATAGTTTACACAAAGCGCTGAGTTGATCGCAAATCGCTTGGCTTCGGGCGAGATTGAACCAGCATATTCCCGATAATAGAATGAATACACATGGACTAGGAAACAAAAAGAAAAAACAGGACTAACTGGGTCGGGCATCTTCGCCTATGCTGTTGGCGCTCCCAGCTGATGTAGGCCGCGAATTGATGACAGCAGACATGTACTGAAAACAAATACCATACCACTATCCAACTCGAATGCCCCCCTGGGTACTAAGCAGTTTTCAGCTATCCGAGGATTATAGAAAAATCAACCACGGAGAAAATATCGAATGGAGGGGATGCTAAGTAATCAAAAGGCGAATATTATATCGCATTTTCGAACACTTCAAATACATGTTCAAGTACCATGGCTTAAGATTAAAGCCAAGCCTATGGTTTCAATCAATATGAGTTCATCAGCTTTGGCCGAAATCCAAGAGACCAACTTCAGGAGCCCCCTAGCCTTGTGGAACTTTTCCCACCACCCTCTGCCATATCCTGACACTAGAACAAGATAATACGATGAACTTGAGCGATATTATGGAACACTTGGATGTTTGGTGGGAGGGTAGTGTAGTGACCAATGCAATATTTGGAAAAAATCAAGGGAACGGATTGTTCGATTCCAACCCAATTTCTGCACTCTTTTAAAGAGAATTCGACTAAATCACGGGGATGACTTGAAGTCGATGTCCGCTGTTTCGAGCATTCCAAAACTTCCAATCAATATCGGATAGAAAAATACCGTTGATTCAACCGTTGGTCATTTAACTTGTTGATAAACCGGTCCCTGCCAAACGACACACACTCTGTTGGGAAATGTTCAAGTGGAACGTCAGTTTCCCTTATAGCCTTGCAGGAAGGTTAATCTCGTAAACGAAAAAGATATATTCAAAAAGTCTCCCCAGCTGTAGATACCGGAAGCTTAAGAATAGTCGTCAACAACGCAATTGAATGTCACCTTCTACTTTGACGACGAAATCGCCATACCAAATGGCATGACTCAGACGTGACTTCATTGCAGTAGCGAGTGGAACTGTCAATCAACTTCTGTTCTTCCCTCGGCGGAGTGAGTGTATAATCACACGATACTAGTCCCACTCACCGCTTGTGCGTCAAAAATAGTAAGGTAACTGATTGAATATCAGAAACTGGGAAATTAAGTATACTTCCAGCATAAATACCTTTACTATATATCTGATAATGAAATGGTTTACTGGTTATGACCTGCTGCAGCCATCAGTTTCATATAACATAGGCACAGCATTTTTCAGTGAGCAGTTCGGAAAAATGGTTGATCAAATCTGTAACAAGGGATTAGTGGCGGAAATACAGATTGTGGAAGTAGTAGTACCTGGTCACGACCAGGAATATAGCAGGAACAGTAGAGAGTAGAAGATCGACTGGTTTATACGTCGACAGCACAAACAGCGAATTTTAATCAAAATGAACAAACAATTGCCTTTTATAGGCCATCTCGGCGCGCGATCAAAAACACAACAATTGATAGCATTCCTAGAACAGATTGACCAGACGGGGTTGCCAGAATTACCCACGAAGCCATGTTTTTCTGATCGGCTACCTCCCGGGTAGTCAGAGGAGCCTCATCCTAGCTATCCGAGTAGTAGTGAAAAACTCAGGCAGTAACGCCGGCTGAGGGGGCAGGCAATACCGGCTGAATAAACATTGTACCCGGGCAAGCCCCGGTATTCACTGCCCCCTCAGTAAATGGTGGAGCGCTCAGCCGGCAAGTGTTGGCCCCCTCACACCGCGTTCACTACCCCCTCAGCCGGTAAATGGAGGTCCGCTCTGCCGGTATTAGTTGCTTACCACGTGAATGATATCGATCTGCAAGAGCAGATCAAGCCCCTAGTAGGCTCTCCCTATTCCCCAGCAAGTTCGAGGCTTGCGTTTCATTTCTGAAGCGGCAAGCCTTACCTTGCTTCAGAAATCATGAACTAACCCGCTGTCACGTCCCTACGGTCACAACGAACCGTAAGGGATGAGGGGTCATTGATCCAATCCATGTGGATGACCACCCGTTCGAATGCCAACATCCGAATCAGCTCGAAGCCCATTTTGCTCGCGCCGTACATGAGCCTGGTTCGCTTTAGTGTCTGCCCGATCAGCCGGTGATATGCTCCGCCATTGATTGATGTCTGCCCGCTCACCCCGTAAAGCCATGCCCCTCAGCCGGTAATGCTATGTCTGCCCGATCAGCCGGTGACATGCTCCGCCGTGGATTTATGTTCGCCCGCTGACCCGGTAAAGCCATGCCCCTCAGCCGGTAAAACGCATGCCCGCCAACTCAGCCGGTAAGACGCTCCGCCCCCAAAATAGGCCTGCCCGCTCAGCCGGCGACCCTACTTCTCCGCCCGCTCAGCCTGAGTTATTATCTGAGAAGTTATGAACCAAGAGTGAAGAGCCCTGTAGGCACATTGCCATTTAATTATAGTCTACAGCAATGGAAGTAGGACCTGGTGAGGTTGCGGACTCTTCCTAACATACTGTAGCCTGATTGTGTTCCCACTCATTTTTTCGAGCTAACTGAGATTGGTCGGTGAGTTTTTGTTTCCTTTCTCGTATTTTCATTGCTTTCACAGATGTGGTCGTATCGGTAGAAACACAGACTCACCGATCTATCACAGCTGTTTCGGAAAAATGAGTTATACCACTAACAAACTACCGTATGTTAGGATGAGTCCGCAACCTCACTAGGTCCTACTTCCATTGCTGTAGACTATACCGTAACCAGCCATATTCTTGGGAAAGACAACAAACGGACCTCAAATTGATGTTTGACACCACAAACTACCCCTTGAACGAAGTTTGGATTGAATTTTTTATTGACCTCTGCATCCCCTAAAATGGGATTGGAACACTTCCATGGGGCTCAAGAGGTCAGATTTTTGCCCAAACTTCGCCTAGAGGTTTTTTTTTGGGAAACTGAACACTATTTTAGGGTTAGTTCAACTTTTCGGGCGATTACGGTGGGTTGCGGCAAGCATAATGTCATTTAGCTACCGTAGCCCCATGACTTCCATCCAAAGAATCCTGTGGCACAGTCCCCATTGCTGAAAACATTTTTGCCATGACGTTTTTTAAGACGAACACTAGTTAGAGGTATTCAATATATTCTGTAAAAAAATGGAAATTCTCAACACTCATAGCGATGCAGCCTTCGTCTGCCCCCCCCGCTTTCTCGCTGTCTCTAACCTCCCCTCTGCACTAGCGCGCGTAAGAACCATGAGAATTTCCATCTGAACGCTTGCTACCCTCCTCGGCTGCAGCTGATTGGTCGGCGGGCATCGGCTGCGTGCGGCGCGTCTGGCTGGCGCGTTGCCAACGCCGTCGTTTCGAATGCTCCCATCGCCTGTCCATTCTACGACTTTATTAAGAAATGAAGAAACATACACAAGAAACAATGAAGAAACATACACATACCATCTGGCAAATCGTTCCCACGAATCACATCTTTGCCTACTAGATCATACATCTTTGGCTACTGGATATGGACTAAGATACATGCTGCTATGCTCAAGGCGTCCCTTTTCGACGATTCACATCTTAAGGAGTTGGAAATTGAGAAAACTTTTCAAAGGTACTGATCGCTAAACTATAGGTGCCCTAGGCACCACTTTTAGAAACGGCCGCACCAAGGAACATTCCTCAATAGGCTGGATTCTGTGCACAGAGTTTTGCACCTTCGCCCCCCCCCCTTCCTCCAATCCTATCAATGGGTTAGTCTGCCACCGAGGAAACTGTGCGTGAAGAGCTTTTTCCTGAAGACGATGATAGAATAACATCGGTACTGATTTACATCTCTTGCTGGGAGGAGACTATCCGCCCATTTTATCGCCGTTGGCCTATCACGTCAGCATTTACTGCTCCTGTGATAGGTCAGCAGCAGTAAAATGTGCGGGGAACCCCCTCCCAGTAAGAGACCTAAATAAGAAACATAACATCTCGCTGGACAAAAAAATTGACACTGAAATTAAAAAATGTGATCTGCATTTGTGGTATCGGAAAGGGATGAATGACAATACAAGCTTCACTGCTTATTCTCCAATCATTAAGATTCTAATAACGTTGTGTGATTATGTCCTTTTCATTCCTATTCACTGCTGAAATAATCTAGCTAGGTGTGTTCGCCTATATTCCCTGTTGTATTCATCCTGTTGCTTCAATTAAAACAGCTTACAGTTGATCCCGTTCATGAAATTGAATCGGGGTCAGAATTAGGGCGAAAACTTCGGGAGTCATTGAATGACAAGCGAGGACGGCTGTGGCGTTGGCAATGCGCCAGCCAGACGCGACGCGCGCCGCACGCAGCCGATGCCCGCCGACCAATCAGCTGCAGCCGAGGCCCGCCGACCAATCAGCTGCAGCCGAGGAGGGTAGCAAACGTTCAGATGGAGAATTTCGCGTTTTTACAGCCTAAAGAAGTTTATCGACGTTCTCGGCCTCCATTCCTTCGAGTTAAGTCGAGGTAAAGTTCTTGATGAATTAAACCGAATTTGCAGGCGAACTCTCATTCGTGTCATGATATTTTTCTGTCGACAGGCGCTCCGAATCTCTCAAAAATAAGGCGTAATACGACTCCTGTTTTGCGAGAGCTTCGCGACACCTACAGGCTTTTCGTTTGACGTGAATGGCTCAGTAATCAAGAGCCTTTTTGAACACGAGGGCGAGCTTATACTTGAACATGAGGATGCTATTGCGTGCTGAATTTCCTACATGAACGACTATAGTACCCAAAAACTATCACCCAGAGTGATTTCTTATCAGATATTTCGTTTCCGTGTGTAGCCCTTCCGAGTGGTTGATTTTATTGCCCATGACGGTTGGTGCCCAAAACTTGCGACTGAAATGCCGTGTACCGTTGTTCTAAAAAAAACGTGGTAAAAAAATTTCAACAGCGGGGATCGAAACCAGATATGACCCGAATGGATTAATTTTCAACTTCTACCAAAAGGTGAGTATTGAGATAGATGAGGATGCCCTAATTTTCAACAAAGAAATTGAAAAGTCAATATGAGTGAACAGTGTGTACCGACGAAACGAACGTAACAGTTATAGTTGTGCTCGGATATTCGCAATCGAAAAATCCCGATAATCGAATATTATTCGAAATCGACTATCGAAACGAACAGATATTCGATCATTATTCGAAATCGACTATCGACACTGACAATTATTCGAACATATTCGATCTTTGAATATATTCGAATAATCTAATACGGCCATTACCGGATCCTACACAGAAATTTCTGGAAGGGCCAGTGCACCAACACTGCTGTGGGCCAGGGTTGTGCGCAATTTAAACTTTGAATTTCATACATTTTCAAAAAACCCTTGTCACTCGTAAATCGTAGCTGATGGGTAACAAACTCAAACACAGCACCAAACCTCATTAAACATGGAAACGCCTCAACTTTCCAGTGATAATCTGTGTTTCAAAATAAATATGTTTTCGATACTTGAGAATAATGCTCTTATCGGAGCGAATCTCCGGTCCGCGATTGCAGACAGCACGCAACACGATGAGAATTCTGGTGGGATTCATCGCATTACGTGCTGCAACAACGTCTGTCCACAACTGCGGACCGGAATTTCCTTCTGATAAGGACAATACTGGTAAAAGCGCAAAGCGGTCAAAAACTCCACGAAGAGTTTTTTTTCTGTATGGGAGTGCAAATGGCTGGCTGCCGCACTCCTCCGTATTCTACTGTTACGAGCCGACATTGAGAGGAACCCAGGGCCACGCAGCGAGACTCCACGATATCCCTGTTGTCATTGTGAATTATCGGCTCAACATGCAAGCGTCCAGTGCGGTGGTTGCCTCTGCTGGGTACACCTCAAATGTTCGGGGTTAACCAGCTATAATGTCTACACTGATGCTTATTGTTGTACTTCTTGCTCTAACTCTCCCACTAGTGTTCCTCTTCATAGACTGGACATTTTTCAACTCAATATCAATGGCCTGCGTGCCAAACTAGCTGAACTCACATTGCACATTGAACGCTTTCTTCCAGATGTCATCCTCCTTCAGGAGACAAAACTTAGTGTATCATCCTCCTTGCCACGCCTTCCTGGTTATACGTCCTACCACCTTCCCCGCACATCCCATGGTGGTGGCGTGTCTACGTTTGCGAAATCTTCCATACCATCCCAGCTCATTCCTCTCCCTGATGACAATGTTTTAGAATGTATAGGTGTTTCTGTCGTATTGCAAAGTTGCCCTATAGATATCGTCAATGTTTATATCCCCCCCCCCTCTTCGTGTCCTAGTTCGTTTGACCCCACTCCATTTTTGCATTCTGTGCACTCTGCCCTCCCATCGTCTTCTGTTTTCATGGCTGGCGATTTTTATGCTCACTCAGGGTCAAGCGGGGTTGTGAAATTTCGCAACGGGGGAGGGGGGGGGGTCGCAAAATTTTTGGCCCGAATTTGAAGGGTAAGGGGATCGTAAAATTTTTGAACCAAAAGTTTAAAATTCTGGAAGTGAAAACGTTAGAAATCACTTCCCAGTACCAAAAAATCTCAACATTTCCTGACAAAAGAGGAACCAAAAATTACACTTCGTGGGGGGGTCGCAAAACGTTCAAATTTTTGGAAAAACATTCGATGGCGGGAGGGGGGGGGGTCGCTCTGATTTCGGAAAATTACACAACGCCCCGCTTGACCCTGTGCTCACTCTACATCCTGGTTCTCCTCTCTAGATCCCGATGACAGAGGGGAACTACTTGAGTTTTTTGCTGAGGATTGTGACCTTGTTGCCAATAACGAGGACGCCCTCACTCGCCTTCCGTCCACGGGCAGGCCGTCCTCTCCGAATGTCAATTTTGTATCTTCTCTTGCTGTTTCCTGTAACTGGTCCACTGCTATAGCTATGGTCAGCGATCATGTACCCATATGTGCTTCATTGGATTTGTCTCTCATTGGTCACCTGGCACCTTTCATAGTCTCGCGTAGCAAATTGTACACCAACTATCGTAAGGCTAACTGGGTCATGTTTAAGGTGTTACTCAGTCGGGTAGCGTACTATCCGCTTACCGACTCCGTTCATGAGAAGGACAAGTTCGTCGTTGATGCCATATGCAAAGCTTCCAGAATTGCAATTCCCACAGGGCGTGTGAGAAAGTTTCATCCTAACGTTCCCAAGGATGTTCTGGAGCAGATCGAATTACGGGAAGAGAAGCGCCGAGCTGATCCTGCGGATCCCAGTATTCAACAACTGTCGGATGAGATCACCAAACGGCTTATTATTACAAGCGGATGCAATGGATGGAGTTCTTTGAATCCTTGAATTTCTCCACTGATGCAAAGAAGACCTGGAGCATTCTTAAGCGATTGTCTGGGAAGAGATTGGCAGCGGATCGCAACATGCTTGAGTTCCCTTCGGGGAAATTCGAGTCCGGATTTAAGGCTGCATGTCGACTTGGAAAACACTTACTGCCACTGAGATGTCTTCCCTCATCAAGTCCATGAAGAACTCGAGAGCCGGGGGACCTGACGGCGTGTCAGCCGTCCATCTCAAGCACTTGCCGGAACAATTCCTTGAATTACTTTGTGATCTCGTCTACTCGTCATTCAGCACAGGTGTGATTCCCGCTAGGTGGAAGCAAGCAATTGTTCTACCGATCCTTAAGCCTGGCAAGCCAGAAGATCAAGCAACTTCGCATCGCCCCATCTCCCTTTTGTCCCCTATTGCTAAGTTAGCGGAGAAATTCATTAACCCGCACCTCCAAGAAGCATTACGACATAACGTGCATCAATATGGCTTCAAGAAGGCTCATTCCTCCATCACGGCACTCACGTCTATGACGGAACACATAATTGCTGGCTTCAACATGAAACCTCCAGCTGGTAGAAGTATAGTCGTGGCAGCTGACTTAGCCGCTGCCTTCGATAATGTCAGTATCCCGCTGCTGTCTAAATCGATCCTGGACTCTACTATTCCTGACTGGTGCGAAAGATGGACTGACAACTTTGTCAAAAATCGTTCCATACGTGTGAAATTTGATGGACACTTGTCGAAGTCTGTGCCCCTGAAGGCATGCGTCCCACAAGGTGGAGTCTTATCCCCAGCCTGTTTTCTTTGTACCTGTCTGATGTGCCGAAGCCCTTCATCATCCGTTGCGTCAGGACACAACCACGCTTCACCCCGATTCGCTATTATTTCAGCCATCTTTGGGTGCGCATTTAACGCTGAGCTTGATCATCTAAGTATCTAGATATAGAACTTCAAGTGCTCCAAGTGCTGGATGAAGTGACGAGATCGAAATCTGTTCCGGAGTGTGTTAAGAAGGCACTGGTGGCGATAAACATGCAGATAAGCCTTATTCTTGTTCAAAAAGATCAGACTATTGATCGGTTGAACCAGGAGAATGCTATGCTCCGCACCACAATAGCTGAACTAGAGAAAAAAGTTAACGATGCCCCAATTAATGACGTGTCACCAGACAATGATCGGGAATCTGACCCTTATAATGAGGCTGAGCGCCGCAGATTAGTGATGATTGGTGTACCAGAGAGTAATGCTATTAATTGTTGTGATCGTGTCAACCATGACTATACTTATGTAAGTACTATACTGAACTTCCTTGAGATAGAGTGTCAGACAAGTATGGTTTATCGTATGGGAACAAGAGTTGCGGGAAAGAACCGTTTATTGAAAGTGGGTCTACCTGCTCGCTCATTTCAGTGGAAAGCTCTAAGATCTGCCCCGAATCTACGATTTTTCTCCCAAGCACGCGTATTCCTCAGGGAATCGCTCACTAAGGTGCAGTTAAATCAAGACGCGAGGTTTGGCAAAACCTCGCGATCAACGTTGTGGGCGAATTCTCCTGTGCTCGTCACACAATCTTCCAGTGGGGAGACAGTAGAGAACGAGCGCCGAAACATTGATTCAATGGAAGTGTCATCACCTACTTTAAACTAGAAAACAGCTCTCCGGCGAACGAGAATAGTGTATCGTGTCTTTACTGCAATATTCGGTCTCTCCCAAGAGATGCTATCTATGTTGACTTGGTGCTAAAGAAATCTTTCGATTTATACCTGTTTCCAGAAACATGGTTGAAACCCAATCATTTCGTATCATTGTTACTAGGTTTTCTATGTTGGTTTCTTCTACGATTAATTGAGAACTTCTTTGAAAATCACCTTTTATTGGCAATATTTCGGTGTATAACACCTTTATCAAGCCTGTAATATTTCAAATATACAGCAAGTATCTAGCAGGGTCGTAGTGAACAATGCAAAGTACTAACCAAGCCATAGGCTTTCAGCACGTGATCATGGTTCGAGAAACCAAGCTCTCTCCATCACCTACCCGTACTTATCCTAATATTCCGGGCTACACTGCCTTCCATGCTCCAAGGTCAGCTCTTGGCGGAGGAGTTTCAACCTTTGTTTTATCATCTCTCCCCTCCCACCTCATACCAAACACCCCCACGGATGGTACTCTCGAGTATCTTTCAATCCATCTCCCCCTTAAAACTCCCCTTTCTCTGTTCAAAGTCTATATTCCCATACCACCTCATGCCCCTCCTACAATCCCATTCCTCTTCTCAAACAACTTGACGATTATTCCCTCTCATCATCAGTTGTTTTCGCGGGCGACTTTAACGCTCACACCTTCTGCTCGTCCCTTGGTTATGATGCTAGAGGAGAAGAAGTCGAAGAATGGACTGAGGAGTGCGACCTGGTCATCTTAAACGATGATCAGCCCACTCGTCTCCCTGCCAACGGCCGATCTTCTAGCCCAGACATAACTCTAGTCTCTTCCAACCTTTCCTACGCTTGTTCATGGTCTACCTCAACAACATTGTCTAGTGATCATGTTCCCGTCTTTGTGGAGTGGCGATGTGCACCAGAAGGAGCATCACTTATCTGATGCAATTCGCAGGGCCATGAAGGCGGCCATCCCTGTTGGCCGAGTTAAGAAGTTCTATCCAAACGTCACCAGAGAAATTCTTCAGAAAATCAGGACTAGAGATGCCAGAAGAGCAGTGGACCATCTAGACCCTGTCGTCTGGTGAGATCAGAAAAGATCTCGACCAGCACAAGAAAGAACAATGGGAAAAGTTCACAGAACAGTTGAATTTCAAGACGGACAGTGGAGCTACTTGGAAGGTGCTTCGGAAACTATCGGGAAAGAACTCGCTAGCCACCGTCTACACTATTGAGTTCGGTAATAACGTTTTCAAGTCAGGAAAGAAAGCCGCCTACTCTCTCGGTAAAAGTGTCTTTGTCACGAGTGCAAGGCGAGGTCCGCAGAATAGAGTGACAGTAAGAGAGCTGTGCTGCCTCCCGCTCATGAACACGGCCGAAGCATACACTGTGGCGCAAGTAGAGAAGAATATAAAGGACATGCGGAACTCCAAAGCTGTCGATCCGGACGGCATTTGTCTTGCTGTACTGAAGAAACTCCCGACTGAGATCCTTCCGCTCATCGTTGATATGATTAACACTTCGTTCAGCTCTTGCACTACTCCGCAAAACTGGAAGACAGCCAACGTCATCCCGTTGCCTAAGCCTGGCAAACCTCAGTCATCAGTAAAGGGATATCGTCCCATTAGCTTGATGTCACCTTTCGCTAAGGTAGCCGAAAAGCTCATTGTCAAGGATCTAGCGGAGCACAACGAGAAGCAGCTGTTTCAACATGGGTTCAGGAGGCTACATTCCACAACTACGGGTTTGCTAGAAATCACCAGCTATGCTATCGACGGGTTCAACTTTAACAAGCCATTGAGAACTGTAGCTGTTGCGTTGGATCTCACCAAGGCATTTGATACGGTTAACCTTGAAGTCCTGTCAAGCAACATACTGGAGTCGTCAATACCATCATGGCAAAAGCGCTGGATATCGGCCTTTATTAAAGGTTGGCGAGCAGGAGTCATGTTTCAGAACCATGTCTCCAACAGTATTCCTATGGCAGCTGGAGTCCCTCAGGGCGGGGTTCTATCGCCAGCCCTCTTCAGTCTGTACCTCGAAGATATGCCTGAGCCCACACAGGACATCAAGGTCGTCGCGTATGCTGATGACATAACAATCATGTGTTGAGATCGGGACTTACAGGTGGTCGCCAATACGATCAACGAGTACCTGATCACACTGAAGAGTTTTTTCGATCGCAAGATGCTAAGGGTCTCTGCAGCCATGTCGTCAGTGTCCGTTCTCACGACGGACCCATCCGAGCACAGCGCTCATCCGGATGTCGTGTGGGATGGAGACCGTTTGCCTGCTGCTCGCTTTCCAAAGCTGCTCGGTCTTGTGCTCGATCCGTCACTCAAGTTTCATAAGAATACCGAGCAGAAGCAGGCAGTCGTTAAAGCTAAGCTCAACGTTCTCAGGGCCCTGGGCGGCACATCGTGGGGTGGCAGCAAGGAGACTACTCACAACGTATAAGGCAATTCTTCAGCCCGCCCTGGAGTACGCCGCACCGGTATGGCAGCATCCCGTCTCAGAATCCTCCTGGACAAAGATGCAACGAGTACAAAATGCTGCTCTCCGTATCGCCACCGGATGTGCAAGGAGTTCCCCAATCGAGCACCTGCATGCTGAGACCCGTCTATTACCAGTGAAGGAGCACTGTCAGCTCCAGGCCCAGCAAATCCGCGTTAACATTATAAAGCAACAAAATCACCCGTCGTGGAGTGCTAAACCCCGTTAGGCGCTATTCATACTACTCAACGCCAGCGCGGCACGCGTGTGCCGCGCTGGCGTGGCGCTTGTGTATGAATACTTTCTACGCGCGTGACGCGCGTGCCGCGCTTGCGGAGACTATGAATACTCCAGCGGCGACGCCATGGCGGAGCGGTGAAGCTGGAATGAATGAGACGATCGATAAATAATATCAGTGGATGAAAACGTCAAGGCGTTTCGGGTGGCAGTATGAATACTGCAGCGGCGACGCCATGGCGGAGCGGGCGGAGCTGACGCGCGTGCCGCGCGGGCGGGGCGTCAAGCCATTCATACTCAAACGCCACGCCAGCGCGGCACGCGCGTGCCGCGCTGGCGTGGAGTAGTATGAATAGCGCCTTAGAGAGAGAAGTATAAGAAAGCCATTCGCCGTAGTCCAAACAAAGTCAATTTGCAAAGATGGCACGACTAACAGCAAGAACGACTCCGTCTTTTGCGCGAGGAGCACGCCAAGTTCGTACGAAGTCATCTTGTGAAGGCGGCCATAAATCCTATACTAGGAGATATACCGCCCCCCGTCTGCTCACCAGTCTCAACTCGGAAGAAGGGCAAGATGCACGCTCGCATCACTACGCTGTGGTCACTCTACAATGCTAATGTCTTATGTCGGCAAGATTGACAGCAGCAAATCTGATGTGTGCCCGGACTGCGGTACCATCGGCCATGATACCGCACATTTATTCAACTGTCCGGAGAGACCTACCACGCTGACACCAATGGACCCATGGACGAATCCACTACTGGTCGCCCAGTTCCTCCGCCTATGACAAAACCGTCTATGTGGCTGCAAAGAAGAAGATTTATTTTGACTTTCCAAAAGCTTTTGATAGGGTGGAGCATAGCAAACTCTTGCATAAGATTGAAAAACTAAAATTCCACCCCAATATTTTCGCCTGGATTTCTAACTATAGTCTACAGCAATGGAAGTAGGACCTGGTGAGGTTGCGGACTCGTTTACCATACGGTAGTTCGTTAGTGGTATCACTCATTGTTCCGAAGCAGCTGTGATAGATCGGTGAGTCTGTGTTTTCACCGATACAACCACATCTGTGGAAGTAATGAAAATACGAGAAAGGAAACAAAAACTCACCGACCAATCTCAGTTAGCTCGAAAAAAGCTGCCGAGATGTCGTACGTTCGTGCCGTGGCAGTGTGGAGGAAAGAAGATCACCTCCGTGCAAACCGACGTCAATCCCTCCGCGGAGAGGGTTTTTGTCATGGGAGAGGTGCTGGCTGGCTGCAGCTCTCCTGAGGATTCTTCTACAAATGGCCGGCGTCGAAAGGAATCCAGGACCCGCGAAGAAGAAGAAGTACCCATGTGCCACATGCGGCAGAGATGTCAATTGGTATGGAACCAGCGTCCAATGTTTTGGATGCGAAAGGTGGGTGCACTTCTCTTGTTCGGGTCTCAGTTCTGTGAGGCACCACGATTCTTCCTTTCGTTGTATTGTGTGCTCCGCCTCCAGTAACTCAAATTCCTCATCTACCAACCGCCCCTATCTATTGTACATCAATCTAAACGGCCTTCGGACCAAGCTTTGCTGAATTATCTCTCTTTGCGCACGTACTCATCACCCGGATGTTATCATGGTCCAGGAGACCAAACTCTCTCCCTCTGCTACCTCTAGACATCCAAACATCCCGGGCTATACTGCATATCATACTCCTAGGTCAGCTCTCAAGGAGGCGGAGTCTCTACTTTTGTTCTATCCTGCCTTCCCTCTCACATTATTCCAAACACTCCAGTGGATGGCACTCTCGAGTACATCCCCATCCATCTACCTCTTAAAACACCACTTTATCTCTTTTTAATATATATATCCCTCCTTCTACCTCTTGTCCCCTCAACATACAATCCTATCCCCTTCTCAAGCAGCTGTATGACTGCTCTCTATCTCCCTTCAATTGTCTTTGCGGGTGACTTCAATGCGCACACGTTCTGCTCGTCGCTTGATTCTGATGCCAGAGGAGGTGACGTCGAAGAATGGGCGGAGGAGTGCGATCTGGTTATCTTAACGATGACCAGCCCACTTGTCTCCCTGCCAACGGCCGACCTTGTAGCCCAGAAATCTCTCTCGTCTCTTCCAATCTCTCTAATGCTTGCACGTGGTCCACATCCACAACTCTTTCCAGCGATCACATCTCCTGTCTTTGTCTATATTGATCTCTCTGACTCTCTTGCTCCCTATACAGGTGTTCGTCATCGTTCTTATCTTAATTTAGGCCTAGCAGACTGGAGCCTGTTCAGAGATGTTGCACTTCCGCCAAGCGGCTGACTATCCGTGGAATGGCGATGTTCATCAGAAAGAGCGCCACCTATCTGATGCTATCCGCAAGGCTATGAAAGCTGCGATTCCTGAGGGCCGCGTTAAGACCTTCTTTCCCAATGTCAGCAGGGAAACACTGCAGAAGATAAGGACAAGAGACGCAAGAGAGCCGCAAATCATCTTGACCCAGACATTGCCCAGCTGGATAATGAGATCAAGCAGGATCTGGATAAGAACAAGAAAGAATCTTGGGAAAAGTTCACTGAGAAGATGAACTTCAGAAATGACGGAACAGCAACGTGGAAAGTGTTGAGGAAAGGATCTCCGGAAAGTCCACCTCCGCCGACAATTCCGCTATTGAGTTTGAAGGTGGAGACTTCAAATCAGGAAAGAGGCTGCTTATGCTCTTGGGAAGAACTTTTTCATCACTAGAACGGCAAAAAGAGAAAGCGCGAGCTGTACAGATTGCCTCTCATGGATGTAGATGATGCAGTCACGCACCTGCACAGGTCGAGAAGGCAACGTAAAGAGGAGATGAGCAACTCGAAGGGGCATTAGGGCCCAGACGGTTTTGAGCCCTGCAGCATCCTGAAGAGACTGCCCAGTGGAACTACTGCCCTTTATTGCTGAACACGTCAAGTAAATACATCGTTTCGTACATGTATTTTACCCCCAAAATTGGAAAGTGGCTCGTGTTATTCCACTGCCGAAGCCGGGAAAGTCACCATCCACGGCTAAAGAGGTACCGGCCCATCAGTCTGCTCTTCACCCATCGCCAGGTAATTGCCGAAGAACTGGTTGTGGAGGAGCTTGCCGAGCATAACAGCCAACAGCACGCACCAACATGGTTTCCGGTAAATTACATTCCACCACACTACCGGCCTTTTTGGAAATTGTGAGCTATAAAAGTGCTGGGACGGCTTCAATGCCATCAAACCCCAACGTACTGTTGGGTGTGGCCTCGACTTAACAAAAGGCATTTGACACTGTCAATCTAGGCCTACTATCCCAGAGAGTCTGTTGGAAGTCTACCATCAAGCCATGGCAGGAAAGCAGTGGATAACTGCGCTTCACTAAAAGGACGTCGGGCAACAATGTCGCTATTCCAGGGACATAAGTTTCATTATAGCCATCCCCATCGCCGCTGGTGTCCCTCAAGGGAGGAGTTTTATCGCCTGCACTTTTCAGTTTATATCTAGAAGATCTCTGCCCGTTCCCCTCAAGACATCAAAGGTCGTTGCATACCGCGGATGATATTACATTATTCTCTGTGCCGAGATCGCGACGATTAAAGGTAGCCACCAGTAAGATCAATGACTACTTTGATCGAGATTGAAATGTTTCTTCGATCGCAAAATGCTCCCACAGTCTCTGCCTCCAAATCGTCCGCTCACCGTCTCTTTCCACTGGATAATGCAGAGCACAGTGCCCATCCTATGGTGAAATGGGACGGAACTCAATTGCCAAACCACCCGATTCCCCAAGCTGCTTGGACTCGTGCTGGATCCTTCGTTGAAGTTTCATATAAGAACACTGAGCAGAAGCAAGCCACAGTGAAAACAAGACTCAACGTCCTGCGTGCTCTCGGTGGAACGTCCTGGGGGATGCAATAGAGAAACGATCCTGACCACGTATAAGGCTATTGACGCAACCGCAGCCTTGGAGTATGCTGCGCCAGTCTGGCAGCACATCGTGTCGAGACGCCTCTTGGTCCAAGCTGCAGCGCGTCCAAAATTGTGCTCTGCGAATTGCAACAGGCTGTTCTAAAAAAGCTCTCCAATAGAGCACTTACATGCCGATGCTCGCATATTGCCAGTTAGAGACCACTGCCAACTCCAGAGCGCAACAAATGTACATTAACATCGTGAAGCAGCCTTGAATCCTCATCCTTCGCGGGTGAAGAGTACTAAACCCGGTGAGAGAGAGATGTATCAGAAAGCCTTTCGCTGATGCTCCGTCGGCAAGCAGATGTGCAGAGATGGACCGGAAGCTGGCAGAACGCCTCCGTCTCTTTTGCGCGCGGAGCATACCCGATTCGTGAAGGGAACAGCTTGGAGCAGAGGTTGCCGCAAACCCCATCCTGGGAGTCCCGCACCTCCAAAGGTCTCTGAGACAGAGATGGAACTTGCGAGGCGTACCAGGGGTGCACCCCTTGCACATCGTTACGCTGTGGACACTCCCCCATGCTTATATGTCATACTTGCTATGGGATTGACAACAGCAAAACCTGACAGAGTGTCCTGATTGCGGTAGTCAAGGAGCATACTACTGCGCACCTGTTCAATTGCCCGAAAGACCGACTACATTGACGACAATGGATCTGTGGACGAACCCAGTGCTGAAGTGGCCAAGTTTCTGAACCTATGACAGAACCCTCTCATGTGAAAACTGCAAGAAAGAAGAAGATCAGGGCATAATCCGGGATGAAGATGAACCAATGTCTCCAATGGAGTGTATTCGGACTGCAGCTGGAGTTTCCGCATGGAACGTGTTATCATGCCCTTTTCAGTCTGTACCTCGAGTTATTTATACCCGATTTTCGTGGATATCAAGGTAATGGTCGCCAAAATTGCCGATATGCAAAATTAACGTGTTAACGCATTCCGGGATATAACATGTCGGTTTTCGAAAAACTAACGATTAACGGTTAACTGAAAAAATTTTTTCGACGGCAAAACCCCTGGTGTGCAAGATGCTCTGCCGATTTTCGAAATCGATTGATCGGCAATATTCACAAATCAATCAATACACACAACAGCGCTATCAACCCGCATGTTGATTCGGTGCAACGCCCGTAAATAACAATTACCTGCTGCGTCGCTTTGCCAAACTACTTCGGTCTGGTGCTCGAAATCGTTTTTGTCATATGTTAATTAAGGAACCGGGCAGAATGCAGGCCGTCCAGAGGTCACCAGAAAATGGGAATCGGACTTAATAAGTGCGCAGAGCCGTGTTCGGGTACTATCGCAGTGCGGGCATGTAGCATATTATATTGTTAAAAAGATTTTTGTATTCTAAGCCTGCGCAAAGGAGATACGGCGCACCAGTTTTTCCAATGGACTATTTTACCAAGCCGACCAATACCATCAAAGCATGCTAAATGCGGATTTCTGAAAGTCGCGACCGGATTTGGTTGACAAGAAGTTGGTAGTTGGGAGCACTTGGTGGCCACGAACGGCGGTCTCCTCGAGTATTGAAACGATTGGTAAGATGAGAATAGAGCCTACTCTTTCAGCCAACATTTTGACAAACGGAAAATCAACCACTCAATATTGGAAAGAGCAATCGATTCAATACGGACTTCCGTCAGAACCAAAATGAAAGATTCGGGATAAAGCGCAATCACGCAGAACGATGAACATCCAAGAATAAAGTCGAATCTAAAAGTTATGGCACGTTTCCCACCTCTTGAAGGCCTTCTGTTGCGTTCGAGTAAAAATCGGAAAGCTACGGTGTCTATCTGGAAAGATTTGTGGGGTAAATCGAGTGTGTGCCGCTTGACGAACTGTCGATCCGCTCGAGTCTAAATTCTTCCGGAAGAGGAGGGCCATGAAGAGGTAAGGCATCGCTGCTGTGGAAATTATAGATTCTTATCCTTGGTTTTTGGCAAGATTGCCAGTACCACATCGGACGTTTGCGACGCAGACTGTGCGATTACGACCCATTTGCCGTACCACTCGTGGCACATTTGGGCGAGAATTGCTGAGTTGCGCCCACGCTGACCAAGAATGGGACCTATGGACGAACCAGCGTTATTGGTCGCCCAAAAACGGTCTTCAACGTCGCAATAAAGGTTTCACCGCCTTGCGACGTCAGAAGACGCTGCCTTCAGCAAGCAACTGATTCGCAGATCTGTCGCTATAACGTCTGGAAGAAGTTGCCAGAGAGGATACATTAATTATTAATTTCAACAAGAAAATGACCTACAAAATTTCTATCATCACCAACAAGTAATCAGTGGCCTGAACGTGAGCAATTAGACGATATGGGGTTATCACAATTCATTGTCACGAAAGCCACCGGTCAGCTGTGATAATCGAAATGTGGCGCCCAGCATTAAGGAGCACAGCCTACGCAACATATGGTATAAGAAGGCTCCTTCATCCCTATTAAAAAGCGATGGCGTCAAAGTTCTCACCCAAGTGGACTGCATACGACGCGCTTCTGGAGGCAGGCCATGCACACTGTGGTCCTAACGTGTTAGATAACATCCACAGTGTCGCGTTAAATGACGTTCCTAAACTCGTTTGTCAGCAACGCAGTAGCACTGTTGCATGCGGGAATAACTGAGACCTGCACCAGAAAAAGTGGCACCTCGGCGAAGCTACGCTTTACCCTAGGAGGACACTTATCGACGGAACTAGCATGACCTACACACCGGTCTCAGCGCTGTGATTCGAAAATCTTCAGGAATCGGTTGGAACTCTGGGGACTAGAGGTCTATCGTACGCGAATGACGAAACTATGTCATACGACCACTAAGACAGTCGCATATTCACCGATCAGTTGATTTAACTGTTTTTTTCACTATATCCATTTTGAACATCCTTTCTATTGCACAAAATCAAACAACAAACAGCAACAGAAATAATGAGGAATGATGCAGACCTGTGAAGGCGCCTTTCCTGTCTTCGGGCAGAAACACGCCTTCAGGCACGTTATAGCAATTCAACTGCGGCGATTCGCTATCAAAAGTGGCGCCTTGCGACCGCTATAAACCTCTCGCTTGCTCGCTTGACGCCGGTGCGAGGTGTTTCTCCGCAGATGGTGGCGATGAACGAACACTATGGGCATTGGTAGCTTCTTCTTCTTTGCAGCCACAGAGGGGTTCTGTGGCGAGCAGAGGTTCAGAAACTCGGCCACTGGCGTGAGGTTCGTCCACAGATCCTGATTATCGTTAAGTACAGTCGTGTCTCTTCAAGAGCGTGTGGTCAAGCCGCGGCTGCGCAGGCCGGTTTATTTCTCAGCAGGTAAGAGCATAAGCACGGAGAATGTCCGCAGCGCAACGAAGCGAGTGATACACCTGGCGCGCCTACCGAGCTCGGACTCGGTATCACATACCCTGGGCGGCACATCAACGAGAATAGGGTTGACGGCCGCTTTGGCGAGATGATCCTTCACAAACCGGGTGTGCTCTGCGCGTAAGAGACGAAGCTGTTCTTGATTCGAGTCGGTCCATCTCTGTACATTCACTTTGTTCGGAGCATCGGCAAACGGCACTCTGATCGATCTCTCTCACGGGATTTAATAGCTTTCCTGACGGATGATTAGGTTGCTTAAGGACATTAATAAACATCTGCTGAGCCTGGAGCTGACAATGCTCTTTCACTGGCAAGATACGGGCCTCGGCGTGAAGGTGCCTAATCGGTGAGCTTTTTGCATTGATCCAGTGGCTTAGTTCGTAGTGCGTAGCATTCTGAATTCCCTGCATCTTAGTCCAGGAACTGTCCGACACGATGTGCTGCCAGACAGGTGCAGCATACTCCAATGCAGGCTGCAGAATAGCTCGATATGTCGTCAAGATTGTCTCTCTGCTGCCACCCCAGTGACGTTCCTCCTAGAGCTCTCAACACATTAAGCTTTGCCTTGATAATTGCCCGTTTTCTGTTCAGCATTTTTGTGAAACTTCAGCGATGGGTCCAAAACGAGGCCCAGCAGTTTAGGAAATTGCGCTGTAGGCAAGAGGTCACCATCCCACCTGACAACAGGTTGGGCGCTGTGTTCCTTTGGGTCAGATGTGAATATCGAAACAGAAGACTTCGCTGCGGAAACTGTGAGCATCATACCATCGAGAAAGTTTTTAAGCTCGGGACGAGATAGCCGCTGATCTTGTTTGCGGCTGCCCGTATGTCACGATTACGGCACATGATGGTGATATCGTCGGCATACGCAACAATACCTCTTATGTCTTCAGGAGGCTCAGGCAGGTCTTCAATATACAGGCTGAAGTGGGCAGGTGACAAAACTCCACCCTGCGGGCACACCGGCTGCTACAGGTATATTTTGAGCTGAAAGACGTGGATTCTGGAACAGCACTTTGGCCCGACGACCTTTCGTAAACGTTGCTATCCAACGCTTCTGCCACGGCTGCAGCGCGAGGACTTGAGCACAGTTTCTCGGATTAAAAGTCCTGAAAGTTAACAGAATCAAAATGCTTTGGTTAGATCGAGGGCACCGGCCACTGTTTTAAGAGACTTTCTGAAATTGAACCCATCATCCGTATATTATTGGCACCTGTAGAAGGGCAGTGGTGGTGGAGTGAAGCTTTCTTAAACCCATGTTGATGTTGCTGTGCCTCATTCTGCTCTGCCAGGTCCTTTACGATTAGCTGTTCGGCTAATTTCGCGATCGGTGATAACAGGCTAATAGGCTGATAGCCCTTCACTGTGCTTTTATGATTTGCCTGGCTTAGGCAGGGGTATCACATTGGCGGTCTTCCATGCTTGTGGTAGAGTGCAGGTTCGGAAAGCGCGTTGCGATATCTGCGGTGATCGGTAGAAGTTCCGTGGGAAGTTTCTTCAAGATGGCTGCTGAGATACCATCAGGTCCGAGAGCCTTCGAGTTCCGGGTATCCTTGATAGCCTTCTCCACCTTGTTATGAGTAAAGGCCTCAGTGGCGTTCATCAGCGGTGACGGCTTAGTTCTCTTACTGTGACTCTGTTTTGTAAGCCACGCTTGGTACGTGTGATGAAGAAATTTTTGCCAAGAGCACATGCGGCAGTCTTTCCTGATTTGAAGACATGTTATCGAACCTTATGGTAGAGTTCGAGGAGAAGCGCACTTGCTGATATCTTCCTCAATACTTTCCACGCAATTGTTCCGGTCGGCTTTAAAGTTCAACCTTTCAGTGAACTTCTCCCAACTGTCTCTTCTTGTGCTTGTCCAGATCCTTTCTTATCTCTTCATCCAGCTTGGCCACCTCAGGGCCCAAAAATGATTCTCAGCTCTCTTTTCATCCTTTGTCCTGATCTTCTGTAGAATCTCCTGGTGACATTAGGGTAGAAACTTTTCACACGTCCTGTGTGTATGGCCGCTTTTGCAGCCCTTCCGGATGGCGTCAGATATGTGATGCTCTTTCTGGAGTACATCGCTATTCCATGGATACTCAGCTGCCTGGCGGAGCGCAACCTCTCTGAACAGGACCCAGTCAGCAAGGCCTAAATTGAGATAAGAACGTTGACGAATACCAGTATAAGGGGCAAGAGAGTTTGCGAGATCAATATGGAGAAAGACGGGATCGTGGTCGCTGGGAAGTGCTGTGGAAGTGGACCATGTGCAAGAATTAGAAAGATTGGCTGAAACGAGGGGAGATGTCCGGGCTAGAAGGAGGTCGGCCGTAGGAAGGGAGACGAGTAGGCTGATCATCGTTGAGGATAACCAGATCACACTCCTCAGGCCATTCCTCGACGTCTTCCCCTCTGGCGTCGGACTCAAGCGCAGAACAGAACGTGTGAGCATTGAAGTCACCTGCAAAGACACAGTTGATAGTGAGAGAGCAGTCATGCAACCAAGCTTAAGAAGAGGTATGGGGTTGTAGGTTGGGGGACAAGAAGTGGTAGGAGGGATGTGAAATATTAAATAGAGATAGTGGAGTTTTAAGAGGGAGGTGAACAGGGGAACGCACTCGAGAGTACCGTCCTTAGGGAACATTTGGAATTAGACAGAAGGTAAGTTAGAAAGCACAAACGTAGAAACTCCGCCTCCAAGAGCTGTCCTTTGGGATGTGATAGGCAGTGTAGCCTGAAATGTTTGGTTGGGGATAAGTGGCAGAGGGAGAGAGTTTGGTTTCTTGAACCATGATAACATCCGGATGATGAGTACGCAAGAAGAGTGAGAGTTCAGACACTTTGGTGCGAAGGCCGTTAAGATTTATATGTACACAGAGAGGGCGGCTGGTGAATGAGAAATCAGAGTTACTGGGGGCGGAGCACAGAACACAACGGTAAGGATGAGTTGTGCATGCCTCACAGAACTAAGACCCGAACAGGAGAAGTGCACGACCTTTGGCATCCAAAGCATTGGACGCTTGTTCCATTCCAGTTGACTTTCTTGCTGCAGGTGGCACATTGATACTTCTGCAGGTCCAGGATTCCTCTCGACGCCAGCCCTTTGTGAAGTAGAATCTTCAGGAGAGCTGGGGCCAGCCAGCGACTCCTCCCATGACAGAAAACCCTCTCGGTGGAGGGAGTGATGTCGGTCTGCACGAAGGTGATGTTGTTTCTTCCACACTGCCACGGCACGAACGTACGACATCTCGGCAGCGGGTACCGTTCACTTATATAAATCTCTAGTATTTAAACTCCACGACTCATTTGATGCGATATCGCCTAAAGCAGGTATAAGGTTTTCAAATTGAGGGCACATAGGTGCGACCTGCGGAACCCACGTTTTGAATACGAATGTGCACATGTGAAAACGCACTCAATTTTCATGAATGCAGCTTCAACAAGATCGTGTACGCCGTACATAGGAAAAATGGGAGGATTAACATTTTCATGCGAGTCTTTCATAGGTACAGTTTAAGGCATGAGAACCACATTCAGTAATTGGCTAAACCATTTTTTGAAAACGCACCAAAATTTCATGGATGCGCTCTTTTTAATCCGCAACAGCGCTACATTTCTACGTTCATGCTCAACTGAGGGCACATAGGTGCCGGTTTTTTTGCGCGTCACTGGGCCGGTTCAGAAATCCCGGCTACCAGCATGTGAAAACGCATTGAAAATCTTCGAACGCTTTTTTCATTTTTTGACCCATGGCTACCAGCGTGCGGAAAACCTAGTCACGGACCCAAGTAACCAATTTCATTCTACGTAGTTGCAGTTAGAGGATAACAGGGTCTTTGAAGATACGGCCTTTGAATGATTTTAAAAAGGTGTGATACAATCGATTGTATGGCAACACTGACTGAATTAAGTTTCCAAAACCTACATACCGATATCAAAGTCGAATCACACCTAAAAAGTTTTCATGACCGAAGAGCCATGAGAATTCCTATGTGCCCTCAGGGCATGAAAAATCCAGCCTCATACACCTTCCATGTAGTCGGCTGTTAGGCTTAAAGCTTCGTCCACCTCTGTAAAATTCTGGGTTCGTTTTCCCTAACAGATCCGGATTGTCGATTACTCAATGTAGTCGGTTCTTGGCCGGCACTGGAATAGGTGCCCTCGGGCATGAAAACGAAATTTAGCTATGCCCTGACTATGACGCTGTTCTGCTGTTTAATGCAGCCATTGAACAAACAGCTGGTTTCATTGCCGCAGGAGAGTTGTTTTTGTCTGCTTCCGTGTAAATAATTTATTCCTTTGTTATTAGATTTAATTGATATGATCGAGCGCCATCAATGTAGTCTTGATCATAATTCGTTCACTGCGACGTTGAACTGCAGTTACGGCAACCCCATCCAACTCCGTGTAAGACTTCTTAACTAGGGCATCATCTTGACAGGTCTACGGACTGTTAGATAGTCTCTGAGCAATTCCTTGTTTCATCCCGTTATGCGGGTCGGACCAAGGATGATTTGCTTCGGTTGTAGATTTACCGAGCACCTCGCGCCGTGAGCGGCGCTGGGGACTCCGGTGGTTGCAGTGATAAGGCATGGGTTCCCCGGAAACATTCTCAAGGCCTGGAGAAAAGAAATCCACAGATGTAAATCAATTTTCCTGTGATTCGAGTCAATAATGAGATTGATTTAAAGAATTCAGAATGTATAATTGTTTATTGCAAATGAGGTGCTCAACCAGAACGGAAGAGAGAAAGATGGACACAGATCGTCTTCCAAGAGTCACCCACCACAAAAACTACAGGATGGGGCCTTACTTCCGATCTTTTCCAAACAAAGGGCTCAATGATTGCTTAACGGTGAAATTTTTTCCCAACCCACAGTTGGTATTTACAAAACGCTAACCACGTTTCAACCATAGCTGGGGCTGGGGCTCCGGTGGTGCAGTGCGATGGGCGCTCCGAGGAGAGCAACCTGGGCTAAGCGTTTGCGATCAACTCAACACCTTGTAAACTAACAATTTACTTACATGAATGTTTCCCGCATAGCACTCAGATTGAAAAGAGTATTCACAAGGCATTTGTCTGCTTCAACCACATCTTCAAAGAAAGGCAAGGTAATACATTAACAACATCATACACATGGTAATTATAAATACACGTACTTATCTTAATTTAGGCCTAGCAGACTGGACCCTTGTTCAGAGATGTTGCGCTAACGCCATGCGGTCGACCTTCCCATGGAATGGTGATGTTCATCAGAAAGAGCACTTATCTAACAAATTGCCATCCACCAAGGCCATGAAAGCTAAATTTCCTGAGGGGTCGTGTCAAGATATTTTTCCAAATGTCAGCAGGGAAACACTGCAGAAGATAAGAACCAGAGATGAGAAGGAAACCGCAGACCATCTGGGCCCGGACATCAGCTGTTGCTGGATAACGAGATCCAAGCAGGATCTGGATGGGAAGGAATGCTGGGAGAGAAAGATTCACTGAAAGCCGAATTCCAAAGGCTGACAGATTCACCGATGTAGAAAGTGGCTGAGGAAGAATTTCCAGTAAGTCCGCTCCTCGATGAGCTCCGCTGTTGAGTTCGAGGAGAACGTCTTCCAAATCAGGAAAGCGGCTGCTTGTGCGCTCGGCAAGAACTCCTTCATCACACGTGCCAGATAAGCATGGGCGTGTCAGAACAGAGTCACGGTTAGAGAGGCGAGCAGTTTGCCGCTCGCGAACGCTTCTGAGACCTTTACTCTCACGCAAGTAGAGAAGGCTATAAAAGAAATACGGAATTCGAAGGCTATCGGACCTGCACGGTATCTCCCCAGTTCCATCTCTGAAAGAAGCTTCCCACCCAGGAACTTCTACCGATTCTTAAAGATATCATTAACACTTCTTTCCGGACTACACTCTACCAAACTTGGAAGACAGCCAATGTGATACCGTTGCCAAAACCAGGCCAAGTCCCAAAGCACGGCAAAGGGCTTTCGACCCAATAAGCCTGTGTTATCGCCCCGTCAGCTAAATTCAGCTGAAAAGTTGATCGTGACGGACCTGGCTGATCAAAGCCGAGCGACAACAGCATAGCATGTATGGGTTCGAAGGAAACTTCACTCCACTACTACAGCTCTATTGGAATCGTGGGCTTTGCGGTCGATGGACCAGCATGAGAAAGCCCCTGAGAACGGTGGCCTGATCGCCCTCGACCTGTGACAAAGGCGTTTGACTCTGTTAACAGATGGACTGCTGATACGAAAACTGCTCAAGTCGTCGCCTTCACGACCGGGTATGCTCCATGGCAGAAGACGATGAGTTACGGCGTTCACTAAACATATAGAACTGAGGTTCGGATTTCAGAATCACGTATCAAATAGCATTCCAATAGCAGCCGGGGTGTTCCGCGAAAGGCGGAGTGTTGCCTCCTACCTATTCAGCCTGTATCTTGAGGAGTTTACCGAGCCACCGCAGGACAGAAATTGTTTTGTAGGCCGGTGACATCACCATCATGTGCACAGGTTCGTGACCTGCAAAGTAGCCTTAACAAGATCAGCGCTTTCTAATACATCTTCTGTCACCGAGTTGGAAGCTTTCCTCGATAATATGATATAACAGCTTCTGCTGCAAAGTCGTCACTGTATCAGTTGTTGCACAACAAGCACCAAGGAACTTTAGTGCTTACCCAGATGTCCAGATGGGATGGAAATCGTAGAGTAAAGATTCCCAAGGTGCTTGAGTCTTATTCTCGATCCGTCACTGAGTCTCTAACAGGCAAAACGCGGAACAGAAACGGGCAGTCGTGCAAGTGCAAAGACTTAATATTCGCAAGAGAGCTCTCAAAGGAACATCATGGTGAAGCAGGCGATAGACTATATTGAGACCCTGGACAGAGCTGCAGCTTTCCCAGCCGGCTCCTGGGCACGATATGCGGCACCAGTGCTTGGCGCAGCACCTAAGGTGGGTCTGCACAGCTCCTTGAATAGCGCTGCAGTCGTTGTACAGAATCGCTGCTAGCTTACGAATTGCTACCCATTGCAAGGACGCTCCCAGTGAAGCATCTTCACGCAGGCACATATTGCCACGGTCAAGAAGCATTGTTGCGAACTCCAGGCATGATGTATGTGTGTTCTGAGGCAGCCGAATCATCCGTCAAGAGAATCATAAAGCCCCATGAGGGTTCTAAGTTAGGACGCTTGCAGTTCTTGATATCCTCGTAAAGTTGATGTACAGAGATGGGTACGACTCAACTTTTGCGGAAGAAGGCTGCGTCTTCTGCGTGAAGAACACACGCAATTTGTTCGAGGATATCAAGCAAGGCGGCTGTGGAGCTTCCTCTCTTGGGAACGGTGCCGCCTCAAGGTTTGCGAGGTCAAGATCAACAGCAGACGAGCCAGATCAGACTTATCGCCGTGCTAAGCTGTGGTCACTCCTTCTGCTCATGTGTCTTGCGTCAGCAAGATCGACAGCCAGCCGAACATGCCCGGACTGTGGTGCTCCCGGACACGACACGGCGCGCTTGTTCATGTGCCCGAAAGGGCCTACCTCATAACAACAACAATGGACCTTTGGACCCGAATCATAGCAGAGGCCGCCCAGTTCCTCAACCTATGGTAAAAACCACGCCAGGCTGAAGAAGAAGAAGAAGCGATCCAACACGAGTCCAAGTAATTTGGGGAATCGGGTGGCCTGCAATTGAGTTTCCCGTCCCATTTTCACCATGGGATGGGCTTTGTGCTCTGCATTATCAGTGGGAAAGAACAGTGACAGCGGACGATGATTGGAAGGCAGAGAGACTGTGAGCATTTTGCGATCGAAGAAACGACTTTCAACCTCGGATCAAGTAGTCATTGATCTTACTGGTGGCTACCTTAATGTCGCGATCTCGGCACCAGAATAGTAATATCATCCGCGTATGCCAACGACCTTGATGTCTTGAGGGGGAACGGGCAGATCGCTTCCTAGATATAAACTGAAGAGTGAGGTGATAAAACCTCCTCCTTGAGGAACACCAGCGGGCAATGGGGATGCTATTGGAAACACTGTCCCTGGAATAGCACATTTGCCCGACGTCCTTTAGTGAAGGCAGTTATCCACCGCTTCTGCCATGGCTTGATGGTAGACTTCAACAGACTCTCTGATAGTGAGGCCTAGATTGACAGTGTCAAATGCCTTTGTTAAGTCGAGGGCCACACCAACAGGTACGTTGGGGTTTGATGGCACATTGAAGCCGTCCAAGCACATAGCTCTACAATTGGTCCAACAGGCCGTAGGCCATGTGGTGGGTGAATAATTTACGGAAACCCAGTAGTGTGTGGAATGTAATTCAATACGGAAACCATGTTGGTGCTGGGGTTGTTGGCTGTTATGCCTTCGGCAAAGCTCCTCCACAACCAGGTTCTTCGGCAATTTTGGCGATGGGTGAAAGTAAACTGATCGGCCCAGTACCGCTTTTAGCCGTGGATGGTGACTTTCCCGGCTTCGGCAGATCTGGGATAACACGAGCCACTTCTTCCAATTTTGGGGTTAAAAATACATGTACGAAACGATGTATTTATGACGTCAGCAATAAAGGACAGTAGTTCACTGGGCAGTCTCTTCAGGACTGGGCAGGGCCTCAAACCGTCTGGCCCTAAGCTGCCTTCGAGTTGCTCCAGCTCTCCTTTATTGCCTTACTCTGCCGACCTATTGCAGGCGTGACTGCATCATCTACATCCATGAGAGGCAAACCTACAGAGTTCCCGTACAGGTTATTCTGTTCTGCTTCTCTCTTTTGGTTCTAGTGATGAAAAAGAAGTGCTTCCCAAGAACATTTGCGGCCTCCTTCCCTGATTTCTGAGAGTTGCCACCTTCAAACTCAATCGTGGAATCTGATCGGCGGAGGTGAACTTTCCGGAGATCACTTTTCAGAAGCATTCCACGTTGCTGCTGCATCATTTCTGAAGTTCATCTTCTCCAGTGAGACTTCTTCCCAAGTTTCCTTCTCTTGTAAGCCTGTCCAGGTCCTTTCCTGATCTCCATCATCCAGCGCAGCGCGAAGTCTGGAGTCAAGGTGATCTGCAGCTCTTCTTTGCGTCCCCTCTTGTTCTTATCTTCTGCAGTGTCTCCCTGGTGACATTGGGAAAGAAGGTCTTGACGCGGCACCTTCAAGGATCGCAGCTTTGCATAGCCTTCAAGACTAGCATCAGATAGGTGGCGCTCTCATTCTGGTGTACATCGCTTGCATTCCACGGATGATATCACGCCGTTTGGCGGAGCGCAATCCCACTCCTGAACAGGCTCCAGTCTGCAAGGCCTAAATTAAGATAAGAACGATGACGCGAACACCTGTATAGGGAGACAAAGAGAGTTAGAGAGATCAATATCGACAAAGACAGGGATGTGATCGCTGGAAAAGAGTTGTGAATGTCGACCAAGAGCAAGCGTTAGAGAGATTGGAAGAGACGAGAGAGATGTCTGGGCTAGATGATCGGCCGTTAACGGCAGGGAGACGAGTTATGGGCTAGCCATCGTTTAAGATAACCAGATCGTACCTCCTCCGCCCATTCTTCGACGTCACTTCCCTCTAGCATCAGAGATCAAGCGACGAGCAGAACACTTTGGCGTAAGCGCATTGGAAGTCACCCGCAAAGACAATTGAGGGGATAGACAGAGCAATCATACAGCTGCTTGAGGAAGGGGAATAGGAGTGTATGTTGAGGGACAAGAGGTAGAAAGAGAGGGATATATATATAGTAAAAAGAGAAAGTGGTGTTTTAAGAGGTAGATGGATGGGATGTACTCAGAGAGTGACCATCCACTGGAGTGTTTGGAATAATGTGAGAGGGAAGAGAAGGACAGAACAAAAGTAGAGACTCCGCCTCCTTGAGATGACCTCAGAAGTATGATACATGCAGTATAGCCAGGATGTTTGGATGTCTAGAGGTAGCAGAGGGAGAGAGTTTGGTCTCCTGGACCATGATAACATCCGGGTGAGTGAGTACGGGCAAAGAGAGATAATTGCAGCCAACTTGGATCCGAAGACCGTTTAGATTGATGTGTACAATAGATGTAAGGGCGGTTGGTAGATGAGGAATTTGAGTTACTGGAGGCGGAGCACACAATCACCCAAACGAAAGGAAAGAATCGTGGATTTGCCTCACAGAACTGAGACCCGAACAAGAGAAGTGCACTCCACCTTTCGCATCCCAAAACATTGGACGCTGGTTCCATGCCACCAAATTGACATCTCTGTCGCATGTGGCACATGGGAACTTCTTCTTCTTCTTGGGTCCTGGATTCCTTTCGACGCCGGCCATTTGTAGAAGAATCCTCAGGGAGAGCTGCAGCCAGCTGTAGCACCTCTCCCATGACAAAAACCCTCTCCGCGGAGGGATTGACGTCGGTTTGCACGGAGGTGATCTTCTTTCCTCCACACTGCCACGGCACGAACGTACGACTTCTCGGCAGCTTATTTCCTTAGAGGCATCGTACACGATGAAAACCATATTTGGGTTTTTGATGTTTTCGTGTTGTACTATCCCTATAATTTGACTAACGGTAACAAAACTGCTCCCTCAAAAACGTCCTGGCTTTTTGAAAATTCATTTTTAGAAAGCTCATAGCAAATTTGAATTTCGCTGCGCAGCATCAACTTGGGATAGTTGCTTTTAGAGGAATGCAAGGAAAGCCATGTTTTACGCTTCGTTCCTTGGCGCAGCGTTGGAAGCAATTCACCGAGGATGCCGCTCAACTACGACTTCAGCTGAATTAAAATGGGCTACCCGCATGCTGCGTCAGCAGTGCTGCCGGCTGCTTTCGATCGATGCCGAATTCAAGAATTGACTGGCGTGTGTATTGCGCCCTACGACGCGTCAAGGCACGCCCGCCGTCAGCAACCCAGGAGCTGTTGTTCTTGCCCAACGGATCGACCCCAAGGCCCGGCCCCCAAACCCAGGAAGCCAATTTGAGGTAAGCAGGAATCTTCAATCAGAGACGGTTTCTTAACTCCAAACTCTGGAGTGACATTGTCACGGCTTTAAACACTAGTCCGGAATGAACGCATAACTAAATTCGGTTTTCATCGTGGACGATGCGGCTTTAACAGTTTGAGCAGCTGTGAAACTCTCTTTTCGGAAGTGAGTGGAAGAAAGTCAGGTACGCGAGCGTGCTCTTTTTTCCGACATTTTACTGAGCCACGAATATGGCGTTTCGAGGGCTGGCAGGTATTGATTAACGAGGTTTGATCTACCACACAGCTAAACAGTCCCGCGCACGAGTGGCATTTGATCTATTCGCGCGCGAATTTGAAATTTTTGAAAAATTCCAAGAACTTATGACTCACCCTAATAGATGTGCATTAGCTCTAGTTTTACACCATTATTGTAGCTTTTCTTATCACACGCTTGTACTTTTACAGCGTTATAAATGAAATGAAATGAAAAAGAAGCAGACATACCTGAGGCTCAAGACTCTGCTGCACGCTATTTGCCAAACAGCTAATGCCGCATTCGACAGTGAAATTACAGCAAAGGCTGCAACAGCCTTAAGATGTGGCCGAGTCCTTAAATTCAAGCGATTAGCGTCTCAAAACGGGAAACAATATTGAAACAAAACTTTAGACAGAACAAGGAAAGACTGTGGCTAGGACTCCATCGAACACCAAATGCTAGGACATCCGCATGCAACTGCTCTGCCAACGCGTAGCTAGATGCCTCCGAGGGCGCGGCCTGAAACGCCGCCCCATTCCACGTAGCGGTAAACTACGGGTTTTGGCTACGACAGCTAAAACCCGCATATTCTTGTGTCGAGGCTACAAGGGCGCATATACTGCGCGTATTCTACGTAAAAACAAGGCCAAATTAGAAGCATTTTCAAAAGCAGGCTATCCCATTTCAACCTCAGGCCATTCCATGGCCTCGACCCCCGTGCTTTCTGCTAACGCTTTAAATTCAGAGTGCTCTTATTCATCACGAGAAAGTTTCTTTGCCTACAATTTTCGTTTGCCTGCATGTCCAGGCTGTCTTGTTTAAACCTATCTCACATACATTTTGTATGTTTCTTTGTCGCCAGATAAAGCTATTGAATTGAATTGAAACTCTCTGACGCTAAACCCGTATATTCTTGCTATAATTCTGTAGCGAGTATCTACGGATTTAGCGACAGGCTGTGTTAAAATGCAATCTCAAACCCGCGTTGGCTACGCGGAACGCAGGGATGCGGTTCGAACAGACCTGGCCCAAGCAACCCACGAATAACGACACTATGTAGGTGGTCGTGGAGGATGACCCCGTGTCGCTCTCTTGAAGACCTTGCTAGGAATAAATTTGGCCGCTGGGATGCTGCAGGCAGTGGGGAAGAAACGGCGAAGCGCTCGATCGCAGCGGGGATCGCCTTTCTAGTACGGATCAAGACTGGGTGGGTCGATCGACCGAGTGCTGCAACGAGAATAAGCGTAGAATATGCGGGTGCCATAGCGAGCATCTACGTAGAATATGCGGGCGCTGTAGCTAAAATTTCACCAACTGAGGCTGAACTTTCCGTAACTTACATAAATTCTCGTGTAAAAATCAGACTAGATGCCTCCGAAACCCTGGGCATCTCTGGTTTCCGTGTGAGGCATCTAGCTACGCGTTGGCGGAGTGTTTAAAATTGCGGGGATCTGAGATAGCCTCCCCTAATTTAGCATGAGTTCTGAACCTCTTCTCAAGAACAAGAGCAGAAAATTGATTATCGGCAGATCCTCAATTCGGTGCGAAACTAGTGGAGTGGGGGGGCTCTCAAGATTACCCCATAGAAATGAAAAGATTCATCCATGAAAATGCAAACGGTGCTATGTGGGAAAGGGGGGGGGCACTATGGCGCGATGGACTTGGCCACGCCCATTTTACTGTGCCGCACTAAAATTGAGCACCTACCCGGGGTTTCCCTCCCCTGCCAAAATCAGGAGAGTCATTGCGGCACGGAAAAAATGGGCGTGGCCAAGTGCGATACAACGGTGCCCCCCCCCCCTTCCCACATAGCACCATGCAAACTTATTTTGTTATCAGATAACGTTGTCACTGGTAATTTCCTAGAAAGTACATGAAATTAGATAAATTTCTGAAAGAGGTAACTAGCCTTCATTACTCGCAGTTTTTTGTATCACTTTCATAGAAGTGGTGCGGTTTTTAGAGTGATATTTTCATTTTCATGGTTAAATTTTTCTTAAAACAACAGCTTCGCATCCACGATTGTGATAATACGACTGCGAGTAGGGTGCTATGTGGGAAGGGGGGCACTATGGCGCGATGGACTTGGCCACGCCCATTTTACTGTGCCGCACTATATTTGAGCACCTACCCGGGGTTTCCCTCCCTGCCAAAATCAGGAGAGTCAATGCGGCACGGAAAAATGGGCGTGGCCAAGTGCGATACAACAGTGGCCCCCCTTCCCACATAGCACCGCGAGTAGCTCGGAAATGAAGGGTATATATCATTCATTCCTCACATGAATTCTGAGTGGCCCCCCTCAACACTCGCAGCTAACCGTCACGGCGGCTGCGGGGTGTAACTCGTCCGAGAGCGCTGGGAAACTCCTGGTTTTCGAGGTGTTGAAATTTCTGGAAATTTGAAACTCTTATATAAGGTTGGAAGCTCTCACTGCTTTGAAGAAAAAGCGAATCCCAATTTGAGTTGCTTATCAGTGCTGTCAAATGAGCGCGGCGGACGAGTTGTCCCACCAGACGACCAATTCGCCTAAGATCGCAGTTTAACGGAATTCTTTCAGATGTGGGACCCAAGCTAGGCCCTAGTATTCCGAATGATGGGACCAATATAAATGTACATTTGCGCATTCTAGTCTACGTGAATGACGAAAATGTAAATTACGCCATCCGCAGCCGCCGTGACGGTTAGCTTCGAGTCCCCTCAACTAGTTTTGCACCCTCAATTCAATATTACACGATAGGCCGGGCCTCGATGATCCGTGATAGAGATACATTTATGGTTTACAGTTTGAATCGAGAGCTAAAATGAGGATAGTGATGTCAGCCCTTCTAGAAAAATACTCTCGCATGAGAAATGGATTACGTCGGAACTCGTCCGCGCGGCGCTGTCCGATCTCGTCCGCGGCGAGCCGTCCGAACTCGTCCGCCGGGGTCCTCGAGAAAATTGAATCTACAATCGGTGGTTTTTTCAAGTAACCGACCGTGTTGTGAGGGTTACCGCCGTGAATACGTGAGAAATGATGGAAAAGAAATTTACGGGAAATATCTCCTGATTGTTTTATCTTTCAACATATCCTTTGTGGGATTCAATATATTTTTTGTCTGTATACTTAAAATGTGTGTACTTCTACACTGTGTTTACGCTCAAAATAATTTCTGTCAGTCGATTCCGGTCTTTGAACGACGGTGTTTGATGTTGGTCTGAACAAAAATTTTCATTCAAACATGACGGTATCACAGCATTAAGATGCAACAAAAATGAAATAGTCTGACAACGTTCTCAATGAAATATATAGGTTCATTTATAAAGTGAGGAAACGGCATGTACCAGGTTGTACAATAAGTCTTGTCGTTCGATAAGAAAAACACAATTGTATGGTTCAAAATACACTTTATTATTCAGTATAATCTCCCTGAATATTACACTTAAAAAAAAACAAAAAAAATCCAAGTCTCATCCATAGTGATGAATCGACGCACAAAATCCACTTTATCCTTTTCAAAACGCTCCAAATGTGGCTGAGAAAGTCGCATTCGAATGAGATTTTGTTCCATTGTTAGCGAATGCGGCACCCATTGTGCACACAGCTTTCTAAAACCCAAAATTTTACTTGAAATATGGCTCACACTGCCTAATGAGATGTGTAGAGCCTCTACTAAATTTCTCTCAGCCAATCGACGATCTTCCAAAACCATATACTGTATTTTGGCTATGATTTCTGGTGTTGATGCGCTTTTTGGACGTCCTTCACGTGGATCGTCTTCAAGGCTTGTACGACCACGTTTAAATTCAGCAACCCATCTTTCTACTGTTCTAACTGTAGGTGAACAATCATTATACACTTTTTAAAACTGTTCGTGAATTTCTTTTGGGGCTACACCTTCCAAAAATAAGATTTTTATCACTGCACGATATTCAATTTTTTTCCATTGCTGTGACACGGCGACACTAAAAGGCTTGTAAACAAAGAATGAATTAACAGATTGGAAGGAAACTTCACATACGTTCATATGAAGAGTGTAAAAACAAAACAAAAAAATGGGCAAGTAGCAACGCCCTCTCTTATCGAACGACACAACTTATTGAACAACCTGGTAATTAAGTGATTCCGCCCATTTTCTGATATTATTTACATGGGCTGGTTTATACAACGATTCCGAGGTTTCATTTTTTTTATCGTGGTTCTTACAGTAGATTCCTATCTTTGGTTTTCTTTATGTTTTCTAAAGGATCATTTACATGAGGCAGCTAGCTGGTTTCCTGCACTCTTCCTTTGAAAATATGTGTCATTCGATACTGGATTCAATTTTTTTTATCAAACCGATTCTATAGAATATCGAGGGGTTGACTGATTTTGAAGCGGTTTTGATTGAGTTGGTATTTTTCTTTGAGTTGACAGTCATAAAAACATCGTATCTACTATTTAGGTCTGTATGTGCCCAGATAAGATTCCACTAGAAGTCCACTATTGTAAACGAAAACATTCTGCCAGAGTTTCATGCCCCGATAGAGATTCATTGGCTAAACCAGGTGAATTAAAAAAAAACACTAGATTTTGAAGGCCTCCTTAATTACTAATGCCTTCCCCAAAAGCTGGTATTTCCCAATACCTTATCTACCAGTGATCATTCAGTGTTCATATCCTGCGCTCGAGCACCTTCCCTTGATGTCAACGTATTTCGGCGATTTGCGTGCCGGACGAGTTCGGACGCCAGGCGGACGAGTTCGGACATCGCGCCGCGGACGAGATCGGACGGCGCTGGCCGGACGAGTTCCGACGCAACCTGAGAAATGAACACTCATGCAACTGAAAAAAGTGATAAAGCGCCAAAACGCAGATTGGCGGAATTGCAGACCGCAGCGCTGAAGCTGCGCTGTCAGAGGAAATCGCCATAGAGCACGCCAGGACACAATTCCTTGGCAGCACATCTCAGAAAAATGAAAACATGTTACCTACATGTACTATAAGGTGCAAGATACTTGAGACATTCAAGTATATTACCTTTATATCGCATGTAACCTGCACTTATATCACATGTAACATACACTTATATTTCATGCAACTCGGTAGAACCGACGAGAGGTGTAAATATTCTTGATCTAGTGTTTTCGACCAGTGACAGCTTAATAAGGGCTGTCAAGTCAGGGTCTCTCTACACACGGAGGGAGGAGCACGGACGAGATTTATTGCTGGCGCGACGCGCGCGGCGGAAATTCTATTCCCATAGCTAGAGCGCGTCTGCCAAAGGTGGGTTTTTTTCATGACATTTCATGTTCTGATTGATTCTCATATGACTTTTTCTATATGTTCACCGATTGTTCCTCTCATTATCCTATTCTGCACACTCATTTCAATAAATTTTGTTTGTTCTCGTGCCGTTGAAAGTGTAATACATATTAAGTTAAATCGAGCATCATTTTAGATGCAGTGATGCAGGAATTAAAGCTGCCGCAGAAAAACCAGTACTAGTTAGCGCTGAAATGAGTGCGCAGGTGATAAGATAATTAGAAGAACAACCAGTGAACATAAAGAAAAGTCATGTGGAGAATCAATAAAAATGAAATGTCATGAAAACTTTCGCGAGCTCTTCTGGCAAACGCGCGCTCTAGTGATGGGGATAGAACTTCCGGCCTCCCGCACGTCGCGTGTCAGGAAATAAAATCTCAGTCCAAAGTGCTCCTCCCTCCGTGTGTAGTAGACCTGACCCAGGGCTGCCGGGCAGCTGTTTACACCCCGCAGAAATGTACAACCTGTCAAGTCCGATGTGTCCGCAGTTACGGCCCGGCCGCAACCATACCATACGCCGCATTTTTTCTAAAAATACAGAAGTCGACTGGGATCGTGGGAAGTTGTTCTCTGGCGGATTTCTAACGCAGAAGGGTTTTTTCACAACGTGATCACTAGTGGAATTACTCTTGTGTCAACGTTTTAGAGGAAATGCTCAGATTATGACACATCTAGCCTTTTAGTCAGCAAAGTGACTTTTTTATCCTGAAGCGTTCAATACAGAAATTTGAGGCGCAGAGCCAAACAATGTAATCCGTTTTTCAGACCTTGAAAATATTAGGTGAAATGTCTTATATATTCAAGCACCAATCTTCAATGAGGACCGATCGTAGAAACTGAATTGACCGCGAATCAGGAGAAATCCAGATTGGACGTTGCAGCCTTCGGCTGCACCGTCCGGCAGGAGGAAAACCCCGGGTAAAGGGCTAATTTTTACCCTAGCGGTTCCGGGAGGTGCGAATCAGGAGAAATCTGATTGCCGGCAGAGGAGGGAAACCCCGGGTGTGGACAAATTTTTACCCTAGCGATTCCGGGAGGTGCGAATCAAGAGAAATACAGATTGGACGGTGCAGCTTTGTACTTAATAACGGTTATAAACACTGAATAAAAACGTCCCTTCAGCTTTTCTATTCTTCCAGCCTTCAAGGCATGATCGATGTCATATCTTTGATGTTTCGCCGTTTCTTCCACTCTTCTATAGTCTTTGTACAGTTCACTTCCGCCCTGCCGTTCAGTCCGCAAAGTGCGCTGTAAGCGAAAGCGTGCTGCGGTGCGGTTGCTAGTATCCTCAGACAGGGATGTGGGATCACCCAAGCGGTTTTCGCCTTTGGAGCCCGGGTGATCCCACCGCCCGGTGATCCCACATCCATGTCTGAGAAAACTCGCAACCGCGCCGTGCTAATGATTTTCAGGTGGAAGGATACGCCGCGGGCGGTGAGGACAGCTTGACGTGTCGCGTCGCGGCGTACCACCGTCGATTCATCAGGATGCACCGTGGCGTTAAAACAAGCAAAATGACTGCATTTCAGTTTACAATCGCCTTGGATGCTGAGACATCACATCTCATTGTTAATAACCCAGAACATGGAATTCTAGTGATCTCTATTAGAACTTGCCATATTCACAGAAATTAGGTTAAAGTAAAAGACACTATTCTAAGTCATCATGACGCTTGCTTCTTGAACCTTCATTTATGCACCTTCTGCACCATCTCTAACATACGAGTGTTTCCATATTACTCCTGCCGAAGGGAAATGACCGAATCAACGCTTAGTGGTACGCCGCGACGCGACACGCAACGCATGCTCGCAGCCCACGATTTCTCGCAATCAGTGTGCACTTTGCGGACTTAACGGCAGTGCGGAGGTGAACTGTATCTTCTGCTTGGTGTAAATGATAAGGGTAAGAAATAGTGTTTCCATGAAAAACCATCATAAATGATATTTCGATTATTCCCTGGCATCGAATCAGAATTTTGTCACCCTAATCAGCACTGAAACCTCCTAAAAACACTACTTTCCTTCGTAACCACGCAGAAGAAACAGAAAACAATAGAAGAGAAAGCAGGAAGAACGAGGAAAACTCAAAAAAATGAGAAAAACCGGCGATCATCACTCGGCCTCAATTAAAAATTTTTGCGCGTGAATGGCGCGTTTCGTTGTTGCCTGCAGACAGTGCTTCCTAGTTGACGGTTGTACGTTTCTGCAGGGGTGTCTATTTGGAAACACCCCTTAATAAGGGATGTAAAAGTTTCGTCCCCTGTGGGATTAAGTGATCACAATAGCATTTTGTTGAAAATTCATTGTTGGGAAAACCCAGCCACACCAGTTCATCGTAGGATTTACTCCAAATGTAATTTTGATACGCTTTACACGCTTTAAAAATGCTTCCAAATCCTGTCTGGAAACGGCCACCTGGGCGTAGGCGAAAGTTCTGGACGGATGTGGTTAAAGAGGATTTAAAGTCACTCGGCATCGAAAGACAGTTCAGGCGCGATGTTTCGTTTCGCAGGAAATGGAATAGTGACAGCTGGATGGAATGTGTTCAAATTGTGGCTGAAGACCGTGAAAAATGGACACGGCTGACTACTAGGACGGCACACCTCGGTGAAGATGCGGAATGATCGCGTCAGGCGAAAGCCAACCGATTAAGTCAAGTAAGTCAAGTAATTTTGATGTGATTCGAGCAAGTTTGGCCGGAATACGATGGGTTGATTTGTTCGAAACAAAAAATAATGTGAATGAAAAATATGAGCTTTTCTTATCGGTTTTGCATGAAGCCATAGAGCTTCATGTTCCATTGGAAAAATGTGCGTCACTAAAGTCTGTAAAGCTGCCGCAGCATTTACAGAATATGCTCGAGCATCGGAATTGTCTCTTTCACGAAGCCAGACGCACCAATGACTGGTCAAAATTTAGAGACTTTTCCTTGAAGTTTGAAAGCAGACTCAAAAAGTATAACAGCTCTTTAGAAAAAAGGATGGTTGAATCTAGAAACAAGCAGCGTTTTTATAAATACCTGAATGGGAAAATTAGGGAGAAAAGACTTTTAGGTTGCCTGAGCCCTAATGGAACGATCGTAACTGCTGCATATGAAAAGACCAATTTACTAGCGGATCGATTTGTCAATTCTTTCCAAGAAGACGATGGATCCTGCCCATCCTTCACGGGATCTAACGTAGAGAGAATGGGGGATTTCCCATGGTTTGAAGCCACGAAGCTCTATGAGCTTATCATGAAATGGCCCCAATCCTAATCTGTGACACCTGACTTTTTACCAATTTTCTTCATTCAAAAGTTAGGTTATCTATTATGTGGTCCTCTTGCATTCATTTTCAATCAATCACTTATGCATGGTGAGGTTCCTCTACGATGGAAACACTCTTTTGTCACTCCCATTCTAAAAAAGGAGCCGTCCTGTAATCCCGATAACTATCGTCCTGTGAGTATAACTTCTCTCTTGTGCAGACTTTTTGAGAAAGTTTTGAAACATCACATAATGGAATACCTATAAAATCGGAAAATCATAACTGAGCATCAGCATGGGTTCATTAGTGGTAGATCAGTAGAAACAAACCTGCTCGAGTGTTTGGACGATTGGACAGTTGCACTCGACAACAAACTTGGCTGTGATGTAGTTTTCTTCTATTTTGCAAAAGCCTTTGATCGTGTATCACACAAAAAGTTGTTATTCAAATTAGAGAAATTGCAGTTCCACCCTGTTGTCATCAAATGGATAGCTGAGTATCTCAGCGACAGAACTTTCCAAGTAAGGCTAGGGGAGATCTATTCTGATACCAAGGCCATTGCAAGTGGAGTACCTCAGGGAGATGTCTTGTCATCAATTCTTTTCATCATTTTTACGGCTGACTTACCCGAATCCGTTCAAGGTCTAGGGGTCAAAGTAAAAATGTACGCAGATGATGTCAAAATGTATAATGTCATTTCTGATGCAGAGGATTCCGTCAACCTTCAAAACTCCATAGATTCGCTTGTGAAATGGACTGAAAAATGGCAGTTGCCTTTGTCTCCACAAAAGACTACTTACTACTTTTATGCAGCTAAAATCTCACCCACGCTCAACTGTTACTTCGTACTCAGTGGATGGCGTAACCATTTCTGCTGTTGATTCCGTGAAAGATCTTGGTTTTCATTATAATGACAAGCTTGATTTCACTGCGCATATCAAAGTTCGGTGTAATCAAGCTAAACTGAGAACGTTTCACATTTTTAAAGGTCTTTGCAGCAGAAACAAGTCTGTTCTACATCGGGCATACAAAACGTATGTTCGCCCACTCGTAGAAGCCAGTGTTACTGTATTCAATCCTTCATTGAAGAGAGACATTCATGCTATTGAAAAAGTACAAAACAATTTTACACGTAAACTTCTCACACGAGTAGGTGGATTTTTGTACGAAAAAATCCCAAGCGCCTCTATAAGGAATAGATACTTGAATCTGCCTTCGCTCAGGTCCCGGCGTAGAGTATTTGACGTATGCAAGGTTCATAACTGGATTTACAACCATAAAATGCTAAACATGAAGCGTCTGTTCAATTTAAATTACTCTCTGACGAGAGGAAACTCGTTCAAAATTGTTTTACGCGGACCAAGTACCAGTTTGTATGCCAACTCCTTCAAATACAGAGCTGGCAGGTCATACTCCGACATCACAAAAAATATGCCTCCAGGGCTGACATTGAGTCAATTTAAAGCACGTGCTAAAAAGATCCTGTTGGATTTTGAATCCTAGTTTTTCGAGATGAGCCGCTGCTTCTGCTTTCATGGTTATGAGCATATGTTGGAGCATTTCTGTTACAGTTGATCCTCGTTATAATTTTTTTCTCACATTTGCCTTTAGCCGATGTAATAAACTTATAAACTTATAATTAGAGCTGCAAGTTGAAGCTCGGTGTGTGGGAAAGGGGGGGGACTGTTGTATCGCACTTGACCACGCCCATTTTTCCGTGCCGCAAAGACTCTCCTGATTTTGGCAGGGGAGGGAAACTCCGGGTAGGTGCTCAAATTTAGTGCGGCACAGTAAAATGGGCGTGGCCAAGTCCATCGCGCCATAGTGCCCCCCCCTTCCCACATAGCACCTAAAGCTCGATGCTTTAAGGGTTGGAGCTGCAAGTTCCAGGCTACTGCTTCAGGTACGAATCAGCAAGCTTCAAGCTCTCGTGAACATCCTAGAAGCTTGAAGCACGCTGCTACATGACTGAAATAGCAAGCTCGGATCCCAGAGCTTAAAGGCAGTGTTCACGATAGATTTAACTTCCGAAATCTCCACGGTTTACGAAGGGTCTGGTGCCCTATATAGCAAGGCATGCTTAAAAAGGACACGAAAGAAGCGTTTTTGAGCAAAAATAGGCCCTCTCTTGTTTACGTTGATTTTTGAGCGTGGAGGAATTGACCGCTAGAAAGATGATACCTATCAGTGCAATGAAGCAAACAGCTTTTTTATCAGCACTTCCTTCACTTGATCATTCCTATAATCTGAGTCTTCATTTGTTCCTTTCAAGGGGCGGATCTGGGGCACGGGGCGTGTCTGGGGCACCAAAACGCTTGTTTGCAGCCGTCATTTTGCAGCTCCTGGCTCGTTTTCTACCGCTCTTTCGACAATGGGAGCCTAGGATCCTTCTCGCCTATCATTTCACTGTGGAAAGTCAACGAGGATGATCATCGTGAACGCTGCCTTTAATACAAGAAGCAGTGGGCTTAAGCTTGCTTCAAAAATATTGCATGTCGCTCCCTCTAATTTTCGGATAATCGGATTTCGGTTTCGGTAAACGCTTTTTTTCCAGTGATTCGGACTTCGGTTCGATTCGGGTTTGGAGCTTTTTCGGTGAATCGGATTTCGGTTCTATTCGGGTTTGGCGTTTTTTCGGTGATTCGGATTTTGATTCGGTTCGGATTTGGCGCTTTTTTGGCGACTCGGATCCGGATACTCGATTCGGATAACATGCCGGATACGATTGAAAAAAAAACTGTTGAAGGCGGATCATCCACACTTATGTAACATACGGTCAAAATTGAGAACTTTTTCCTTTGCGCCCCTTAAATCTTTCAATGCTTTCATTTGAATGTTGGAGCTTAACCCGTCCTGGGGTTTCAAGCTCCCCGGAAGACTTCGCCCAAAAGATGGCGCGCATCACCGTAAGTGAGCGATACGTAGCAGTGTAGACGAATAATAGAACCTTCTCACTGAATGGAGCCTAAAAAGCGTAGTTTTTTTTGAGAGCAGACGCTTGTGGAGGTAGCCACGGACAGCGGAAGGCGTTGGAGGCAGATCAAATTTTCCTATTATCGACAAAAAGTTGTCTTTTGTTTTTTGAGTTTACTCGTAAAGTTTTCGCCTCGGTAGGCAATTAAGGTTCAAAATGAAATCTGAAAAGTCTACGGTGAGAATCTGAAGACTAAAATATGATCAGCCTTGAACGCTCAACGTGGCCGACCGCTCTCGTCTACACCGGGTACATCCTTCACTCCTTTCTCGAGCAGAGGCTTTACACTGATTCGATTCGATGGGACAGCTACATACACTGAATAAGTTTTGAAACTGCATCTTCGGATTTTTCGGGAGAGAGGATTCCAAATTGTGGAATGACCATAGTCAATCTGTGTGGTCTGAATAATAATTAATTCATTGACTGAAACCATAAGGGGTCTGCAGAGTCCAAGTTGCGGCGTTGCTCGCAGCGACGAGCAACGCTGGGTGATGCAATATCGATCACTTTCAGCGACGGGGGCGACCGACGCGGCGTAAAGGGCGACGAGGGGGCACCGCAGAGTGCCCTGACGACGCGACGGCCCTGCATCGCTGCCAGCGAACGACAACCGACGCTGCGACGATAATGTTTCGAAACATTTTTGTCGCCGTGTCAAGGCTGACGCTCGGCGACTACTCGCCGGTCTCTGCAACTCTGCAGACCCCTATAGGCTATCGAATGCGGGCTGCAGGGTCGGCATTAAGAATCGAGGTAGCGTGCGCCAAAACTAGCGCAAACGCGCTATGGGGACGGCATAGCGCGATCTGCAATCAAGAACTCTGCAGGCGCGCGCTTGTTTTAGCCCAAACGAGCTTGGCATAGCCCAACCGCGCTTGGCATAGCCTAAACGCGCTTGGCATTGACCAAACGCACTTGACATAGCCTAACCGCGCCTGGCATAGCCCAAACGCGCTTGGCATAGCCCAAACGCGCTTGGCATAGCCTAAACGCGCTATCATGGAGATCTTAGCGCTGTTTGATATCAAGTACTTGCAAGGCGCGCTACGGGAAGCGCGACAGACCTTCTGAAACCGCGCTACCTCTAGCGCTCTATACGAAGCGCGCTACCAGTGGCGCGCGAACGACTCCACGTAGTTTTCCACTCCAAACATCCTTTCCCATCTTTGAAACGCTTAATACCCTGTCGTTTGTGTGAGAAGAAAGCTCCCTATTCGGGTTTTTCTTTGAATTATTCCGCTTGAATGGCTTGTTTTGAACAACGATTAAATAACTTGTGAATCCGAAGTGTGAGAATATTAATGAAACGATGATGGCATTAGAATGTGCCTCACTAGGTCCTGCTCCAGATTTCCTGCTAGTAAAAAAAACAGTGCGTTGGCAGTTGCAGGTGTGCAATAGTACACAAACAATCCGAGCTAAAAACTCGCTTAGGCTTCGAAAGATTTAAAAAACGAGCTTTTTCTTAGCTTTTGGAAACATCCGTTACCAAAACGCAACTTTCGGGGTGTTCCAAAACAATGTTTTTCAGATTTGGCTTTCTAGAGATTGTTTCGGGTGCTGGTACGGGGCTTTTCTCTGACAAGGGGACTACTTTTAGTAAGCCTGGGGCGGCATTAAGAAACCCGGTAGCGCGCGCCAGAAGAAGCGCCGTTGTGCTGGCGCTAGAAGAGGCCCATAGCGCGCGCCTGCTTGCCTACTATCAAGAACCGGAAGGCTAGCCCGCGCCAATGCCAAGCGCGCGTTTTCCCTTGGTGCATTGATCAGCCTTGTACCATAGGAAACGTTTGCTTACATTTAAACTGTGTTATTACCAACAAAATTCTCAAGAAAGACGGTTTTTCGATTGCTGACGAATACGCGTTCGATCAACCACGATCACGGCAACGAAAAAAGGATTAGCACCACCTTTGCGAACTGTTTTTTGCTTATCAATTGCTTGAAATTTCTGCAAAATCATCTTTAGAGTGTTGTAGGAGTGTTACAGTACATGAATAGTCCCTGCTCATAACTTTCTTAGTGCCTCGGGGGATTCTAAAAAGGGCGTGTTTATAGCTTCACCCACGTGTAAATCTTTTTTCCGAGGTGTTCTCGAAATTCATCAGGAAATTATCGAGATGTTCAAAAAACTTTTCTGAATTCCGCTCAAAAGTTCCAATTGGGGTAATCTTGGGCGCTGATCACGAATCGGGGATCCTTCTGTTGCTAGTCTGGGGGTTACTGTAAGTTGCGGTAGGCATAATGCCTACTAAGTTGGGCACGTATCCTAGTATTTCGAGCAATGACAAGTTATCCTCAAATCTGTGTTTGACGTCCCACTTCTACAAGGAATTTTCGAGCCCAATCTGAGACTTCGACCGAGCTTTCGTATACCCACCGTTAAGCCAAGAAAAATGGATAAACGAACTGATTCGTGTTAAGTAGCTTGAAAACTCCTTTGAAGAGGTTTGCGGCAATATAATCGTAGCATCGCTAAAAGTTGTGTTTGGCTAGCGAAATGTTCCTCACAAGGGAACTACTTTTAGTCAGCCTGGCCATTCCGTATAAAATGTGCTTCTCTAGAACAGTTCTTGGCGTAGAGTCCAATTATGGTCTTCGCAGCTGCCTAAAAACACTGTAAAAAAGTTATTCGCGTTTTTCAAAGTGCGGCGGCAAGGTAGGGGTTCACCCCCCCCCCCGCGAAAAGTTTAGGGTGTTTTGAAAAAAAAAACTCGGATTCGGCTCAGAGTTTGTATGTAGGGGTAATCTTAGGTGTTGAACACGAATCTCGAGTCCGTTTGTCGCGATTCTGAAGTTTACTGTAGTTTACGGTAGGAATCATGCCATTTGGGAGCAAAACCTACCTCAATTATTCGAAAGTCGACAAATGGTCATTGATTTCGTATTCATCACCCCAAATAACCCCCACATAGGAACTCTGAGACAAATCCGAGACTCTGAAGAAACTACCGTATACCCACCGTAATCTACCGTAATCTGTCAAAAAGCGGTAAACGAACCTCGGATTGGTGATCAGCGGCCCAAATAACCCACCTCGTAAGATTGCAAGTGAAATCTGGAAATTTTTAAAAACGCTTCAAGAGCCTTCTAACTGGTATAAATAAACGCCCAACCGCGAATCCGTACAAGTCCAAAAAGGTATCAGCCTGTGCGAAGTTTGGAAAATGTGCCTTCACACAAAATTGCCCAGGGTGTAGTTTCGGGAGCTGAACACAATTATGAGGTCCCTTACAGATTCTCCAAAGACTAATGCTTGTTCCGGAAGGTACACTAGGTACGGGAATCTCGCGGAAAACGCTTGAAACATTTTTCAGAGAGGCTTCAGGCAGCTGCGAAGACAGATCGTATTCTACGCTGGAAGCGGTAAGAAACGTATATTTCATCTAAAAGACAGGCTGAATGAAAGTAGTTCCCTTGTCAGATAAAAACCCCGTATCAGACCCCGAAACAATCTCTAGAAAGCCAAATCCGAAAAACATTGTTTTGGAACACCCCGAAGGTCGCCTTTCGGTTACGGATTTTTCCAAAAGCTTAGAAAAAGCTCGTTTTTTGAATCCTCCGAAGCATAAGCGAGTTTCGAGATCGGATTGTTTATGTACTGTTGCACACTTGCAACTGTCAAAGCACTGTTTTTTTACTAGCAGAAAATCTGGAGCAGGACCTAATGAGGCACACTCTAATGCCACAATCGTTTCATTAATATTCTCACACTTCGGATTCACAAGTTATTTAATCGCTGTTCAAAACGAGCCATTGAAGCGGAGTAATTCAAAAAAACCTGAATAGGAGACATAAGAAAAGAATATTGTTTTCTTCTCACACAAACGACAGGGTATTAAGCGTTTGAAAGATTGAAAAAGATGTTTAGAAGGGAAAACGACGTGGAGTCGTTCGCGCGCCACTGATAGCGCGCTTCGTGTAGAGCGCTAGCGGTGGCGCGGTTTCAGAGGGTCTGCCGCGCTTCCCGTAGCGCGCCTTGCAAGTACTTGATATCAAACAGCGCTAAGATCTCCATGATAGCGCGTTTGGACCATGCCAAGCGCCTTTAGGCTATGGCAAGCGCGTTTTGGCTATGCTAGGCGCGTTTAGGCTATTCCAAGCGCGTTTGGGCTATGCCAAGCGCGTTTGGGCTAAGACAAGCGCGCGCCTGCACAGTTCTTGATTGCAGATTGCGCTATGCCGTCCCCATAGCGCATTTGCGCTAGTTTTGGCGCGCTACCTCGATTCTTAATGCCGCCCCTGGCCATTCCGGATGAAATATACGTTTCTAACTGTTTTCAGCGTAGAATACGATTTTGGTCTTCGCAGCTGCCTAAAGCCTCTCTGAAAAATGTTATAAGCGTTTTCGCCGGATTTCCGTACCTATTGTTCCTTCCGAAACAAGCATTAGCCTTTGAAGAATCTGAAGGGACCTCATAATCGTGTTCAGCTCCCAAAACTACCCCCTGAGCGAATTTCGTGTGAGGGCACTTTTTCCGAATTTCGCACAGACTGATACTTTTTTGGACTTGTACGGGTTTTCGGTTGGGCGGTCATTTATACCAATTAGAAAGCTCTTGAAGCGTTTTTAAAAATTTCCAGATTTGACTTGAAATCTTACGAGGTGGGTTATTTGGGCCGCTGATCACCAATCCGAGGTTCGTTTATCGATTTTTGACAGATTACGGTAGATTACGGTGGGTATACGATAGTTCAGTCAGAGCCTCAGATTTTACTCAAAATTTTTGAGCGGGGTTATTTGGGGTGATGAATACGAACTCAATGACCATTTTTCGACTTTCGAATAATTGAGGTAGGCTTTGCCCCCAAATGGCATGATACCCACCATAACCTACAGTTAACCTCAGAATCGCGACAAACGAACTCGAGATTCGTGTTCAACACCGAAGATTACCCCTACATACAAGTTCTGAACCGAATCCGAGTTTTTTTTTTCAAAACACCCTTAACTTTTCATGGGGGGTGAAGCCCCTACCTTGCCGCCGGACTTTAAAAAACGCGTATAATTTTTTAATGTGTTTTTGAGCAGCTGCGAAGGCCATAATTAGACTCTACGCCAAGAACTGTTCTAGAAAATATAGTTGTACAATTTCGAAAAAAATGTCGAACGAACGAAAATCGAAAAAAAAAATCGAAATTTCGGAGGTCGCACGAACGAAATTCGAAACTAATCGAAATTTCGATTTTATTTCGAAATTTCGTATTTTTTCGAAATTCGTCGAAAATTTCGAACTTTTTTCGGAATCTGTCGGGAATTTCGAATTTTTTTTCGAAAATTGAAAGTATTCCGAACGAACGAATTTCGAAAAAATTTCGGAAAATCGGATTTCGAACAAACGAAAATTGAAAATTTTTCGAACGAACGGAATCTGAAAAAATTTCGTTCGACGAATTTTCGAACGAACGAAAACTAACGAAAAAAATTTCGAAAAATCTTTCGAAAATTTTTCGAAATTTTCGTTCGTGTACAGCTATACTTGAAAAGCACATTTTAAACGGAATGGCCGGGCCGACTAAAAGTAGTTCCCTTATGAGGAAAATATTGCTAGCCAAACACGACTTTTAGCGATGCAACGATACTATTGCCTCAAACCTCTTCAAAGGAGGTTTCGAGCTACTCAACACGAATCAGATCGTTTATCGATTTTTCAGGCTTAACGGTGGGTATACGAAAGCTTGGTCGAAGTTTCAGATTGGGCTCGAAAATTCCTTGTAGAAGTGCGACGCCAGACACAGATTTGAGAATAACTTGTCCATGCGCGAAATCGCTCCAGCCGCGAAGCGGCTGGAGAGGTTTGGTTTTGCCTGGCACTTGTGATCCTTTAGATTTTGGTAAAGTAGTTAATAAAACCTGTAAAACAATACTAAGATAGGTGCTCAACTTAGTAGGCATTATGCCTACCGCAACTTACAGTAACCCCCAGACTAGCAACAGAAGGATCCCCGATTCGTGGTCAGCGCCCGAGATCACCCCAATTGGAACTTTTGAGCCGAATTCAGAAAAGTTTTTTGAACATCTCGAAAATTTCCTGATGAATTTCGAAAATACCTCGGAAAAAAGATTTACACGTGGGTGAAGCTATAAACACGCCCTTTTTAGAATCCCCCGAGGCACTAGGAAAATTATGAGCAGGGACTATTCATGTACTGTAACACTCCTACATCACTCTAAAGATGATTTTGCAGAAATTTCAAGCAAGTGATAAGCAAAAAACAGTTCGCAAAGGTGGTGCTAATCCTTTTTCGGTCGCCGTATTCGTGGTTGATTGAACGCGTATTCGTGAACAACTGAAAACAGTCTTCCTTGAGAATTTTGTTGGTAATAGCACAGTTTAAATGTAGGCAAACGTTTCCTATGGTACAAGGCTGATCAATGCACCAAGGGAAAACGCGCGCTTGGCATTGGCGCGGGCTAGCCTTCCGGTTCTTGATAGTAGGCAAGGAGGCGCGCGCTATGGGCCTCTTCTAGCGCCAGCACAACCGCGCTAGTTCTGGCGCGCTCTACCGGGTTTCTTAATGCCGCCCCAGGGAATGAGCAGCGACGAAACATGAGAATGGGACAACCCATAATTTTTTTGCTCTCTCTCGTTTTCTGCTTTTTTTGGTAATTTTTCTTTCGTTTCCGGTCCCGAAAATCTTGAAAAAGATTTCCGCTCGGCCCTGGTTATACCTCACTTCAAAATTGACGGAAAGGTCTCTCAATAAATTTTTTTTGTCTGTGTGGAGCGAATACAGTGTCAATTATTTATTTATTCAAGATGCGAGGAATCTGCGTAAAAAACAACGCAGTGAATTTAAATAACTCAGTACTCGATGGGTAAAATTTAAAACACGCAAAAATTATTTCAACAGTAAAAGGGGAGACGCTTTAGTGAACGCAATGAGCATGAAACGTGAAAGAGGGGGGTTATATAGAACACGTTCAAGACAGTGTGCTACTCCGGCTTGGAAGCATTCAAGGACACACTCAGAATGCCCATCAAATGAAAAAGCCTTCCTGACTTCGGTATTTTTGCCGCAAAATGGGTACATCCTTCTGCTGGATTCCCCATCGGCCACAGCTCGAAACATGACTGATTTCATCCATCATGACCGTCTGATCAGTTTATGACGAGGGTATTAAAGGAGGAAATATGCAATTTTTAGAGTTAGAGCCACTATTTTGTAACACTATTGCATAGACAGTGTCCAGACCGGTCCACTGAGCCTACCATAAAGTTGCTCGACCGACAAGAAGTTGCACAAGTGCTGCGCCTCACCTTGCGCAGCACTTGTGCAACCAGCGTTTTGTCGGGGTCATAAACCAGGGCTTCCGGAACTTTGAAGCAGTGCTATTAGCAGTACTAATAATTATTTTGTACCTTTCACCTCAGGTAAATGTCGTCACCTTGTCGCTATCATGATCGACAGTCATGACATTTAGTACAAGTCGTGGCGGGACCAGCATCGGAGCGATGTCATTGGCCGTCGTAGGAATAGTTGTCCCGTTTCCGTCGCAGCTACGTGTCGCGGAGCGCTGACATACTGCAAATCTGCCTATGCCTGTCCTTGCCACTGTTGCTGTCGCACTGAGAATTAGACCTATGGTATGCTTTGTCGCTGTAATGAGCGACAGGCATGCAATCTAACACAAATCGTGGCGGGACCCGCATCGGAGTCACGGCAACGGTCGTCGTAGGAACAGCTGTCGCGTGTGGGTCGCAGCGACGTGTCGCAGAGGGCTGACATACTGCAAATGTGCCAAAGCCTGTCGCTACCACTGTCGCTGTGCAGTGCACTGCGACAGCGACAGATTTAGGGGTATGGTATACTTTGTCGCTGTAATGAGCGACAGGCATGCAATCTAACACAAATCGCGGCGGGACCCGCATCGAAGCAACGACAACGGCCGTCGTAGGAACAGGTGTCGCGTGTGGGTCGCAGCGACGTGTCGCGGAGGGCTGACATACTGCAAATGTGCCATAGCCTGTCGCTACCACTGTCGCTGTGCAGTGCACTACGACAGCGACGGATTTAGGGGTAGTGTGCGGGACCCATTTGGGTCCCACACACTTTCTACGGCGTCCTGCGAACTCTCATTTGGGTCCCACACACTTTCTACGGCGTCCTGAGCACTCTCATTCGGGTCCCACACACTTTCTATGGCGTCCGGCGCACTGTTATTTGGGTCCCACACACTTTCTACGGCGTCCTGAGCACTCTCATTTGGGTCCCACACACTTTCTATGGCGTCCGGCGTACTGTTATTTGGGTCCCACACACTTTCTACGGCGTCCTGAGCACTCTCATTCGGGTCCCACACACTTTCTATGGCGTCCGGCGCACTGTTATTTGGGTCCCACACACTTTCTACGGCGTTTCGCGCACTCTCATTTGGGTCCCACACACTTTCTACGGCGTCCGACGCATTGTTATTTGGGTCCCACACACTTTCTACGGCGTCCTGAGCACTCTCATTTGGGTCCCACACACTTTCTATGGCGTCCGGCGTACTGTTATTTGGGTCCCACACACTTTCTACGGCGTCCTGCGCACTCTCATTTGGGTCCCACACACTTTCTACGGCGTCCGACGCATTGTTATTTGGGTCCCACACACTTTCTACGGCGTCCTGAGCACTCTCATTTGGGTCCCACACACTTTCTATGGCGTCCGGCGCACTGTTATTTGGGTCCCACACACTTTCTACGGCGTCCTGCGCACTCTCATGTGGGTCCCACACACTTTCTACGGCGTCCGACGCATTGTTATTTGGGTCCCACACACTTTCTACGGCGTCCTGCGCACTCTCATTTGGGTCCCACACACTTTCTACGGCGTCCGGCGCACTGTTATTTGGGTACTACACACTTTCTACGGCGTTCTGCGCACACCCATTTGGGTCCCGCACACTTTCTACGGCGTCCTGCGAACTCTCATTTGGGTCCCACACATTTTCTACGGCGTCCGGAGGACTTTCATTTGGGTCCCACACATTTTCTACGGCGTCCGGCGCACTGTTATTTGGGTACTACACACTTTCTACGGCGTTCTGCGCACACCCATTTGGGTCCCACACACTTTCTACGGCGTCCGACGCATTGTTATTGGGGTCCCACACACTTTCTACGGCGTCCGGAGCACTTTCATTTGGGTCCCACACATTTTCTACGGCGTCCGGCGCACTGTTATTTGGGTCCCACACACTTTCTACGGCGTCCTGCGCACTCTCATTTGGGTCCCACACACTTTCTACGGCGTCCGGCGCATTGTTATTTGGGTCCCACACACTTTCTACGGCGTCCTGAGCACTCTCATTTGGGTCCCACACACTTTCTATGGCGTCCGGCGCACTGTTATTTGGGTCCCACACACTTTCTACGGCGTCCTGCGCACTCTCATGTGGGTCCCACACACTTTCTACGGCGTCCTGCGAACTCTCATTTGGGTCCCACACACTTTCTTCGGCGTCCTGAGCACTCTCATTCGGGTCCCACACACTTTCTATGGCGTCCGGCGCACTGTTATTTGGGTCCCACACACTTTCTACGGCGTCCTGCGCACTCTCATTTGGGTCCCACACACTTTCTACGGCGTTCTGCGCACACCCATTTGGGTCCCGCACACTTTCTACGGCGTCCTGAGCACTCTCATTTGGGTCCCACACACTTTCTACGGCGTCCGACGCATTGTTATTTGGGTCCCACACACTTTCAACGGCGTCCTGCGCACTCTCATGTGGGTCCCACACACTTTCTACGGCGTCCGACGCATTGTTATTGGGGTCCCACACACTTTCTACGGCGTCCTGCGCACTCTCATTTGGGTCCCACACACTTTCTATGGCGTCCGGCGCACTGTTATTTGGGTCCCACACACTTTCTACGGCGTTTCGCGCACTCTCATTTGGGTCCCACACACTTTCTACGGCGTCCGACGCATTGTTATTTGGGTCCCACACACTTTCTACGGCGTCCTGAGCACTCTCATTTGGGTCCCACACACTTTCTATGGCGTCCGGCGCACTGTTATTTGGGTCCCACACACTTTCTACGGCGTCCTGCGCACTCTCATTTGGGTCCCACACACTTTCTACGGCGTCCGACGCATTGTTATTTGGGCCCACACATTTTCTACGGCGTCCGGAGCACTTTCATTTGGGTACTACACACTTTCTACGGCGTTCTGCGCACACCCATTTGGGTCCCGCACACTTTCTACGGCGTCCTGCGAACTCTCATTTGGGTCCCACACACTTTCTACGGCGTCCGGCGCACTGTTATTTGGGTCCCACACACTTTCTACGGCGTCCGGCGCACTGTTATTTGGGTCCCACACACTTTCTACGGCGTCCTGAGCACTCTCATTTGGGTCCCACACACTTTCTACGGCGTCCTGCGAACTCTCATTTGGGTCCCACACACTTTCTACGGCGTCCTGAGCACTCTCATTTGGGTCCCACACACTTTCTATGGCGTCCGGCGCACTGTTATTTGGGTCCCACACACTTTCTACGGCGTCCTGCGCACTCTCATTTGGGTCCCACACACTTTCTACGGCGTCCGACGCATTGTTATTTGGGTCCCACACACTTTCTACGGCGTCCTGAGCACTCTCATTTGGGTCCCACACACTTTCTACGGCGTCCGGCGCACTGTTATTTGGGTCCCACACACTTTCTACGGCGTTCTGCGCACACCCATTTGGGTCCCGCACACTTTCTACGGCGTCCTGCGAACTCTCATTTGGGTCCCACACACTTTCTACGGCGTCCTGAGCACTATCATTTGGGTCCCACACACTTTCTATGGCGTCCGGCGCACTGTTATTTGGGTCCCACACACTTTCTACGGCGTCCTGCGCACTCTCATTTGGGTCCCACACACTTTCTACGGCGTTCTGCGCACACCCATTTGGGTCCCGCACACTTTCTACGGCGTCCTGAGCACTCTCATTTGGGTCCCACACACTTTCTACGGCGTCCGACGCATTGTTATTTGGGTCCCACACACTTTCTACGGCTTCCTGCGCACTCTCATTTGGGTCCCACACACTTTCTACGGCGTCCGGCGCACTGTTATTTGGGTCCCACACACTTTCTACGGCGTCCTGCGCACTCTCATTTGGGTCCCACACACTTTCTACGGCGTCCGACGCATTGTTATTTGGGTCCCACACACTTTCTACGGCGTCCTGCGCACTCTCATTTGGGTCCCACACACTTTCTACGGCGTCCGACGCATTGTTATTTGGGTCCCACACACTTTCTACGGCGTCCTGAGCACTCTCATTTGGGTCCCACACACTTTCTATGGCGTCCGGCGCACTGTTATTTGGGTCCCACACACTTTCTACGGCGTCCTGCGCACTCTCATTTGGGTCCCACACACTTTCTACGGCGTCCGACGCATTGTTATTTGGGTCCCACACACTTTCTACGGCGTCCGGCGCACTGTTATTTGGGTACTACACACTTTCTACGGCGTTCTGCGCACACCCATTTGGGTCCCGCACACTTTCTACGGCGTCCTGCGAACTCTCATTTGGGTCCCACACACTTTCTATGGCGTCCGGCGCACTGTTATTTGGGTCCCACACACTTTCTACGGCGTCCGGCGCATTGTTATTTGGGTTCCACACACTTTCTACGGCGTCCTGAGCACTCTCATTTGGGTCCCACATACTTTCTACGGCGTCCTGCGCACTCTCATTTGGGTCCCACACACTTTCTACGGCGTCCGGCGCACTGTTATTTGGGTCCCACACACTTTCTATGGCGTCCGGCGCACTGTTATTTGGGTCCCACACACTTTCTACGGCGTCCTGCGCACTCTCATTTGGGTCCCACACACTTTCTACGGCGTCCGGCGCACTGTTATTTGGGTCCCACACACTTTCTACGGCGTCCTGAGCACTCTCATTTGGGTCCCACACACTTTCTATGGCGTCCGGCGCACTGTTATTTGGGTCCCACACACTTTCTACGGCGTTCTGCGCACACCCATTTGGGTCCCGCACACTTTCTACGGCGTCCTGCGAACTCTCATTTGGGTCCCACACACTTTCTACGGCGTCCTGAGCACTATCATTTGGGTCCCACACACTTTCTACGGCGTCCGGCGCACTGTTATTTGGGTCCCACACACTTTCTACGGCGTCCTGCGCACTCTCATTTGGGTCCCACACATTTTCCACGGCGTCCGGCGCACTGTTATTTGGGTACTACACATTTTCTACGGCGTTCTGCGCACACCCATTTGGGTCCCACACACTTTCTACGGCGTCCGACGCATTGTTATTTGGGTCCCACACACTTTCTACGGCGTCCTGCGCACTCTCATTTGGGTCCCACACACTTTCTACGGCGTCCGGCGCACTGTTATTTGGGTCCCACACACTTTCTACGGCGTCCTGAGCACTCTCATTTGGGTCCCACACACTTTCTACGGCGTCCGACGCATTGTTATTTGGGTCCCACACACTTTCTACGGCGTCCTGAGCACTCTCATTTGGGTCCCACACATTTTCTACGGCGTCCGGCGCACTGTTATTTGGGTACTACACACTTTCTACGGCGTCCTGCGAACTCTCATTTGGGTCCCACACACTTTCTACGGCGTCCTGAGCACTCTCATTTGGGTCCCACACACTTTCTATGGCGTCCGGCGCACTGTTATTTGGGTCCCACACACTTTCTACGGCGTCCTGCGCACTCTCATTTGGGTCCCACACACTTTCTACGGCGTCCGACGCATTGTTATTTGGGTCCCACACACTTTCTACGGCGTCCTGAGCACTCTCATTTGGGTCCCACACACTTTCTACGGCGTCCGGCGCACTGTTATTTGGGTCCCACACACTTTCTACGGCGTCCTGCGCACTCTCATTTGGGTCCCACACACTTTCTACGGCGTCCGACGCATTGTTATTTGGGTCCCACACATTTTATACGGCGTCCGGAGCACTCTCATTTGGGTCCCACACACTTTCTACGGCGTCCGGCGCACTGTTATTTGGGTACCACACACTTTCTACGGCGTTCTGCGCACACCCATTTGGGTCCCGCACACTTTCTACGGCGTCCTGCGAACTCTCATGTGGGTACCACACACTTTCTACGGCGTCCGACGCATTGTTATTTGGGCCCACACATTTTCTACGGCGTCCGGAGCACTTTCATTTGGGTCCCACACATTTTCTACGGCGTCCGGCGCACTGTTATTTGGGTACTACACACTTTCTACGGCGTTCTGCGCACACCCATTTGGGTCCCGCACACTTTCTACGGCGTCCTGAGCACTCTCATTTGGGTCCCACACATTTTCTACGGCGTCCGGCGCACTGTTATTTGGGTACTACACACTTTCTACGGCGTTCTGCGCACACCCATTTGGGTCCCGCACACTTTCTACGGCGTCCTGAGCACTCTCATTTGGGTCCCACACACTTTCTACGGCGTCCTGCGAACTCTCATTTGGGTCCCACACATTTTCTACGGCGTCCGGCGCACTGTTATTTGGGTACTACACACTTTCTACGGCGTTCTGCGCACACCCATTTGGGTCCCGCACACTTTCTACGGCGTCCTGCGAACTCTCATTTGGGTCCCACACACTTTCTTCGGCGTCCTGAGTACTCTCATTTGGGTCCCACACACTTTCTATGGCGTCCGGCGCACTGTTATTTGGGTCCCACACACTTTCTACGGCGTCCGGCGCATTGTTATTTGGGTCCCACATACTTTCTACGGCGTCCTGAGCACTCTCATTTGGGTCCCACATACTTTCTACGGCGTCCGACGCATTGTTATTTGGGTCCCACACACTTTCTACGGCGTCCTGAGCACTCTCATTTGGGTCCCACACACTTTCTACGGCGTCCGACGCATTGTTATTTGGGTCCCACACACTTTCTACGGCGTCCTGAGCACTCTCATTTGGGTCCCACACACTTTCTATGGCGTCCGGCGCACTGTTATTTGGGTCCCACACACTTTCTACGGCGTCCTGCGCACTCTCATTTGGGTCCCACACACTTTCTACGGCGTCCGACGCACTGTTATTTGGGTCCCACACACTTTCTACGGCGTTCTGGTCCCACACATTTTCTACGGCGTCCGGCGCACTGTTCTTTGGGTCCCACACACTTTCTACGGCGTCCGACGCATTGTTATTTGGGTCCCACACACTTTCTACGGCGTCCTGAGCACTCTCATTTGGGTCCCACACACTTTCTACGGCGTCCGGCGCACTGTTATTTGGGTCCCACACACTTTCTACGGCGTCCTGCGCACTCTCATTTGGGTCCCACACACTTTCTACGGCGTCCGACGCATTGTTATTTGGGTCCCACACATTTTCTACGGCGTCCGGAGCACTTTCATTTGGGTCCCACACATTTTCTATGGCGTCCGGCGCACTGTTATTTGGGTACCACACACTTTCTACGGCGTCCGACGCATTGTTATTTGGGTCCCACACACTTTCTACGGCGTCCTGAGCACTCTCATTTGGGTCCCACACACTTTCTACGGCGTCCGGCGCATTGTTATTTGGGTCCCACACACTTTCTACGGCGTCCTGAGCACTCTCATTTGGGTCCCACATACTTTCTACGGCGTCTTCTACGGCGTCCGACGCATTGTTATTTGGGTCCCACACATTTTCTACGGCGTCCTGAGCACTCTCATTTGGGTCCCACACACTTTCTACGGCGTCCGACGCATTGTTATTTGGGTCCCACACACTTTCTACGGCGTCCTGCGCACTCTCATTTGGGTCCCACACACTTTCTACGGCGTCCGACGCATTGTTATTTGGGTCCCACACACTTTCTACGGCGTCCTGAGCACTCTCATTTGGGTCCCACACACTTTCTATGGCGTCCGGCGCACTGTTATTTGGGTCCCACACACTTTCTACGGCGTCCTGCGCACTCTCATTTGGGTCCCACACACTTTCTACGGCGTCCGACGCATTGTTATTTGGGTCCCACACACTTTCTACGGCGTCCTGAGCACTCTCATTTGGGTCCCACACACTTTCTATGGCGTCCGGCGCACTGTTATTTGGGTCCCACACACTTTCTACGGCGTCCTGCGCACTCTCATGTGGGTCCCACACACTTTCTACGGCGTCCGACGCATTGTTATTTGGGTCCCACACATTTTCTACGGCGTCCGGAGCACTTTCATTTGGGTCCCACACATTTTCTACGGCGTCCGGCGCACTGTTATTTGGGTACCACACACTTTCTACGGCGTTCTGCGCACACCCATTTGGGTCCCGCACACTTTCTACGGCGTCCTGCGAACTCTCATGTGGGTACCACACACTTTCTACGGCGTCCGACGCATTGTTATTTGGGTCCCACACATTTTATACGGCGTCCGGAGCACTCTCATTTGGGTCCCACACACTTTCTACGGCGTCCGGCGCACTGTTATTTGGGTACCACACACTTTCTACGGCGTTCTGCGCACACCCATTTGGGTCCCGCACACTTTCTACGGCGTCCTGAGCACTATCATTTGGGTCCCACACACTTTCTATGGCGTCCGGCGCACTGTTATTTGGGTCCCACACACTTTCTACGGCGTCCTGCGCACTCTCATTTGGGTCCCACACACTTTCTACGGCGTCCGACGCATTGTTATTTGGGTCCCACACACTTTCTACGGCGTCCTGAGCACTCTCATTTGGGTCCCACACACTTTCTATGGCGTCCGGCGTACTGTTATTTGGGTCCCACACACTTTCTACGGCGTCCTGCGAACTCTCATTTGGGTCCCACACACTTTCTACGGCGTCCTGAGCACTCTCATTCGGGTCCCACACACTTTCTATGGCGTCCGGCGCACTGTTATTTGGGTCCCACACACTTTCTACGGCGTTTCGCGCACTCTCATTTGGGTCCCACACACTTTCTACGGCGTCCGGCGCACTGTTATTTGGGTCCCACACACTTTCTACGGCGTCCTGAGCACTCTCATTTGGGTCCCACACACTTTCTATGGCGTCCGGCGCACTGTTATTTGGGTCCCACACACTTTCTACGGCGTCCTGCGCACTCTCATGTGGGTCCCACACACTTTCTATGGCGTCCGGCGCACTGTTATTTGGGTCCCACACACTTTCTACGGCGTCCTGCGCACTCTCATTTGGGTCCCACACACTTTCTACGGCGTCCTGCGCAGTCTCATTTGGGTCCCACACACTTTGTACGGCGTCCGGCGCTCTGTTATTCGGGTCCCACACACTTTCTACGGCGTCCTGCGCACTCTCATTTGGGTACCACACACTTTCTACGGCGTCCTGCGCACTCTCATTTGGGTCCCACACACTTTCTACGGCGTCCTGCGCTCTGTTATTTGGGTCCCACAAACTTTCTACGGCGTCCTGCGCACTCTCATTTGGGTCCCACACACTTTCTACGGCGTCCGACGCACTGTTATTTGGGTGCCACACACTTTCTACGGCGTCCTGCGCACTCTCATTTGGGTCCCACACACTTTCTATGGCGTCCGGCGCACTCTCACTTGGGTCCCACACACTTTCTACGGCGTCCGACGCACTGTTATTTGGGTGCCACACATTTTTTACGGCGTCCTGCGCACTCTCATTTGGGTCCCACACACTATCTACGGCGTCCGACGCTTTGTTATTTGGGTGCCACACACTTTATACGGCGTCCTGGGCACTCTCATTTGGGTCCCACACACTTTCTACGGCGTCCGGCGCATTGTTATTTGGGTCCCACACACTTTCTACGGCGTCCTGCGCACTCTCATGTGGGTACCACACACTTTCTACGGCGTCCGACGCATTGTTATTGGGGTCCCACACACTTTCTACGGCGTCCTGCGCACTCTCATTTGGGTCCCACACACTTTCTACGGCGTCCGGCGCACTGTTATTTGGGTACTACACACTTTCTACGGCGTCCTGCGCACTCTCATTTGGGTCCCACACACTTTCTACGGCGTCCTGAGCACTCTCATTTGGGTCCCACACACTTTCTACGGCGTCCGGCGCACTGTTATTTGGGTCCCACACACTTTCTACGGCGTCCTGCGCACTCTCATTTGGGTCCCACACACTTTCTACGGCGTCCTGCGCACTCTCATTTGGGTCCCACACACTTTCTACGGCGTCCGGCGCTCTGTTATTTGGGTCCCACACACTTTCTACGGCGTCCTGTGCACTCTCATTTGGGTCCCACACACTTTCAACGGCGTCCGGCGCACTGTTATTTGGGTCCCACACACTTTCTACGGCGTCCTGAGCACTCTCATTTGGGTCCCACACACTTTCTACGGCGTCCGGCGCACTGTTATTTGGGTCCCACACACTTTCTACGGCGTCCGGCGCACTGTTATTTGGGTCCCACACACTTTCTACGGCGTCCTGCGCACTCTCATTTGGGTCCCACACACTTTCTACGGCGTCCGACGCATTGTTATTTGGGTCCCACACACTTTCTACGGCGTCCTGAGCACTCTCATTTGGGTCCCACACACTTTCTACGGCGTCCGGCGCACTGTTATTTGGGTCCCACACACTTTCTACGGCGTCCTGAGCACTCTCATTTGGGTCCCACACACTTTCTACGGCGTTCTGGTCCCACACATTTTCTACGGCGTCCGGCGCACTGTTCTTTGGGTCCCACACACTTTCTACGGCGTCCGACGCATTGTTATTTGGGTCCCACACACTTTCTACGGCGTCCGGCGCACTGTTATTTGGGTCCCACACACTTTCTACGGCGTCCTGCGCACTCTCATTTGGGTCCCACACACTTTCTACGGCGTCCGACGCATTGTTATTTGGGTCCCACACACTTTCTACGGCGTCCTGCGCACTCTCATTTGGGTCCCACACACTTTCTACGGCGTCCGACGCATTGTTATTTGGGTCCCACACACTTTCTACGGCGTCCTGAGCACTCTCATTTGGGTCCCACACACTTTCTACGGCGTCCGGCGCACTGTTATTTGGGTCCCACACACTTTCTACGGCGTCCTGCGCACTCTCATGTGGGTCCCACACACTTTCTACGGCGTCCTGCGAACTCTCATTTGGCCCCACACACTTTCTACGGCGTCCGGCGCACTGTTATTTGGGTCCCACACACTTTCTACGGCGTCCTGCGCACTCTCGCTCGGGTCCCACACACTTTCTACGGCGTCCGGCGCACTGTTATTTGGGTCCCACACACTTTCTACGGCGTCCGGCGCACTCTCATTTGGGTGCCACACACTTTCTACGGCGTTCGACGCACTGTTATTTGGATCCCGCACACTTTCTACGGTGTCCTGCGCACTCTCATTTGGGTCCCACACACTTTCTACGGCGTCCTGCGCACTCTCATTTGGGTCCCACACACTTTCTACGGCGTCCGACGCATTGTTATTTGGGTCCCACACATTTTCTACGGCGTCCTGAGCACTCTCATTTGGGTCCCACACACTTTCTACGGCGTCCGACGCATTGTTATTTGGGTCCCACACACTTTCAACGGCGTCCTGCGCACTCTCATGTGGGTCCCACACACTTTCTACGGCGTCCTGCGCACTCTCATTTGGGTCCCACACACTTTCTACGGCGTCCGATGCACTGTTATTTGGGTCCCACACACTTTCTACGGCGTCCTGCGCACTCTCATGTGGGTCCCACACACTTTCTACGGCGTCCTGCGCACTCTCATTTGGGTCCCACACACTTTCTACGGCGTCCGACGCATTGTTATTTGGGTCCCACACACTTTCTACGGCGTCCGGAGCACTCTCATTTGGGTCCCACACACTTTCTACGGCGTCCGGCGCACTGTTATTTGGGTCCCACACACTTTCTACGGCGTCCTGCGCACTCCCATTTGGGTCCCACACACTTTCTACGGCGTCCGGCGCACTGGTATTTGAGTCCCACACACTTTCTACGGCATCCTGCGCACTCCCATTTGGGTCCCCCACACTTTCTACGGCGCGCGGCGCACTGTCACTTGAGTCCCACACACTTTCTACGGCGTCCTGCGCACTCTCATTTGGGTCCCACACACTTTCTACGGCGTCCTGCGCACTCTCATTGGGGTCCCGCACCCTTTCTCCGGCGTGTGGCGCAGTGTTATTTGAGTCCCACCCCCTTTCTACGGCGTCCTGCGCACTCTAATTTGGGTCCCACACACTTTCTACGGCGTCCTGCGCACTCTCATTTGAGTCCCACACACTTTCTACGGCGTCCGACGCATGGTTATTTGGGTCCCACACACTTTCAACGGCGTCCTGCGCACTCTCATGTGGGTCCCACACACTTTCTACGGCGTCCGACGCATTGTTATTGGGGTCCCACACACTTTCTACGGCGTCCTGCGCACTCTCATGTGGGTACCACACACTTTCTACGGCGTCCGACGCATTGTTATTTAGGCCCACACATTTTCTACGGCGTCCTGAGCACTCTCATTTGGGTCCCACACACTTTCTACGGCGTCCGACGCATTGTTATTTGGGTCCCACACACTTTCAACGGCGTCCTGCGCACTCTCATGTGGGTCCCACACACTTTCTACGGCGTCCTGAGCACTCTCATTTGGGTCCCACACACTTTCTATGGCGTCCGGCGCACTGTTATTTGGGTCCCACACACTTTCTACGGCGTCCTGCGCACTCTCATTTGGGTCCCACACACTTTCTACGGCGTCCGGCGCATTGTTATTTGGGTCCCCCACACCTTCAACGGCGTCCCGCCCACTCCCATGGGGGGTCCACACACTTTCTACGGCGTCCCACCCATTGTGATTTGGGTCCCACACACTTTCTACGGCGTCCTGCGCACTCTCATTTGGGTCCCACACTTTCTACGGCGTCCGGCGCATTGTTATTTGGGTCCCACACTTTCTACGGCGTCCTGAGCACTCTCATCTGGGTCCCACACACTTTCTACGGCGTCCTGAGCACTCTCATTTGGGTCCCACACACTTTCTATGGCGTCCTGCGCACTCTCATTTGGGTCCCACACACTTTCTACGGCGTCCGACGCATTGTTATTTGGGTCCCACACACTTTCTACGGCGTCCTGCGCACTCTCATGTGGGTCCCACACACTTTCTACGGCGTCCGACGCGTTGTTATTGGGGTCCCACACACTTTCTACGGCGTCCTGCGCACTCTCATTTGGGTCCCACACACTTTCTACGGCGTCCTGCGCACTCTCATTTGGGTCCCACACACTTTCTACGGCGTCCGACGCATTGTTATTTGGGTCCCACACATTCTACGGCGTCCTGCGCACTCTTATTTGGGTCCCACACACTTTCTACGGCGTCCGGCGCGCTCTCATTTGGGCCCCACACACTTTCTACGGCGTCCGGCGCACTGTTATTTGGGTCCCACACACTTTCTACGGCGTCCTGCGCACTCTCACTCGGGTCCCACACACTTTCTACGGCGTCCGGCGCAGTGTTATTTGGGTCCCACACACTTTCTACGGCGTCCGGCGCACTCTCATTTGGGTCCCACACACTTTCTACGGCGTCCGGCGCGCTCTCATTTGGGCCCCACACACTTTCTACGGCATTCTGAGCACTCTCATTTGGGTCCCACACACTTTCTACGGCTTCCGGCGCACTCTCATTTGGGTCCCACACACTTTCTACGGCGACCGGCGCACTCTCACTTGGGTGCCACACACTTTCTACGGCGTCCGGCTCACTGTTATTTGGGTCCCACACACTTTCTACGGCTTCCTGCGCACTCTCATTTGGGTCCCACACACTTTCTATGGCGTCCGGCGCACTGTTATTTGGGTCCCACACACTTTCTACGGCGTCCTGCGCACTCTCATTTGGGTCCCACACACTTTCTACGGCGTCCGACGCATTGTTATTTGGGTCCCACACACTTTCTACGGCGTCCTGCGCACTCTCATGTGGGTCCCACACACTTTCTACGGCGTCCGGCGCATTGTTATTTGGGTCCCACACATTTTCTACGGCGTCCTGCGCACTCTCATTTGGGTCCCACACACTTTCTACGGCGTCCTGCGCACTCTCATTTGGGTCCCACACACTTTCTACGGCGTCCGGCGCACTCTCATTTGGGTCCCACACACTTTCTACGGCGTCCGGCGCACTGTTATTTGAGTCCCACACACTTTCTACGGCGTCCTGCGCACTCTCATTCGGGTCCCACACACTTTCTACGGCGTTCGGCGCACTCTCATTTGGGTCCCACACACTTTCTACGGCGTCCGGCGCACTCTCATTTGGGTCCCACACACTTTCTACGGCGTCCTGCGCACTCTCATTTGGGTCCCACACACTTTCTACGGCATCCGACGCACTGTTATTTGGGTGCCACACACTTTCTACGGCGTTCTGCGCACTCCCATTTGGGTCCCACACACTTTCTACGGCGTCCGACGTACTGTTATTTGGGTCCCACACACTTTCTACGGCGTCCTGCGCACTCTCGTTTGGGTCCCACACACTTTCTGAGGCGTCCGGTGCACTGTGATTTGGGTCCCACACACTTTCTACGGCGTCCTGCGCACTCTCATTTGGGTCCCACACACTTTCTACGGCGTCCTGCGCACACTCATTTGGGTCCCACACACTTTCTACGGCGTCCGACACTGTTATTTGGGTGCCACAAACTTTCTAAGGCGTCCTGCGCACTCTCATTTGGGTCCCGCACACTTTCTACGGCGTCCGGCGCACTGTTATTTGGGTCCCACACACTTTCTACGGCGTCCTGCCCACTCTCATTTGGGTCCCACACACTTTCTACGGCGTCCGGCGCACTCTCATTTGGGTCCCACACACTTTCTATGGCGTCCTGCGCACTCTCGTTTGGGTCCCACACACTTTCTACGGCGTCCGGCGCACTATCATTTGGGTCCCACACACTTTCTACGGCGTCCGGCGCACTCTCATTTGGGTCCCACACACTTTCTACGGCGTCCTGCGCACTCTCATTTGGGTCCCACACACTTTCTACGGCGTCCTGCGCACTCTCGTTTGGGTCCCACACACTTTCTACGGCGTCCGACGCACTGTTATTTGGGTGCCACACACTTTCTACGGCGTCCTGCGCACTCTCATTTGGGTCCCACACACTTTCTATGGCGTCCGGCGCACTGTTATTTGGGTCCCACACACTTTCTACGGCGTCCTGCGCACTCTCATTTGGGTCCCACACACTTTCTACGACGTCCTGAGCACTCTCATTTTGGTCCCACACACTTTCTGTGGCGTCCCGCGCACTGTTATTTGGGTCCCACACACTTTTTACGGCGTCCGGCGCACTCTACCTTGGGTCCCACACACTTTCTACGGAGTCCTGCGCACTCTCATTTGGGTCCCACACATTTTCTACGGCGTCCGGCGCACTGTTATTTGGTTCCCACACACTTTCTACGGCGTCCGGCGCATTGTTATTTGGGTCCCACACACTTTCTACGGCGTTCTGCGCACTCGCATTTGGTTCCCACGCACTTCCTACGGCGTCCGGCGCACAGTTATTTGGGCCCCACACACTTTCTACGGCGTCCTGCGCACTCTCATTTGGGTCCCGCACACTTTCTACGGCGTCCGGCGCACTGTTATTTGGGTCCCACACAGTTTCTACGGCGTTCTGCGCACTCTCATTTGTTTCCCACACACTTTCTACGGCGTCCGGCGCACTGTTATTTGGGTCCCACACACTTTCTAAGGCGTCCTGCGCACTCTCATTTGGGTCCCGCACACTTTCTACGGCGTCCGGCGCACTGTTATTTGGGTCCCACACACTTTCTACGGCGTCCTGCGCACTCTCATTTGGGTCCCACACACTTTCTACGGCGTCCTGCGCACTCTCATTTGGGTCCCACACACTTTCTACGGCGTCCGGCGCACTCTCATTTGGGTCCCACACACTTTCTACGGCGTCCTGCGCACTCTCATTTGGGTCCCACACACTTTCTACGGTGTCCTGCGCACTCTCATTTGGGTCCCACACACTTTCTACGGCGTCCTGCCCACTCTCATTTGGGTCCCACACACTTTCTACGGCGTCCGGCGCATTGTTATTTGGGTCCCACACACTTTCTACGGCGTCCTGCGCACTCTCATTTGGGTCCCACACACTTTCTACGGCGTCCGGCGCACTCTCATTTGGGTCCCACACACTTTCTATGGCGTCCTGCGCACTCTCGTTTGGGTCCCACACACTTTCTACGGCGTCCGACGCACTGTTATTTGGGTGATACACACTTTCTACGGCCGCCTGCGCACTGTTATTTGGGTGATACACACTTTCTTCGGCGTCCGGCGCACTCTCATTTGGGTCCCGCACACTTTCTACGGCGTCCGGCTCACTGTTATTTGGGTCCCACACACCTTCTACGGCGTCCTGCGCACTCTCATTTGGGTCCCACACACTTTCTACGGCGTCCGGCGCACTCTCATTTGGGTCCCACACACTTTCTACGGCGTCCGGCGCACTCTCATTTGGGTCCCACACACTTTCTACGGCGTCCTGCGCACTCTCATTTGGGTCCCACACACTTTCTATGGCGTCCGGCGCACTCTCGCTTGGGTCCCACACACTTTCTTCGGCGTCCTGCGCACTGTTATTTGGGTCCCACACATTTTCTACGGCGTCCTGAGCACTCTTACTTGGGTCCCACACAGTTTCTACGACGTCCGGCGCACTGCTATTTGGGTGCCACACTCTTTCTCCGGCGTCGTGCGCACTCTCATTTCGGTCCCCCACACTTTCTACGGCGTCCGGCGCACTGTTATTTGGGTCCCAAACACTTTCTACGGCGTCCTGCGCACTCTCATTTGGGTCCCACACACTTTCTACGGCGTCCGGCGCACTCTCATTTGCGCCCCACACATTCTCTACGGCGTCCTGCGCACTGTTATTTGGGTCCCACACACTTTCTACGGCGTCCTGCGCACTATCATTTGGGTCCCACACACTTTCTACGGCGTCCGGCGCATTGTTATTTGGGTCCCACACACTTTCTACGGCGTCGTGCGCACACTCATTTGGGTCCCACACACTTTCTACGGCGTCCGTCACACTGTTATTTGGGTGCCACACACTTTCTAAGGCATCCTGCGCACTCCCATTTGGGTCCCGCACACTTTCTACGGCGTCCGGCGCACTGTTATTTGGGTCCCACACACTTTCTACGGCGTCCGGCGCACTCTCATTTGGGTCCCACACACTTTCTACGGCGTCCGGGCACTCCCACTTGGGTCCCGCACACTTTCTACGGCGTCCAGCGCACTCTCCTTTGGGTCCCACACACTTTCTACGGCGTCCAGCGCACTCTCATTTGGGTCCCACACACTTTCTACGGCGTCCGGGCACTTCCACTTGGGTCCCGCACACTTTCTACGGCGTCCAGCGCACTCTCATTTGGGTCCCGCACACTTTCTACGGCGTCCAGCGCACTCTCATTTGGGTCCCACACACTTTCTACGGCGTCCAGCGCACTCTCATTTGGGTCCCACACACTTTCTACGGCGTCCGGGTACTCCCACTTGGGTCCCGCACACTTTCTACGGCGTCCAGCGCACTCTCATTTGGGTCATACACACTTTCTACGGCGACCAGCGCACTCTCATTTGGGTCCCGCACACTTTCTACGGCGTCTGCCGCCCTGTTCTTTGGGTCCCACACACTTTCTACGGCGTCCGGCGCACTCCCACTTGGGTCCCGCACATTTTCTACGGCGTCCTGCGCACTATCATTTGGGTCCCACACACTTTCTACGGCGCCCGGCGCACTCCCATTTGGGGCCCACACACTTTCTACGGCGTCCTGCGCCCCCTCATTTGGGGCCCCCACACCTTCTACGGCGACCGGCGCACTCTCATTTGGGTCCCACACACTTTCTACGGCGTCCGGCGCACTCTCGTTTGGGTCCCACACACTTTCTACGGCGTCCGGCGCACTCTTATTTGGGTCCCACACACTTTCTACGGCGTCCGGCGCACTCCCATTTGGGTCCCGCACACTTTCTACGGCGTCCTGCGCACTCGCGTTTGGGTCCCACACACTTTCTACGTCGTCCGGCGCACTGTTATTTGGGTCCCACACACTTTCTACGGCGTCCGGCGCACTCTCATTTGGTTCCAACACACTTTCTACGGCGTTCTGCGCACATCCATTTCCATTTGGGTCCCGCACACTTTCTACGGCGTCCGGCGCCCTCTCATTTAGGTCCCACACCCTTTCTACGCCGCCCTGCGCACTCCCATTTGGGTCCCGCACACTTCCTACGCCGTCCGGCGCACTGTTATTTGGGTCCCACACACTTTCTACGGCGTCCGGCGCACTCTCATTTGGGTCCCGCACAATTTCTACGGCGTCCGGCGCACTCTCATTTGGGTCCCGCACACTTTCTACGGCGTCCGGGCACTCCCACTTGGGTCCCGCACACTTTCTACGGCATACGGAGCACTCTCATTTGGGTCTCGCACACTTTCTACGGCGTCCGTCGCACTCTTATTTGGGTCCCACACACTTTCTACGGCGTCCGGCGCACTCTCATTTGGGTCCCGCACACTTTCTACGGCGTCCGGGCACTCCCACTTGGGTCCCGCACAATTTCTACGGCGTCCGGCGCACTCTCATTTGGGTCCCGCACACTTTCTACGGCGTCCGGCGTCACACGCACTCTCATTTGGGTCCCGCACACTTTCTACGGCGTCCGGCGCACTCTCATTTGGGTCCCGCACACTTTCTACGGCGTCCGGCGCACTCCCACTTGGGTCCCGCACACTTTCTACGGCGTTCGGCGCACTCTCACTCGGGTCCCGCACACTTTCTACGGCGTCCGGCGCACTCTCACTTGGGTCCCGCACACATTATACGGCGTCCTGCGCACTCTCACTCGGGTCCCGCACACTTTCTACGGCGTCCGGCGCACTCTCACTCGGGTCCCGCACACTTTCTACGGCGTCCGGCGCACTCTCACTCGGGTCCCGCACACTTTCTACGGCGTCCAGCGCACTCTCACTCGGGTCCCGCACACTTTCTACGGCGTCCGGCGCGCTCCCACTTGGGTCCCGCACACTTTCTACGGCGTCCGGCGCACTCTCACTCGGGTCCCGCACACTTTCTACGGCGTCCGGCGCCCTCCTACTTGGGTCGCGCACACATTATACGGCATCCTGCGCACTCTCACTCGGGTTCCGCACACTTTCTACGGCGTCCGGCGCACTCTCACTCGGGTCCCGCACACTTTCTACGGCGTCCGGCGCCCTCCCACTTGGGTCCCGCACACATTATACGGCGTCCTGCGCACTATCACTCGGGTCCCGCACACTTTCTACGGCGTCCGGCGCACTCTCACTCGGGTCCCGCACACTTTCTACGGCGTTCAGCGCACTCTCACTCGGGTCCCGCACACTTTCTACGGCGTCCGGCGCGCTTCCACTTGGGTCCCGCACACTTTCTACAGCGTCCTGCGCACTCCCACTTGGGTCCCGCACACTTTATACGGCGTCCGGCGCACTCTCACTCGGGTCCCGCACACTTTCTACGGCGTCCGGCATCCTCCCATGCACTTTCACTCACACTGTGTTATCGGCGTCTCGCGCGTCCGGCACTCACTCGGGTCCCGCACACTTTCTACGGCGTCCGGCGCCCTCCCACTTGGGTCCCGCACACATTATACGGCGTCCTGCGCACTATCACTCGGGTCCCGCACACTTTCTACGGCGTCCGGCGCACTCTCACTCGGGTCCCGCACACTTTCTACGGCGTCCGGCGCACTCTCACTCGGGTCCCGCACACTTTCTACGGCGTCCGGCGCCCTCCCACTTGGGTCCCGCACACATTATACGGCGTCCTGCGCACTCTCACTCGGGTCCCGCACACTTTCTACGGCGTCCGGCGCACTCTCACTCGGGTCCCGCACACTTTCTACGGCGTCCGGCGCACTCTCACTCGGGTCCCGCACACTTTCTACGGCGTCCGGCGCCCTCCCACTTGGGTCCCGCACACATTATACGGCGTCCTGCGCACTCTCACTCGGGTCCCGCACACTTTCTACGGCGGCCGGCGCACTCTCACTCGGGTCCCGCACACTTTCTACGGCGTCCAGCGCACTCTCACTCGGGTCCCGCGCACTTTCTACGGCGTCCGGCGCACTCCCACTCGGGTCCCGCACACATTCTACGGCGTCCGGCGCCCTCTCCACTCGGGTCCCGCACACATTATACGGCGTCCTGCGCACTATCACTCGGGTCCCGCACACTTTCTACGGCGTCCGGCGCACTCACTCGGGTCCCGCACACTTTCTACGGCGTTCAGCGCACTCTCACTCGGGTCCGCACACTTTCTACGGCGTCCTGCGCACTATCACTCGGGTCCCGCACACTTTCTACGGCGTCCGGCGCACTCTCACTCGGGTCCCGCACACTTTCTACGGCGTCCGGCGCACTCTCACTCGGGTCCCGCACACTTTCTACGGCGTCCGGCGCCCTCCCACTTGGGTCCCGCACACATTATACGGCGTCCTGCGCACTATCACTCGGATCCCGCACACTTTCTACGGCGTCCGGCGCACTCCCACTTGGGTCCCGCACACTTTATACGGCGTCCGGCGCACTCTCACTCGGGTCCCGCACACTTTCTACGGCGTCCGGCGCACTCTCACTTGGGTCCCGCACACATTATACGGCGTCCTGCGCACTATCACTCGGGTCCCGCACACTTTCTACGGCGTCCGGCGCACTCTCACTCGGGTCCCGCACACTTTCTACGGCGTCCAGCGCACTCTCACTCGGGTCCCGCACACTTTCTACGGCGTCCGGCGCGCTTCCACTTGGGTCCCGCACACTTTCTACAGCGTCCTGCGCCCTCCCACTTGGGTCCCGCACACATTATACGGCGTCCTGCGCACTCTCACTCGGGTCCCGCACCCTTTCTACGGCGTCCGGCGCACTTTCACTCGGGTCCCACACACTTTCTACGGCGTCCGGCGCACTCTCACTCGGGTCCCGCACACTTTCTACGGCGTCCGGCGCCCTCCTACTTGGGTCCCGCGCACATTATACGGCGTCCTGCGCACTCCCACTTGGGTCCCGCACACTTTCTACGGCGGCCGGCGCACTTCCACTTGGGTCGCGCACACATTATACGGCGTCCTGCGCACTCTCACTCGGGTTCCGCACACTTTCTACGGCGTCCGGCGCACTCTCACTCGGGTCCCGCACACTTTCTACGGCGTCCGGCGCCCTCCCACTTGGGTCCCGCACACATTATACGGCGTCCTGCGCACTATCACTCGGGTCCCGCACACTTTCTACGGCGTCCGGCGCACTCTCACTCGGGTCCCGCACACTTTCTACGGCGTTCAGCGCACTCTCACTCGGGTCCCGCACACTTTCTACGGCGTCCGGCGCGCTTCCACTTGGGTCCCGCACACTTTATACGGCGTCCGGCGCACTCTCACTCGGGTCCCGCACACTTTCTACGGCGTCCGGCGCACTCTCACTCGGGTCCCGCACACTTTCTACGGCGTCCGGCGCCCTCCCACTTGGGTCCCGCACACATTATACGGCGTCCTGCGCACTCTCACTCGGGTCCCGCACACTTTCTACGGCGTCCGGCGCACTCTCACTCGGGTCCCGCACACTTTCTACGGCGTCCGGCGCACTCTCACTCGGGTCCCGCACACTTTCTACGGCGTCCGGCGCCCTCTCACTTGGGTCCCGCACACTTTATACGGCGTCCTGCGCACCCCCACTCGGGTCCCGCACACTTTCTATGGCGTCCGACGCACTCTCACTCGGGTCCTGCACACTTTCTACGGCGTCCGGCGCACTCTCACTCGGGTCCCGCACACTTTATACGGCGTCCTGCGCACTCCCACTTGGATCCCCCACACTTTCTACTGCGTCCTGCGCACTCCCACTTGAAACCTGCCCACTTCCTACGGCGCCCTGCGCACTCCCACTTGGATCCCGCACACTTTCTACGGCGTCCGGCGTTCTACCGCGGATCCCGCACACTTTCTATGGCGTTCGGCGCTCTCCCACTTGGATCCCGCACACTTTCTCTGGCGTCCGGCGCTCTCCCACTTGGGTCCCGCACACATTCTACGGCGTCTAGCGCACTACCATTTGGGTCCCGTACATTTTCTACGGCGCCCTGCGCACTCCCGCTTGTGTCCCGCACACATCCTACGGCGTCTGGCGCACTACAATTCGGGTCCCGTACCCTTCCTATGATGTGCTGCGCATCACTTCTAAGGTCGTGCACCCTCACCCTGACGTCCTGCACACTTTCTGAGCCCATCCCCGTTAGGTTGCCCGCCTTGAAGGGCAAGCCGAATAAACGGTCAAACAAACACACAGAGAAACGCACACATACATACATACACACACACACGCACACACAAATTTACCAAAATATATATAGTAGGATGGACTAGTTGTCCGGTTGGATGAACATGTTCATGGTGGTTGTCACCTGTGGAAAATTGGGTCAATCGAAAATAGAAGAATATTTTATGCAAAGCAGAATTAGTTAGGGCCTTAAGGAAAGAAGGGAGCAGTAGAGAGGAGAGAACATCAAAGGATGGGTGAACAGAAGATTTCATCGTCACAACAAACACTTCCTCTGATACTTAACAGGTGGAGTGATACTTAAGAATTTCGTGTACTTCTGGTGCCTTTTTCCGTAATTTCTTCGACATTTTAGTTCTACCCGAGGGCCACTTAATCAATATAGCGAATAATCTCAAAATTGAAGACTATCGTGAACCCAGGTAGAACTAAAACAACGTAGAAGTTGAGGAAAACGCACAAGAAGTACACGAAATCCCTTCATCTCTTCCCGCCTCTTGTATCGCACAGGAACTGTTTGTTGTGACAATGAAATCTTTTGTAGAGCCGTCCTTTCCAATTCTCTGCTCTCTATTGCTTCGTTCTTTCCTTAGGGTCCTAACTAATCCTGCTTTGCATAAAATATTCTTCTTTTTTTTTTGATTGACCCAATTTTACACCGGTGACAACCACTACGAACATGTTCATCCAACCGGACAACTAGTCCATGTTATAGAGTAATGTCACTAAAATACGGGGTTTTAATGCGTTTCTAGCCGTTTCCGCGTAATTTTGGTAACACTTGGAGGCATTGTTTCATGTGGGAAACTCGGAGACGAAAATTATCGTGAATACTGCCTTTAATATTTCGGAAATTGACAAATGAACGTCAAATTCATATTCAGCTTCCCCCCCCCCCCCAACGAATCCCGAATAGAAGTTTTGAGTTAAATCTGAAACTCTGACCAAAGTGCCGTATGCCCACCGTAACCTACCTCTATCTGTTGAAAATCGGTAATTTATTCTCAAATCCGTGTTCGGCATTCCAAATTACCATTTGAGAAAGATTTAGAGCCACACCCCAGCATTCCAGAAATCGACGAAAGTCGGGGTGCGACAATCATAAGAAAAACGTCTATGAATTTTTCAGTGTTACTAGACGACTGAAAAGGACATCTTCGGACTCTACGTCCGAAATTTGTTCTAGAAAATACATTTAATTTGTAATAGCCAGGCTGACTAATATTTGTTTTCTTGCTAGTCAATCTTACAAGCGAAGGTTTATAGAATCGACTTTCGCGCCGTTCTTCGTATGTGCGCCTCATTATTCACGCTTCTTCTCCTCCGCACAGCGCTTGCGCTCTTGCCCTAAAAGCAGTGTTCACGATGAAAAACCGTTTTCTAGTTTTCTGTGTTTTTGAGTAGGCAAGTTTACGATGTAGTGGATAATGAGGAAAAGCCCTCATAAAACACTCGAATTTCGGAGAAAAAACTGTTTCAGAAACCTATTCAAGGTTTATTTACTCCTGCTGGTGTGTTTTGTGCACTGCGTACAGAACTTCAAACCAACCGTCGCAAGTGTTTTGAGCTTCTAAATCCTTAGATGAGTGATGTTTTTGTTTTGTGTTCTCTCTACTAAAAACTCCTAAAGAATAAGATGGGCCAATGCATATGCTTGGATGTCAGAATCTTTCGCGACAAAGAGTAGTCTAAAATTCGACCTCTGCCCCCCTGGGGTAAGGAACGCAGGACAACTGTTACATGACGTGGGCGGGTTGACCCGATGGGTTGACTGGACGACGAGATTTCCACCCACTTCCTGGCCGTTTTCCGTCGTACTTCCGTACTTATTCAACTTAGAGGGACCCAAAGCTTACGTTCCCCCCAAGAAAACGGGCAACTTTTCATCGTGAACACTGCCTCGCGCAGTCGGAAGGAGTGATTAGGGGTCTAGATAGTTGAAGATAGGGGGCGGCTACCTAACTTCACGACTGATTTTCGTTCTCTAACATTGCTGCTCGACTCATTTCACTGTGAAGACCTTTAGGCATCTCTCATAGTTCTCCTTACAAGGTCGGCAGGCAAACATGGTCGAAATAGCGCCGCTACATATTGAGCCAGCACGTCTCCTGCCATGTCGCTAATGCCGCTGAAAGCACCTAAGACATTTAAGGGTGATAATAATCGAGCAATCACTACTCGTAAGCTTGCTGAACCCAGCCCACGAATAGCAGAATGAAAGACGGAATCTGAGAAACAAGAAACAATCAAGGGAAACAGCTCAATCAAATGAAAGAGAGAATCAGCCTGATTGATAGCGATGTGGACATCATTTTTACTTCAGCTATTCGCATTCAGGCCGCCGACCAAAGTTGCTAAAGTTGCTTAACAAGCGTGGGTGCAGGCACAGCCCAATCTCTGGGACGAAATCTGATATTTCCATATTAATGTCAAATAGACTCACTCTATAACACCTGCCAAGTTCGAGCTCTCGATTCCTCCGAATGAGCGATGATTTCCGATCTATAGCCCCGTTTTTCCCTTCACACTTGGCCTTTCTCTCTTTAGTCACTTCGGCTCGCTTGCAGTGGTTCGAATGACGGAAGTTCAAGCCTCGGACAACTCGTCCAACGTGCTTTCGCAGCTCAGTCTTTGGGGGGCCATAACTGTTCCCAGGGGGTCTTCTACGATTCCAGAGACGTCATTGGAATCAGCGTGGGACCAATTTCAGGATAGGTGGAGAACCAGAAAAGCTATTCTCGAGATTGGACTGTGCTTTTAATATCGCCCTTGGAGTCGGACGAATCAACAATGTAGCATTACGATTGTACCGAGTGCTGTCTACTGTCACACAAGAGGTGTCTTTCTATGTCGACCATGCATTACGAATAGGTAGATATTTCTTTATGCTCATGTACCAGTAATTGTTTGAAGATAGCCCTTTTCGAGCTCATTTGTTCGCATAGACGTTTTTCCAGATTTCCGCAAGGCAAACGGAACTATGAAATCGATAGAAAATCGTCAGAGGAGAGAAACTGCGCACCAAGAACACCCATGATCGTTTCCCATAGAAATCTGAAAAGGTACAGCGTGAAAAAGAATTATAGGACAAAAAGAGAAATTTCACTCTACCTATTATACTCTCGGAAATACCCGGCTTCTCGCTTTCGAACAGGTTCATGAGGAATATAGAAAGATTGGCGGCCAGTAGAAAAGTAATTGCTTGTTTTCCTGGCTGATTCTGCTTACTTGACGAGCCTACTTTCACTCTAGCAGCTAGATATATTAAGAACGTTTGGCATCCAACCTGAATAATACAATTTATTCAGAATGTCAAAAAATTTAGTCGAAGCCGAGCTATTCCAGACTCAAAGAGCATACTTGTATGAGCCTAAATATGTGAACAAACAAAAGCAGAAATGCGAGAGGCTGCCAATGTCCATCTCCTGTTAATCCAACCAGCCCAGCGACGGAGTAGATGAGCTCTCCAATCAATCCCAACCACAGAAGGATTTGGTCCAACAGTTCCTAAATTCATATAGTTTTTGTGCTAATTGAGTGACTATCGCGTCTTAGCCCGTATACCTGAAACGCTACCTGATCTTTAGCCACATGGTTATTCCCTTTGCCCACATAGGTCAAACTTCTCATTTGATATATGGCCATCACGCAGCCAATAGTAGCTATGACATACTGCAACAGCACGATTACTCCCAGTACATATAACAGCTCAAGCTTATGTAGCCGCGTTAATCTCTCAGATGCCGTTCACACTTCAACCGCGTTGCGACGGGATAGACTTAAATCCTACTCTGTGAATAGCAAGCAGAAGCGACCTTTCATAAAGATCACCCGCCGAGAGCCCAAAGAAAACTTAATTTTTCTTCCACATGTCTGCCATATTTCATCCTAACGAAAACCGCCTCCGCTCGCGACGAGTTTGAAATTTTGGGCTGCCAATTACATACTTCTTACACTATAACACGTAGAAAACTAGAAAACATTCGAATTTCTAGTCTCTTCACAGCGTCGCTCACTTTCCGTTGATCTTTGCACATTTTTTGAAAGCTGCTCTGCCTGTTGGTACTGCGAACTCGTTTTGAACCAGACCGTATTTCGATGTAACTAGCGAGCAGCGAGCGAGTCTTCTGTATTATATCACGACTGTCTTGAACGGCGTAACGAATTATTATTATTATTATTATTATTCACAAGGACTTCAATTTCTTGCTTAAAGGTCTACTAGCCGTTTCCAAAAAAATACTTCGCAGTTTTTACCCCCTACTCCTTCCATCATTTTGATGTTCATGGGAAAAAGGAGGAGACGCTTGAAGCTGGATCCAACTGCAACATAAGGTCTGTCCGAATGAGACTGCCCGTCCATGCGGTCGGCATGCGTGCCGAGAGGCCGCCACGACGGCGATTTCCGGACTAGCCTTCTCGGGACTGGGTTTTTAGTTGAGCGGGATATTATTCACTAATCGTCCGATATTCGTGCTAATCGATTCACAGGTCTGAAGAATGTCCTTGCAAAGGCCGATCAACACGCCTTTCTACCGCGTGGGCGGACAGTCTCTTTCGGACAGCTCTCATCAACTAGCAGTTGGTAGCCAACACCAATGCTAGGTCTATAGACGATGGGAGTACCTGCGAAATATCAGTTAAGGCATACGCAAAGGCTGCATTCTTGCTCTTTCCAAGAATCGAGTAGCCGTAATAGACCACCATTGATGTGAATGTAGCAGCGAGAAAAGCCAACCCGAGGAACAGACCTGAAAACTGCGCCAGCATTTGCTTAATTCAGAACATGTTGAGAATCGCTCACCTGTTGTTGTCTTCGAGCAGTCCACGCGTATTCGGTGCTTACGTTTCACATACTCAGAGCCATGATCTACCTTTCCAATATTTCTCCACACAATGTACATAACTGCGGCAGCAATCAGCGAATACTCAACTATCGCAGTATACATCACCTCGGACAAACTACCTGTAATACCCAGCGTACAACTTCGCCTTAGAAGCTAAAATGCTCTCCTATAAAGATGTCAAACTGCAATCACCTCGGCCACCAATGTGCCGACTTACCGCGGGGATACATAGGATCGAAAGCGGGATCAATGGCCATCCTACCGCTTTTCAATTTGCCTGGATGAATTTAGGTTTCATCGCGAGCAACCCTGTGATAATAACTGAGTCAAACCTTGCAGCAAAATAAGCAACAGTGCATGTTGCGTTGTCTGTGGCTGATTAAACCAATGAAATGCCCCAGAGTGCTTCAAACCTGTGCACCAAAACCGTAAGCCTGTAGAGACAGAAGACAGCACTTCTCCATGGGGATCTCATGTACGATTCGCTGGAACTATCTCGTTGTGAATTCCGGCACCCAGGTTAGAGTTTTTTCACCCGAAGTTCCAACCGTTTGCCAAAAATCACGGAATTTTTCGCAGCACTGAATATCAAGGAATGAATCACCCCAACATTCAGATACCATTCCCCAGTAAGAGAGGATAGTGCATGAGTTCACCCGGGTCCATCCATATCATACTCACGGCGAGTTAGCCGGCGCGGTACGATCCAATGGCGGGCTGCCGGCAGGGCTGGGCACACGTCCCGGCATGGCGATTCTGAATATGCACCCCCCTTAGCTCGGTAACTTTTAGGCACCCCCCTATGGAAAATCTAAATCGGCTATTTTCCAAAAAAGTTGAGCACAACAGCCATGATTTTGACTTCCTGATTTCGATAAACAAGAATTTAAAAAAAGCACTGACTAGAGAAAATTTCGAAAATGTCAACAAAAAGGTAGTGTAATTTCTAAACTTTAAAACAATCCCATGGAGAAAATTTGTTAGCAAGACGGTAAGTTATGACAAAAGATAAAAAATTTCATTACAAAACAATTGAACAATTACAAACAACAGAACTACTACTATTGCGATAATTAATGTTTCATGTCGATTGTTTTCATAAACCTATGAAGGATCAGTTAATCTGTGTTTGGTTGTTCTGATGTGGAAATCGGAATTATTTTGTGTTGTGGAACAAGGTTAGGATTCATGTGATGCGTAGGGAGGGGGAAACCCGAGTTTACCCTCCTAGAATGCCGCAATTCCTTAAAAAATCGGCTCGCCAAAAGTGCAGGATACGGTGTTTGTACATCGCAGTTACACAGCGCACACGGGAGTGGACGCGCACACAATATTAATAAAAAATGTATTTTTATTACAGAACGGGGATGAGAAAGGGATTGAAACTGAAGGAAATGGAAGATGGTAAAGGTAGTCTATTCTGGATGTACCCACTTTAGAAATTTAATGTAAATAAACAAAGGTAGAGCGGGTGTAAATATTTAGCCGTGACAAGGCTCATTCAAACGAACCTAGTTGATCGTCAACATTCCCCCTCTGCGGCGGCGGCGAGCGGTCGTTTCTTTCATCGCTCAGGCCATTTTGTGTCGTCTTCGGCCTCTTCGTCTGATTACAGCTGTTTCCCTCGTCAACGTCTGATTCCGACTGTTCCCTCATCAATACCTGGTATCCTTTCCCCACATCTGCCCTTCGACTGTTTCCTTCCATCGGTTACGACATTTCGATCTATCTACCAATAATATGAATATGGATTGTGAAACTGGAATCGTGGCTGGCGCTGATGTGAATGGTGTGGCGAGCAGCATTCGAATGGAAACGTTGTTGGCGAAGGAACTTCGAGAGCAAGTCGATGCTATATCAAAAGCGAAGAATGTGCCTGCATGCATAAAAAAGGTGATCTCCGTTATTACATCCGAACTGATATCTTGCCGTGCTCAAAATGAAGAGCTCAAAAAGGAAGTGGTAGAGCTACGCAGTAAGATTTCTTCTGAGAGTGATTTGCGTAACTTCGTTGATGTCAGCAATCGATCATGTATTGCACCTTGTATGCTGCTTCGCCTGTTATACGAACTCCGCCTCATGAGGGAGGATGAAAGACTTAGGTCAATTGTGATTAGTGGCGTGCCAGAACATGATTCACCCAGTTCACGTGAGAGAGAATTTCGTACGATTTCGTTAATACATGTAATATCTTGGATTTCCTTAATGTAGAATGCAATCCTTTGACAGTTTATCGTCTTGGAAAACCGTCACGAGGTATGAATAGGTTGATTAAGGTTGTATTGCCGAATAAGACGTTTCAACGTATTGCTGTAGCGCGGGCCCGTCGCCTCCGTTTCTACCGGGGTTAAGGCTTTTTCCTGCGGGAATCGCTAACTAAAGAGGAGTTGGAACGCAGACGACAGGAACGCATGAGTCGCAGAGTTGATACTGTTCGTGTCTCGCCTCCTGGCATAGTCCAGAATTCGGCATACACAAGCGAATCAACAACGCAAGGTGACTCTTCACTCGTTTCGAATCAGGAAAACTAGGTACGCTTCCTCGGTATTTTTGTGGTTATTTGCAGTGTCTATACTGTAATGTAAAGGTCTATCTCGAAAAACTCGGATTATATCTCACTCGTTCTTGCGAAAAATTACGATATCTTGGCTTTCTCTGAAACTTGGCTTAAGCCTAGTCACTCTATGTCTTCCGTTTTTGGGCAATATGATGTTGGATTATGATTTCTTGAGGTGTGACAGGCCTAGAAAATCTGGCGGTGGGGTTATTCTCCTTGTAAATCATAGACTATTTTTTTCAACCGTTTTTGTGGAATCAGTTGAGAACTCGTACGAAATACACTATGCGCCGATATTCTTTGCGAAGGTCACAAATTCAGGTTTATAGTGGTGTATAGAGCTCCCTCTTGCCTATCCGTAAAAACTGAGACAGCTTGTGAAAGTTTTTGAGCGATTTATTAACTTACGACGTGCATGCAGTTGTGGTAGGGGACTTCAACATGCCTAATTTTAATGCTAGGGACACAAATTCTGAAAATTCGTCCCCACTTGGCGGGTTGGAAGAGGTGGGTCTTGTCACAATCTTTCTCAACATGTAACAGAACCGACGAGAGGTGTAAATATTCTTGATCTAGTGTTTTCGACCAGTGACAGCTTAATAAGGGATGTAAAAGTTTCGTCTCCTGTGGGATTAAGTGATCACAATAGCATTTTGCTGAAAATTCATTGTTGGGAAACCCCAGCCACACCAGTTTATCGTAGGATTTACTCCAAATGTAATTTTGATGTGATTCGAGCAAGTTTGGCCGGAATACGATGGGTTGATTTGTTTCGAAACAAAAAATAATGTGAATGAAAAAATATGAGCTTTTCTTATCGGTTTTGCATGAAGCCATAGAGCTTCATGTTCCATTGGAAAAATGTGCGTCACTAAAGTCTGTAAAGCTGCCGCAGTATTTACAGAATATGCTCGAGCATCGAAATTGTCTCTTTCACGAAGCCAGACGCACCAATGACTGGTCAAAATTCAGAGACTTTTCCTTGAAGTCTGAAAGTAGACTCAAAAGTATAACAGCTCTTTAGAAAAAAGGATGGTTGAATCTAGAAACAAACAGCGTTTTTATAAATACCTGAATGGGAAAATCAGGGAGAAAAAGACTTCTAGGTTGCCTGAGTCATAATGGAACGATCGTAACTACTGCATATGAAAAGGCCAATTTACTAGCGGATCGATTTGTCAATTCTTTCCAAGAAGACGATGGATCCTGCCCATCCTTCACGGGATCTAACGTAGAGAGAATGGGGATTTTCCATGGTTTGAAGCCACGAAGCTTTATGAGCTTATCATGAAATGGCCCCAATCCTCATCTGTAACACCTGACTTTTTACCACTTTTCTTCATTCAAAAGTTAGGTTATCTATTATGTGGTCCTCTTGCATACATTTTCAATCAATCACTTATGCATGGTGAGAGTTCCTCTACGATGGAAACACTCTTTGTCACTCCCATTCTAAAAGGAGCCGTCCTGTAATCCCGATAACTGTCGTCCTCTGAGTATAACTTCTCTCTTGTTCAGACTTTTTGAGAAAGTTTTGAAACATCACTTAATGGAATATCTATTAGATCGGAAAATCATAATAGAGCATCAACATGGGTTCATTAGTGGCAGATCAGTAGAAACAAACCTGCTAGAGTGTTTGGACGATTGGACAGTTGCACTCGACAACAAACTTGGCTGTGATGTAGTTTTCTTCGATTTTGCAAAAGCCTTTGATCGTGTATCACACAAAAAGTTGTTATTCAAATTAGAAAAATTGCAGTTCCACCCTGTTGTCATCAAATGGATAGCTGAGTATCTCAGCGACAGAACTTTCAAGTAAGGCTAGGGAGATCTATTCTGATACCAAGGCCATTGCAAGTGGAGTACCTCAGGAATGTCTTTGTCACCAATTCTTTTCATCATTTTTACGGCTGACTTACCGAATCCGTTCAAGGTCTAGGGTCAAAGTCAAAATGTACGCAGATGATGTCAAAATGTATAAGGTGATATCTGATCCAGAGGATTCCGTCAACCTTCAAAACTCCATAGATTCGCTTGTGAAATGGACTGAAAAATGGCAGTTGCCTTTGTCTCCACAAAAAAGACTACTTTTATGCAGCTAAAATCTCACCCACGCTCAAGTGTTACTTCGTACTCAGTGGATGGCGTAACCATTTCTGCTGTTGATTCCGTGAAAGATCTTGGTTTTCATTATAATGACAAGCTTGATTTTCACTGCACTATATCAAAGTTCGGTGTAATCAAGCTAAACTGAGAACGTTTCACATTTTTAAAGGTCTTTGCAGCAGAAATAAGTCTGTTCTACTTCGGGCATACAAAACGTATGTTCGCCCACTCGTAAAGCCAGTGTTACTTTATTCAATCCTCCATTGAAGAGAGACATTCATGCTATTGAAAAAGTACAAAACAATTTTACACGTAAACTTCTCACACGAGTAGGTGGATTTTTGTACGAAAGAATCCCAAGCACCTCTATAAGGAATAGATACTTGAATCTGCCTTCGCTCAGGTCCCGGCGTAGAGTATTTGACGTATGCAAGGGTTCATAACTGGATTTACAACCATAAAATGCTAAACATGAAGCGTCTGTTCAATTTAAGTTACTCTCGGACGAGAAACTTATTCAAAATTGTTTTTACGCGGACCAAGTACCAGTTTGTATGCCAACTCCTTCAAATACAGAGCTGGCAGGTCATACTCCGACATCACAAAAAATATGCCTCCAGGGCTGACATTGAGTCAATTTAAAGCACGTGCTAAAAAGATCCTGTTGGATTTTGAATCCTAGTTTTTCGAGATGAGCCGCTGCTTCTGCTTTCATGGTTATGAGCATATGTTGGAGCATTTCTGTTACAGTTTATCCTCGTTATAATAATTTTTTTCTCACATTTGCCTTTAGCGGATGTAATAAACTTATAAACTTATTATTATTATCGAATTTAGCATTATAAATAGATCAAAGGATATTGTGAGAAAGTAGAGAATCCGGCAAACATTTTAGTTTCTTTACGATCGAATTTTTAATGTGATTTAAGGACCTTAAATCTCGTCCCGGTTTTACCCCGAAAACCGGGACAAAACCGGGACAAAACCGGGACGAGTTTTAAGGACCTTAAGTCACATTGAATGTCAAACCTATTGCTACTGAAATGTTTGCCCGATTCTCCTCTTTCTCTCAATGCTCTTAGTTCTATGTTTATTGGTGTTTTTAATCAACTGGGTCCATTTGAATGAACCTTATCAAGTCCAAAAAATTCACTCCGCTCCAACATAGTTTGTTTACATTAACTTTCTATAGTGGATACATTGAAAGTATCCTATTTCTGCCTTCTTCCATATACTCTAGTTTCAATCATTTTCTCAGCCCTGTTCTGTAATAAAATACATTTTTATTTAATATTGTGTGCGCGTCTACTCCAGTGCGCGCTGTGCAGCTGCGGACAAACACCGCATCGCACGGCAAGAGAGATAACGGCATTCAAGGTGGATAAAACTCTGGTTTTTATGTACAGGGTACTTTCTCAATGAGGATGACACGGTCATTCGCTTCTTTCATAGGAACTTGCAGTCTTTAAAGTTGGCTCTCTTCATAAGTCACATTCTCATGCATTAAAATCTATTGACTGATTGTGATTCTGACTGTGCTATCTGTACTTTCAAACTGTCAGAAATAAAGCCCTAGCCTGCTCCGGATGAGTCTGGGCGGAGTGAGCAGCGGAGCGGTTGGTCATGGCAAAATACATGTAACAGTGATAAGGAGATTTTGACATGATAAGCCCGATAAGCCTTGCATCGACCGGCTCAAAATGAGCGCCGTAGGCTATACATCATTTAGCTAATTTTTTTTAAATTTGAACGATAGCTTTCCTGGGCGCTGTCTTTGTATCTTTGCTCTCAATCGGTAGCCACCCGCGTAATCAGTGAACGTTGAACCAAAGCAACAAGTCCTTACTTGCTACAAGAAAACAGAAGGGTGTTTATTCCTTCATCAAAACAAACTTCGACAGCAACCATGAATTACTGCGAACACAACCTACATCTCTATCTATAATTTGAATTCTTCAAGTGTTCGCCTCAAAAAGCGGAGAAGCAGATATGGCAACTCAGAAGAACAGTGTGTATTTTTTCCTGATATTCGACAGAACATGCACTTCGCTCTTTTTTTGGTGTTCGGTTTAGGCACCCCCCTTTGCCCTCTCTGCAACGTCCAATATGCACCCCCCTAAGGTTAACCGGGACGCGTGCCCAGCCCTGGCTGCCGTATTGCCGTGCCGTATTGCAGTATCGCCGCGATCTATCAATTCAGTGCGTTTCATGTTCATTTGTTTCGTTTCATTTCTTCTTTGTTTAATTATGCGTAACCCATAATAAGGGTGACTATTTTTTGTCTAAGAAGGTTTGTTATATCAGATACGTTTCCATAACTTTTAATATTGTCGGTAAGTCCTAAAGGATATGCAGTGTTAAGTAATTTAATCTAAAATAGTTCTTTATCTGCAAGTAATGATTTGTCACAGTTGTTAGGAAGCGAGTCTAAAGTACAAACTGATATAGTGGAATTTCTACACGTAGATTTGAAATGATCATATAAATAATTGTTAATGTCTTGTTTTCGTATATGAAATAAATGCTCTTTAATCCTGCATTTTAATTTTCTTGTTGTGAATCCAACATATTGGTAGTTGCAGCTCTTACATGTTAGACAGTAAACTACGTTTTCATTATTACAATTATGATCTTCTGTTGTATAAGTATGTATCTTCAATCTGAAGTTATTTGAGAAAATGTAAGCGTTTTGGTCCATAATATTGCAAATTGTACGATTAGGATTACAGTTGGTTGCAGAGTTATTATGCCTCCCGCTGTGCTCCCTGTCTCGAGGCTCGTGTCGCCGCTCTCGAAACGATTGAACCAGCGGCTGACTGTGCGTTGGGACACTGCATCCTCCTTGCACGCTCTAGAGATGTTGACGAGCGCGGTGCCCGTGTCGTTGCCCAGCAGCCACTCGTAGTACACGAACGTACGAATTCGACTTTGGTCCATTTTAGCTTGTACTGGTAGCTAGACGCGGCGACTGCGCCTTATGTACTCCTAGCGTAGAACTTTGGAGAACCTTCTAGAAGGTTCTTACACTTGCCTGATATTATAACACTTCTAAAGAAAATTATAGAATTTTGAAAATTTTCGGACAGGAATTATTGGACGGCCTGGTACTCCCTTCTACACGTGAGTTTAACAAGTCGCCACATTTCTCAGCGGCCACAAAAGAGGAATGATTTCTACAATTACTGGATTGGAATAGTGATGAGGAATCATTAAATGTGGCAACATTGACTAAAGCGATTATGTGCTCACTAGGAAAATTAAAGTATTTCGACAACATATTTACGTGCTAGGAGAAATCGGAATCGGAACAAAATAGTTACGCGAGAGGAGAGATTACATTATATGTGGTGATGAAATTAGTCAGCATTCGTTAAAACTAATCCACCGTCCACGGCTGGATTATAGTTTTGAAACACACTTAACGGCAGCCCACCATTAGCTCCCGCAGCGCCGCGATCCCACACTGCTCAGCCCCTGAGGCATTCAACGACTATTTTACGCTTGATCGCGGTCAGTTGCATACTTGACCTGGTTATTGAGCCTACACACGATCCAACCAGGCTACGATACAGTCTTAGGGGCTGAGCAGAGTACCATCAGGGAGTGGCGCGACCTAACAGTGGCTTGCCGTCATGACAGATACTATCTATCAATACGGCAACCCATCATTATGTCGCCCGGCGGGCTGATGGCACTCTTCTCAGCCCCTTAGGGGTCGTTTATACTTTCGCCGCGGAGCGGCGCGGCGATGTGCTTTTCAACCATATCGATCACGCGGCACCGCAGGCCGTTTAGAGTTCATCTGCATAAAAATTGTAAAAGTCGCCGCACGCGGCCGCCGCTCCGTTGCTGCAATGCCGCCTAAAGGGCTTTGCAGAGTTGCAGCGACCAGCGGCACGCCGCCGAGCGAGAGCTTTGGGGCGTGATCGAACCCCGACGTGGCGATGAGCACAAAGACCTCGCAGAGTTGCAGCGACGTTGTCGTTAGCATCGCATTCTACCATTGCGTACGATCTCATTCATTAGACGGTGTATCTCGCTATACACAGTTTTTGTTGGTTTCATATGATTCGAAACTTAAGTAAATGTCTACCAGCAACTTCTACAAAATATTGTGATTAAAAAAAGAAAGAAAAATAAAGTTTGCAACCAGTAGAGTGATGCCTTAATGAATAGTTTTCGAGATAATAAAATCAGTGGACGGTTTGTGGCGATCGCTTTGAAAACAATGGTACTAGATGATATTGTAATAAAAAATACTAAATAAAACTGGAAACAAAGCCAATTCGAAATGAAACTGCGAATTTGGACAATTTGGAGTATGCTCCAATGATTTTCCGTTCAATTTGTGCTAAAATAGAAAAAAAGGTCTTCAGAGGGTTGAATTCATGGAAGGAGCAAAAAAAAGAAGCTCGAATCCATCGTCGACGCTCGTCGCCAGCGATGGAAATGGTCAAGACCATTCCCCGCCGCCGCTCGGTTACGGCGTCGCTCCAGGAGTCGCTGTTGTCGCGGCGGCGGAAACACTCTGCGAGGTAACCACGTCGCTGCTGCCGCACGACACGCCGCCGCCATCGCCCGCTGCGTGGCGCCCCCCATTCTCCATCGTTGCCCTGCCGCAGCGAGACTCGCCGCGGTGCAACTTTGCAGAGACCTTAAGATGAGCAGGCGGCTCGGCGGCAGCTCGGCGGCGATGGTGTCAAAAAGAAGGAAAATCTTCCAGAAATGAACCCATCAACGATAAGACGGTGTGAGTAGAGTTAAGTTTAGTATGTCATATTGATGTTTTATAATATAGAGCCTAGGGAGGCACAGTTAATCCAGGTAAAACTAATGGAAGCCCATAAATTTATCACCTATATTTAATAATATTTTTAAAAGTTCGGATTCGGCGTAGTTTCTTAGTTTTGATTGTGCAGTTTAGTTTTAGACATTAGACCCTAATTCCAGAATGAATCAATAATCCGAACACGGCAGTTTGAAGAGTCATATTGACCGAATTTTCGAGAGTTCATAAAACAGATTTTTAAGTGACTCGGCACTTTCGAAGAACTGTTCGATATTCGCTCCAGCTGAATATTCAGATATTCATTTTATTAGTCAGATGATTGGATTTCTCCTGGAATTATTGGGATACCCGAGAGCAGTTGAATTTTTTGCCAGTCGCCTATTCGATCATCGTCACTTTTAATCCGTCCAGTATTGTTTATATTTCTGCATTGGACGAATATCTGAAAAACCGAATAGCTCGTTTGTTAATGAGTCTAATACATGTTCGAAGAGCTGAAAAATTCAGTGACTGAACTATTCAGAAAAGCAAAGAAAGTCGAATCCTAGAGGAAAGTGGACCTCAAAAACTTAGTTAGGACATCAATTTTAAAGGCCAAGGGTTGTTCCAAAATGCTGTGTGAGTTGAAAGTTGAGTCTAAATCTACTTCGAATTCGACTTTACCAAGATAGCAGTCGTGCGCCGCCGCCCCCATTTGACGCGGCCCGTTTATAGAGTGAGGCTGCGCGATTGCTTGAGCGGCGCAGCGCGCCGCACCGCCTCGTTTTTCGCCGCGCCGCTTGGCGGCGAAGGTATAAACGACCCCATAGGGGTCGAATAGAGTCTCGCCGCGCAAAGGCGCGACAGCATGCAGTGCGGCGCCGCTTTGCAACCTCGAGCGAAGCGACGAGATGACGCGGCAGGAGCAGACGGTCGAGCCCGCTTTCCATAATGAAACATCAAGAAAATGTATAGGTTTATGAAGCTCTTTTCAAATGTGAAGTACATCAAACTGCTTTGCATGTAGGATCATCATACTCCTGACATTCTTTCGAAGTTGTTGTTTTCTATTCGATTTTCAGAGGAATTATTTTTAAAATGGCCAAGCTTTTCTGATTCCTACGATTGCGTTTGTGCCTTTTCGACAGGGTGAGCTATAGAAAAAACACGTGGTGAATATCGGAAAGGACAAGTCTGGATTCAGGGGGACTTTCAGATAACTTTTTCTCAAAAAAATATGCAGGATTCAACCCTTGAGGTTTATTAAAACTCCAAATTTAATATTTCGAATGCGCGGCGACAGGGTCTCCGGAGCATTGACAACTCGGCATGCGGGGTGTTCGATTCAGTATGATGAGCGCAGAAGACGAAAAGAAAGGCGCTGCCAGCTAGCCTGGCACTCTCTCGGCCGGCCAAAGTGCAAACTGGCTATCTCTGCGTCTCCCCGGAGAGGGTCATTTACAGGGGCGGTAGTAATTTGGCTTAATATGCAACTTAGATCTTTAATTTGAGTTGCATCTTATCTTTAATCTTACACAAACTCAAACATGCTGGTTGTGACCTGGGAATGCCCTCATAGAAGCGCCAGCTCTTAATGAGCAACTCTGTTCCAAATCAGCGACACTTCATCATCAAATTTATGGATGACACTGATTGGAAACATCAGCGACAGATGGCTGTCGCTGATTGCAGGGTGGCCAGAGCACAAGAAATAGTGCGGTGCTGGGGGAGACACATAGATTTCGATTGGACGTGAGCAAAATGTCCTCCGAGTACATCTAAAACTCCCGTTCAAATTTTAAGACGGAGGTAAACCAAGACAGTTAGAGGTGAAATAAGACCATTTCCTTTTGAGTTAAACCTAGTTTCTCAGTTTTCGATTACAATACCGGAGCTATAGTTTGTTAAAACGAAGGAAATTGAATAAATTGGTGAAAAATGGTTCGATTTCTCGAAAAAGTGAATTTCGTTGCACATTCAGTTTTCTCTTCAATTTTTGAAAACCTAGGCGTATTCAAGATTCCAATTGCCATTTATGGATATGGCTTGCGACCACTTTTTCCCCGGAATCGCTTTGCTTTTGAGGTGAACTCCGTTTGCAATCAATTCACTGAAACGTCGCGCGCGCCGGACCTGCGGCAAGAATCATCGCGCGCGCCACACCTGCGATGAAGAGTTTCGTATCAATTGCACAAGTAATCGAGAAGCATTTTCTATACTTTTTCCCCTGAACTGAACGGCTACGGAGCGAAATTCAGCAGACGAGAATTTCCGGACTACTTCTAAATCTTTCAGCTGATGTGCTAGGAAACCATTGTGAAAAGAAGACATTTCTAGTTCCAATAGGTATCTTCACATCGCCCTATATGTACTAAATTTATCGAAGGAGCATACGTATCGATTCCGTAATGCATTACCATTTAAAACTCAAAGTTTGGAATCGGTGGGCCGCCGTCGTCGTTTTACCAGATCTACTGCAGGAAAAGAAATCTGCTTCAATAATAAAAAATGCTCTAGCAAAGTTGGCTTAAAATTTGCGTAACATATTGTACAATACTATATTTTAAAAATTTGGGAAAAAAATTCAAATCAAGAAACTAATGAGAATTGAACTGTTTTTTGCCCCGAGTAGGGCTGCCCTTTTTTTCAAAAGGTGGCTACTGTAATTTGGCTTTCTAAAATTGAACAGGGCGCGACATTTCAATGATAAGCAAGCAAGAAAAAGTTCCATTGGATCTCTTTATTATTCGGAAATTAATCGAAAATTCGGCTTTAATAATCGGACAAATCTTTCAGCCTTATTGGAATTAAACATAAGTCCGATTTTCGAATTCAAACGTCATTTAAAAAAAATCCAGCGGACTCCTTCGGAGCTATCATTCACTAAAAATATCCGGAAAGAATAAATTCGGAAAAGCAGTTTATCCGAAAATTCTTAGAGGTTGCTCAATTCGTTGATTCAAAATCTACGAATGCTCTTTTTAAGTGAGCGATTTCCCATTCTGCGAATACAGGCAGTGGATCGAATCCCGGCCGTGTAGTTGTCTGAATTGCCTTCATTGGTGAATCTCATCCCCTTTATCAGCGAGAGGCTGCTGGGCGCAATGGCGCAGTGCAAAGTCGCGCTGCTCTCGTAAGATCGAATGGATAGGCTTGGTTCGCAGGCTCTCAACTCTGCTAGTTTTGCCAACAACTTGACATGTGCTTATTACATTGCGATGGTTCTTCATTTAGACAGCAATTAGCTCCACGTTAATGAAAGATGCTCATCACTCTTATTTCTGGGGCGGTAGTAATTTGTCTTAATATGCAACTTAGATCTTCAATTTGAGTTGCATCTTATCTTTAATCTTACAGAAACTCAAACATGCTGGTTGTGACCTGGGAATGCCCTCATAGAAGCGCCAACTCTTAATGAGCAACTCTGTTCCAAATCAGCGACACTTCATCATCAAATTTATGGATGACCCTGATTGGAAACATCAGCGACAGGTGGCTGTCGCTGATTGCAGGGCCAGAGCACAAGAAATAGTGCGGCGGCGGGCGAGACAAATAGATTTCAATTGGACCTGAGCAAAAATGTCCTCGAAGTACATTTAAAACTCCCGTTCAAATTTTTAAGACGGAGGTAAACCAAGATAGTTAGAGGTGAAAGAAGACCATTTCATTTTTGAGTTAAGCCTAGTTAATCAGTTTTCGATTACAATACCGGAGCTATATTTTGTTAAAACGAAGGAAATTGAATAAATTGGTGAAAAAAAGGGTTCGATTTCTCGAAAAAGGGAATCTTGTCACCTATTCAGTTTTCTCTTCAATTTTGTAAAACCTAGGCGTATTCAAGATTCAAATTGCCATTTCTGGATATCGCTTGCGACCACTTTTTCCCCGGAATCGCTTTGCTTTTGAGGTGAACTCCGTTTGCAATCAATGCACTGAAACGTCGCGCGCCGGACCTGCGGCAAGAATCATCGCGCGCGCCATACCTGCAATGCAGTGTTTCGTATCAATTGCACAAGTAATCGAGAAGCATTTTCTATACTTTTTTCCCTGAACTGAATGGCTACGGGGCGAAATTCAGCAGACTAAAATTTCTGGGCTTTTTCTAAATCTTTCAGCTAATGTGCTAGGAAACCATAGTGAAAAGAAGACCAATAGGTACCTTCACATCGCCCTATATGTACTTAATTTATCGAAGGAGCATACGTATCGATTCCGTAATGCATTAACATTTAAAACTCAAAGTTTGGAATCGTTGGGCCGCCGTCCTCGTTTTAGCAGATCTATTGCAGGGAAAGAAATCTGCTGCAATACTAAAAATTGCTCTAGCAAAGTTGGCCTAAAATTTGCGTAACATATTGTACAATACTATATTAAAAAAACTTGGGAAAAAATTCAAATCAGGAAACTAACGAGAATTGGACTGTTGTTTGCCACAAGTAGGGCTGCCCTTTTTCAAAGGTGGCTACTGTAATTTGGCTTTCTAAAATTGAACAGGACGCGACATTTCAATGATAAGCAAGCAAGAAAAAGTTCCATTAAATCTCTTTATTATTCGAAAATTAATCAAAAATTCGGCTTTAATAATCGAATAAAACCTTCAGCCATTTTGGAATTAAACATAAGTCTGATTTTCGAATTTAATCGTCAATTCAAAAAATCCAGCGGACTCCTTCAGAGCTGTCATTCACTAAAAATATCCGCAAGAATAAATCCGGAGGAGCAATTTATTCGAAAATTCCCTAAGGTTGTTCAATTCTTTGATTGAAAGTCTACGAATGCTCTTTTTAAGTGAGCGATCTCCCATTCCGCTAATACAGGCAGTGGATCGAACCCCGGCCGTGTAGTTGTCATGCATTGCCTTCATTGGCGAATAATCTCATCCACTCTATCAGCGAGAGACTGTTGGGCGCAATGGCGCAGTGCAATGTCGCGCTGCTCTCGTAACTATAGAATGGATAGGTGTGGTTCGCAGGCTCTCAACTCTGCTAGTTTTGCCAACAACTTGACATGTGCTCATTTACATTGCGATTGTTCTTCATTTGGACAGCCATTACCTCCACATTAATGGAAGATGCTCATCACTCTTATTTCTGACTTAAGGCCAAATTACTACCTCCCCAGCTTTTTTACTGTGCAGTACAGGGATGGGAGCTATCCAAGTTTTGAAGGGGAGAAGCACTCAGAATTCCAGAAAGAAGTGAAAGATACAGCTCTCAGAAATCGAAGGATTTCGGTGGAGTCTCTAGGGAAGAAATGACTGTAAGATATGTGATTTGGAAGAAACCTATTTCATGATTAGATCTTGAGTGCTCCCGCCAACAAAGTTTGCACACAGGGCTGGATCTCTGGAACATTCGATTCTTAAATCAATCCGCTGAAAGACATTGTAGGCTGTGCTTTTTTGATGGGGTGGGATAGGGTAACCGGTAAACATGTTGGTTACTTACTAATTATCGAATGAATCTTTGATATACCCTTTCTTTCCTCGCTACTCGCAGTCGTCGATGCGGAGCGGTTGTTTTTCAAAGAATTTAACTATGAAAACGTAGAAGTCATTCTCAAAATCACACTACTATTATGTATAGTGTTACAGGAAACTGCAAATAACAGCGAAATGGAGGTGAGATTTCTAAATCAAATCGCTAAAACACATTGCCAGCCGTGCTTTTTTGATGGGGTGGGATAGGGGAACTGGTTAAGAAGTTGGTCACTTACTGTTTATAAATTAAACGATACCGATCGGCTAACCGTGGAGATTTCTCGCGGGTATTACTACGTATTACCAAGAAAAGTGTACAATTCTAGCAAAATGAGTTTTTCCAAGCACAAGCGCTTTGGCACTAGCAGAAACGCTCCAATCAAAAGAAACATTAGGAAAGTGGACTGGGCGAGTCTACAGAGAATTAACATTATTTCTGGAGAACCGATTTCTGTGGTTAAAATTTTTAATTCCATGGAAAAAACCGCTGTGGTATTTCAAATCAAAGAGCTCTAGGGTTTTCGAAGAAGGACTTTTACTCGGTTGAAAAGGTTCATGTTTTAGTAATTGAATTTGCTACTGCCCTTTCACTAGTTTACCTTTCTGAACAGGAAAATGAAATCGTTTGAGTGAATTGGCTAACATCATATTTTCTTTTCAATAATAAGTATTGAGTGCACGAATTTTCTAATGGAAACGAAGAAAAAGAAGTCATTCTCAAAACCAGAGAGTACAATACCCGCGGTAAATTTGTAAAAACGGGGAGCATTTGCCAAACTTGGCCAAAAAAGCGTCCGATGCATGTAACTTTTTTGAACAAAGACTTTTTTGGATTCTGAAAACTCCATCATATTCACAGCTAAAATTCTTACATAATTATGCACATTCAGTATTGAAGAGTTCCTGAGCTTCATATTAACAATTTGTTCACGCGTAGTTTTGAAGCTCGACTGCGTAGAGATTGATCTTCTTTAACCTCTTTATTGCGACGTTTCGGGTCGTAGACCCTTCGTCAGGCTGTAATTCATTACAGTACACTATAAGGCAATTGCTCAAATGAAGTGCTATCAGAAACCGATAAGGATACGGCAGTAAAGAGAAAATTGTCTGACCGGGTTGGGTGTTTTTGTTTTTGAAAGCGGTTGCAGAAGACGACCGACTCTAACCCAGGGCTAACGACAAGTGACCGGTTGGGGGACCAATGTCGTGTGGATGGTCACGGGTCAAGTATCACTGCCTAATCCAGATGCGTTGTTAGCAGTCTCAGCGCTTCCTTCATTTCTTCCCGGTTGTTCATGGGCGGTCTCCATTTCTTTATCTCTATCGCTTCTTTTATTTTCCTCTCTACCGTGTCCGAGATGTTTCTATGTAAGACGCTGGCTGTCATTCTTGGTACAGCATCGTCGAGGTGGCGAAGAGTCCGATGTCTGGAAAAGGCGCTGCATGGATAGGAGTTTGGTGAGCGTAACGCTCTGAAGTGCTCATCCAATCGAAATCTTAATGGTCTTCCTGTCTCCCCGATATAGAATTCTCCACACATCTCACATTGCACCCTGTAGACCACATCACGTAGTTGACAGATTTTTTCACTTCCTGTGCAATATGTGCAGGCACCTCTGTCACATCGATCTTCGTAGGGTCTCGAGGACGTTAAGAGTTGTCGTAATGAGGGTGGTGGACGGAACACCAGGCGAAGGGGAAGAGAAGAACCGCGGACAACTGTGTTAACATCCCTGGCGAAGGCCTCATTCACGTATGGAAGGACCAGGGCGGTGTTTGACAAAGAATGCTGATATGGACGCCAAGTGTACGGGTCTCTATCGCTATAGCCGTTTTCATGCAGTATTTTTCTTATCTGCCTTTCCGTCGCGTCCTGATTATCAGAGAGTCCAACTTTCTTGCTGCGCGTACGAAGTTTCTCACGACACTGCTCTTCATAAATAATGGATGACAGCTACGTGAATGCAGTAAAATATTTTTCGATGCAGGCTTAGTGTACCAGGTGTTGTGAACCCGCTGATTGGATACTTTAATCTTGGTGTCCAGAAATGGGAGGTATCCATCAGAACCGGGTCGTTCTGCCGTGAGCTGGATGGCTGCATTTTGGGAATTCAAGCTCGACAGAATATGGTGCAACGTTCCTCGTGATTTGGCCACTATTAGTATGTCATCAATGTAGCGACCGTAGAAGACTACATCCGGTGTAAGGCTACTTCTTTCAAGGTTGTCCATGAACAGTATTGCAAGAAGTGGTGCAAGTCTGTTGCCCATAGCAATTGCCTCTATGCCTGCCTGCCTCTGCCTCCTCCCTCTCAATTGCCTTATAGTGTACTGTAATGAAACAGCCTGACGAAGGGTCTACGACCCGAAACGTCGCAATAAAGAGGTTAAAGAAGATCAATCTCTACGCAGTCGAACTTCAAAACTACGCGTGAACAAATTATGCACATTATAAACCGAAATTCCCTGAAATAGCTTTGTTTTCGAGGAAAATTGTTTTTGCGGTCGTTTCATAAAAACGTCGCGCGCGGCAAAGTGCGGCGAAACTTCGAGTAGTAATTGTACAAGTATTAGATAAGCAATCTCTATGTTTTCTTTGTGAGTTAGATGGGAGTGGGGCTATCTCAAGATCTGTGCAGATTAAATTTTCGAAACCCTTCATTTGTTGGTCTGGGGTTTTCGTAACAAAAATACGACCTTTCAGGAAGCTCCCGAAACTGTTTCATGAAGGATTTCGGAAATTCAATCTGCACAGATCTCGAGATAGCCCCAATTTCATCCAATGCACGAAGAAAACACACAGATTGCTCTTCTATTACTCGAAAAATTTCTACTCAATGTTTCGCTGCACTGTGCCGCGCGCGACGTTTTTGTGAAACGACCGCAAAAACAATTTAACTCGAAAACAAAGCGATTTTAGGGAGCTTTGGTTCACAAGACACATTATTATGTAGGAATTCGAGCTGTGAATATGATAGCGTTTTCAGAATCCAATAACGTCTCTGCTCAAAAAAGTTACATCCATCGGACGCTTTTTTGCCAATTTTGGCAAATGCTCCCCGTATTTACGAAACTTAGCGCGGGTATTGCACTTCTGTGAAGCATAGCAAAACGGGCTGTTTTCACGAGTTGAAAGTTTCAGCCACGGGAATCGGTTCTTGAGAAATGTTTATACTTGTTTTGTATACTCGTCCACTCCGCTTCTCTATTACTCTTTTTTTCTTTTGGAACGTTTCGTTCAGCACCAGACCACATTTGCTTGGTAGATCCCTTTTTTGATAGATTTTCTTGGCTTTTTCTTTTTTATCACATGTGTAATCAGCAGCGTTAGCAGAGAATTCAATTGTTCACTAACTTTGTTGAAGAATTCGCAAGGTGCTATGAGAGAAAAGGCGTCAGATTTGCTCCCGATCAGTCAGAAATAAAAATAATGTGGGAATTCTAAGACATTGTTCTACAGGGAATACATTTACAGGTGTAATTGTGATCACAGCTCCAGAATCCACATATACGGAGCGGTCGTGGCTGATATTTGCCAAAATATGCATCGAAACCAGTAGCCTCTTTTTCTTTGTGTCTCCAGCGCAGGAGGTGGAGTGGAGAGCGCAGCAAGCGCGAGATAAAATGGGCGCGGCATGCCTGGTTGTCAATGGTACCGCAACCCGGCGACAGCAGACGGTCGAGCCCTCTTTTCATAATAAAATCATCGGGAGTATGTATGTTCGTGGGTCCTTCTCTAATTCTGAAGTGCGTTGAACTGTTAGGCCCTAGTTATTCATCGGCGATTCGGTGCCGCTGGTTTTTGCCGGAGGTTTGCGATTGGTCAGATATCGAAATCGACCAATAGCAGACATGCCGTGGAAGCCAGCGGCGGCAAAACGCTGATGTATAACTAGTGCCTTACGTATGTGGTTTGGTTATGTCGTTTGCTTTTCTTTCGATTTGGATCGTGTTGTTCTCTCAAGGGCACCAATATAAGTCATAGTAACCATTCTAAATGAAATAAACTTTTCTAGAACCATTTTCGGGCGAAAAGTACAAATATGCCTGTCGCAGCTACCTGGACCCATTCTGAAAGAAGTTATAGGCGTTTTTTGTCTGATTTTCCTACCTGTTGTACTTTCCAAAAAGCGCATTATATTTATGAAAATCCGGAAACGGACCTCGTAATCGTGTTCAGCGCCCAAAACTACCTCCCTAGGCAAATTTTGGTCACTCCAATGGTGACTGCCGGAAAACGAAAATTTTGAATTTGAAAAATAACTTCTCTCTGTTATTTAATCAAACCCGTAGAGCGCGTTATCAAAACTAATTATTTGTTACTAAATTAATAGCTGATCAACAAGGAAATCGGTTTAGCTTCTTGGTAGTTAATTACCACACAGTGCTCCGAAAATTCCAGAGCAACCCTGACAGTATACTCTTTCGATTCACTTGCACTTCGATAGTTTTTTTTTGCAGATTTACGCATACATATGTTTGAATTGAACATCAGTTTCTGAATAAATGAGAGTAGATAGAATAGGTGGCGGTAGTAAGTAGGGTAAATTGTTACAATTAAATACCTAACGCTAAGATACTACTTGGATCATAAGTGATCAAGGAATTCAATCCATATTCAGGTGTTCCGACAAGAGTAACGTTGTTTCCCAAAATTTTCTCGCTAAATTTGAGTCATTTCCTATTACGTCCAGCAATTAAAGTCGGGCCCGACTTTAATGTTTGCTATTTCCAATAGCAAAACAATCTTATACGGTATTAGACGTTAGTTGCGTTGCCTTGTACGCAGTACGCAAAAGCGCGTCGCCGCTCCACATTGCCGCGGCCCAATTAAGGCCATTGGTATACTTCAGCGACGTATTTTGCCTCTTCTTTGAAACTAGATTTTTCGCTTCTCCTACTACCAACTAAAACAGGGATAGTTAAAACGACTATAATGATTATCATATTGTGACAGAATGTGAAAACAATTGGAAATGTAACGAAATCCCACATAAGCTGTGATGGCATGACCATAATCGATTTTTTAGTTTGCTGTGCAGATGCGCGTGTGCGGAAATATCAGTCCGCAAAAGCGCGTAGAATTCAACGTAGAACGCCGCAGCGACGGGCCGTCGCTGCGGCGACGGAGTGTACCAGGGTTACGTCAGTGAAAACTATAACACCCCTCAGCGACCTGTTCCAGCGACGGGCGCACGCAAACTGATCCCGCAGCCGACCCTGGCATAGCACCGGTGCTGGTCCCGACACGATGAGTGATAGTTGTCGAAACCTGTCGCTGCAGCGACAGGTAGGTATACCAATGGCCTAAAGCTGCGGCGGCGTGGCATCTTGTGCGGCGCAGCACGCCGCGTCGCCCTTTCCTCCGCCGCTCATTTCAGCGGCGGGACACTATTCGGCCCCTTAGGCTCCGTCCATAGCAGACGTCCTAGCGCCAAGTGACCGTAAAGTGACGCTGGGGGTTTGTGTCTTCAGCATTTGTTATTGATCTACCACTGCACCAGGCCAGTCGCTGGAGGCATAGTGACCGTGATGGCTGTCACTAATATTATCGATAACATCGTTAACCACGTGCCGTCCTCAGACACGCTGAATGCGCCAGCCGTCGAGCGTCATGCGCCAGCGTTCGAGCGCTGGCGCATGATGCTATGACGCCTTGACGCTTTGCCGCTGTTCGCCTTCTATGGACGGAGTCTTACCGCGAGTACGTGTCGTATGTGACCGCTTTGCCCTACGACCATCACAAAAGTATGTTCACAATCAGTGCTAATTGGATTAGTGTGCGGTGAGTTTGCAGCGATAATTTTCGCGCCTGATAAGTATGCCCTTTTGTGTGAAGGAGTTTTTAAGGCAACCGTTGAGCAGAAAGAAGCATATTCCAACGAAGCGTTGGTCACGCGAAGAGCTGCAGGATACAAAACAACCATCCAGGGTTGAGTTGTGTAAACAATGCCACGGATATAAATGCTCGGCGTCACGAAGGATAAACTCATGTTGCAAAGACGGTGGCGATGGAGACGAATCATGAGTATGATCCGCTAATATGTGAGGTGTATCCCATCGTTAACTGTTCATACTTACTGCGTTTGACATTTTCATCGTGAGAGGGGTCCTCTACACACCAAGGGAGGAGTTTTTCCGTTTTTGCAGTTTGAAAAGTCACGCCACTCAACGCGAGCGAAGTGGTCCGGAGTGGAATTAGAGCCGCAAAAGGTGGCACAACTCCTCCCTCGGTGTGTAGAGAGCCCCTGTCCCATTTTCATCAGAGAGAACTTTAGCAAGCTCACCTAAGATACACTCGGCAGCTCTGCAACCGTTGACTATGTCCCGATGTTCAAAAGCGTCAGCTGACGTCTCGTCCATAATTGGTCCAGTTCGGTTGCTTATGGTCTGGAACACATCCCTAAAAGAAAATTTCTGAAGAAATACCTATCACTATTGGGAAAGGTACGGGGGTGGGGTGGAGGATTTCTGAGAAGGAGTAGAGAACTTGCCCAAGAAAGAGTGCGGAAGTTCCCCCCGGATCAGGGCGAGGAGCAAAGAACGTCTTTCTGGCAGGAAAACACGGAATGTCCCCACAGCAGCGCATCACCTTATCTTTGAATGATCAACCATTAATCTACCAAACCTTGCGTTAGACAGATATTTGTCCACAGGAAGCCGAACTAACTTATCGCCTAAAAGCAGATCACAGAGAGGTTTCTCACTTTCTCCATAGTCCAAACAGAGACACCTTAACTTGAACTTAAAGGGGGGCTACTACTATATTTGAAACGGTCTCAAAAGTGTGCTAATCAGTGCACCGAGTTTATGGCAGGTTTTCTTTTTGGGACAGAACCAGACAGCGTGCTCCTAGGAAAACATCCTGTTTGTTTCCCTGATCGACTGCTAAGCTGTGTCTACCGTACGTGGGAAATACCCCCCCCCCACCTTAATGTCTAAGAGTTCAGCACTGTGCAGATACAATCAATGGTTACCTAAAGTCTCTTCAAATGACACTGTCCGCCTACGCGGTTGGCGTGCGCGTCGAGACTTTTTTGGACATTCAGATCGATTAGCAGGATGACTAGACGAATATTGAATGGTATCAAATTCAGCTGTTGACAAACGTGGAAAGGTTGGTCCGAATGAATGCATTCAAAACGCACGCCGTCCGCGCGGGCGACAGTCTTATTCGTACAGGCTTTACCTTATTTCCTTTTCCATAACACCTTCTTCCATCAATACGTATCTGATCCATGTCCACAGATTGGCTGCCATCAAGTGCATGGTCCCGAAACGAGCTGCTGTATTATGGCCGGTGATGGATAACTTGAATTGGAAAAAGTTACATACGAATCAGCTGTTTTGACTGCTTCAGTGTTGAGGTTTTTTCTTTTTTTTTAAGTTCTTTCAGAGAATATTATTAATGAAGTATGTTTCAAAGAAACTGCTTTTCATGGTATGCGGAAACTTTTTTTTTACTACATTTTAAGCAGCATATGGATTCCGTGTTGAGAAAATGTCTCCTTCTTTGAGTTGAGTCATAAACAGTGCAGTTTTTAGCTTTTGCGAGAAAAATAAAGGGCTACTTTCTCAGGTACAACACTGGTCATAATTTTGGGACAGGGGCTGTCTACACACCGAGGGAGGAGTCCCGTTTTTGCAGTTTGAAACGGGCGAAGTGGTCCTGAATGGAATTAGAGCCGCAAAAGACGGGACAACTCCTCCTTCAGTGTGTAGAGAGCCCCTGTCCCATAATTTTTGCGTTTTCCGGAAAAAAAACTTAAAATTGCGCCTTCTTTGCTCTTTTCTCGTAACTCTGTTCAAGATGTTCCAATTGGCAATCCAAAGATATATTTGGAATCTATATCGTGTGCTCTTTCTTCTGGAACAGCACATGGCCCTTTTTTCAACGAAGTGTATAGACAAAACTACTCTTAAAACAATCAACAGGAAGCACGAGTCAAACGCTATTTCGCAATTAAAGGCAGCATACACTCTCGCAAAAGTTGTGAAGGTAGCTACGTTAACGTGATCGTACGGGCTCTAACAGAATGCTCACAAAGCTGCAAGCGTCAGAAATGAATTAAGCTGACCGTAATTGGGCCGTATTGAGTCACCAAATCACCTTTTCCCCACCCACCGATACGGACCCCCCCTCAATATAAATTTTCTATCCTCGATTACGATCATTTATGCTCATTTTTTACGCGTCTGGAGGAATTAGCGTTTGTCGAAATGACATGCTTCCGCAAAACAATCGAAGCCGATCAGCTGTGTAGCACAGATTGGTGGAGATCGGAAGCTGCGGGGCCTAGCGTAACCCTAACGTTGAGAAAACTAAGAAAAAAGAGCTCGGAACGGTCCCTTACGGCCCCAAAGTTGGACATCCGCCAGCTCGTCACACCCCAGATGCACTTTCCACGCCCACCGACGTGAACAAATGAATGCTCGAGATTGTGAGATGAGCGATGATTTCCGATCAATAACCCCGTTCTTCCCTTCATTCTCAACTTCTCTCTTTACTCAGGTCAGCTCGCATACAACGGCTGCAAAAGACGGAAGTTACAAGCCTCGGACAACTCGTCCACCATGTTTCCTTAGCTCAATTTTTGAGGGACCATAACTCCGTTCCCAGAAGGTCTTGTGCGATTCCAAAAACATCATTTGAGTCAGCATGGGACCGTCTTCAAGATAGGCGGAAAAGCAGAAAAACGATTCTTATCGTGACCACTGCCTTTAACTCGGAGAAAACTCGCCGCGAACGAGCCGTGAACCTACCACGAACCTCGTGCCTGCCGCGAATCTGCCGCAAACCTGTCGCGTATCTGCCGCGACCCCATCTGAACTGGGTTATTATTCAAGATCTTAATGAGGCCAAATCGTCGATAGTGGCTTTACATGTTTCGTGAAATCCTGATAACATCCTACTAACTATACGCTGCTTGGTGTGTGTGACCGTCTGTGTGTATGTGTGTGTGTGTGTGCGTGTGTGTGTGTGTGTGTGTGTGTGTGTGTGTGTGTGTGTGTGTGTGTGTGTGTGTGTGTGTGTGTGTGTGTGTGTGTGTGTGTGTGTGTGTGTGTGTGTGTGTGTGTGTGTGTGTGTGAGAGTGAACAGGAAATTCGGTCAGTTTGTTTTCACAAATGAAGGAATTCAGTTTGTTGTTATGATGTGATGACGTATACTGATAACACGATATCATCAGTTTCCTATGTAAAACGTTGCTGAACGCCTTCTTAGGCGGCTGCATGTGCAGTAGGAGACCTGGTAAGGTAGACGGGATTTCACTGGGAGTGCGCCGGGCGCCGAAACAAGTAGGCGCGACTCCACTAGGAGTGCGTCAATCGCAGGGGTATTTTGGGCGACCAACTGTGAGTGCGCCGAACGCCGGGAAAAGTGCGCTGGACCCAACTGGGTGTGCGCCGAGCGCTGAAAAAGTGTACTGGACCCAACTGAGAGTGCGCCGAGCGCCGCGAAAAGTGTGTTGGACCCATCCGGGAAAGCGCCGAGAAAAGTGTGTTGTATCCAACTGGCAGCTCGTCGAGCGCCGGGTAAGGTGTGTTGTAACCAACTGGGAATGCGTGGAGCGCCGGGGAAAGTTTGTTGAACCCAACTGTAAGTGCGCCGACACAGGAAAAAGTGTGTGGGATCGGATTGAGTTTCGAGGAACTGTAATAACTAGGTTCTCATTTGACAATGAGAATATAATTTTATGCGTCAAAACACACGCCTACAAGTACGCTGCGAAGCGGCGTGGGTGTGCAGCTTGTTGATGATAACCGCTTCACTTCACCAGTTGAAATCCTACAATATATGCCTCACTTTACCATTTTTTCTCTGCAAAGATGCTTGTATTCTCCTTTATCTTTCTCTGTGTTCAGTTATGTAGTTTTCTCACTTCAACGTCTCGACAAGCGGCTAAATCTAGGCTTAATCCTCGCAGACGCCTCGGTCATCGGGACTCACGCGTCAAATAAAATGCGGGTTGTGTACGCACATACAACACGCGCCTTTACGCGCAAAGTGTTAAAATGCTTCCAACTCGCCGCTTCCCAAATCTACGTTCTTCATTGTACGAAACAGGATCTGAAACAGCTTTGCAGCCAGCTTATCTGCAGAATATCGTTTTAAATACAAAAATCAGCCACCTTGTTTATACCATCGAGTAATACGGCTGAAATGGCCAACTTTGTGATGTGACGCTGAATTCACATGTCATATAATCTTTATATATGACAATTTATACAATTAACAGTGACAACTCTATCGGTCAAGTCCTTACTATCGAAGAATCCACAGCTTCTGACTAAAGCATGTAAGATTTACGTCCGCTTTGTTAGAGTATGGGACCTGCGTTCATGCGCCGCATGAGCGAATCTTCATTCAAAAATTAACAAGGGTTCGAAAAAGCTTGACGAGGAAGATCTTCAAACGGGAAATGGGTTTTCCTTTAGCGCAATTCCTAGGGGCAACCTTAGGAACAAGAGGTTTCATTTGCACCCGATCGCTTCCCGGAAAAGGAGAATTTGTTTGTATTCAATTTCAAAATGCTAACAAGGGAACTGCTTTTAGCCAGCCTGAACATTCTGAATAAATTAAACTTTTCTACAGTCGTTTTTGGCGTAGAATCCGATTATGGTCTTCGCAGTTGTCTAAAACCACTCTGGAAAAAAGTCGAACGCGTTTTTCAAAGCCTGGCGACAAGGCAAGGGTACCCCCAAGAAATTTTTGGGGTGTTTTGAAAAAAATCGAAATTGGCTCAAAACTTGTATGTGGTTGTAATCTAGGGTGGTGAACACGAATCTGGAGTCCGTTTTTTAAAATTCTGAAGTTTACTGTAGGTTACGGAAGGTACCATGCCAATGAAGGAGCAAAACCTGCCTTAGTATTTCGAAAATGGACAAACGGACGTTAAATTCGTATTCATCTCCCCGAATAACCCCCGTACACAAGTTTTGAGTCAAATTTGAGACTTTGACCAAGCTACCGTAAACGCACCGTAATCTACCGTAATCTGTCAAAAATCGATAAACGGATCAGATTCGTGCTCATCGTTTCAAATAACCCCCAAAACAACAAATTGAGTCATATCTGTCGTTGCGCTACGGAAATCGTCAAAAGTCGCAGTTTGCCATCAGGGGCCGTATGCACATCTCTTCCCGAACATCCCCTTCCCCACGGAGCCACTCTATGATTTGTCATCGGGCAGAATTGACCAATCAGAGCTGGCCTTCGCGGTGACGGGGACCCTCGGGAAGAGATATGCATACGGCCCCAGATTATCCAACGATGGGTACGTTGAACGAATCAAGTCCAAAACTTTGGAAAATTGACAAATAAACCCCCAGATTCGTGATCAGTGCCGCAAATAACCCACCTGTGAGGATTTTAGGTCAATTCTGGAACATTTCTTTAAAACGCTTTCAGAGCCCTCTAATTGGAGCAATTAAACCCCGAACCGAAAATCCGTACGCTATCAGTCTGTGCACAGTTTGGAAAATGTGTCTTCACCCAAATTTTCGCTCAGTGAGGTAGTATTGGGCGCTGAACACCATTATGAGGTCTGGTTCCGGGTTTCACGAAAACTAATGCGCGTTTTGAAAGGTTCAATAGGTACGAAATTCTGACGAAAAACGCCTATAACTTTTTCCAGGGTGGTTTTAGGCAGCTGCGAAGACCATAATCGGATTCTAGCCAAAAAAGGTTCTAGTATCTAGCCAAAAAAGGTTCTAGTAAAGTACCTTTCATCCGGAATGGCGAGGCGGACTGAACGTAGTTTCCTTGTAAGAGGTTTGGTGATATTGTACCTATCAGAGTTTTTTACTCTCATACTTTCATACAAGGGACCAAAGATACAAACTTGGCTTCGCTAGGCCTTGCCTCAAGACTTGCAGCATTTCCTCCCGGTTCGTGCGGGAGGTGTAGTATTATCTGAGCTTGAGTAAGAAATCACAAGTTTTTTTCACGTAATTCGGTTTCAAAACTGTTGTTAGCCGGTATCTTCAACAGGAATAAATGGTATTCTAGTTCTATTTCTATTAGCATTAAGTTTATAGCTTTTGAATTAGCTGTTTTTTTTTGTTTATGTGTCTTTGACTGTTCATCCATCTTATGTGCCTACGCAAGTGTGATGAATTTGATTTTGGAAATCAGCTGTCCTGCGAGAAAATCAGCGAATTTGCGCGTAGAGGCGCGTGTGTTGTGTGCGCCTACACTACACGCAGTTTATTTGACGCGTGAGTCCCGATGACCGAGGCGTCTGTGAGGATCAAGCCCTAAATCTACGCCTGACATCCGGCGTCAATTATGGTGTTTTGCTTGCGCCACTGCAGACGACACATCATAAATGACGGCGACCTTCAAAATTGCGCTCGGGTGGTGGCCATCGTGTATCAACACTCCTGAGGTGGCGGGAGAAACGGGGAAGGAGCGAGGTCCCTTATTGGACGCAACCCAGGGTTAGCCCGTGTTGCGTCCAATCAGGAAGCTCGCTCCTGTCCCGTTTCTCCCGCCTCTTTTGGGTGTTGATACACGATGGCCACCACCCATTGCGCTTTGCCGCATTGGGCCATTGTTATACCTCCAGTCTGCGACCGCGACAGGCTCGCTCAACTACGAATTTTGTCGGGACCTACAATTTCACCATAAAAAGAGCTGTCGCAGGAACAGTTTGCATGCGCCGGTAGCGTCGCAGGATTGATGTATGGCACAGCACAACTGGCCAGTCAGAGACTGCGACGTCGCTCAGGTCTGCGACCGCTACAGGGCTGTGGCAGAGTACAACAATGACCTTGTTATAGTGAAATCTATCGGAAAGCTATTTTTTACGTTGACGTATGTTCCCTAGGAGGTGTAAGAACGATGAAATCAGAAATTATAGGGTGAAATATGTGAAGGTACAAATGTTGTGGGAAGATGAAGTTCTGCTGATGATGATGATGAATGATGATAAAAAATTCTGCTTTCATAGTCTTCGCACCTTTTAAAGAACATACCTCAATGTACCAGGTTGTTCAATAAGTCTTGTCGTTCGATAAGAGAGGGCGTTGCTACTAGCCCAATTTTTTTTTCTTTCGTTGGTACACTCTTCATATGAAAGTATGTGCAGTTTCATTTCAATCTGTGAATTCATTCTTTGTTTACAAACCATTTATTGTCGCCGTGCCACAGCAACGGAAAAAAATTGAATATCGCGCAGTGATAAAATTCTTATTTTTGGAAGGTGTAGCACCAAAAGAAATTTACGAACGAATGTTAAAAGTGTATATTGATTGTTCACCTACAATTAGAACAGTAGAAAGATGGGTTGCTGAATTTAAACGTGGTCGTACAAGCCTTGAAGGCGATCCACGTGAAGGACGTCCAGAAAGCGCATCAACACCAGAAATCATAGCCAAATTACAGGACATGGTTTTGGAAGATTGTCGATTGACTGAGAGAAATTTTGTAGAGGCTCTACCCATCTCATTAGGCAGTGTGAGCCATATTTTGAGTGAAATTTTTGGTTTTACATAGAAAGCTGTGTGCACAATGGGTGCCGCATTCGCTAACAATGGAACAAAACACATTAGAATGCGACTTTCTCAACAACATTTGGAGCGTTTTAAAAAGGATGAAGCGGATTTTGTGCGTCGATTCATCACTATGAATGAGACTAGGATTTTTTTGGTTTTTGTGAAGTGTATTAATGTGCAGGGAGATTATACTGAATAAAAAAGTGCATTTTGACCCATAAGATTTTCTTGTTGAACGACAAAACTTATTGAACAACCTGTTAGAACATAGTTTTCCGATAGATTTTTACCACAGCAATGCGGCGAAGCGCAATTTTCTTCTATTGGGTCACCTGCACCACAAAACTGTTCCGGTTGTGTCCCGGGAACGCGCACGTTGAACGACTGATCGAACCCGCGCGGCCTACGATACGCCTCTGTGCTGGGTGGACAGAGGATTGGTCAGACAAAGTTCACACAGGCGGTTCTGTCGATGATTGACGTGCCTTGGAGTCGGATTGTCTCCTTTGTGTGAGGTGAGGGTGAAACGATGGAGGGGCTTTATCCCCCTTCCCAAATTTTTGCAGCTGACAAGCTTGCCAGCGGGGAAGCATGAAATGCATGCTTCAAGTATAAGCAATATTCAGCCGGCCCCTTGAATATGCCGAGACGGCGCATTGAACCTGCCGAGTCGGCGCCTTGAACCTGCCGAGTCGGCGGCTGATAGGCTACGACTCGGCAGGTTTGCGGGAGATTTGCGACGAGTTTTCTTAGGGTAAGTTGGTAATTTTGCAGCGGTTGCGAGCGTCTATGCCGGTTCTCATGACGAGACCTTAATTGCATAGTCTGTCTGCCTATTCTATTCAAGGGTAGGGAGATTTTCGAAGGCACGGCACTTACCGTTCACCTCAATTCGTTTTCTGGAAAGTTTTAGCATGAGAGAGTCCTTTGATTATGCAGTACGCAGTTTTTGGCGATGCGAGAAACAAACCTTGGAGTTACAAAAAATGAAGTGCATTTGAGTGAATATGAAGATGATGGCGCAGACATCAAGCGTGGTGGATAGAGCTGAGCAGTGTTTGTCGGCAGAACAGAGGAAAACAAGAAAGGAATAGTACACCACGCCAGTCACTCCAAACACTGAAAAGAGCAAGAGATAATCTTAATCTTGTTAGCAACCTCCCTTGAGTTGCCTGTCCTCACCAACACATCCAAGCCTCAAAAAAAGGCTGCCGGCAGAAGTACCGGAATGTGTCACCTTCCTCACTGTGGCCACAGCAGTAGAAATTGAAGACTCACTTGAATTCGTCTGATTCAAGTACCTCTGTGAATTGTAGCATTAGAATACTTGTTCACGAAAAGAAACGAAAAATGTTTCAAAAGAGACCCACCTTAACAACATTCATTGTCCAATACCAGCGAGGGTCTAGAAGCAGCACTACATACATATAAATAAAAAACATAATTGAAACACAATACATATACATTCCAAAAATCTGAAATATAACATACATTAACCTCATGAGACGAGTTTTCCACACAATCGCCGATTTCTCCTACCAAATCTTTCACGTTGATTTCCCGTTCCTCCTCTCCCGAAAGTAGATGTGAAAGTTCCAAAACAAGGGCGAAAATGGTGAGAAAGAGACTATAAAAAGCTGTGAGCGCGGTGATCAGGCTGACTCTGAAAATGACGAAATCCTGCAATCTCTGATCATCAGGAATTATCATCTGTCCCAGATGTATCACTTCTTGGCGCTTCCATCGATAGCCATCCCCTTTTCTTTCTTCTGTGTGCAAATTTCCCAGCTAAGCAGTGTCGCGGAGACCTACTTAAATTACGAATACCACACTGTCCTTACTGGAGCGAAATTCCCATCCGCAGATGACAGCTGTTGCAGCACGCAGCTAGAAGTTTGAGGAGTCGGGACTTCGTGTTCTCAGCACCATTTCGCGCGGCGTGAGTGAAGCAACAACGATTGTTCACGGCTGCCGACCGGAATTCACTCCAAATTAAAAATCAATAACTCGCCCCGAGTCCTTAAAGGCAGCATACACGCTCGTAAACGTGGTAGAGATAACTACGGAAATAGAATGATATGGCTCAGATGACAATGCTAACGCATTTTGAAGCATCAAAAACGACCCACATTGCCGCTACACGAGTAAGAAGGTATCCCCGCCCCTGTAATTGCCGTCCTCCTTCAAAACAAAGGTGCTGGGCCATTCCCACCGTCGTCGATGTGTGTGGGTAGTACAATAAGTACAATAAGTGAACCACATACATCGGCGACGGTGCGAATGGCCCAGCACCCCTGTTTTAGAGTAGGACGGCAATTACAGGGAGCGGGCGGGGACAGCGTACTGTGCTTCTCTGGGCCAAATTCCGGTCCGCAATTGCGTCTCTACACGCTTTGCGGCCGCGCGCTTTCGAGTCGGAAGAGTTTTCAGCTCCGCAGCCGCCGAACTGTTGACTCTAGGTGGGTTTTGGAAACTGGAAAGTAAACGAAATCGGGTTAAACTGTATGAAAAAGCCACATCGAGTCCGCTTTGGCGCTGGAAACTCGACTGACTCGAGCGCGTGCGGCCGCAAAGCGTGTCGAGACGCATTTGCGGACCGGAATTTGGCCCAGATAAGCACAATAAGCGTTGTTATCTGGGCCATGCCATTCTATATCCGTAGTTATCTCAACCACGTTTACGAGAAAGTATGCTGCCCTTAAACCGAATTTCGATCTTGCCCAAAAGGGCGAGAAGCTCATACCTCGCGTATTGTTCGCGAATACCGTCGTTTAAAGCGCCGCATCACCAGTACTCACTTAGAAAAGGTTTTATCTCAATCCGTAAGTCATTCTTGAATTCAGAATATACAATAGTGCGGAAATGTATCCCCAGTACTTTGTCGGAACTTGCATATTGCCTCAAATACCTCGTTATGAACTGATCGCACGCTCATGCTGCTAGCAAAAATCTTTTATCTCAGAACCTCTGTTTCAATGGAATTCCACAAGGAAATTCATATTTTTCGTCAAAAAAACTATGTAAAAAACAATTTATTGAGAGGAACACGGAAGTTCCCGGAAAATCAGTTAGTCAATTTTGAAGCGAACTACATAAGCCATGAGGCGCTTTGTGCGCTCACAAAAAAAAATGCCGCAGAAGGCCGGTACAGTATGCTACATTAATTGTGTCATTCAGCAAATTTAACACACCAAGAACTACCGCAAAACTAAAAATGGATAGCGAATACATACAATACCGCCCCTATCTTTTGGTCATTGGGCGCGCTAGAGCGCCGGAGCGCGCCGTTTGGCGTCGTTTTTGAATAACTCGCTTCAAAGTGGTCCAATCGGAAAATGGAAGCCACTTTCGGAATCAGCATCAAAAATGCGATCTACTAAATGCATAAAATTTCAAAATGGAACTCAGTGGAAGATTTTGGGTTACGGTAGCCATCCAATGTCCCTCGTGTCCAAATGGGGCTGGCGTTTAAGTGTTGTTATAAACGGATTTCTTGGCGTTTTCTCGTATTTAGCACATTCATATGCCATTTTTTATCCTCTGTGTTTCTTCTGAAACATTTTGACAGAGAAAAAATTAATGAAAATTCATAAACAAGTCATTTTTCCCAACAATTTATGGATTTTATGTGGCAAAATCACGAAGTTCTTCTAAATTAGTGACTTATTCTGAAATAAATTGCAAAACTTTGAAAAGAAAGCAGGTATTAGAAGTTAAACGAAAATCGCGCCTTGAAATCGGGTTGATTATTTAATTTCACATTCAAAAAAGGTAGGTATCAGAGCGCATTTCAACAACCATGTAAGATATTCGCTTTGCAATCATTGTTTTTTCTCCTCACACAAAAAATTCATGTCCAGAATCAGCCAGTGTACGGAAATGCATCAAATATTAACAGTTCAAAAAAATTTCATTCCAAAAATTACAATTTTTATAAAGTGACCAATTTCAATTTTAATGCTTAAATACTCCTCGAGTTCTATATTCTTCGTGCATAGCGCATGAATTTGTTCCGAAATTGTTTCAAAAATATAGAATTCCTAATCTTTTCCAATTAATTTTCAAAAAAAGTTATCGAAAGTGAATTTTTACGGAGACCACAAATTTTGAATTTCTTTCCGAATTTCTCTTTGAATTCCTTTGAATTCCATGTATTTCTAACTTGATTATATGAGTTTATTTCGATAATGTGGGAATCGTAAAAATCTTCATTCTTCTTTCGAGAAAAAACAAATGAAATTTGAAATTTGAATTTTCTCTTAAATTCCATTTTCAGTGTGAAAACATTCTAGGAATGTTTCACTGTTCATGTAGAGCGCATAAATTTCATCAGCATTTATTTAAAAAATGCTAAATCTAAAAAATCTTTCCGCAAAAAAAATTAAAAATTTTAAAGTTGAATTTTCATTAGGAGAATAATTTTTCACTTTTGATACCAGAACCTTCTTTGAATCCCATGAATCTCGTCACAAGAGTTTGTTTCAAGAATGCGATAATCTAGGAAATTTTCCATTTTTCTCCCAAAAAAAAGAAATGTAAAACTGAATTTTTAATAGAATTACCAGTTTTGAATTTCTTTCTTGAACACTTATGGATTTTCTTACTACAGGAGTTCCAGTCGCGAGAAAAGTTTTTTCTAGCGTTGCTACGCAGAATTTAGTCCGCATTGTGGTAATTTTGAAAACTTTGAATTTTTCCTACAAAAAAATGAAAATTTATAATTGAATTTCTGGTGAAATTTTTTTTTATTATTTTTCTTCAGTTTCCTTTTCCGAAAATATTGAAAAGATTTCCGCACGGCTCTTGTAATAACCCCCAAGACCAAAGACTAGAGACGAATTACATCCAGTTTTTCATCACGCCAGACATGCACACTCTCTCTAAGTACTCCATTTCCCTGTTCCATCCTGCCCTATTCATGCTTCCTTTTTCCTGTTCCGTTGCAGACAACCGACGAGGTGACGATTGTAGTTGTGGGAGAATAACACACTAAATATCCCGAAGCGATAACTGGTCTTTCTTTGAACAAGTCTCCTTTTTTATAGAATTTTGTGTTGTTTCCTTCTATGGAGACTCACTTCGCTTCCTTGCTTTGATTCCATGTCTCCTCCCCGCAGTTTTTGATGTCGGAAATGTCGCCAACACTTTCAAACGAGAGCGTGGAATCTTGGCGTCGAATATGATCATGAGTGATTGATTTTAGGGCGTCGCTTTGGTAGTCGTCGGCCTGGAAGTCACCTTTTCACCAGAATCTTTTACAAAGAATATCTTCGAGAAAACTAGGCAACTATCCATAGTGAACTCGGACCCCATAAAAAGGACAGGATTAGTTTACGAAGCTTTCAGAGTTTGCTTCCGCAAGTTTGTTTGTGGCGGGATGCTCAATTTTCATAGACACTAAAATCGTCGGTCAAACATCGCTATTGACTCGGATTTGGGGTGGTAAATGCTCTTGCAAACATTGTCGCGAACCAGCCATACATCTTGTTCAAAGTTAAAAGACTCAGTAATAATAATCATGAGCTAAAATTGTAAGCATTAACATTTTAAGAGTAAGACAAATGACCGGAGCTTGGGGCTAGGCATATGCGTTGACTCGTAAATGAGGCCATTCGCCTTAGAAACAAGATGGTATAAAACGCAATTTTTGCGTTTTTTTTTGGTAATATATCCGACGTTGCAAAATAAGACAAGTCCTTAAGTCCGAATTTCCAGAAAAACTTTCGTGTGAAAAGTATGAGCCTCTAAACTGAGCATTTTTGACTGTCATTTTGCTCAGATCTTCAACAGAAACGCTATTTCCTTATACATAAACACAATTTTGAGATATCAGCTAGTATTGAGGATCATTAATGCAGATTAGGACCGTGGTCGAAAAATGCGTCGTAGTGTCTTTAGGCAAGAAAAAATAAGGAATCATTAACATTTTGACCTAGGCAGCCATTTTTTGGATTAGAAGTGATGAAATAGAAAAAATCGTTGTGCAAGAGGCGTTCACTTATTGATTGCGAAATAAAATGAAATGTTGGAACTAATGAAATTCACGAAGGCCACAGGTCTATTTTCGGCCATGCCGCTCTACTATGTACCTACAAGAATAGCAAGCATTTTCTGAATAACCAATTATCAGGGTGACCTCTTGCACACAAGTTTTTCCGAGGGAGTTTTAATCAAAGGAAAAGACCGTTAAACGAAAACATTAGGCTGATTGGGTCCGAATTTTTGCGATTTTTCTTTTTTCCGTTGAAGCTGCAATGGGAACCTATGGAGATTTCTCGTTCATAAAGTGCATGCAAACCGAACTTAACAGAAATCTCGAGAAGAGTCGATGTCTGCCTTCTCTCATACTGGCATTTTATTCCTATTAAAGGCACTGTTCACGAAAAGAATCGTTTTTCTGCTTTTCCGCCTATCGCGAAGGCGGTCTAATGCTGATTCCAATGATGGGTTTGGAACCGTACAAGACCATCTAGAAACGGAGTTATGGTCCCTCAAAAACTGAGCTAAAGAACCATGGTGGACGAGTTGTCCGACACTCGTAACTTCCGTCTTTTGCAGCCGATGTATGCGAGGTGACCTGAGTAAAGAGAGACGTTGAGAATGAACGGAAGAACGTGGCTTTTTACCGGAAACCATCGCTCATCTCACAATCTCGAGCATTCATTTGTTCACGTCTGTGGGCGTGGAAAGTGCATCTGGGGTGTGACGAGCTGACGGGTATCCAACTTTGGGGCCGTAGGGGACCGTTCCGAGCTAATTTTTCTTAGTTTTTTCAACGTTAGAGTTTCGCTAGGCCCCGCAGCTGCCGATCTCCACCAAAAAATCAGACATGGTTTTTATCGTGAACACTGCGTTTAATACAATCAATAATCAGGTTCCTAGTAGGAATGATAGGAGTAGCAGGGGTGGCCCACGAACTCCTACATTGTTGCCTCAGAAATTCGCTGTTATGAGTTCGATACCAAAAAGCAGGGTACTCATCAACAGCCATTCAATAGGATACCAGAATCAATTACCGCAAACCAGAGCGCGGCCACGTAGGCAGTGTATTGGTTTGCAATAGGTTTGATATTGGTGAAAACAGAAGGCTGTCATGAACCGCCAACCACTCAGGCAAACTGGGGCGTCGACGACAGGTCGATAAGTTGTAATCTCATAAACCGCTCCCTGTTGACAAGTCAAATCGCTCGTGTTGTCAGCCTGAGACCTGCCCGTTGCCCAGCGACATCCGCCTGTTGTCCGGCTGTTGACAACTCGATGCGTCGCGTTTAGCGGCCTTTTTAGCAGCAGTTTCCATCCTTCAGGACTGTTTCATCTAGCTTGGGAACTACTTTACACCGACACGCGTCGCGGTCGGTCGCCCAGCCTCTATTGGGGTCACCACTGGATAGTGCAGGACCTCCAGATGCTGGCCGGGATCGAAGTACCGCAAACTTGGGTAATTGAACCGGCTGCGCTATCATCATTCGCAGCATTCCTGAAAAATGCGTCGTAAACTTCCCTTGTGGGGGTGTGTATACAAGTCTGTTGGTACCTGCTCGTTGGTGCCCCTGCTTCTACTGAACCCAGCAGACGTTTGAGTGTACACAGGGAACGTTCGAGCGATATAGCGTGCACAACTATATCGCGAAAGTATCCCGCACATTACATAAAGGTGTCGCCGTCCGGCACACCAAGGCCTCTGGTCCATAACACCTTAGGATCCGTACCTAGGGAGTTCATGGAGTCTTTGGTCACAAGCCGCAGTTTCGCCACCCTGAACTGTCGATCGCTGTCGAGTGATAACCAAAAAACTGCGCTATCCAGACTTCTGAGCTATTTCCATGCACCGTTTGCTGCTTTGCAGGAAACCCGCCTCAAGGATAGACCCGTCATCAACGTCGGAGAGTACACCATCTAATGCGGTAACGCTGACGATAGGAGAGTGGGAGGCTGTGCAATAGCTGTAAGGAAGGATTTCAATGGTATGGTCAAGGAGTTCGGCTCAACGTCGTGCAGGAATGCATTCGTACGACTGCGGGATCACAGAGGATTGAATCTGTGGATAGTGAGTGCTCATGCGCCCACTGAAACCGCCGAAGATAATTCGTAGGATGCGTGTAATGAGGAACTAAATACGTTGCTGGCCAGGATACCTTGTCAACATGCTGTTGTCGTGGGGATTGACGCAAATGCGAAGATGGGACTTGATCAGGAATCCGAAGTTACTCGGTAAATGGTTCTACTCAGCGGATCAAACATCGACAATGGCTGCTGCCTTACCGATTCTAGTGAACGCAATGGTCTGATTACCGCATCGATATTCAAGAGGAATCATTGCCGCCATCAGCTGACGTGGCAGGAGACCAACCCAGCTATCTCCAGAAGAGCAGCGGAAGCGGATGATGACAACTTTGAAACTACAGCTTGACTATGTCCTGACGAGGAATATTCCAGCATCGGACATTCGAAGATCTAGAGCTGTGTGGGATGTCGCATTCGATTCGGATCACCGTCCTGTTCTGTTGAACTTCACTGCGAGGATTCATAAGAGGAAGCGAGGGGCTCAGCCTCTCCAGAGAATTAACATGACAAGTCTCAGAGATGAAGAGTGCAGAAGGAATTTTCGACAACGCGTTTCTATTCACATCGGAGTACGGACTAAGAAGAAACTTTGCGACGCGGATTCTTTTGTCGAGTGCATCCAGGACGCTTCGAAAGAGGCACTCCCGGTTGTACAGCCTAAGAAGAAGTTCGCCTACGTCTCAGAAGAAACAACATCTACCCACAACAGAGTATGTGCTCTCCGAACTGCAGGAAACTTCGTGGAGGAGAAGCGTCTGAGGAGGAAGTTGCGTCGGCAGCTTCAAAGTAACCGCGAGCGAGAGTGGACGTGTAGAGCTAAGGAGTTCGAGAAGGCTTGGGAGGAGAAGAATCCAAGGAAAGCCTACACGTTGCTGCGACAGTATAGCGGGAAGATGAAGAGATGTTCTCCTGTCTTGAACACTACCAATGGAGTTGCAGTTGGTGATGCGACGCTGCCAATATGGAAGGATTACTTCAGTTCACTACTGAATCGTCCAGCGCCATCAGTACCTGAGCTCCCGCATGTTCAGAGAGCACATTACGATGTCAGTGAGGAACCGCCGACTGAGTCTGAAGTTTTGGATTGTGTCCGGAAAATGAAGAATGGAAAGGCAGGTGGAGATGACAACATCACTGCTGAAATGCTGAAAAGCTCTTCCTCCGTCTGGGATTCGTGAAATGACCAACACCATCCGTGCTATATGGATGAGCGAAAGGATACCCGATTCGTGGAGACATGCGATCATCGTACCTCTTCACAAGAAGCTATCCGTCACGGATCCTAAGAACTACAGAGGAATCTCTCTACTTCGTGTCATGTACAAGGTTTTAGAACGTATCATTCTCGAGCGACTCATCAAACATCGTGAAAGAACGACCAGAGATGAGCAAGCCGGTTTTCGACCTGGAAGATCGACCATCGACCAAGTGTTCGTCGTGAGAAGAGTAATTGAATTGTGGCAGCGGTATTCGAAGCCATTACAGCTTGCTTTTTTGGACTTTGAAGCCGCGTTCGACTCTCCTCATCGTGATCGGTTGCTCAATGCTCTGCGAGCAGATGGAGTCCCGGAAAAGTATGTTCGGTTAATCGAGGACATGAACAAAGGAACAACAGCAGCAGTTCGTACACCTGTCGGATTTACGTCAGCTTTCGAGGTGAAAACAGGAGTAAGGCAAGGAGCCGTTGCAGGACATTTTCTTTTCAACTTCGCCGTTGATGACATCATGCGTAGAGTTGCTGAACAGTTTCCTGCGGATGTGATCCTAACACCATCAGGACGTTCCCTTGTCGACCTGGAGTACGCCGACGACATCGTGTTATTCGCTGAAAACAACACAAAACTACAAAGGATTGTGAACCTCGTTTCGAAGTATGCCGCAGCCTATGGACTTCGTCTTCGTCCCGACAAATGCAAGCAGATGTGGGTCTCTCAGAGGCCACCAACGGGAGTTTGTGTGGACGGACAACGTATCGAACTGGTGGACGATTTCTGTTATTTGGTCTGTTTGCGGAAGAACGATGGTAGTTATGCAGCGGATATTCGACAACGATGTGCGAAAGCTACGTCTGCATTTAATTCTCTAACCAAGTGTTTGTGGTCTACCACCATCGCGAAGGAAGTCAAGTTGCGCGTCTACCTATCCGCTATTCGCCCTATCATGATGTACAGATCCGAGACGTGGGCAGCACCGAAGACGCAGATGGAAAGGTTGGGCTGCACGGAGAGGGAGCTTTTTAGGCGTTTGCTTGGATATTTCTGGCCGCGTGTATGCCATAACGAAGACCTTTACAAGGAAATCGACGCAGTACATAAACGCTTGGCACGAGGGAGGTGCCTGCATCTCCTAACGCCATCTCAAGCAGCAACGGAAAGTCGACTTCAACTGCTCGGGCATATACTAAGAAGAACGCCGGATCGTCTCGTACAACACGCTTTAAGAATGCTTCCAAATCCTGTCTGGAAACGGCCACCTGGGCGTAGGCGAAAGTTCTGGACGGATGTGGTTAAAGAGGATTTGAAGTCACTCGGCATCGAATGACAGTTCAGGCGCGATGTTTCGTTTCGCAGGAAATGGAATAGTGACAGCTGGATGGAATGTGTTCAAATTGTGGCTGAAGACCGTGAAAAATGGACACGGCTGACTACTAGGACGGCACACCTCGGTGAAGATGCGGAATGACCGCGTCAGGCGAAAGCCAACCGATTAAGTCAAGTAAGTAAGTCAATACTTCCCTTGTATTCAGAGCGCTCGCTGTGCAACAGCTCGACATCGACCAGAGCATAACACGCGGCCACTGCCCCGCCGAATATCGGCGCGTTGGTCAGCGGTGACTCATGGTGGGCGGATCAACCTGTTGTCGACGCCCCAGTTCGCCTGAGCAAGAGCGTCTTTCCGAGTTGACGATCGGTCCGCTCGCTTTTTATGCTGTAAGCGTCGTAGACAGAAATTTTTTTGAATGTTTTTGATTCCCTCTATTATTCATGCCTTTTGCGTTATTTCATTTTTCTGTTTTTGTACTCAACTTTTTATCATTTTCTCTTCTCTTTCTATAACTATGGTTTTTCGTCTACTATTTTCTTCTACAGGACTCAAGGTGAGTTCATTTGAAAATTGTTTCAAATAGTGGTTTATAATAGTAAGTTTTAGGGTGCCATTTGCGAGGTTGACCCTGCTTTGGTGGAGCCGAGGAAATGGAGGGGGGGGGGAAGAGTTGGTCTGTTTCTTGCATTTTGTAATAACAACTCGATGAACTTGTCCGTTCGGCTTGTTTTTTTTTGCATTTTAAACCCTCTTTTGCTAAAAAAATTCCAAAAACGTGTGAATTCAGTGCATTCTTCCGTTATAAAGTAATCCTCGCTTTCAAATCCCGAAATTCAGGTTCTGAAACAAAACTTTATCCGACATTTCGTTTCCCAGATGCCTAGTGATTGAACTTTACCAGCGTTTCCAAGCCGTTTTCGCTAAAAACGCACGAGGAGAGGACTTATGTAAGAATTACGAATTACAGTGGTATATGGTCTAGAAGGCTAAAAACGCCCCAAATGAACTATTTCGTTTATTGTTTGATGTAAAATGTAAGAAACATTCCTAATAAATCTTAACTCAAAAGAAAACGAAAAAATCTCCCGTCTGCCTCCTCACTAAGGCGGGGTCAAGGTGACGTATGGCTACCGAAACCTCACAGATGATTATTCGTAACACTGCGTAGCAAGAGCTCGCCTCAAATTCTGGAGAAGGGTATAGAATCCGGAAATAGCAGTTATTCACGGCAACAGTCAGATGTTTTGTTACTTCTGTGCCTGACAGGTTTTTAGGGTGGAACTTTTATTGGCCTGACGTTTCGACAATCCTTCGTTTTCAAAGGCCCAAATTCCACCAGCTAGCTTCTCCCTGCTTCGTTGGCGCCAAAAGTAGAAAAAACGAAAAGTAGATGTTTCTCACCGTGTGGCACTCGTCCAAAAATACTCGAAGCGACGGCCGCAGGGTCAAGCGAGCCGCTGCCTAGGACATTAGCGGAGCTATGATTCCCTCTTCTTTGTGACCGAAATTTCAATATTTTATTTCGTTCCGAAATTCTAATGTTCTAAATCCGAAATCGCCATTTTTGGGCTTAAATCTCTGACAATAAGGCAGAGTCCGAGCACAATTCAGTTTCATGATTCTCCGCTCAGTCGTAGCACGGGCCACAGGTTATCACAGGAAACGTGCGGAAACGGCAGATAAAATCGTCTTCTTCAACTTATTTCAGTCTTTTCACTGTGGTACCAATTCATTCGTATTTGGACGCACTTTTAATTTACTTCCAATGATAGCTCCTGTTGAAACACTATTCACTATTTTTGAATTCAGTTAAACCTCGGCCATTGCCTCCTTTCAGGAGACCCCCATCAAGTTCAACCAACGAAAGTGATAATCAAGCACGATCAGGTCTTTTCTCTATCTGTTCTCTCAATCGATTTTGGAATTTAGAGCAATAAGTGAAAAGTGGCAAAATAGAACTAGTAATAATTACAGTTGAGTAGCGTACATCGCTCACGCGTGTGTGCCGCGTATGGTGAGCATCGGCGGCAAAATAGACGGCGGCGTTACATACGATGAGCACAAGTATGTACATGATGAGAAGCATTATTAACTTTCCTGCGTTCTCTGCCAATAAGGACAACCTTTCCTTATACTAAAAGCTGTACAACACGGCACACGGAGCTAACCGCGTTCGCCGCGTGCGCAACGCTTACCGAGCCGTGACGCGAGTGAGCAATGTCATGGAGTCGGTAATGTTCGTTGTCGGAGAGTTCTGATGTAAATAACGATTAAATACATAGTATTAGTGACTATGAAACCTTCTTTTATGACTATATGTCTAAGTGATATGAGTATGTCTGCAAGAGTTGGCACATAATCGAGAATAATACACAGTATGCATAGTATGAAGGTAGAACTTTGTTTTATGTAGAACACCTATTCGGAGAAGAATGAATGTTTTGTGAAATCAGAATTTATGAGCGTTTCAAAACAAGGTACAATTATAGCGTTTGGTGTTTTAACGCTTTGGTGTTGAAAAATCACGTTTTCGTGGTATAGAAAAGTTTTGTAAACCTGAGGGAAGCTGATAGCAGGTTAAAACTTTTATCTTCCGATAACCGGACGGATATGTTACCGGAACATATCCTATTGGTATCGAACTTACAACAGAGAGTGTCCGCTGTTACCATACGCCAACCAATACTATATGTTCCCGCAGGTGTCCGGCGGAACATATGCTATCGGTATCGAACTCTTAACAGCGAATGTCTGAGGTTGTGTTTTGATTCCGTTGCAATAAGTGTTTCCCATGAAGGGCGCAAAGGTTTGACGCGATTCACTAGCCTCTAGCATAGTATAGGAATGAAACTACCCGGCCAAGTTTTTCCATTCAGTCTTTCAAGGGGTTTCGGCAAGCTGAAAACGATGGTGTGGGTTTCAGAGCGAAAAACTTTCAAGCAATCCGAATAACCCAAAATCGGGTGGGCGTAATGTTATGACGTGCACTGTATAGTCTAAAAAACAAAATGCTTGCACATCATTTTTTCAATGAGCGAGAGGAAACCCTGATTTCAAAAGCGCCTGAATCAAGAGGAAAAAGGTGTCGAGACCAGTTCCATCGCTGAGCAAACAAAATGGTGTTCATGACACTAAATAAAATAACTAGACGCGCACTCTTTTTCATATTCTTTCTGGGACCTTTTCAAACGTATAAAAACATTCGAGCCTGTCGGAAAGTAGAAGAATGAAGGCGGAATAACATGTGAAAAATCATAGAAATCTGTGAAGAATGCAAAAGAAACATACCGAATCATTCTTCTCTGAATTCATCGCTTCTCCCAGCGCGTTGGGCTCGCCACACTCTGACTCTGCTACCTCGAAGTTCACGTTTTGACGTCGGCCGCGGTTCAAACTATGAAGAAAAAATAATTAGTGAAATATAAAAAACTGCGATTGATATTAGGCTATCGGAAACCCAAGCGCCAAATCATAAGGTTGTCGGGGAAATTTTTCCTCCAACTAACTTTGACAATCTTCTGAACTTCCAGCAGTGATAGTTTAGCCATTTTTCACACCGTTCGGAAGCACAATTTGTCGTCTATCTAATGCTCCTTTGCACTTCAAGAAAAACCTTGCAGTCGTCGAATATATGCTAGAATTCAGTGAAAATCTTCAACACTTAGCGTCGTTGAGTGCTTCTATTTACTCTGAGTAACCAACCGGAGCTGTCAAATTGGAAGGACATTTGAACCTTCTGAGGTTCAGGTAATACCGTTCGCGAAAATTCACGCGTAGAAGCGTGATTTTTGATTTTTTGCCAATTTGGTGAAATCGCACCTTCTGTTCTTCCTACCTTATCGAACCAGTCTTATTTGCGAAACTCTAAAGTCAGGTGTTATGGACTGATTCCTACTGAATAGTATTTGTTTTGTCAATTATCAATCATTTTCAAAAATTGATAAGAATGACAAAATAAGAAAAATCGGATAATCGAAAACTATCGATAATTGACAAAATAAACGCTGTTGAGTATGGACTTGCCCATGATATCAACTCCGAAATTTCGCTGCCGAACCTACTTGAATGACGCAGAGAAGCCAGCGCTGCACTTTCACAAAAGATACAAAAAATCTACCGAAAATCCCTATTAATATTTGCGGCTTTGGTGATCTGCTTCAATGTAAATAAAGCGCTCTAAAAAATCAGATTAAAAGAATATATATAAAAATAAAAAGAAAAGACAAATAAAAATGAAAGCTTAATTGAATCTGTAGTGAAAATTTCCTCGGAAAACCGGTATATGCAGTTGGCTTGGAATGCTCTGGCCTTTTTGGTACCCTCTTGCCGGCGTAGTTCGCGTTGGAGCTAACTCGGTGCACGTATGTTATAACATAAGCGCGCCGAGTTTGCGCCAACGCAAACAACGCCTGCAATGGGGAAACAAAGTGCTGGTGCGATCCGTGCCAACTGTACAAGATCAGTGATAAGTTCTGCGTTTCGGCAAAAAAACTAAAAGAGTTTTTTTTTCGCCCTCGTAACATACATATGTACCTGAACTCTGGCTACAGACCTGTGGATTTCGATTGTCACCAGCAGCGGAGAGGTGAGTCTCGGTGAAATATAAGGTGTGTCCGAATGAGAATGGCGGCCCATGCGGCCGGCGTGCTTGTCAGGCGGCCGATCAATCAGCTCTGTAGACGGGGAGAGAGGGATGGCTGCCGTTGGAATCCAACACTCGTCCGAGAGCGGCACATGCGACGGCCGCCTTCCCAAACTACGCCGGCCGCGTGGTCCTCCAATATCATTCGGGCGCACTTTAACTAATGATGAGGAGGTGCCGACAAAAAAGCCACCGCTCCGCGCTGTGATAATCGAAAGCAGGAGTTCGCAAAATAAACCAGACTGTGCGAAAGGTACATCTGGGAATGTAAAGAGATATTTGAAATGAGTATCGACAGCTAAGTCTTCCGAAATTACCCTCTTTTGTACAAATCGTAGGCTTTTCGGCTTGGACCCATTAACTCTTCCCTGTGTCAGCTGTGTTTCACGCGTATCTCATGTGGTTTTATGCCTCTTTTTGCCTATATACCATGTTCAAGAGCAAGCCATGTGTCATTGAAAAGATAGAAAACTCGAAGCTGATCTCAAATGTCTCTGTAGATTCCTAGCCGGTCCATTCAAGCAAGGTTAAGACAAGAGGACACAAAAATATTTTCTTGCGTTTTTTTTTGCCTTAAACGCAGAAACATGACCGCGAAAGGGATAGCTGCGGACCACTCAGCAGGCCGCGCGCCTGTCGCGTGCACCGATCGATTATCAAATTTCTCGTGGACGCACACGACGCAGCGCGCGATCTGCTAAATTGGGCCCAGCATCCACAGGGCACGCTGGTTGGTTACGGCAGGGGGCAGTGCAAAGTCGGCGCCTTCCCGAAGATCGACGCTGCTCACAAGAGCGGAACACGTTCTGTCGTGGTTGGTCACCAAGTGATTACACTGTATGTCGTGCCCTAGTAGTTTTTCTAGCTGCCCCCAGTCGATCCCAATCTCCTCGCTGGGGCGGCTAGGGCACAGCGACGGGGCACGACATACGTGTCTTGACTTGTGACCTACCACGATAGACGTGTCACTGTCTTGTGAGCAACAACGAGCTCTTCAGAGGCGCCGACTGCACTGCCCCCTGCTCCCAAGCGGCGCACCCTGCATACGGCCCCAGAACTTATATTATGATTCCCGGAGATCCACCAGGCTTTTTCTTGAAGCCGAAAGAAGCGTTGGATAAGCAAACAACTTTTGCGCAGTTCTCATGGTCACTCATTACCAAAACACCGAAGCGCTGAACGCTTTAGAAATTTGCAAAGAATCGGATTGCGAGGAAACTTTAATTGCAACCTTATAAAAAGTTGAGAGAGAACGCTTGCCCATTTTTCCCATTGAAATTGTGCGCTAGAGATTCAAATTCCCTTCATTCTTAGAACGGGAAACGCTAACTCTGTTCTAATATCCGAAAAAGCCACTCTTCGATACAGCGGTTTTCCGTAAGTTTTTCGCTTTGCACATGGCCACATAATGCCCCTATAGTCTATCAAAAACCCGAGAATGAAAATGGTAGGAATGAACAAGCTTCTTCAGGCAGAGTTTTCCGGGAATATTCACTGTGCACGTACATACATTATGTTTTGCCATATAAGTATGAATATTCACGATTTCGGAACATTTTCTCTGACTTTTTAAGAATCGATTGCGCTCAGCTAAAATAGGGAATCCCAGAATACTTTTCCGGCAACTCCAATCAATAGCAAATCCCTAGATCTCCAACGTGTATTCAGCTGTGCGGAGGCGGGGAAATTCAACGAAAGTGGGCTACCCACTCGAAATCGGAGGAGGTTGATCCAGGTGTGGACAAACTCGAGGTTAGGCGACTTCGCTCTCGGCGAGCTTCGATGAGAGCCCCTGGATTTTCCAGGGAAGAGTTCGAGTGGATCCAAAGAAGTCCTTTGGAAGGAACTCCACCTGGAAATAGTTCCAGGACAGTGCTTAGTGTCTTGAATGTTCAAACAGCTAGGGCTTTATTAGAGGAAGATCGTGTTGTTGGACCACTGGAAATGCAAAGAAACTCGGAAAAGAGTTCGTAAGTGGAGAGCAAACGCAGATGTCATTCACTGCATGACAAGAAACTATCGGATCAAAAGGCCAACAACCACCTGCATGAGTTCCACGCAGAGTTGGTCAACAAAAAGTACTGGTATTCTCAGGATTTTTAGAGAAACACACGCAATGATAGCTGGTGCTGTCTAGTTGGACAGATCTCTTCCGCGACTCGGGGGCCAGAACTACCACAATCCAGCACAGAATAAACACGCCACCACCACACCGGATTCAGCCTGCCAATCCCGCATGCACTAGAGTATACATACTTCCCTACAGAGAAATTGGATTTTCTTAGGTTGAGACATGTCTGCTGTAGCTGTGCTCAAGTTTTTTTTTATATTAGGTCTAGAAGTTAATTTCCGTTTTTGTTGTTATTGATATTTTGTAAAAATAAAATTATTTTTATATAACGAATTTTATGTTATAATGCTCACTGTATTATCAGCTTTCTATTGATATATAACTTGCTTCACGTACCTTATAAAAAAAGTATTATTTTAGTTTCTAGAATATGTCAACTTTTGTGCCGGAAACGGCCATTTGCGGGAAGCTCTCTCCTTTTTCCTTTTTTCATCTCAAGAAGAAAGCCACTGACGCGTACCAAATGCTTGCCCAAGCTTACGGGGATGCTGCTCCATCCATAAGAACCTGCCAAGAATGGTTTCAGCGTTTCAAATCGGGTGATTTTGACGTTATGGACAAAGATCGACCAGGACAGCCAAAAAGTTCGAAGACGAAGAACTTCAGGCTTTGTTGGATCAAGATTCGGCTCAAACGCAAGAACAGCTCGCGGCATCTCTCGGCGTCACCCAAAAAGCAATTTTCATTCGATTGAAGGCAATGGGGAAGATTCAAAAGGAAAGGAAAATGGATCCCCATGAGCTCTTGAACGCAACAAAGAGCAGAGAAAACAACTCTTCACAAATCTTGTTGGACCGATTCCAAAGAAAGTCTTTTTACAATCGTACCGTACCTGGCGAGCGAAAAGTGGGTGCACTACGACAATCCGGAAGCGAAGAAAAATCGTGGGCTAGTCCTGGTGAAACAACAACTTCGACCGCAAAACCAAACATCCACGGGAAGAAGGTCTTACTGTGCATATGGTGGGATCAACGCGGTATACTGTACTATGAACTTCTTCAACCTGGCGAAACAGTTACTGCGAATCGCTATCAACATCAACTAATACTGCGGCATGAAATCGAAGCAAAGAGACCAGAATGGGCGAGTCGACACGAAAAAGCCATATTGCTTTCTGGCGATAACGCCTGACCTCATGTTGCTCTGAACGGTAAAGGATACGCTAAAAAGAGTTCCAACAAAGTCTCACCGCACCTGCCGTACCTTCCTCCAGACATCGCCCCGTCGGATTATCGTCTTTTCCGGTCAATGGCGCATGGTCTACGGGAGCAGCGCTTTCAAGATCGGGTCAAGATGTCAAAAATGGCTCTTGATGAATGGGTGGAGGCCAAACCAGAAAAATTTTATTATGATGGAATCCATAAGTTACCCAAACTCTGGGAAATGGTTGTTATTAATGACGGAAATTATTTTGAATAAAAAATTTTGTTTAAGTATGTCCAGTTTTCAATAGTGTAAAAAGCTGTAAAAACGCGGAAATTAACTTCTAGACCTAATAGTAAAACTATTTAAATTATTAGATAACACCTAGCCAATCGGAAAAATTTGGTCGGGAAGCAATATTGGTGCTGAAAGTCCCTTCTAGACTTTCATCGCTCATCGTGATTACCATTCTTCCAATATGAATGGATGGGCGACGCGACCAAATGATCGATACTCATGATTATAATGGTATCGCATCGCACGGTGACCGCACTATGAAAGGAGGCGATACGACCTGCAAGAAACGGCAGCACTTCCTATGCGATTAAAGCTGGTCACATAAAACATCACAACTGCCCCCAAGTGTTCACGCTCCGGTTGAAGAAGACAAAAGCAGTGTTTGGATGCTGGCTTGTAACTGCGTTACCATGATTCTAACAGCTGTTCGCTCGAGTCTTGTCCGAGATCACTGGATCATATCACTAGGATGAAGATTGGCTTTCCTAAGCGCTGAATGAGCACATTCAATATTCAACAAATATTCAAAAAATGTTAATTCCGTTGTGTAAGTTTGCTCTTCTGAAACCATTTGTTAAAAATAAACTACTGATTCAAATAAGGCTAAAGTCTGGATCGATCCCGGTGTGCTTCTAGTTTCGAGTGGTAAAACCTGACTGATAAGGGAAGCATTCCCACTGATCATGCTTGTTTCGAAAAAATGTGGCGGTTGTTTCGTTAAATTAGTTCAGCGACTGGACGGGGCTGCGAGATGTAGATCGTCGTTTGTGATCAAAACCACGCTGGCCGGTGTTGCCGCGTATGAACGGGATAGCCGCAAATGATCGCGTCTCGTTTATTCGCTAGACTATAATTGGCCAAAGAGCCGATACAATCATTTCATACATAAAATCTAGAAGCGGCCTCAACAAGTGCCTGGATTCACTCTGTACATAGTTTGAGGCGTTTTCAAATGACTTTTCAAGGCTTCGCCGCCCATAAGGCAACTTTTTGCCGATTTGCGGGTGTTTTGCGAAAAGTTGTTCTGGACTTGGCGCAAAACCGCCATGCGTGACATTTTGTTCTTGGTGCTGAATACGAATCTGAGGCGTTCGCCATAATTTCAAGATTCGCCGTGATCCCGCGTAGGCATTCATGCGTTGTTTAGATGACGTAAACTACCTTGTATGCCAAAAATCGGCAAACGGGCTTAAAACAGTGTACAGCACTCAAATCCATGACGGATGGGAGAAGTTTTGCACCAAATCTGAGACTCTGCCAGCACCGCAGTGTGCCAACAGCAATCTGCCGTAATTCATCGAAAGCGTCAGACTTGTGTTACGCTTTTCAAAATAACGCCATGGGGGAAATTCTGAGTCATACAGTACCGAGCGAATTCTCTGCGAAAACGATACTACGCGGCGTTTTTTAGCGCACAATGCACCTCGCATGGCCATAACTTGCAAAATATTCGATTGAGCTCCAGGATTTCATTGAGAAATGTGCAATTTCACCCTAAATCCCTCAATATGAACTGATCCGACGGCCGCGATAGCAATAAAAAGCTTTCATGTTTCGATCTGTAATCGGTGTTTTAGGCGTAGTTCACACCTGGAGGAGGAGTCGTCCGTTTTCGTTTTCAAATTCTCCTCATGATCTCCTCACATAACCTCTTTCGTTTGAATGAAATAGTCTGACACCATACCGGGAGTCTAGAAGATATTTTTCTCCGACCTCTTGCAATCGTCTGACCGAAAGGAACACGGAAATCTTCCTTGAGATTTCAGTCCATAATTTTTAAAGTAAGTTATAGTGACGCGGCGCTTTGTGCGGGCTAAAAACCCCGCAAAACACCGGTTTCGCAAAGGAATTTGCTCGATACTGTAAGCTCTGGCACATCCGTAGTGACCTGTGTATTTCGTTTATCACTCAAGCAGCGGAGCGGTGAGTCTCAGCGAAATATAACTAGTGATAAGGGAGGTTCCGACGAAAAAGCCACCGATCCGCGCTTTGATAATGGGAAAACAGGAGTTCACTTGAATTGAACCAGAGTCTATGCATCTTGGCATTGCGGAGAACTGGGTCCGTAATCGCCCTATTCTCGAGTTCAGCACGCCAAAAACCTCTTTAAAGGTAGCTTTCAGTTTCCAGTGGAAACACTATGCTGGCATACGCTGGAGAGTGTTAGGGTCGAAGAAAGCAGCGAAATGGGCCAGAAATTGATAAAAACAGTCGCGAAGTGAAAGATTTCGTTAGCCCAGTTCGCCTGCTTAGTCCGCCCTGCCCCCTCCTGCTTCTGACGGGCTTGTGTCTCGTGGACGCTTTTTGAGGGCAAATCGCCAAACAACTCCGCCACGTCCAGCCTGATCGATTGGCACACATTTCCTCATTAACGCGTGCAAGCCAGGAAACCAGCAGGCCGCGTAAGCTCGTCCGCACCCTGAACCTGTGCATACGTTAGAAACCGATATTTTAGTTTATTCTGGAGCGCTTCTCTTAGCTGTTTCTTCATCACTCGATAACTCACCACTGAACAACTATTTTTGAGTCGAATTCGAATATGATTCTAATCGTGAGCACTGCTTTAAGCCCGAAATCTACAAAAGTCAGCTTGCCAAAAAAAAAAAAAATTTCATATAGAAAAAACGCCTGCAACTTCCTTCAGAAAAAAAAAAAAAAAAGACAGTTTGGGAGTGTGAAGATTCGGATTCAACGCGCAAGAGTGGTTCCTTGGAAATGTTTGAGAGGGAAGGCAAGAGGTACAGTGACTGCAGACTTTTCCATACGTAATGAAATGAAATTTATCAGACTTTTGCATATGGGCTTTGTTATGAAGGTCTTTCAAATAATCCACCAAAAAAAACAAAGGGTTTGGTTTATTCTTTTATATTCGGCTTAATCTGGTGAGAAATGGGTACGGATAATCGAGCACAGAAAATCGCCTAATCGTTTTTAAGATAGTCTAAAATTTAAGTGATCTTTCAAACAACAGAAAATTATCCGAACCCTTATTCAGGTTCTTGAATAATGAAATGAATACAATATGACTTATTCTTGTTTTTTGCGTTCCTTCTTTCATAAAATGGAAAATCGTGAAAGTTCAAAAATTTTAAAAAAAACTCGAAATTCTATGTTTGATCCATCAATTCATCCTAGATGGATCGTCAGTTTCCCCACGTCCGCTATGAACAACATGAAATATACTCTCAAAACTCCTAAACTTGCACTACTTCAATGAATGAACACCACTTGGCTCTTTTGTCATTACATATGTAACCCGCCTTTTTCTGCGTTGGAGATAGGCGAGAGGAGGATCAAGTGTGGCCTCAGAGGAGAAAAAGACATAGGGAGAATTCTGTGCGGAAAAGAGGGCGCAGGTTCAAGTCTCGAGGTGAAAAGGGCGTCGCGCGCTTTCTGAGGTTAAAATGGTGTTGAGAACAGTGTGAAGATAGAGTGGACAAGCAAAGCGGCGATCTGTTGAGCAAATGTGTGAGGGCGACTCTGTTCAGCCTCCTCCCTCACTCGGTGGACAGCATTACGTGCAAGGTCGACTGTGGACAGAGCACCACTAATCACGATCCACAGGTGGATAGATAGCCCGAGCAGCCGCCACCTGAATTGCACTCTTTCGAGATCAGAGTTGACGTCAGGAACTGGCACATGCTCTTACTCACCCCAAGAGAACAACCGTGCTTCTGCGGAAACCAGCTGAAGGTATAAAATACGAGGTTGAATAATGGAAGCAAAGGGAATGTTCCTCCATGGGTGACAAGGCTGAGCATACCGAAAGAACGTTTTGGTATGAGGGGGCATTCGTCTTGAAAAGTTGTGGTATGGCACAGGAAATGGCTCAAATTCTCCTTCAATGACCCCCTTTGTTTTCAAAGCAACAGCCTGTTAATTGAAATGATTCAGATGTCAAATGTCGATCAGGCTTCTCCGGTTGCTCCCCTACCCTCCTCCCCAATCAATTTCCGCTTTGGAGCAAGTATCCGAATGCTCAGCGAAATTGCATGATGAGAGGAACTTACCGCTTGCAGCAGGATTGTTGAAGGTTGCATGTCTGGCCAGTCGGGCGCGTGCGATTTGTGATGTCACTCGGCGAGGAAGCGCGGAAAAAGCTCTCGAAAGCTCTTGAAGTATATCGTTGGCTTACGCAATACGCATCACATCAGCTTTTAAAGATCAAGTAGTTCTCAATTAATATTTGGGCGCCTCTGTTAGGTGCAAGAATCAAAGCCGGCCTCCAGACACAATTGGTTGGCTTTGATTACCATTATTCAAAATGCGTGCTGAAAACAGGCACCTTTTAATTGAGCAAATCCTTCGATTTTCGCATGAGCTGGGCTAGTATTGGTGGCTCCGTCCATCTGAAGAGGAATCGAATCATTTTTTTAGTCCTACAACTATTTTTGAAAATTACAATGGTAAAACCTGATCGGGAAAGTTATGTGTTGCCGTTCATACATTCGCACCAACTATATTTCAAGCAGATCACTCTACTGATTTTTTCTACTTTGCAGCAGTCAATACCGCGGATCGCAAACAGCCTTTTAAGATCGGCGCGAATGTGAATCAACAATCTTAGCGTTTAGAATCATGGGTTTAGAACTCTCGGGCAAGTGACCCAGACAGTCCTGCTCTCTCTACCCGAATGCAGACCTTCGCAGCTGCAGATTCACCGAAGCACCTTGTTGAAGCAAATCGTTTAGCGATTCATTTGTTACATAGATTAGCTTCAACGTGTTTACCCTTCCGTATAACTCCTCAAAATGAAACACCTGAATAAACAGCAATCGAGCACACAAGGGACCTACCGTTTAAAGGCAGCATTCACTCTTGCAAACGTATCTGAGATTACTACGGAAATAGAATCATATGGTTCAGGAACACAACGCCTATGCATTTCTAAGCGTCAAAAACGACCCACATTGCCGTTACTGGAGTAGCCCAGTAGCCACACTCCTTGGGTTTGCCCTTTTCCTCCAAAAGTTGCAGGGTTACGTTGTGTCATCTTCGCCGTCAAAGGCGTGTGTAGCCTACTTGTTAGGCAATCCACCAACAATACCGACGGTGATGATGGCCCAGAGACCTGTGTGTTGGAGTAAAAGGGGCAAATACAGGGGGGCGTCAAATTACGGGCGGGGCCAAACTTGCAATTCCTGTAACGGCATTAGGAAACTTTTCTATTTTTTGCTCATCTTTGAGAGAATCTGGACTGATCACGAGGGTGTATCCAGAATCGCTCGGCTACGAACGGAGTTATGGCCCTCACAGATTGTGAAAATGGACGGTGAGAAGTCTGTAGACGAGTTGCCATCGCATCGGAGCAGACCACACTATAAAGCCAGACCGATAACAGAAGGAAGGACGCACCCTCTATAAAACGTCGAAATTCACATCACTCGAGGCGCGAGCGGAGCGCGGAAAACGCCTCGGCCTCGTCTCACTGTCTTTAACCTCTGCTCCACACCAGCACGCGCGTAGGAACAAAGTGAATTCCGCCGTTTTATAGGCCTGTAGGTTTCCATCACAATCCATGGCGCTTCTCTTCCCTGACTTACTTGACTTAATCGGTTGGCTGCCTGACGCGGTCATTCCGCATCTTCACCGAGGTGTGCCGTCCTAGTAGTCAGCCGTGTCCATTTGTCACGGTCTTCAGTCACAATTTGAACACATTCCATCCAGCTGTCACTATTCCATTTCCTGCGAAAAGAAACATCGCGCCTGAACTGTCTTTCGATGCCGAGTGACTTTAAATCCTCTTTAACCACATCCGTCCAGAACTTTCGCCTACGCCCAGGTGGCCGTTTGCATTGGTGATTTGGAAGCATTTTTAAAGCGTGTTGTACGAGACGATCCGGCGTTCTTTCTTAGTATATTCCCGAGCAGTCGAAGTTTTGATTTCTTCTCATTATGCTTGAGATGGCGTTAGGTATGCTGGCACTTCCTCAGCCAAGCGTTGATGTACTGCGTCGATTTCCTTTGTGCTGTCTTCGTTATGGCATACACGCGGCCAGAAATATCCGGGGCAAACGCCTAAAAAGCTTCCTCTCCGTGCAATCCAACCTTTCCATCTGCGTTTTCGAAGCCGCCCACGTCTCCGATCCGTACATCATGATAGGGCGAATATGATAGGTAGGACGCGCAACTTGGACTTCCTTCGCGATGGTGGTAGACCATAAACACTTGGTTAGAGAATTGAATGCAGACGTAGCTTTCGCACATCGTTGTCGAATATCCGCTGCATAACTACCATCGCCCTTCAGCAAACAGCCCAAATAACAGAAATCGTCCACCAGTTCGATACGTTGTCCGTCCACACAAACTCCAGTTGAAGGCCTCTTGAGAGACCCACATCTGTTTGCATTTGTCGGGACGAAGACGAAGTCCATAGGCTGCGGCATACTTCGGAAACGAGGTTCAAGCAAATCCTTTGCAGTTTTGCGTTGTTTTCAGCGAATAACACAATGTCGTCGGCGTACTCCAGGTCGACAAGTGAGCGTCCTGATGGTGTGAGGATCACATCCGCAGGAAACTGTTCTGCAACTCTACGCATGATGTCATCAACGGCGAAGTTAAAAAGAAAAGGTCCTGCAAATCGGCTCCTTGCCTTACTCCTGTTTTCACCTCGAAAGCTGACGTAAATCCGATGGTGTACGAACTGCTGCTGTTGTTCCTTTGTTCATGTCCTCGATTAACCGGAAACATACTTTTCTGGGACTCCATCTGCTCGCAGAGCATTGAGCAATCGATCACGATGAGGAGAGTCGAACGCGGCTTCAAAGTTCAAAAAAGCAAGCTGTAATGGCTTCGAAAACCGCTGCCACGATTCAATTACTTCTTCTCACGACGAACACTTGGTCGATGGTCGATCTTCCAGGTCGAAAACCGGCTTGCTCTATCTCTGGTCGTTCCTTCACGATGTTTGATAAGTCGCCTTCGAGAATGATACGTTCTAAAACCTTGCACATGACACGAAGTAGAGAGATTCCTCTGTAGTTCTTAGGATCCGTGACGGATAGCTTCTTGTGAAGAGGTACGATGATCGCATGTCTCCACGAATCGGGTATCCTTTCGCTCATCCATATGGCACTATGGTGCTGGTCATTTCTACGAATCCCAGACGGAGGAAGAGCTTTCAGCATTTCGGCAGTGATGTTGTCATCTCCACCCGCCTTCCATTCTTCATTTTCCGGACACAATCCAAAACTTCAGACTCAGTCGGCGGTTCCTCACTGACATCGTAATGTGCTCTCTGAACATGCGGGAGCTCTTTGTACCATGGCGCTGGACGATTCAGTAGTGAAGTGAAGTAATCCTTCCGACACAGGCAGCGTCGCATCACCAACTGCAACTCCATTGGTAGTGTTCAAGACAGGAGAACATCTCTTCATCTTCCCGCTATACTGTCGTAGCAACGTGTAGGCTTTCCTCGGAATTTTCTCCTCCCAAGCCTTCTCGAACTCCTTAGCTCTACACGTCCACTCTCGTTCGCGGTCACTTTGAAGCTGCTGACGCAACTTCCTCCTCAGACGCTTCTCCTCCACGAAGTTTCCTGCAGTTCGGAGAGCACATACTCTGTTGTAGGTAGATGTTGTTTCTTCTGAGTTTAGGCGAACTTCTTCTTAGGCTGTACAACCGGGAGTGCCTCTTTCGAAGCGTCCTGGATGCATTTGACAAAAGAATCCGCGTCGCAAAGTTTCTTCTTAGTCCGTACTCCGGGATGTGAATAGAAACGCGTTGTCGGAAATTCCTTCTGCACTCTTCATCTCTGAGACTTGTCATATCAATCCTCTGGAGAGGCTGGAGCCCCTGCTTCCTCTTATGAATCCTCGCAGTGAAGTTCAACAGAACAGGACGGTGATCCGAATCGAATGCGACATCCCACACAGCTCTAGATCTTCGAATGTCCGATACTGGAATATTCCCCGTCAGGACATAGTCATTTGTAGTTTCAAAGTTGTCATCTTCCGCTTCCGCTGCTCTTCTGGAGATAGCTGGGTTGGTCCCTGCCACGTAAGCTGATGGCGGCGATGATTCCTCTTGAATGTCGATGCACAATCAGACCACTGCGTTCACAAAGTCGACCAAGGCGAACAGCCATTGTCCGATGTTTCGTTCACTGGGTAGAACCATTTACCGAGTACTTCGGATTCCTGATCAAGTCCCATCTTCGCATTTGCGTCAATCCTCACGACAACAGCATGCGTTGACAAGGTATCCCGGCCAGCAACGTATTGAGTTCCTCTATAAAACGCATCCTTCGAATTGTCTTCGGCGGTTTCAGTGGGCGTATGAGCACACTCACTATCCACAGATTGAATCCTCTGTGATCCCGCAGTCGTACGAATGCATTCCGACACGACGTTGAGCCGAACTCCTTGACCATACCCATTGAAATCCTTCTCTTACAGCTATTGCAATAGCCTCCCACTCTCCTATCGTCAGCGTTACCGCAGTAGATGGTGTACTCTCCGACGCTGATGACGGGTCTATCCTGAGGCGGGTTTCTGCAAAGCAGCAAACGGTGCATGGAAATAGCTCAGAAGTCTGATAGCGCAGCTTTTGGATATCACTCGACAGCGATCGACAGTTCAGGGTGGCGAAATTGTGGCTAAAAATGTGGCCAAAGACTCCATGACTCCCTAGGTACGGGATCCTAAGGTGTTATGGACCAGAGGCCTTAGTGTGCTGGACGGCGACACCTTTATGCAATGTGGGGATACTCTCGCGATATAGTTGTGCACGCTATATCGCTCGAACGTTCCCTGTGTACACTCAAACGTCTGCTGGGTTCAGTAGAAGCAGGGGCACCAACGAGCAGGTTGGGTATGCATAATCAACATGACGATTGTGACTTCCGTTCTCGTGAAGTTGTGATCATAGAATCACGACAAACCTCCAAGTTACCTATAAGGCCATGCAAGTTGCATGACTCACAGACGCGACCGCTTCGAAGCACAGGTAGCAGAAGCACGATGTTACGTGTATCTTACAGCCTGTATTAAACAGCCTGATAAGTTGCACTAATGTACACACTTGTGCAGTAGCAGACTGTTGCTGTGTGTAACTTAGCACCCGCAGCAAACAGCCACCACGCGCGGTCACGCGCACCGACACATGCTCGCGAGCACGCGCTAGCGGTGTTACCACCGAGCCGCTCAACTATTTCTTGACGACATTGTTATCAATCGCAGAAGGTTGTGAGCCTCGCAGCTCGCCCCGAGTTAATCATTCATGCACTTCAGTAAACTTCATCCTCGAGCCAGGGTGAAACCTTCCTAACGTGGCTAACTCTCCAAGAAACCAGAGTTCGATTTCCTGCATTATTCACAAAATCAGAAGCATCCAGGTGCCTTTGAACATCTCTCGAGTTTGCTTAGCGTCTAGCGGGGATAGCAGGATTCACGAAAGCCCGAATCTTCCCGCAAGCTTTCCTGACTTCAACCGAAACATGAGTTGAGCGATGGCACCTGATCAGCCCCGTTCTTCCTGACTCCAATTAAACTCAAGATTCAGGCTGCTTTAAAGCTTGACATCGGCTGCTAGGGCAACTGTTACAAAGATCGGATAACTCCTTTCTTCCACTGCTGAATTTTGCACCATAACACGATGTTGCTTTGTACGATTCCGCTATTAATACTTGGAGGCCCCATGTGGAATTCAAGATAGGATTCACTTTTATCGCAACCTGTCCTCTACGATTCGACCTTAGCGTGACTCATGACGGGGAGTAAGGTTCCGTTTGACCGCGTGTCCACCCTGCTCTTACCAGAAAATAAACGGCTCTGCTCAGGAATTTTCGACTGAATGTCAAATCATATCCCTGGCTACTGTTTAAATTCTCGCACGCTGGCAGCTTGGCACACTCAATGGACTGATGTCTGCAGATGCGCAGGTCGAAAAGTGACACGCAATCGAGTACAGATCCTTTTTACGCATAATGGAGGTAAATTTCACTGACAAACAAGAAACAAATCCTGTACTTCTGAAGAGTTCAGACTCTGAAATGGGCGTCAATAACCAATCACCAGAAGTATGTCTGCCTAAACCTCGGCACCATTTCCTCAGAAAGCGGCTTCCTGTCGGTATTTTGATGCAAGCGAGCTAGATAAATCGCCGACCAATGTTGAGATCATGATTAGAATAAAAGGGTCATGCATTTTATGGTCGCCTCTTCGTGAGCCGGGGCTCAAACACGGCCGCTTATGATCGAACGCCGCAGAACTCACCGGGCGGTCAAAAATGGGACGTGCCTGAGAGGGCAGTTATGCAGCACGCCAGGAACTGCTAAAGTAAAACAAAACAGCGCGGTAATTTGGTCCGCCCTGCTCATTTTATACGTTTGAATGCAGAACCAGAAGGGAGCTGGTTGGTCATGACAAACGCCAGTTTCTGACATGATACGCTGCCAGCCGATAAGCCTCCGACTGGCTCCAGAATGAGGAGGAGAGGCTATAGGAACGTTGTGAACCACCAATTGTAATGTTAGAAGGCTAGTCTTACGTATAGCCTGAGTTCCCGCGTTATATGCAGACCTTCCTCGCTTTGGATTAATCTGCGGGTCATAAGCTTGAATGAAAAATGCCTCTAATGTTTTTCGCGCTGCGGTATCAGTCTCCCGAGCCATTATCTCGACCTTGATATCAAAGCTCTCACCAAAATGGGTCATGACCCGATGCGCCCCAAGCACTGTTGTTTCCCGCTGCCTTTCTTTGCCGTCCAAGTGTTCTTTGATCCTGACATGGAGCGGCCGCGACGTTACCCCGATGTATTTTTCGCTGCACAGCTCACAGGAAATCATATAGACCACACCGCACGTGGTGCAATCCCCGTCCTTGCCAGCCGGGCAAATCACACAATTGGGAGTTGTACATATGCGGTCATAAATGAGGTTTCGGAATAGACGCCTTTTAAGGTTGTTAGGAGGGATATCGACCAGAAACACGGAGAATTCGGGCTCTCGAATCGGTAAGTTTAAGGCGACGTTTGATCGAGTAAGGGCAAATCTTATTCGATCCTTTCAAGCTCTGAAGAAGGAGGTTTCTCCGAAACGTCGGCCATAAAGAAGATATACCAACCTCGTGTCGAGTACAACATCATCAGACATCTAGATTATTACCATGCCGAGGTTTATGGAGAGTCGCACATGGAGATTGATGCGAAATATTCCTACTCAATTTCAACGACTCGTATTGGATGTATTGTCACTAAGACAAAAAATCGTTGTGGCAAGGCAATCCCTCCACTTTCTTTGTCGCTGTCTCGATCATCGTATTGTGCCGAACTTCATATCTCGAAAGCACCTGCGAGATCTGTGCGGTAACCCAAGGAACGATCGTTCAATACTCGACATCGAATTACGACTTCTGCGCCTATCACTTCGTTCTAAAAGAGATCACATGTTTTCTATGTTACGTAAGTGTACGTCTAAGGAACAGTGTTGTGCTGAATATTTGAGTGATCGCCTTTGGAGGAGGATTGTGGACGGATCGAAAATGATTTGCGATTCTATTCGATCTAATGTCAAAAATTCTTTACAAGAGAAGTTCGAGAGCCTTTTGAGTATACCACGGGGTCGAGTTAGGGAAGCATCGAGTATCACATCTTCCGGGAACCCTGGTGTTCAAACCGCTGACGTCATAGGGGAACCAATGCGAACTGTGCCTAGAGTTACCGTGTTAGGCGATTTCACCCTCCCCGAAGATGCGCGTTCAGTTTTAGAAATGGGCCCCAGTTTCTCGCCATCTCAATCTATATCTGCAATCATCATGCGTCAAGTTATCTGTAGTCTTCACGGACTTCAAGACCGTCTGCGACACAAAGCCAGATCTAATAATGGTGTGACCCGCGATCGAGAGGGGACCCTACCTCAAGTGCCATTCCCAAGCACATTTTTCAAACACGAAGATTCTGACCTGGCTTCTGACATAAGTTTTCGTATCTTTGCGGACGAGGATCAAAGAAATACGTGAATCTGTGGAATCAAAAGCGATACGCCTGTCCGTCAGTGATAAAGGAGGAGAGTTTGTCGTGATTCCTAACCAAATCGATACTTCAATGACGGAAAGTCTCCTTCAGCATACGACTATTTCCAACCCTTCCTCGGCGAAGGAGTTCCAAACACAGTACCGTAAGCTGAACAGAGAGTGGGTAAAAGTGGGAAAGGCAGCTGGGCTGAACCCGTACTTCATAAAACGGCTGAAACTTGACACACCAAGCTGTCCAGTTCTCTATCTGCTGGTGAAAACACACAAATTTCCGCAGGGTGAAGATCTGGCTACAATCTCTCCCTCCGCTATCAAAGTGAGGCCGATTATCAGCTGCGTGGGCGGTCCTACGGACAGAATTGCGTGGTTCATGAACTGTGTATTGAAGCAGCTGTTAAACTTCATTCCAGCGCCTCTCCCAAACACTCAGTGTTTTCTTGACAATTTGCGCAGCGCACAACTAAATAATTCCTGTATTATGGAATCGTTCGATGTAACTGCGTTGTACACAAATGGCAGCAACGAGCACGCAATGCAGGCAATTTTCGAACTACTCACACAACACCAAAGTTCAGTCAACACATACGGACTATCCATTGGCCAACTGATGTCACTCATAAAAGAGTGTCTCAGCTGCAATGTTTTTAGATGGTGTGGCCGCTATTTCAAGCAGATCAGAGGGCTGGCAATGGGACAGCGCCTTGCGCCCACTCTTGCTATCGCCTATATGGGAAAAATCGAACTTCCGGTGCTGGCCCGCCTTCCCATGCTTTATTGCAGGTATATAGATGACTGTTTCAGCGTCTGTGCCACACAGGAAGAGATGGATCAATGCTTTGACATTCTGAACTCTCGGGCAGAAAGCATAAAGTTCACCAGGGAGAAACCCGTCGAAGATTGGCTGCCTTTCTTGAATGTTCAAGTCCATTTTCGTGACGGAGGATATGCTACAAAGTGGTACCGCAAACCCAACAATAAAAAACATAATCGTCCATTTTCGGTCAGCACATCCATATCAAACAAAGAAAGCTGTAATAGCGAATATGTTCCGAACAGCCAGTGATGTATGTAGCGGAGAAGAGGAAAGAACGGAATCTATCCGGAAGGGCTCGAGATATAGCCGATCTGAACGGATACTCCAGCGAATTTAGTTGGCGCAGGTCAAGAAACACAACGTTGCGCAATGTAGCTCAGAGTAGCTCAATTGAACAGAAAATTCCCTTCAAAGTACCGTTCATATCCGATCAACTGAGCATTTCAATCAGGAAATGTTTAAGGAAGACGGGACTGGAAAACTCCGTGTTTCTGGTCGATATCCCTCCTAACAACCTTAAAAGGCGTCTCGTCCGAAACCGCATTCATGACCGCATATGTACAACTCCCAATTGTGTGATTTGCCCGGCTGGCAAGGACGGGGATTGCACCACGTGCGGTGTGGTCTATATGATTTCCTGTGAGCTGTGCAGCGAAAAATACATCGGGGAAACGTCGCGGCCGCTCCATGTCAGGATCAAAGAACACTTGGACGGCAAAGAAAGGCAGCGGGAAACAACAGTGCTTGGGGCGCATCGGGTCATGACCCATTTTGGTGAGAGCTTTGATATCAAGGTCGAGATAATGGCTCGGGAGACTGATACCGCAGCGCGAAAAACATTAGAGGCATTTTTCATTCAAGCTTATGACCCGCAGATTAATCGAAAGGGAGAAGGTCTGCATATAACGCGGGAACTCAGGCCATACGTAAGACTAGCCTTCTAACATTACAATTGGTGGTCTACAACGTTCCTATAGCCTCTCCTCCTCATTCTGAGTCAGTCGAAGTGAGGCTTATCGGGCGTATCATGTCGAAATCTCCTATCACTGTTGTGTTTTGCCATGACCAACCGCTCCGCTGCTTGTTCTGCTCGGACTTAAATGAGCGAGACGGCTATACTATTGACTTACCGCGCTGTTTTGTTTTCTAGCGAGTTCCTGGCTGGGTGAGGTTCATCTGCCCTCCTCTCTCACACCCACGCGGGAGAAATTTGGGCTCTCGAATCGGTAAGTTTAAGGCGACGTTTGATCGAGTAAGGGCAAATCTTATTCGATCCTTTCAGGCTCTGAAGAAGGAGGTTTCTCCGAAACGTCGGCCATAAAGAAGATATACCAACCTCGTGTCGAGTACAACATCATCAGACATCTAGATTATTACCATGCCGAGGTTTATGAAGAGTCGCACATGGAGATTGAAACGGCTAAGTGTTGACCGGTGACCGTTGACCGGTGACCGTTGACCAGAGAATGTGCGGGACCCAGTTAGGGGTGCGCCAAACGCCTTGGAGGGTGTACCGGACCCAACTGGGAGTTCACCGAACGCCGGGAAAAGTGTGTTGGACCCAACTGGGAGTAGGCCGAGCGCCGAGAAAAGTGTGTTGGACCCAACTGGGAGTGCGCCGAGCGCCGGGAAAAGTGTGTTGGACCTTAATGGGAGTGCGCCGAGCGCCGGGAAAGTGTGTGGGACCCAACTGAGAGTGCGCCGAACGTCGGGAAAAGTGTATTGGACCCAACTAGGAGTGCGCCGAGCGCCAAGAAAAGTGTGTTCGACCCAACTGGGAGTGCGCCGAGCACCGAAAAAAGTGTGTGGGACGCAAATTTGAGTGCTCCGAGCTCCGGGGAAAGTGCATTGGACCAGACTCGAAGTGCGCCGAGTGCCGGGAAAAGTGTGTTGGACCCAACTGGGAGTTCACCGAGCGCCGGGAAAAGTGTGTTGGACCCAACTGGGAGTGCGCCGAGCGACGGGAAAAGCGTGTTGGACCCATGTGGGAGTGCGCCGAGCGCCGGGAAAAGTGTGTTGTACCCAACTGGGAGTGCGCCGAGCGCCGGGAAAAGTGTGTTGGACCTTAATGGGAGTGCGCCGAGCGCCGGGAAAGTGTGTGGGACCCAACTGAGAGTGCGCCGAGCGTCGGGAAAAGTGTATTGGACCCAACTGGGAGTGCGCCGATCGCCGGGAAAGTGTGTGGGACCCAACTGGGAGTGCGCCGAGCGCCGGGAAAAGTGTGTTGGACCCAACTGTGAGTGCTCCGAGCGCCGGGAAAAGTATGTTGGACCCAACTGGGAGTGAGCCGAGCGCCGGGAAAAGTGTGTTGGACCCAACTGTGAGTGCTCCGAGCGCCGATAAAAGTGTGTTGGACCCAAATGGGAGTGTGCTGAGCGCCGAGAAAAGTGTGTTGGACCCAACTGGGAGTGTGCTGAGCGCCGAAAAAGTGTGTTGGACCCAACTGTGAGTGCGCCGAGCGCTGAGAAAAGTGTGTTGGACCCCCATCTGGGAGTGCGCCGAGCGCCAGGAAAAGTGTGTTGGACCCATCTGGGAGTGCGCCGAGCGCCGGGAAAAGTGTGTTGGACCCAACTGGGAGTGCGCCGAGCGCCGAAAAAGTGTGTTGGACCCAACTGGGAGTGCACCGAGTGCCGGGAAAAGTGTGTTGGACCCAACTGGGAGTGCGCCAAGCGCCGAGAAAAGTGAGTTGTACCCAACTGGAAGTGCGCCGAGTGCCGGGAAAAGTGTGTTGGACCCAACTGGGAGTTCACCGAGCGCCGGGAAAGTGTGTGGGACCCAACTGAGAGTGCGCCGAGCGTCAGGAAAAGTGTGTTGGACCCAACTGGGAGTGCGCCGAGCGCCGGGAAAAGTGTGTTGGACCCAAATGGGAGTGTGCTGAGCGCCGAAAAAAGTGTGTGAGACCCAACTGAGAGTGCGCCGAGCGCCGGGAAAAGTGTGTTGGACCCAACTGGGAGTGCGCCGAGCGCCGGGAAAAGTGTGTTGGACCCAACTGTGAGTGCTCCGAGCGCCGGGAAAAGTATGTTGGACCCAACTGGGAGTGCGCCAAGCGCCGAAAAAAGTGTGTGGGACCCAAATGTGAGTGCGCCGAGCGCTGAGAAAAGTGTGTTGGACCCAACTGGAAGTGCGCCGAGCGCCAGGAAAAGTGTATTGGACCCATCTGGGGGTGCGCTGAGCGCCGGGAAAAGTGTGTTGGACCCAACTGGGAGTGCGCCGAGCGCTGGGAAAAGTGTGTTGGACCCAACTGGGAGTGCGCCGAGCGCCGGGAAAAGTGTGTTGGACCCAACTGGGAGTGCGCCGAGCGCCGGGAAAAGTGTGTTGGACCCAACTGGGAGTGCGCCGAGCGCCGGGAAAAGTGTGTTGGACCCAACTGGGAGTGCGCCGAGCGCCGGAAATAGTGTGTTGGACCCAAGTGGGAGTGCACCGAGCGCCGGGAAAGTGTGTTTTGGACCCAGCTGGGAGTGCGCCGAGCGCCGGGAAAAGTGTGTTGGACCCAACTGGGAGGGCGCCGAGCGCCGGGAAAGTGTGTGGGACCCAATTGGGAGTGCGCCGGGCGCCGGAAAAAGTGTGTGGGACCCAACTGAGAGTGCGCCCAGCGCCGAAAAAAATGTGTTGGCACCAACTGGGAGAGCGCCGAGCGCCGGTAAAAGTGTGTCGGACCCATCTGGGGTGCGCCGAGCGACGGGAAAAGTGTGTTGGACCCAAATGGGAGTGTGCTGAGCGCCGGGAAAAGTGTAATGGACCCAACTGGGAGTGCACCGAGCGCCGAAAAAAATGTGTTGGACCCAACTGGGAGTGCGCCGAGAGCCGAGAAAAGTGTGTTGGCACCAACCGGGAGTGCGCCGAGCGCCGGGAAAAGTTTGTTGGTCCCATCTTGGAGTGCGCCGAGCGCCGGGAAAAGTGTGTTGGGCCCAGGTGTGAGTGCGCCGAGCGCCGCGGAAAGTGTGTTGGACCCAACTGGAAGTGCGCCGAGCGCCGGGAAAAGTGTGTTGGACCCAACTGGGAGTGCGCCGAGCGCCGGGAAAAGTGTGTTGGACCCAAATGGGAGTGCGCCGAGCGCCGGGAAAAGTGTGTTGGACTCAACTGGGAGTGCGCCGAGCGCCGCGAAAAGTGTGTTGGACCCAACTGGGAGTGCGCCGAGCGCCGGGAAAAGTGTGTTGGACCCAACTTGGGAGTGCGCCGAGCGCCGGGAAAAGTGTGTTGGACCTAACTGGGAGTGCGCCGAGCGCCGGGAAAAGTGTGTTGGACCCAACTGGGAGTGCGCCGAGCGCCGGGAAAAGTGTGTTGGACCCACGTGGGAGTGCGCCGAGCGCCGGGAAAAGTGTGTTGGACCCAACTGGGAGTGCGTCGAGCGCCGGGAAAAGTGTGTTGGACCCAACTGGGAGTGCGCCGAGCGCCGGGAAAAGTGTGTTGGACCCAACTGGGAATGCGCCGAGCGCCGGGAAAAGTGTGTTGGACCCAACTGGGAGTGCGCCGAGCGCCGGGAAAAGTGTGTTGGACCCAACTGGGAGTGCGCCGTGCTCCGGAAAAAGTGTGTTGGACCCAACTGGGAGTGCGCCGAGCGCCGGGAAAAGTGTGTTGGACCCAACTGGGAGTGCGCCGAGCGCCGGGAAAAGTGTGTTGGACCCAACTTGGAGTGCGCCGAGCGCCGGGAAAAGTGTGTTGGACCCAACTGGGAGTGCGCCGAGCGCCGGGAAAAGTGTGTTGGACCCAACTGGGAGTGCGCCGAGCGCCGGGAAAAGTGTGTTGGACCCAACTGGGAGTGCGCCGAGCGCCGGGAAAAGTGTGTTGGACCCAACTGGGAGTGCGCCGAGCGCCGGGAAAAGTGTGTTGGACCCAACTGGGAGTGCGCCGAGCGCCGGGAAAAGTGTGTTGGACCCAACTGGGAGTGCGCCGAGCGCCGGGAAAAGTGTGTTGGACCCAAATGGGAGTGCGCCGAATACCGGGAAAAGTGTGTTGGACCCAACTGGGAGTGCGCCGAGCGCCGGGAAAAGTGTGTTGGACCTAACTGGGAGTGCGCCGAGCGCCGGGAAAAGTGTTTTGGACCCAACTGGGAGTGCGCCGAGCGCCGGGAAAAGTGTGTTGGACCAAACTGGGAGTGCGCCGAGCGCCGGGAAAAGTGTGTTGGGCCCAACTGGGAGTGCGCCGTGCGCCGGGAAAAGTGTGTGGGACCCCACTGAGAGTGCGCCTAGCGCCGGGGATAGTGTGTTGGACCCCACTGGGAGTGCGCCGAGCGCCGGGAAAAGTGTGTGGGACCCAACTGTGAGTGCGCCGAGCGCCGGGAAAAGTGTAATGTACCCAACTGGGAGTGCGCCGAGCGCCGGGAAAAGTGTGTTGGACCCAACTGGGAGTGCGCCGAGCGCCGGGAAAAGTGTGTTGGACCCAAATGAGAGTGCACCTAGTGCCGGGAAAAGTGTGCTGGACCCAACTGGGAGTGCGCCGAGCGCCGGGAAAAGTTTGTTGGTCCCATCTGGGAGTGCGCCGAGCGCCGGGAAAAGTGTGTTGGACCCAACTGGGAGTGCGCCGAGCGCCGGGAAAAGTGTGTTGGACCCAACTGGGAGTGCGCCGAGCGCCGGGAAAAATGTGTTGGGCCCAACTGGAAGTGCGCCGAGTGTCGGGAAAAGTGTGTTGGACCCAACTGGGAGTGCGCCGAGCGCCGGGAAAAGTTTAATGTACCCAACTGGGAGTGCGCCGAGCGCCGGGAAAAGTGAGTTGGACCCAACTAGGAGTGTGCCAAGCGCGGGGAAAAGTGTGTTGGACCCAACTGGGAGTGCACCGAGTGCCGGGAAAAGTGTGTTGGACCCAACTGGGAGTGCTCCGAGCGCCGGGAAAAGTGCGTTGGACCAGACTGGAAGTGCGCCGAGTGCCGGGAAAAGTGTGTTGGTCCCAAATGGGAGTAAACTGAGCGCCGAAAAAAGTGTGTTGAACCCAACTGGAAGTGCGCCGAGCGCCGGGAAAAGTGTGCTGGACCCATCTGGGAGTGCGCTGAGCGCCGGTAAAAGTGTATTGGACCCCACTGAGAGTGCGCCGAGCGCCGGGAAAAATGTGTTGGACCTTAATGGGAGTGCGCCGAGCGCCAGGAAAAAGTGTGTTGGACCCAACTGGGAGTGCGCCGAGCGCTGGGAAAAGTGTGTTGGACCCAACTGGGGTGCGCCGAGCGCCGGGAAAAGTGTGTTGGACCCAACTGGGAGTGCACCGAGCGCCGGAAATAGTGTGTTGGACCCAACTGGGAGTGCGCCGAGCGCTGGGAAAAGTGTGATGGACCCAACTGGAAGTGCGCCGAGCGCCAGGAAAAGTGTATTGGACCCATCTGGGGGTGCGCTGAGCGCCGGGAAAAGTGTGTTGGACCCAACTGGGAGTGCGCCGAGCGCTGGGAAAAGTGTGTTGGACCCAACTGGGAGTGCGCCGAGCGCCGAGAAAAGTGTGTTGGACCCAACTGGGAGTGCGCCGAGCGCTGGGAAAAGTGTGTTGGACCCAACTGGGAGTGCGCCGAGCGCCGGGAAAAGTGTGTTGGACTCATCAGGGAGTGCACCGAGCGCCGGAAATAGTGTGTTGGACCCAACTGGGAGTGCGCCGAGCGCTGGGAAAAGTGTGTTGGACCCAACTGGGAGTGCGCCGAGCGCCGGGAAAAGTGTGTTGGACCTTGATGGGAGTGCGCCGAGCGCCGGGAAAGTGTGTGGGACCCAACTGAGAGTGCGCCGAGCGTCGGGAAAAGTGTGTTGGACTCATCAGGGAGTGCACCGAGCGCCGGAAATAGTGTGTTGGACCCAACTGGGAGTGCGCCGAGCGCCGGGAAAAGTGTGTTGGACCCAACTGGGAGTGCGCCGAGCGCCGGGAAAAGTGTGTTGGACCCAACTGGGAGTTCACCGAGCGCCGGGAAAGTGTGTGGGACCCAACTGGGAGTGCGCCGAGCGCCGGGAAAAGTGTGTTGGACCCAACTGGGAGTGTGCCTAGCGCGGGGAAAAGTGTGTTGGACCCATTTGGGAGTGCGCCGAGCGCCGGGAAAAGTGTGTTGGACCCAACTGGGAGTGCTCCGAGCGCCGGGAAAAGTGCGTTGGACCTTAATGGGAGTGCGCCGAGCGCCGGGAAAAGTGTGTTGGACCCAACTGAGAGTGCGCCGAGCGCCGGGAAAAGTGTGTTGGACCCAACTGTTAGTGCGCCGAGCGCCGGGAAAAGTGTGTTGGACCCAACTGAGAGTGCGCCGAGCGCCGGTAAAAGTGTGTTGTACCCAACTGTGAGTGCGCCGAGCGCCGGGAAAAGTGTATTGGACCCAACTTGGAGTGCGTCGAGCTCCGGGGAAAGTGTGTTGGACCCAACTGGGAGTGCGCCGAGTGCCGCGAAAAGTGTGTTGGACCCAACTGGGAGTGCTCCGAGCGCCGATAAAAGTGTGTTGGACCCAAATGGGAGTGTGCTGAGCGCCGAAAAAAGTGTGTTGGACCCAACTGTGAGTGCTCCGAGCGCCGGGAAAAGTATGTTGGACCCAACTGGGAGTGAGCCGAGCGCCGGGAAAAGTGTGTTGGACCCAACTGTGAGTGCTCCGAGCGCCGATAAAAGTATGTTGGACCCAACTGGGAGTGCGCCGAGCGCCAGGAAAAGTGTGTTGGACCCATCTGGGGTGCGCCGAGCGCCGGGAAAAGTGTGTTGGACCCAACTGGGAGTGCGCCGAGCGCCGGGAAAAGTGTGTTGGACCCAACTAGGAGAGCGCCAAGCTCCGGGAAAAGTGTGTGGGACCCAACTGGGAGTGCGCCGAGCGGCGGGAAAAGTGTGTTGGACCCAACTGAGAGTGCGCCGAGCGCCGGGAAAAGTATGTTGGACCCAACTGGGAGTGCGCCGAGCGCCGGGAAAAGTGTGTTGGACCCAACTGAGAGTGCGCCGAGCGCCGGGAAAAGTGTGTTGGACCCAACTGTTAGTGCGCCGAGCGCCGGGAAAAGTGTGTTGGACCCAACTGGGAGTGCTCCGAGCTCCGGGAAAAGTGCGCTGGACCCAACTGGGAGTGCGCCGAGCGCCGGGAAAAGTGTGTTGGACCCAACTGAGAGTGCGCCGAGCGCCGGTAAAAGTGTGTTGTACCCAACTGTGAGTGCGCCGAGCGCCGGGAAAAGTGTGTTGGACCCAACTTGGAGTGCGTCGAGCTCCGGGGAAAGTGTGTTGGACCCAACTGGGAGTGCGCCGAGTGCCGCGAAAAGTGTGTTGGACCCAACTGGGAGTGCTCCGAGCGCCGGGAAAAGTGCGTTGGACCAGACTGGAAGTGCGCCGAGTGCCGGGAAAAGTGTGTTGGACCCAACTAGGGGTGCGCCGAGTGCCGGGAAAAGTGTGTTGGACCCAAATGGGAGTGTGCTGAGCGCCGAAAAAAGTGTGTGAGACCCAACTGAGAGTGCGCCGAGCGCCGAGAAAAGTGTGTTGGACCCAACTGGAAGTGCGCCTAGCGCCGGGAAAAGTTTGCTGAACCCATCTGGGAGTGCGCCGAGCGCCGGGAAAAGTGTATTGGACCCCACTGAGAGTGCGCCGAGCGCCGGGAAAAGTGTGTTGGACCTTAATGGGAGTGCGCCGAGCGCCGAAACAAGTGTGTGAGACCCAACTGAGAGTGTGCCAAGCGCGGGGAAAAGTGTGTTGGACCCATTTGGGAGTGCGCCGAGCGCCGGGAAAAGTGTGTTGGACCCAACTGGGAGTGCGCCGAGCGCCGGGAAAAGTGTGTTGGACCCAACTGGGAGTGCGCCGAGCGCCGGTAAAAGTGTGTTGTACCCAACTGGGAGTACGCCGAGCGCCGGGAAAAGTGTATTGGACCCAATTGGGAGTGCGCCGAGCGCCGAGACAGTGTGTGGGACCCAACTGAGAGTGCGCCGAGCGTCAGGAAAAGTGTGTTGGACCCAACTGGGAGTGCGCCGAGCGCCGGGAAAAGTGTGTTGGACCCAACTGGGAGTGCGCCGAGCGCCGGGAAAAGTGTGTGGGACCCAACTGAGAGTGCGCCGAGCGTCAGGAAAAGTGTGTTGGACCCAACTAGGGGTGCGCCGAGTGCCGGGAAAAGTGTGTTGGACCCAAATGGGAGTGTGCTGAGCGCCGAAAAAAGCGTGTGAGACCCAACTGAGAGTGCGCCGAGCGCCGAGAAAAGTGTGTTGGACCCAACTGGAAGTGCGCCGAGCGCCGGGAAAAGTTTGCTGAACCCATCTGGGAGTGCGCCGAGCGCCGGGAAAAGTGTATTGGACCCCACTGAGAGTGCGCCGAGCGCCGGGAAAAGTGTGTTGGACCTTAATGGGAGTGCGCCGAGCGCCGGGAAAAGTGTGTTGGGCCCAACTGGGAGTGCGCCAAGCGCCGCGAAAAGTGAGTTGGACCCAACTGGGAGTGTGCCAAGCGCCGAGACAGTGTGTGGGACCCAAATGAGAGTGCGCCGAGCGTCGGGAAAAGTGTGTTGGACCCAACTGGGAGTGCGCCGAGCGCCGAGAAAAGTGTGTTGGACCCAACTGGGAGTGCGCCGAGCGCTGGGAAAAGTGTGTTGGACCCAACTGGGAGTGCGCCGAGCGCCGGGAAAAGTGTGTTGGACCCAACTGGGAGTGCGCCGAGCGCCGGGAAAAGTGTGTTGGACCCAACTGGGAGTGCGCCGAGTGCCGGGAAAAGTGTGTTGGACCCAACTGGGAGTGCGCCGAGCGCCGGGAAAAGTGTGTTGGACCCAACTGGGAGTGCGCCGAGCGCCGGGAAAAGCGTGTTGAACCCAAATGTGAGTGCGCCGAGCGCCGGGAAACGTGTAATGGACCCAACTGGGAGTGCGCCGAGCGCCGGGAAAAGTGTGTTGGACCCATCTGGGAGTGCGTCGAGCGCCAGGAAAAGTGTGTTGGACCCAACTGGGAGTGCGCCGAGCGCCAGGAAAAGTGTGTTGGACCCAACTGGGAGTGCGCCGAGCGCCGGGAAAAGCGTGTTGGACCCAACTGGGAGTGCGCCGAGCGCCGGGAAAAGCGTGTTGGACCTGACTGGGACTGCACAGAGCGCCGGGGAAAGTGTGTTGGACCCGACTGGGAGTGCGCCGAGCGCCGGGAAAGTGTGTTGGACCCAAATGGGAGTGCGCCGAGCGCCGGGAAAAGTGTGTTGGACCCAACTGGGAGTGCGCCGAGCGCCGGAAAAGTGTGTTGGACCCAACTGGGAGTGCGCCGAGCGCCGGGAAAAGTGTGTTGGACCCAACTGGGAGTGCGCCGAGCGCCGGGAAAAGTGTGTTGGACCCAACTGGGAGTGCGCCGAGCGCCGGAAAAGTGTGTTGGACCCAACTGGGAGTGCGCCGAGCGCCGGAAAAGTGTGTTGGACCCAACTGGGAGTGCGCCGAGCGCCGGGAAAAGTGTGTTGGACCCATCTGGGAGTGCGCCGAGCGCCGGGAAAAGTGCGCTGGACCCAACTGGGAGTGCGCCTAGCGCCGGGAAAAGTGTGTGGGACCCAACTGGGAGTGCGCCGAGCGCCGGGAAAAGTGTGTTGGACCCAACTGGGAGTGCGCCGAGCGCCGGGAAAAGTGTGTTGGACCCAACTGGGAGTGCGCCGAGCGCCGGGAAAAGTGTGTTGGACCCAGCTGGGAGTGCGCCGAGCGCCGGAAAAGTGTGTTGGACCCAACTGGGAGTGCGCCGAGCGCCGGGAAAAGTGTGTTGGACCCAACTGGGAGTGCGCCGAGCGCCGGGAAAAGTGTGTTGGACCCAACTGGGAGTGCGCCGAGCGCCGGGAAAAGTGTGTTGGACCCAACTGGGAGTGCGCCGAGCGCCGGGAAAAGTGTGTTGGACCCAACTGGGAGTGCGCCGAGCGCCGGGAAAGTGTGTTGGACCCAACTGGGAGTGCGCCGACCGCCGGGAAAAGTGTGTTGAACCCAACTGGGAGGGGGGCGGGCGCCGGGAAAAGTGTGTTGGACCCAACTGGGAGTGCGCCGAGCGCCGGGAAAAGTGTGTTGGACCCAACTGGGAGTGCGCCGAGCGCCGGGAAAAGTGTGTTGAACCCAACTGGGAGTGCGCCGAGCGCCGGGAAAAGTGTGTTGGACCCAACTGGAAGTGCGCCGAGCGCCGGGAAAAGTGTGTTGGACCCAACTGGGAGTGCGCCGAGCGCCGAGGAAAGTGTGTTGGACCCAACTGGGAGTGCGCCGAGCGCCGGGAAAAGTGTGTTGGACCCAACTGGGAGTGCGCCGAGCGCCGGGAAAAGTGTGTTGGACCCAACTGGGAGTGCGCCGAGCGCCGGGAAAAGTGTGTTGGACCCAACTGGGAGTGCGCCGAGCGCCGGGAAAAGTGTGTTGGACCCAACTGGGAGTGCGCCGAGCGCCGGGAAAAGTGTGTTGGACCCAACTGGGAGTGCGCCGAGCGCTGGGAAAAGTGTGTTCGACTCAACTGGGAGTGCGCCGAGCGCCGGGAAAAGTGTGTTGGACCCAACTGGGAGTGCGCCGAGCGCCGGGAAAAGTGTGTTGGACCCAACTGGGAGTGCGCCAAGCGCCGGGAAAAGTGTGTTGGACCCAACTGGGAGTGCGCCGAGCGCCGGGAAAAGTGTGTTGGACCCAACTGGGAGTGCGCCGAGCGCCGGGAAAAGTGTGTTGGACCCAACTGGGAGTGCGCCGAGCGCCGGGAAAAGTGTGTTGGACCCAACTGGGAGTGCGCCGAGCGCCGGGAAAAGTGTGTTGGACCCAACTGGGAGTGCGCCGAGCGCCGGGAAAAGTGTGTTGGACCCAACTGGGAGTGCGCCGAGCGCCGGGAAAAGTGTGTTGGACCCAACTGGGAGTGCGCCCAGCGCCGGGAAAAGTGTGTTGGACCCAACTGGGAGTGCGCCGAGCGCCGAGAAAAGTGTGTTGGACCCAACTGGGAGTGCGCCGAGCGCCGGGAAAAGTGTGCTGGACCCAACTGGGAGTGCGCCGAGCGCCGGGAAAAGTGTGTTGGACCCAACTGGGAGTGCGCCGAGCGCCGGGAAAAGTGTGTTGGACCCAACTGGGAGTGCGCCGAGCGCCGGGAAAAGAGAGTTGGACCCAACTGGGAGTGCGCCGAGCGCCGGGAAAAGTGTGTTGGACCCAACTGGGAGTGCGCCGAGCGCCGGAAAAGTGTGTTGGACCCAACTGGGAGTGCGCCGAGCGCCGGGAAAAGTGTGTTGGACCCAACTGGGAGTGCGCCGAGCGCCGGGAAAAGTGTGTTGGACCCAACTGGGAGTGCGCCGAGCGCCGGGAAAAGTGTGTTGGACCCAACTGGGAGTGCGCCGAGCGCCGGGAAAAGTGTGTTGGACCCAACTGGGAGTGCGCCGAGCGCCGGGAAAAGTGTGTTGGACCCAACTGGGAGTGCGCCGAGCGCCGGGAAAAGTGTGTTGGACCCAACTGGGAGTGCGCCGAGCGCCGGGAAAAGTGTGTTGGACCCAACTGGGAGTGCGCCGAGCGCCGGGAAAAGTGTGTTGGACCCAACTGGGAGTGCGCCGAGCGCCGGGAAAAGTGTGTTGGACCCAACTGGGAGTGCGCCGAGCGCCGGGAAAAGTGTGTTGGACCCAACTGGGAGTGCGCCGAGCGCCGGGAAAAGTGTGTTGGACCCAACTGGGAGTGCGCCGAGCGCCGGGAAAAGTGTGTTGGACCCAACTGGGAGTGCGCCGAGCGCCGGGAAAAGTGTGTTGGACCCAACTGGGAGTGCGCCGAGCGCCGGGAAAAGTGTGCTGGACCCAACTGGGAGTGCGCCGAGCGCCGGTAAAAGTGTGTTGGACCCAACTGGGAGTGCGCCGAGCGCCGCGAAAAGTGTGCTGGACCCAACTGGGAGTGCGCCGAGCGCCGGTAAAAGTGTGCTGGACCCAACTGGGAGTGCGCCGAGCGCCGGTAAAATAGTGTTGGACCCAACTGGGAGTGCGCCGAGCGTCGGGAAAAGTGTGTTGGACCCAACTGGGAGTGCGCCGAGTGTCGGGAAAAGTGTGTTGGACCCAACTGGGAGTGCGCCGAGCGCCGGGAAAAGTGTGTGGGACCCATCTGGGAGTGCGCCGAGCGCCGGGAAAGGTGTGCTTGACCCAGCTGGGAGTGCGCCGAGCGCCGGTAAAAGTGTGTTGGACCCATCTGGGAGTGCGCCGAGCGCCGGGAAAAGTGTGCTGGACCCAACTGGGAGTGCGCCGAGCGCCGGTAAAAGTGTGCTGGACCCAACTGGGAGTGCGCCGAGCGCCGGTAAGAGTGAGTTGGACCCAACTGGGAGCGCACCGAGAGCCGGGAAAAGTGTGTTGGACCCAACTGGGAGTGCGCCGAGCGCCGGGAAAAGTATGTTGGACCCAACTGGGAGTGCGCCGAGCCCCGTGAAAATGTGTTGGACCCAACTGGGAGTGCGCTGAGCGCCGGAAAAAGTGTGTTAGACCCAACTGGGAGCGCGCCGAGAGCCGGTAAAAGTGTGTTGGTCTCAACTGAGAGTGCGCCGAGCGCCGGGAAAAGTATGTTGGACCCAACTGGGAGTGCGCCGAGCCCCGTGAAAATGTGTTGGACCCAACTGGGAAGGCGCCGAGCGCCGGGAATAGTGTATTAGACCCAACTAGGAGTGCGTCGAGCGCCGGAAAAGTGTGTTAGACCCAACTGGGAGTGCGCCGAGCGCCGGGAAAAGTGTGTTGGACCCAACTGAGAGTGCGCCGAGAGCCGAGCAAAGTGTTGAACCCAACTGGGAGTGCGCCGAGCGCCGGTAAGAGTGAGTTGGACCCAACTGGGAGTGCGCCGAGCGCCGGGAAAAGTGTGTTGGACCCAACTGGGAGTGCACCGAGCGCCGAGAAAAGTGTGTTGGACCCAACTGGGAGTGCGCCGAGCGCCGGGAAAAGTGTGTTGGACACAACTGGGAGTGCGCCGAGCGCCGAGAAAAGTGTTGCACCCAACTGGGAGTGCGCCGAGCGCCGGGAAAGTGTTGCACCCAACTGGGAGTGCGCCGAGCGCCGGGAAAGTGTGTTGGACCCAACTGGGAGTGCGCCGAGCGCCGGGAAAGTGTGTTGGACCCAACTGGGAGTGCGCCGAGCGCCGGGAAAAGCGTGTTGGACCCTACTGGGAGTGCACCGAGCGCCGGGAAAAGTGTGTTGGACCCAACTGGGAGTGCGCCGAGCGCCGGGAAAAGTGTGTTGGACCCAACTGGGAGTGCGCCGAGCGCCGGGAAAAGTGTGTTGGACCCAACTGGGAGTGCGCCGAGCGCCGGGAAAAGTGTGTTGGACCCAACTGGGAGTGCGCCGAGCGCCGGGAAAAGTGTGTTGGACCCAACTGGGAGTGCGCCGAGCGCCGGGAAAAGTGTGTTGGACCCAACTGGGAGTGCGCCGAGCGCCGGGAAAAGTGTGTTGGACCCAACTGGGAGTGCGCCGAGCGCCGGGAAAAGTGTGTTGGACCCAACTGGGAGTGCGCCGAGCGCCGGGAAAAGTGTGTTGGACCCAACTGGGAGTGCGCCGAGCGCCGGGAAAAGTGTGTTGGACCCAACTGGGAGTGCGCCGAGCGCCGGGAAAAGTGTGTTGGACCCAACTGGGAGTGCGCCGAGCGCCGGGAAAAGTGTGTTGGACCCAACTGGGAGTGCGCCGAGCGCCGGGAAAAGTGTGTTGGACCCAACTGGGAGTGCGCCGAGCGCCGGGAAAAGTGTGTTGGACCCAACTGGGAGTGCGCCGAGCGCCGGGAAAAGTGTGTTGGACCCAACTGGGAGTGCGCCGAGCGCCGGGAAAAGTGTGTTGGACCCAACTGGGAGTGCGCCGAGCGCCGGGAAAAGTGTGTTGGACCCAACTGGGAGTGCGCCGAGCGCCGGGAAAAGTGTGTTGGACCCAACTGGGAGTGCGCCGAGCGCCGGGAAAAGTGTGTTGGACCCAACTGGGAGTGCGCCGAGCGCCGGGAAAAGTGTGTTGGATACAACTGGGAGTGCGCCGAGCGCCGGGAAAAGTGTGTTGGACCCAACTGGGAGTGCGCCGAGCGCCGGGAAAAGTGTGTTGGACCCAACTGGGAGTGCGCCGAGCGCCGGGAAAAGTGTGTTGGACCCAACTGGGAGTGCGCCGAGCGCCGGGAAAAGTGTGTTGGACCCAACTGGGAGTGCGCCGAGCGCCGAGAAAAGTGTGTTGGACCTAACTGGGAGTGCGCCGAGCGCCGGAAAAGTGTGTTGGACACAACTGGGAGTGCGCCGAGCGCCGAGAAAAGTGTGTTGGACCCAACTGGGAGTGCGCCGAGCGCCGGGAAAAGTGTGTTGGACCCAACTGGGAGTGCGCCGAGCGCCGGGAAAAGTGTGTTGGACCCAACTGGGAGTGCGCCGAGCGCCGAGAAAAGTGTGTTGGACCCAACTGGGAGTGCGCCGAGCGCCGGGAAAAGTGTGTTGGACCCAACTGGGAGTGCGCCGAGCGCCGGGAAAAGTGTGTGGGACCCAAATGAGAGTGCGCCGAGTGCCGGGAAAAGTGTGTTGGACCCAACTGGGAGTGCGCCGAGCGCCGGGAAAAGTGTGTTGGACCCATCTGGGAGTGCGCCGAGCGCCGGGAAAAGTGTGTTGGACCCAACTGGGAGTGCGCCGAGCGCCGGGAAAAGTGTGTTGGACCCAACTGGGAGGGCGCCGAGCGCCGGGAAAAGTGTGGTGGACCCAACTGGGAGTGCGCCGAGCGCTTGGAAAAGTGTGTTGGACCCATCTGGGAGTGCGCCGAGCGCCGGGAAAAGTGTGCTGGACCCAACTGGGAGTGCGCCGAGCGCCGGTAAAAGTGTGTTGTACCCAACTGGAAGTGCGCCGAGTGTCGGGAAAAGTGTGTTGGACCCAACTGGGAGTGCGCCGAGCGCCGGGAAAAGTGTGTTGGACCCAACTGGGAGTGCGCCGAGCGCCGGGAAAAGTGTGTTGGACCCAACTGGGAGTGCGCCGAGCGCCGGGAAAAGTGTGCTGGACCCAACTGGGAGTGCGCCGAGCGCCAGTAAAAGTGTGTTGTACCCAACTGGGAGTGCGCCGAGCGCCGGAAAAAGTGTGTTGGACCCATCTGGGAGTGCGCCGAGCGACGGGAAAAGTGTATTGGACCCCACTGAAAGTGCGCCGAGCGCGGGGAAAAGTGTGTGGGACCCAAATGAGAGTGCGGCGAGGGCCGGGAAGAGTGTGTTGGACCCATCTGGGAGTGCGCCGAGCGCCGGGAAAAGTGTGTGGGACCCAACTGGGAGTGCGCCGAGCGCCGGGAAAAGTGTGTTGGACCCAACTGGGAGTGCGCCGAGCGCCGGGAAAAGTGTGTTGGACCCAACTGGGAGTGCGCCGAGCGCCGGGAAAAGTGTGTTGGACCCAACTGGGAGTGCGCCGAGCGCCGGGAAAAGTGTGTTGGACCCAACTGGGAGTGCGCCGAGCGCCGGAAAAGTGTGTTGGACCCAACTGGGAGTGCGCCGAGCGCCGGGAAAAGTGTGTTGGACCCAACTGGGAGTGCGCCGAGCGCCGGGAAAAGTGTGTTGGACCCAACTGGGAGTGCGCCGAGCGCCGGGAAAAGTGTAATGGACCCAACTAGGAGTGCGCCGAGCGCCGGGAAAAGTGTGTTGGACCCAACTGGGAGGGCCCCGAGCGCCGGGAAAAGTGTGTTGGACCCAACTGGGAGTGGGCCGAGCGCCGAGAGAAGTGTGTTGGACCCAACTGGGAGTGCGCCGAGCGCCGGGAAAAGTGTGTTGGACCCAGCTGTGAGTGCGCCGAGCGCCGGTAAAAGTGTGTTGGACCCAACTGGAAGTGCGCCGAGCGCCGGGAAAAGTGTGTTGGACCCAAATGGGAGTGTGCTGAGCGCCGGGAAAAGTGTAATGGTTCCAACTGGGAGCGCGCCGAGCGCCGGGAAAAAGTGTGTTGGACCCAACTGGGAGTGCGCCGAGCGTTGTGAAAAGTGTGTTGGACCCATCTGGGAGTGCGCCGAGCGCCGGGAAAAGTGTGCTGGACCCAACTGGGAGTGCGCCGAGCGCCGGGAAAAGTGTGCTGGACCCAACTGGGAGTGCGCCGAGCGCCGGGAAAAGTGTGTTGGACCCAACTGGTAGTGCGCCGAGCGTTGGGAAAAGTGTGTTGGACCCATCTGGGAGTGCGCCGAGCGCCGGGAAAAGTGTGCTGGACCCAACTGGGAGTGCGCCGAGCGCCGGGAAAAGTGTGTTGGACCCATCTGGGAGTGCGCCGAGCGCCGGGAAAAGTGTGCTGGACCCAACTGGGAGTGCGCCGAGCGCCGGGAAAAGTGTGTTGTACCCAACTGGGAGTGCGCCGAGCGCCGGAAAAAGTATGTGGGACCCAAATGAGAGTGCGCCGAGTGTCGGGAAAAGTGTGTTGGACCCAACTGTGAGTGCGCCGAGCGCCGGGAAAAGTGTGTTGGACCCATCTGGGAGTGCGCCGAGCGCCGGGAAAAGTGTGTTGGACCCAACTGGGAGTGCGCCGAGCGCCGGGAAAAGTGTGTTTTGGACCCAACTGGGAGTGCGCCGAGCGCCAGGAAAAGTGTGTTGGACCCAAATGGGAGTGTGCTGAGCGCCGAAAAAAGTGTGTGGGACCCAAATGTGAGTGCGCCGAGCGCTGAGAAAAGTGTGTTGGACCCAACTGGAAGTGCGCCGAGCGCCAGGAAAAGTGTGTTGGAGCCAAATGGGAGTGTGCCGAGAAAAGTGTGTTGGACCCAACTGGGAGTGCGCCGAGCGCCGAGAAAAGTGTGTTGGACCCAACTGGGAGTGCGCCGAGCGCTGGGAAAAGTGTGTTGGACCCAAACTGGGAGTGCGCCGATCGGCGGGAAAAGTGTGTTGGACCTTAATGGGAGGGCGCCGAGCGCCGGGAAAGTGTGTGGGACCCAAATGAGAGTGCGCCGAGCGTCGGGAAAAGTGTGTTGGACCCAACTGGGAGTGCGCCGAGCGCCGAGAAAAGTGTGTTGGACCCAATTGGGAGTGCGCCGAGCGCTGGGAAAAGTGTGTTGGACCCAACTGGGAGTGCGCCGAGCGCCGGGAAAAGTGTGTTGGACTCATCAGGGAGTGCACCGAGCACCGGAAATAGTGTGTTGGACCCAACTGGGAGTGCGCCGAGCGCCGGGAAAAGTGTGTTGGACCCAACTGAGAGTGCGCCGAGCGTCGGGAAAAGTGTATTGGACCCAACTGGGAGTGCGCCGATCGCCGGGAAAGTGTGTGGGACCCAAATGTGAGTGCGCCGAGCGCTGAGAAAAGTGTGTTGGACCCAACTGGAAGTGCGCCGAGCGCCAGGAAAAGTGTGTTGGACCCAACTGGGGGTGCGCCAAGCGCCGAGAAAAGTGAGTTGGACCCAACTGGGAGTGTGCCAAGCTCGGGGAAAAGTGTGTTGGACCCAACTGGGAGTGCGCCAAGCGCCGAGAAAAGTGAGTTGGACCCAACTGGGAGTGCTCCGAGCGCCGGGAAAAGTGTGTTGGACCCAAATGGGAGTGCGCCGAGCGCCGGGAAAAGTGTGTTGGACCTTAATGGGAGTGCGCCGAGCGCCGGGAAAAGTGTGTTGGACCCAACTGGGAGTGCGCCAAGCGCCGAGAAAAGTGAGTTGGACCCAACTGGGAGTGTGCCAAGCGCGGGGAAAAGTGTGTTGGACCCAACTGGGAGTGCCCCGAGCGCCGGGAAAAGTGTGTTGGACCCAACTGGGAGTGCGCCGAGCGCCGGGAAAAGTGTGTTGGACCCAACTGGGAGTGCGCCGAGCGCCGGGAAAAGTGTGTTCGACCCAACTGGGAGTGCGCCGAGCGCCGGGAAAAGTGTGTTGGACCCAACTGGGAGTGCGCCGAGCGCCGGGAAAAGTGTGTTGGACCCAACTGGGAGTGCGCCTAGCGCCGAGAAAAGTGTGTAGGACCCAACTGGGAGTGCGCCGAGCGCCGGGAAAAGTGTGTTGGACCAAACTGGGAGTGCGCCGAGCGCCGAGAAAAGTGTGTTGGACCCAACTGGGAGTGCGCCGAGCGCCGAGAAAAAGTGTGTTGGACCCAACTGGGAGTGCGCCGGGCGCCGGGAAAAGTGTGTTGGACCCAACTGGATGTGCGCCGAGCGCCGCGAAAAGTGTGTTGGACCTAACTGGGAGTGCGCCGAGCGCCGGGAAGAGTGTGTTGGACCCAACTGGGAGTGCGCCGAGCGCCGGTAAAGTGTGTTGGACCCAACTGTGAGTGCTCCGAGCGCCGGGAAAAGTATGTTGGACCCAACTGGGAGTGAGCCGAGCGCCGGGAAAAGTGTGTTGGACCCAACTGGGAGTGCGCCGAGCGCTGGGAAAAGTGTGTTGGACCCAACTGGGAGGGCGCCGAGCGCCGAGAAAAGTGTGGTGGACCCAACTGGGAGTGCGCCGAGCGCCGGGAAAAGTGTGTTGGACCCAACTGGGAGTGCGCCGAGCGCCGGGAAAAGTGTGTTGGACCCAACTGGGAGTGCGCCGAGCGCCGGGAAAAGTGTGTTGGACCCAACTGGGAGTTCACCGAGCGCCGGGAAAAGTGTGTTGGACCCAACTGGGAGTGCTCCGAGCGCCGAGAAAAGTGTGTTGAACCCAACTGGGAGTGCGCCGATAAAAGTGTGTTGGACCCAACTGGGAGTGCGCCGAGCGCCGAGAAAAGTGTGTTGGACCCAATTGGGAGTGCGCCGAGCGCTGGGAAAAGTGTGTTGGACCCAACTGGGAGTGCGCCGAGCGCCGGGAAAAGTGTGTTGGACTCATCAGGGAGTGCACCGAGCGCCGGAAATAGTGTGTTGGACCCAACTGGGAGTGCGCCGAGCGCCGGGAAAAGTGTGTTGGACCCAACTGAGAGTGCGCCGAGCGTCGGGAAAAGTGTATTGGACCCAACTGGGAGTGCGCCGATCGCCGGGAAAGTGTGTGGGACCCAACTGGGAGTGTGCTGAGCGCCGAAAAAAGTGTGTGGGACCCAACTGGGAGTGCGCCGATCGCCGGGAAAGTGTGTGGGACCCAACTGGGAGTGTGCTGAGCGCCGAAAAAAGTGTGTGGGACCCAACTGTGAGTGCTCCGAGCGTCGGGAAAAGTGTGTTGAACCCAACTGGGAGTGCGCCGATAAAAGTGTGTTGGACCCAACTGGGAGTGCGCCGAGTGCCGAGAAAAGTGAGTTGGACCCAACTGGGAGTGCTCCTAGCGCCGGTAAAAGTGTGTTGGACCCAACTGAGAGTGTGCCAAGCGCGGGGAAAAAGTGTGTTGGACCCAACTGGGAGTGCGCCGAGTGCCGCGAAAAGTGTGTTGGACCCAACTGGGGGTGCTCCGAGCGCCGGGAAAAGTGTGTTGGACCCAACCGGGAGTGCGCCGAGCGCTGGGAAAAGTGTGTTGGACCCATCTGGGAGTGCGCCGAGCGCCGGGAAAAGTGTGCTGGACCCAACTGGGAGTGCGCCGAGCGCCGGGAAAAGTGTGCTGGACCCAACTGGGAGTGCGCCGAGCGCCGGGAAAAGTGTGTTGGACCCAACTGGGAGTGCGCCGAGTGTCGGGAAAAGTGTGTTGGACCCAACTGGGAGTGCGCCGAGCGCCGGGAAAAGTGTGTTGGACCCAACTGGGAGTGCGCCGAGCGCCGGGAAAAGTGTGTTGGACCCAACTGGGAGTGCGCCGAGCGCCGGGAAAAGTGTGTTGGACCCATCTGGGAGTGCGCCGAGCGCCGGGAAAAGTGTGCTGGACCCAACTGGGAGTGCGCCGAGCGCCGGTAAAAGTGTGTTGTACCCAACTGGGAGTGCGCCGAGCGCCGGGAAAAGTGTGTTGGTCCGAACTGGGAGTGCGCCGGGCGCCGGGAAAAGTGTGTGGGACCTAACTGAGAGTGCGCAGAGCGCCGGGAAAAGTGTGTGGGACCCAACTGGGAGTGCGCCGAGCGCCGGGAAAAGTGTGTTGGACCCAACTGAGAGTGCGCCGAGCGTCGGGAAAAGTGTATTGGACCCAACTGGGAGTGCGCCGATCGCCGGGAAAGTGTGTGGGACCCAACTGGGAGTGTGCTGAGCGCCGAAAAAAGTGTGTGGGACCCAACTGTGAGTGCTCCGAGCGCCGGGAAAAGTATGTTGGACCCAACTGGGAGTGCGCCAAGCGCCGAAAAAAGTGTGTGGGACCCAAATGTGAGTGCTCCGAGCGCCGAGAAAAGTGTGTTGAACCCAACTGGGAGTGCGCCGATAAAAGTGTGTTGGACCCAAATGGGAGTGTGCTGAGCGCCGAAAAAAGTGTGTGGGACCCAAATGTGAGTGCGCCGAGCGCTGAGAAAAGTGTGTTGGACCCAACTGGAAGTGCGCCGAGCGCCAGGAAAAGTGTATTGGACCCATCTGGGGGTGCGCTGAGCGCCGGGAAAAGTGTGTTGGAGCCAAATGGGAGTGTGCCGAGAAAAGTGTGTTGGACCCAACTGGGAGTGCGCCGAGCGCCGAGAAAAGTGTGTTGGACCCAACTGGGAGTGCGCCGAGCGCTGGGAAAAGTGTGTTGGACCCAACTGGGAGTGCGCCGAGCGCCGGGAAAAGTGTGTTGGACTCATCAGGGAGTGCACCGAGCGCCGGAAATAGTGTGTTGGACCCAACTGGGAGTGCGCCGAGCGCTGGGAAAAGTGTGTTGGACCCAACTGGGAGTGCGCCGAGCGCCGGGAAAAGTGTGTTGGACCTTGATGGGAGTGCGCCGAGCGCCGGGAAAGTGTGTGGGACCCAACTGAGAGTGCGCCGAGCGTCGGGAAAAGTGTGTTGGACTCATTAGGGAGTGCACCGAGCGCCGGAAATAGTGTGTTGGACCCAACTGGGAGTGCGCCGAGCGCCGGGAAAAGTGTGTTTTGGACCCAACTGGGAGTGCGCCGAGCGCCGGGAAAAGTGTGTTGGACCCAACTGGGAGTTCACCGAGCGCCGGGAAAAGTGTGTTGGACCCAACTGGGAGTGCCCCGAGCGCCGGGAAAAGCGTGTTGGACCCATCTGGGAGTGCTCCGAGCGCCGAGAAAAGTGTGTTGAACCCAACTGGGAGTGCGCCGATAAAAGTGTGTTGGACCCAAATGGGAGTGTGCTGAGCGCCGAAAAAAGTGTGTGGGACCCAAATGTGAGTGCGCCGAGCGCCAGGAAAAGTGTGTTGGACCCATCTGGGGGTGCGCCGAGCGCCGGGAAAAGTGTGTTGAACCCAACTGGGAGTGCGCCGAGCGCTGGGAAAAGTGTGTTGGACCCAACTGGGAGTGCGCCGAGCGCCGGGAAAAGTGTGTTGGACCTTGATGGGAGTGCGCCGAGCGCCGGGAAAGTGTGTGGGACCCAACTGAGAGTGCGCCGAGCGTCGGGAAAAGTGTGTTGGACTCATTAGGGAGTGCACCGAGCGCCGGAAATAGTGTGTTGGACCCAACTGGGAGTGCGCCGAGCGCCGGGAAAAGTGTGTTTTGGACCCAACTGGGAGTGCGCCGAGCGCCGGGAGAAGTGTGTTGGACCCAACTGGGAGTTCACCGAGCGCCGGGAAAAGTGTGTTGGACCCAACTGGGAGTGCCCCGAGCGCCGGGAAAAGCGTGTTGGACCCATCTGGGAGTGCTCCGAGCGCCGAGAAAAGTGTGTTGAACCCAACTGGGAGTGCGCCGAGCGCCGGGAAAAGTGTGTTGGACCCAACTGGGAGTGTGCTGAGCGCCGAAAAAAGTGTGTGGGACCCAAATGTGAGTGCGCCGAGCGCTGAGAAAAGTGTGTTGGACCCAACTGGAAGTGCGCCGAGCGCCAGGAAAAGTGTGTTGGACTCATCAGGGAGTGCACCGAGCGCCGGAAATAGTGTGTTGGACCCAACTGGGAGTGCGCCGAGCGCCGGGAAAAGTGTGTTTTGGACCCAACTGGGAGTGCGCCGAGCGCCGGGAGAAGTGTGTTGGACCCAACTGGGAGTGCCCCGAGCGCCGGGAAAAGCGTGTTGGACCCATCTGGGAGTGCTCCGAGCGCCGAGAAAAGTGTGTTGGAGCCAAATGGGGTGTGCCGAGAAAAGTGTGTTGGACCCAACTGGGAGTGCGCCGAGCGCCGGGAAAAGTGTGTTGGACCCAAACTGGGAGCGCGCCGATCGGCGGGAAAAGTGTGTTGGACCTTAATGGGAGGGCGCCGAGCGCCGGGAAAGTGTGTGGGACCCAAATGAGAGTGCGCCGAGCGTCGGGAAAAGTGTGTTGGACCCAACTGGGAGTGCGCCGAGCGCCGGGAAAGTGTGTTGGACCTTGATGGGAGTGCGCCGAGCGCCGGGAAAGTGTGTGGGACCCAACTGAGAGTGCGCCGAGCGTCGGGAAAAGTGTGTTGGACTCATCAGGGAGTGCACCGAGCGCCGGAAATAGTGTGTTGGACCCAAGTGGGAGTGCGCCGAGCGCCGGGAAAAGTGTGTTTTGGACCCAACTGGGAGTGCGCCGAGCGCCGGGAAAAGTGTGTTGGACCCAACTGGGAGTTCACCGAGCGCCGGGAAAAGTGTGTTGGACCCAACTGGGAGTGCCCCGAGCGCCGGGAAAAGCGTGTTGGACCCATCTGGGAGTGCGTCGAGTGCCGGGAAAAGTGTGTTGGACCCAACTGGGTGTGCGCCGAGCGCCGGTAAAAGTGTGCGGGATCCAAGAGGGAGTGCGCTGTGCGCCGGAGCAAGTGTGTGCGACTCAAGTATGGGTGCTCCTAGCGCCGCGAATAGTGTGTGGGAGTCAACTGAGTGTGCGCCATGGGCCGGGGAAAGTGCGTGGGACCCAACATGGGGGTGCGCTGGGGAAAGTGTTCGGGACCCAAGAAAGAGTGCGCTGAGCGCTGGAGCAAGTGTGTGGGACTCAAGTGGGGTGCACTAGGCGTTGAAGAAAGTGCGTGAGACCCAACTTAAAGACACAGTCCAACCTCAGAGTCGATTTCTCGTTTATCTGCTTATCTTGGAGAAAACTTCACGCTGATCACAATGGTGTTCTCAGAATCGCTCAGAACCCACTACGAACAGAGTTACGGCTCCTCAAAAATTTCGCTTTTGAACGGTTAGAAATTCTCGGACGAGTTTTCTCGAGCCCGTATTTTCTCGTTCTTGGCAATCATCGTTCTGTAGCAGGCCACAATATAAAGCCAGACCGAAAACAAATTGAAGAGCATAGGTCATGAGTATAAATCATTCGCGCGTCTCTTCCCTATTGGGGTAGGAAACCTGGCGGTGGGCGTTACCCATTTTTCTTTCAAGGAGGCATGGCCGACTTTTTTCTAGCTTGTTCTCGCTTATTTGAGTGGATTGAGATTTCGCGCTTGGCAGGGTTGCTATAGGCGGCAACCGGACCATAATATCAAAAATTACCTCTGAGGTTGGACTGTGCCTTTAAGGCGCGTCAAGCGCCGGGAAAGTGTCAGGGACCCAATTGAGGGTGTGCGGGGGAAAGTGTACGGGACCCAAGCCGGAGTGCGCTAAGCGCCGGGGGAAGTGTCTGCGAGGGTGGGACCTAAATCTGAGGACGCGGAGCCCCGGAAAAAGTGTGCTGGACCCAACGGTAAGTTCGCCGACGTAGAGGGAAGTATGTGGGACCGGATTCAGTTTCCAGTAACGATAAAAACTAAGTTCTTATTTTGCAATGATTCGATTATTTTATGCGTCAAAATACACGCCTACAGCTACGCCGCGAAGCGGCGTGGGTTTGCACCTTGTTACCGTTATAGTATCTCTAATCGACCGGAAAAAAATTGCTACTTCTTTTACTCAGTGAATGAGCGTAAAAAAGCAGCTACAGTTATTTTGAAGTTGTTTGTCTTTGACATATGTCGATCCTTAGTTGAAATAAACTGGTTTCAAGCTAAAATACTCGAGTTAAAGCAGATTTTGCTGGTGATTGCTGGGAATCAAGTAATCTATAAAAAGAGTAGAAATGAGCTTACAGGCTGTAAGGGTCTATCGGCTTCGCTATCTCAACCGTTTTCTCGCTAATATTCGCTGCTTCAACCGCGCAGACATGCTTCAACCTCGCGGACGTGTATCGGGTATTTCGGGGGTGAAAATCAGTTTTAACCCTATCTGGACGGTGCAGCCTGCGGCTGCACCGCCGCTCAGGGGACGAAATCCCTGCGTGGAGGCTTAATCTGCCGTGTATCGTGTATTTTGCGGGTGATCAGTTTAAACCCTATTTGGCGGCTGCACCGTCCCTAAAAGGAGGAAAACCACGAGCTGTCGGCTGCTGGTTGATGACACCATCCCACCTCTTGATCACCTCGAATCAATGGCTAATGCCTTGGTATCATACCGCAATGGCAATATGACCGGTCCGGCATTTCGCATTTTCATTGTGTACAGTCGTCACTGGTTTTTCTGTTAGTTTCTCGTGGTACCAGCACCCATTCTTCATAAATCGTTACCATTTTGGACGTGTCTACGTCGCGTATATGGTCGGGTACAGTGCGATGCGTCAGTCGCGCCGCAGTGATAATCAGTTGATATGCCGACGCGAATTTCTCAGACAATGGGATTGCCGAACCGCCGGCATTCATCTGGCGAGCAAACATCATTCACGGTGTCCGCCAGGCTTCAGACGGCGATCCGCCAGTACCCTGCCTTCGGTCCGCCAGGACGCTGGCGGACTATTGGCTACTACCTGGCAGTCGCGCAAGAGTGTAGGTGTTAGAGTGAGGACCGAATATTCGAGTTCGAATAAATACTCGAATTTTTCGAACGAATTTTTATTCGAACATTCGAATATTCGAAAAGTGTGAATATTCGAACATTATTCGAATTCGACCATTCGCAAAAGGTGAAAATTCGAACATTATTCGAATTCGACTATTCGCAAAAGGTGAAAATTCGAACATTATTCGAATTCGACTAATCGGGAAAGGTGAATATTCGAATATTATTCGAATTCGACTATTCGGGAAAGGTGAATATTCGAATTTTATTCGAATTCGACTATTCGGGAAAGGTGAATATTCGAATATTATTCGAATTCGACTATTCGGGAAAGGTGAATATTCGTATATCATTCGAATTCGATTATTCGCAGAGGTGAATATTCGAACGTTATTCCAATTTGAATACCCGAGCTGGTTTAACAAAAAATATGAAAATCAGCTCTAATGTATGAATGAATCGACATACCTTTCAAGACTGATGTCAGTCTCTTCATTACTCCATTGTTCCATTTTCCCGAACGCAAGAACTACATTTTTTCCCCACACCGTCTGATGAGGCTACTAGGGCGGTTCTAACAATGGGAGCCATATGGCAATCGCACTTGGCCACTCCCATTTTTCCATCCCGCTGAGCAATTATAACACCAACCATAGCTTCGTTGGGTGGAGCCATGTACTCCACCAACCCTCACTTCTGGGTAGGTGAAGGGGGGGCCTCCATCATTGGGAAAACCGGTGACAACCGGTGAAACGCCCCGAGGCACAGGAGGAGATGGGAATACGTGGGGGTGGGGTTTATCCCTCCGTTGACCAATCACCCACGTCTTAAGGGGTGGAGAGACGTCTGTCGATTGGCCGAAGGAGCAATAAACTCCGCCCCGTACTCCGATCTCCCCCCAGTACGTGCCCCGAAAAAGAATGAAAGTCACCCAAAATTCATGCAAGTCATTTTCAAGATTGTGTGGGTGCCACTGCCGGTTTTTCGTCCATAAATTTTTTGTGCTTGGAGATAGAATTCTGCGTCAACTTAAGCCTCCAGTTTGAAAAATTATTCTCGATCCTTCAGCCTATTTCATTTTACGAAACACCGGTTTTTCGCCTATAACTCTTTAACCTGGTGAGGGTTGTTGTTGAAATCTACGTGAAATTCTGCGTCGAATGATATTTCGGATTCCTAACTTTGCTCGCTCCATACTCTGAGAGAATCCCACGCGGTCGTTCACGGATAGAATCTCCGGTTTCTGGTAGGAGCCGAGAGGATTCTAGCATGGGGCTATCGCGCAACGATCGCGAAATTCTGCCAGTCTCAAACCGAGAGTGTACCGCGTTCGTTCATCGATGCTCCCACGATGCTCTATAGCAAAACCGCGAGGAGTCGAGCCTGGGCCTATCACGGAACGATTGCGAGATCCTACCAGTTTCTACCTGAGGACGAATCGCGTCTATACATTGACGTATTCGGGGCGTTACATCGCGGATCCGCGACGAACCGAGCTTGGAACTATCGCGGGACGATCGCGAGATTCCTCCAGCTTTCTGATGGTACCGCATCCAGGCCCTTTCGATGTTTCACCCGAGCGAGTTTTGCCTATCAGATCAACACGAAGCTATAATGTATTGCCCTCGCCGCATTTCGCGCTGCTTTACAAATCTGCACAACATGAGAACGCGGGAGCGGGGGGAGACGATCACGGTACCATCGCGGATCGCGAGTGCACCACGGTATTAGCGCGGTAAACCTCTCAACGATCGCGGTATTATCACGGTATGAGAACGAGAATGTCAACGGATGAGTCGATTGGGTAACTATCGCGGAACGAACGCTAATCACGGGAGCATCATGGTACTAGCGCAAAAGATTCTCTCAGAGTAAGCCAGCCAGGTCGGTGGATCGGTGGAGCCGAGCCCCGTTGTTGGCTACAACAGAACTCTGCGCCTCTCATTTAAAGGCAGTGTTCACGATGATTTTCATCCGCGAGTTTTTCACATGGGCCAGTTGTCCGGTCGGATAAACATGTTAATGGTGGTTGTCACCGTTGGAAAACTGTGTCAATCGAAAATAGAAGAATATTTCATGCAAAGCAGAATTAGTTAGGGCTCTAGGGAAGGAACGGAGCAATAGAGAGTAAAGAATTGCAAAGGACGCGTCCACAAAAGAATTCATTGTCACAACAAACAATTCCTGTGATACTTAAGGATTTCGCGTACTTCTTTTGCGTTTTTCTCAATTTCTACGTCATTTTAGATCTACCCGGGGGCCAGTTAATCGATATAGCGAATAATTTCAAAATTAAAGATTATCGTGAACACTGCCTTTAAACCATAGAGGCGAAAGCACCCTATGGATACTATGGAGCTATGGAGCTATACAGCTAGATAACTATGGAGCTCGGCTCCACCAATCTCGCTGGCTTATAGGGCAGGAAAAGTTAGTAAGGTCCTCGAATAAGCTCCTTAGGCTAAGCTACAGAGGAAAAGTTGATTTTGTAGCATTCTTTGCGTTGCAGCCCGTACAGGTCTAGAGATGAGTCGTGCCTTATTAATTCCAATTGTAAGTGGAAATAAAGCTCTAGAAGAAGAATTCAACTTGTTAGTGCCGCTCACTTCGCAGTTGCGCGATATTGCTATGGACTCAGGCGATTCTCGGCCCCGAGCCGCACGGAACAGCAATCGGAGCCGCCTGACAGTTCGGCTCGTTCTCCCAATCTCAGGGCCACCGCTGTTGCTGTCCGGGCGAACTGGAGCAGCCCGGACAGCAACAGCGGTGGCCAGAAAAGCAGCGGCAGTGGCCCGGACAGCAACAGAAACCGACTCGCAGATTGAAAGGACGAGGCGAACAGTCAGGCAGGCTCGGGGCCGAGAATCGCCTGAGGATGCTTTAAGGCATCGTACTCGCAGAAAACCGTATATTATTTTTTCATGTTTTTGTGTAGCTTGGCCTCTCTAGTGAACGAAAATGTCGAAGGGGCCCATGAAAAACCTTCAATTGTAAAGAAAAGTCAATAGGAACACATTGTAAATACGATTTTGAATTTCGCGCCAAAATCCTTTTTTTTTGAGTTTTTCTGCTTCTGGAGGCCTCGTCGCTGTCATTTTCGGAGTTTTTCTGCGTGTGGAGTTCGTGGCGTAACTGTTTTTCATGTTGTCTTATGGTCGCACCAATGTTCTCGGAAAAAGTGCTAGATGACTGGTGAGAATTGGTGGCGGATCTTCATCTTTGATGCCTTCCAACCTCATTGCCCAACGTTTTTGGGGCGCCAAAGTTTACCAGTGTGGTCTACCGGGCTCAATTATGAAATTGAGCCTGAAAAATGAAAATTGGATTCCAGCGTGAACGATGCCTTTAATTTAATCGTCATTCGAATATTCGAATTTCGAATATTCGTTCGCTCGAAATAAAAAATGAACGAATTTATTCGAAATTCGTTCGTTCGGAATAAAAAATGAACGAATTTATTCGAAATTCGTTCGTTCGAAATAAAAAAATGAACGAATTTATTCGAAATTCGTTCGTTCGAAATAAAAAATGAACGAATTTATTCGAAATTCGTTCGTTCGAAATAAAAAATGAACGAATTTATTCGAAATTCGTTCGTTCGGAATAAAAAATGAACGAATTTATTCGAAATTCGTTCGTTCGAAATAAAAAATGAACGAATTTATTCGAAATTCGTTCGTTCGGAATAAAAAATGAACGAATTTATTCGAAATTCGTTCGTTCGAAATAAAAAATGAACGAATTTGTTCGAAATTCGTTTGTTCGGTCTCTTTTTAAAAAGTCCTCACTCTAGTAGGTGTCTTGCGCGACTGCCAGGTAGTAGCCAATAGTCTGCCAGCGTCCTGGCGGACCGCAGGCATGGTGCTGGCGGATCTTCGGGAGGGATGACCATCGTAAACAAAAATCTTCTATATACAAAGAATACGATCGTTAAAATTCAAAAATCATAAAATTGCCGAGATTTGCCGCAATCGTTTTGTGCAAGATGTGCAGGTCTGCGATGGAGCGAGAGTTGACGGTGGAGCGTGGTTTGCGACATTACCGTTTTGAAAATTTCCTTACCGAATGACGTTTGCTTTTTCTATTCATGTTTTCTTCCGCTTGTTTTGCACTACATTCGTTATTTGCATAAATTGCATTGGCAAAAACATCAATAAAATGTGTACCTTTGGCATTGAATTCGCACGAATTCGCAATTGCGAGTCCGAGGCATAGCTTTCAATGATGGTTTTGGAATTTTCGAATTTTCCCCGCGTTTTTCTTTTTATTCATTTAATTCTTTTGTCCGTTTAAAAGCAGCAGGCGCGCTCGAAAAAGTTGTTGGGATAACTACGCCACTTGGGTCGTATGGCCCTAGTAGAACGCTCACGCCGTTAGAGGCGTCAAAAACGATTGAAAACTACTAAATTTATGTCGACAATTTTTGTCAGCCACGCCCATGAGCTTTCAACCCTGCCCTCAATATACGAATACCGTCACTTCGGCTGGTTTCGAAGCTTCCAACGAGGTGAGCTAGTACAGGCTGTAAGAGTCTATCGGCTTCGCTATCCCAACCGTTTTATCGTTAATATTCGCTATTTCCACCGTTCGGGTATAACTTGTCCACTTTTACCCCATAACAAAATAGCCGTTATTCCTCTATTTGTATGCAGTTTTCATCGGTTTTTAGTTAGTTTACTATAGTTTTGGCCTAAACCTTTGATTTATGTAGTAAAACCGATACCATTTTTGACCTTGTATGCTGCTTTTAAAAGTATTCTTAGTTGCTCAAATTTGTCTGTTTTAGAACAGTCAAAAGTGTTTCAACGAAATTGGACAGGAGTTGGAAGTAATATAAAAGAATCTCTAGATTTTGAAACCACCGTGAACTTTTTTCAAACAATTTGTTCTTTTTGAGACGGAAGATTTCCTTTCCGGGGAACGTTAACGGAAATCAAGGCATGTGTAAAGTTCGAACGAACCATTTTATGGCTTATCGGTAGTTTTTTGAAGAAACCTGTCTTTTTAAAATTGAGTTTCATCTTTCCACCTAAAATTCTATGTTCCCAATGCAAAATGGACGCTTTTTAAAGAAGAAAAATTTGATATTTCTAAAATTGGAGTACACACTCTTGAATCCGATCCGAATGCCTTTCAAACCAAATCGAATGTTTTCAGGTGGGATTAAACACATTATAATAAAATTCGGACTTTTCTTAAGTTTGAGTGAACTCTTTTCAGAAGTAGTTATTGTTTTTCCAAAATGAATCGGGTGCTTTTCATACTGATTGAAGAAATCGTGATGCTTGTTGAAGAAAATTGGAAGATTTTGAGATGGAATAAGGGAGTTTCAGAAAAAAATTTTTATTCTTTGGTCGAAGGCAGTGGTCGCGATGAAATATGACTGTCTTCTTTCCTTCTACAAACCATTTTCTGGACTGAAGGTAGCCGGCGAAGCCGGCCCATCGTTTGGCGTAGCCAAACGAATAGTACGTGGAGGGTGGCCGGCGAAGACGGCCCATCGTTTGGAGTAGCCAAACGAATACTACGTAGAGGAGGGCCGGCGAAGCCGGCCCATCGTTTGGCGTACCAAACGAATACTACGTAGAGGATGGCCGGCGAAGCCGGCCCATCGTTTGGCGTAGCCAAACGAATACTACGTAGAAGATGGCCGGCGAAGCCGGCCCATCGTTTGGCGTAGCCAAACGAATACTACGTAGAGGAGGGCCGGCGAAGCCGGCCCATCGTTTGGCGTAGCCAAACGAATACTACGTAGAGGATGGCCGGCTGTTGGCTCATCGTTGGCGAGCCAAACGAATACTACGTAGAGGATGGCCGGCGAAGGGCTCCATCGTTTGGCGAGGCCAAACGATTACTACATGGAGTGTGACCTGTGAAGCCGGCCCATCTTTTCGCTGTGCCGTTATGTATACAGACGTTCTTCACTTGTTTTGTTGTAGAGGTGATATTTTTACCTTTAACCTTTTTCTTCGTAGTTCAACAAGGAAGCTTTCATTTTCAAGCAGACTTTTCGTTTTTCAAAGGCAGGGTCCGAGCAGAATTTCGATTCTGAGATTTTCCGCTGAATCTGTGCTCATGGTACAGGCAGTCCGAAGGAACATGCGAAAACTGCGTTAAAACCGGTCTTCTTCAAGTTATTCCAGCCACTTCCGTGAGCCGATGATCCAGAAAAGTCAGAAAAGTGTGGCCATCGTCCATATTTTAGCAGTTGTCCACGCATTCTTCAAAAGTGCTGTGTAATTATCGGTCATTTCAGCCATGATTATCATGCTGTGAATACCGTAATCCCTGACTTTCAGGTTGTTTTCTCCAGAAATACGGACTTAGAGTTTGTGAAAATTTAGGACGGTGTCCAGCTAGACCAGCCCAATCTATGTAACCCGAATTTCGGTGGTGTCCAAATCTGACCGGACCTTGCCTTTAACATTGCCTGAAGCTTTTTCTTCATTGGAAACTAACCCTACTATAATACTGCCAGGGCACGCGCCTTCATGTCCCGTGGCTGCCACGGGCTAGGGACCCGAAGGGCCACTAGCTGATGATAACGAATTGATAAAGGGTAGGGTATGAAAGACGTAGAGAGCGGTTTGTCTCCATTCACATATCGTCCTTCTCTAGAGGTCAGCAGTTGAGAATATGCCTGGAGAAGGAAGTAGGAAAAACAGCACCACCGGTGGTGAAGATTATACTTCGAACCGAATTATATTATTGGAAAAGTATTCGAGTGATTTTTCGAATTTCGAATCATTCAAAATTCGAAAATTTCGGCTTTCGAATAATAATCGAAATTCGAATATTTCGAAATCAGCCTCTCGAATAATATTCGAAATTGAATACTTCAAAAACCAGTTTCGAATAATATTCAAAATTCGAAAATTTCAAAAACAGACTCGAATAATATTCGAAATTCGAATATTTCAAAAACAGAGTTTCGAATATTACTCGAAATTCGTATATTTCGAATAGCATATTCGAATTTTTGAATTTCGAATAATCGAAATGCACAATTATCATTTAAAAGAAGTTTTTTTTCTGACTAACCTTTGGAAGCACACTCTATCAAAGCACCATCTTGACCTAATCACCTCAAGCCCGATTCGGGGTTCTTACACGCTTGGATCGTGTGAAATATTGCGTCACCGTACAAGGTGCTCCATCTGTGGTATAGGCTGGCTTGAACAGCCAGCCAATGCAAATAGTTTTCCTCACTTTTTCACTGTTATTTTGTAGCTTTCAGGCAGATATGTTCAGTACCAGGGCTGTTTTAGCTTCCAAAACTCTCCCCTTCCAGAGAAACAGTTACTTGAAATGCGGACGGGAGCGATTGAACTCACTAATCTACAATGACTACGCTAGAAACATTAGCTTGGAGTGGTCTTCGCGGCTGGAGAGGTTTGGTTTTGCTCAGACCTTGTGAATTACGATTTGCGAATGACGAGGAATTCGAAAACTTACCAATAACGAAATTACAAAATTCAGTTACGCACAGCGCTGCGCGGCGCGATCGATATTATAGGATCGCACTCCGCCGCGCCTCTCAGCGGAGGGAGTATAAACGTCGCCCAAGGTCTATGGTATACATTGTCGCTGCCAATAGCCACAGCCATGGAATTTAGCACCAATCGTGGCGGGACCAGCATTGGAGCAATTGCACTGGTCGTCGTAGGAACAGTTGTCGCGTGTTCGTCGCAGCGACGTGTCGTGGAGGGCTGACATTCTGCAAATGTGCCTAAGCCTGCCGTTTCCACTGTCGCTGTCACTGTGCAGCGCACTGCGACAGCGACAGATTTAAAGGCAGTGTTCACGATAATCTTCGATTTTGAGATTAATCGCTAAATCGATTGTTTGGCCCCTTAGTAGAACTGAAATGACGAAGAAACCGAGAAAAACGCACCAGAAGGGCACGAAATCCTTAAGTATCAGCCCGCCTCTTAATTATCAATGGAACTGTTCGTTGTGACAATGAAATGTTTTGTGGACCCGTCTTTTGCAATTCTCCATTGTGTGTTGCTTCGTTCTTTCCTTCGGGCCCAACTAATACTGTTTTGCTCAAAATATTCTTCCATTTTCGATTAGTCCCATTTTTTACCGGTGACAGCCACCGTGAACATGTTCATCAGCAGACGTTTGAGTGTACACAGGGAACGTTCGAGCGATATAGCGTGCACAACTATATCGCGAAAGTATCCCAGAAATTGCATGAAGGTGTCGCCGTCCGGCACACTAAGGCCTCTGGTCCATAACACCTTAGGATCCGTACCTAAGGAATCATGGAGTCTTTGGCCACAAGCCACAATTTCGCCACCCTGAACTGTCGATCGCAGTCGAGTGATATCCAAAAAACTGCGCTATCCAGACTTCTGAGCTATTTCCATGCACAGTTTGCTGCTTTGTAGGAAACCCGCCTCAAGGATAGACCCGTCATCAGCGTCGGAGAGTACACCATCTACTGCGATAACGCTGACGATAGGAGAGTGGGAGGCTGTGCAATAGCTGTAAGGAAGGATTTCAATGGTATGGTCAAGGAGTCTGGCTCAACGTCGTGTCGGAATGCATTCGTACGGCTGCGGGATCACACAGGATTCAATCTGTGGATAGTGAGTGCTCATGTGCCCACTGAAACCGCCAAAGACAATTCGAAGGATGCGTTTTATGAGGAACTCAATACGTTGCTGGCCAGGATACCTTGTCAGCATGCTGTTGTCATGGGGATTGACGCAAATGCGAAGATGGGACTTGATCAGGATTCCGAAGTACTCGGTAAATGGTTCTACCCAGTGGAGCAAACATCGGACAATGTCTACCGCCTTGTCGATTTTTGTGAACGCAGTGTTCTGATTATTGCATCGACATTCAAGAGGAATCATCGCCGCCATCAGCTTACGTGGCAGGGACCAACCCAGCTATCTCCAGAAGAGCAGCGGAAGCGGAAGATGACAACTTTGAAGCTACAGCTTGACTATGTCCTGACGAGGAATATTCCAGTGTCGGACATTCGAAGATCTAGAGCTGTGTGGGATGTCGCATTCGATTCGAATCACCGTCCTGTTCTGTTGAACTTCACTGCGAGGATTCATAAGAGGAAGCGAGGGGCTTAGCCTCTCCAGAGGATTGACATGACAAGTCTCAGAGATGAAGAGTGCAGAAGGAATTTTCGACAACGCGTTTCTATTCACATCGGAGTACGGACTAAGAAGAAACTTTGCGACGCCGATTCTATTGTCAAGTGCATCCAGGACGCTTCGAAAGAGGCACTCCCGGTTGTACAGCCTAAGAAGAAGTTCGCCTACGTCTCAGAAGAAACAACATCTACCTACAACAGAGTATGTGCTCTCCGAACTGCAGGAAACTTCGTGGAGAAGAAGCGTCTGAGGAGGAAGTTGCGTTGGCAGCTTCAAAGTGACCGCGAACGAGAATGGGCGTGTAGAGCTAAGGAGTTTGAGAAGGCCTGGGAGAAGAAGAACCCGAGGAAAGCCTACACGTTGCTGCGACAGTGTAGCGGGAAGAAGAAGAGATGTTCTGCTATCTGGAACACTACCAATGGAGTTGCAGTTGGTGATGCGACGCTGCCAATATGGAAGGATTACTTCAGTTCACTACTGAATCGTCCAGCGCCATCAGTAGCAGGTCTCCCGCATGTTCAGAGAGCACATTACGATGTCAGTGAGGAACCGCCGACTGAGTCTGAAGTTTTGGATTATGTCCGGAAAATGAAGAATGGCAAGGCAGGTGGAGATGACAACATCACTGCTGGTTTAATTACCCAAGTTTGAGGCGGCCACAAACGAGGAGTAGAGATTGGTCGGTTCTTTGCGAGGCGATTGGGTGATTCTGGTGTCTGGCGTCGGTTCCTGTGTCAGTCGATTTTATGCCGTCCGCGACAACGTGCTGAGGACCCTGCAAGTACCTCTGTGGCGGGGTGCGAAATTTTCGATCGACAACAAAAAGCCACCTTATCAAGTCTATCCGTTTCGCTGTTGTTTCATTTCGTGTCATGCCGTCTACAGGTTGTCCTGCGTCTATCATTCAGACAAGAGGAGCGGCCAAACGAGCGGGATCCCAACAGCCTCTGGACTTTGCGGGAGCTATCGAGCAGCTGATGAGAGATGAGTCGCTACCAACTCACCTGAAGCTAGTGATAAGTCATTTCTCTTCCATGAAGGAAATGTTCGATTCAGTTGTCTCGAGAAATATGGAATTAGTAGATGCTAACAAGGCACTAGCAGCTGAGAACAGTGACTTGCTTAAAGGCAGTGTTCACGATGAAAAAAGTTTTCGAACTTCCACTAGGATTGGGTAGTGGAGGGACACTCTTTAACGTTAACGTCGAAAGAACGCATGAAAACGAGCCAGGAAGAGCCCCAAAAGAGCCCGAAGTTGCAAATTCGAGCGCATTGAAAACCCCAAAAGCGCATCACACGCCCACCGACGTGAACAAATGAATGCTCGAGATCGTGAGATGAGCGATGATTTCCAATCATGGCCCCGTTCTTACCTCTATTCTCAATTTCTCTCTTTACTCAGGTCAGCTCGCATACATCGGCTGCAAAAGACGGAAGTTACAAGCCTCGGACAACTCGTCCACCATGTTTCCATACTCAGAACTTTCCAGCCTAGCTATTTCCGCCTTATAAGTATGTAGTCTGATAGCATCATGCTACATACCATAAAGACGCAAATACCTAGAACTAAAGACGCATGTATTATTCCTCAAAGACGCATGTAACAAACGCTGAACACGCAGGCGCCTTACATTAAAGGCGGATGAATCATTCCCCAAAGACGTACGTAACAAACGCTTAACACGCAGGCGCCTTACATCAAAGGCGCATGAATTCTTCCTCAAAGATGCATGTAGCAAACGCTGAACACGCAGGCGCCTTACTCTACGTTTGCGTGCCCAATACACTATGGATATCAGAGCCCTCGCCAGGGTGCTTGGCGGTTGTGGACTCGGGAGAGACCAATGAACTATTTATTCAAATAACAACGACTTGCCCTTATGAGGCGCGCCGTACATCGCGTGAGTTCGCAATCGATGTTCAACATGTGCATGACGATAACTACGGCAACGGCCCAATCTTCGTGGGCAAAACACTAATTATCTTCATATTTGACTACGACAAGTGCATTAATGGATAGCTTAAGGTTCCTACGTTCTTGTAGTTAACAAATAAAGAACAAAACAATATGACATTGAGATAATTACTGATTATTATTAAATAACTATGAGATTTAACCTTCCTCAGGAAGATTGTTTCATACCTCGAGCTCGCAGATACCTTACTGCAGAGAAACGTTGTTACTGCAATACTGGCCATTACTTTGGCGTTTTTGGCCCAAAAAAAACGCTAGAAAGCATTTTTTCGCTCTTTTTTCCATAACTCTGTTCAAAAGGGTCCATTTGGGAATCTAACAAGATATTGGGAATCAGCATCGTGTGCTCTTTTTTTCTGGAATAACACATGGCTCCCTCTTAAACAAGATATGTATGCAAAATTAGACAAGAAACAATCAACCCGAATCGCGATTTCGCAATCAAGGCATTTATGAGCGAATGTGTCCATGCTGTTACGCCTAAATGCTTTGTACAAAGTATGCCAAATAGTGCAAATGCTAAAAGAGAGTACTCTCGATCCCTATTCCAAATATTTCTTCGGATCCTCAAATTGACCATCATGAACAGAGTTAAGACAAAAGGGCGCCGGAAAACGCAAAAATTATGGCCTCATAGTGCTTTTCTAGACCCGTTTCTGTACGTTTTTAACTCTAATGCGGCAGTGAGCTACCGATTGTTTTAATTTTCGACGAAATTAGGAGACGATATTCACCGTGGACACGTAACTGTGCGTAACTGAATTTTGTATTTTCGTGAAGCGCGAATCGTAATTTAGCGAAAAATGCGGAATTTATAGTGGACCTATACTTTTGCACTGCGCTCTATACCAGAAAGAATCAGGTTGCCTATGTAAGTTCAAACCGAATTTCAGGGCGTAAAATTGCGGATCGCACGAATTTCTATGTAATATGTGGATTTTGAGTTTTAGATTTGACGCCGACAAAGCGTTAAGGTACGCGCGGACGAGGTATACTCGTCGTCTCTACAGCTCCGCGGTTTCCTTATTTTCACGAACACCGCAAATACTTGAGAAGCCCCAGGATGTGTGAAAGTCATGTCTAGGATCAATGTCCCGACTTCTCAGTAAGCACAAGACAGCAGTCGTACGCTACCGCCTTGTTGTGAAATATAGTTCGTAGAATCACGAACAAAATGAAAATCTGAGAAAGTTTCCTTATCAGCAAAACACATGAACTTATCGGGGAAAGGTGAAATGTAGTGGTTATCGACGAGAAATCAATCAGTTGTGAAAGACGCACTCGTCATAAACAATTTGAGTAGCTTTCTTGCGTCTAAACGGTTTGTTACTTGCGTCTTTGTGGTCTCTTCCGAAAGACGCACTTACCATACACGCCCCCTCGTAGGTTTCTTGCGTGTTTTCATACGTGCAAGTGACAAGAAATGACGTTTTCGACCCTGTAAAGACGCATGTAACAAGGAATTGGGCTAATTAGACGCAACAACCTAGGCTGGAAAGTTCTGAGTAGCTCAATCTTTGAGGGGCCACAACTCCGTTTCCAGGAGGTCTTGTATGATTTCAGAGACACCATTGGAATCAGCATGGGGCCTTTTTCAAGATAGGCGAAAAAACAGAAAAACGGTTTTTATCGTGAACACTGTCTTTAAGAGTAATGCCTCATTGCAGACAGAAATTGTTGAGCTTAAGGTTCAGCTTTCTCATACTTCGGATTCTCGTGAGACTCATGATGTTCCTATTGTGACCTGTTCTCCAGAAGAGCATGAAAGAAAGCGTTCTATTGTTATCTTTGGGATATTGGAGTCGGTAGATAGAGTGCCGTTGTCCGATTCTGATGTGATTCGTAAAGTTCTAGATCATCTAAACGTGGGGTGTAGTCCCAAGTCGCTTTATAGAATGGGCAGACCAGGTACTGGTCGACCGCGGTTGATCAAGGTGGTGCTACCATCTTCGCTCCATGCTGGCTTGGTTTGCCGTCGAGCTCATTGGCTCAGGTCCTTCTCTTCCAAGGAGATCTATATTAGACCCTCTCTAACTAAGAAGGAGAGGGACAGGATTCGTGCTGGCCGGCAGAGTGTCGGTACGATTGATGACGTAGGTGCTCCTAGAACTTCGGGATCACCAGTGGCTGTTGTACCCGTTGCTCACGTTGATTCCTCAATAGCCTTAAGCTCTTCTACCACACCGGGATCGCCGGTAACCGTTGTGCCTAGCATTGTTAATGTATCGTCGCCTCCCAATCAGGAAAACTGACTATTCCTCTCAGGTATCCTTGTAGTGTTCTGAAGTGTTTCTACGCTAATGTAAGATCCGTCTCGAAAAATAGGGAGCATATTGATCTAGTTCTTTCTCACGAGTATGATATTTACGCCTTTACAGAAACGTGGCTCAAGCCTAGTCTTATGGTTTCAACTTTGCTGGGTAATTTAGCTCTGGATTACGAAGCCAAGAGGTGCGATCGTAGTAAGAAGTCTGGAGGCGGGGTTATGTTATTAGTTCATCAGAGGCTGTCAATGTCTGTGATTTACTCGTAGTCGGTGGAACATGCTTATGGGATGCTTTGTGTCAATCTTTAGCATGAAAGCTCGAGCTTCCGGGTCATAGTTGTGTATAGGGCTCCGTCTTGTGATTCCGTGAAAAACTGTTGTGCTAGTCAAGGTTTTGAGTGATTTAATAGCGTGTGAACTACACACAATCATTGTGGGGGATTTCAACTTACCCGACTTCGCTCGGAGCAATGAAGGTGATGTGTTGGCATCGAATCTGGCCTGCTTGGAGGAACTGGCTTATAGTTACGACCTTTTCCAATTTGTACGGGAGCCTACTAGTGGTCAAAATGTGTTGGATTTAGTTCTCTCCAGCCATAAAACCTTACTGGGAAACCTAAAAATTCTGCCGCCTGTGGGATTGAGCGATCACAATAGCATTTCATTCGACATTCAATGTTGTGAAACACTTAGTACTCCGGTTGATCGAAGGGTATATGCTAATTGCGATTATACTGCCGTTTGTGACCACTTGAGCCAAATTCACTGGATTAGTCTGTTAGAATCGGCTAGCGGTGTGAATGAGAAATATGAGCTTTTCTTATCTGTTATCCACACAGTTATTGATTTGCATGTTCCGTGAAAGCTTGTGTCTTCCATTAAGTCAATCCGCCTACCTGCTCACTTGCAAAAAATGGCTGAACACCGTAAATGTCTTTTCCATGAGGCAAGGAGAACTGGAATTTGGGAGGCATATAATGATTTTGCGAAAAGGTTCTATGCTCAGTTGGATAAGTACAATAGTTACCTTGAGAAGAAAAAGATCGAGTCGGAAGACAGGAACTTTTATAGGTATCTAAATTCAAAGTTGCAGGAAAAGAGTCATATCGGTTGCCTTCGAAAGGGTGCTTTCCTGGCGACATCGGCGTATGATAAGGCAAACATGTTAGCTGACCAATTCGCGGAACAATTCCAATCAGACGACGGGAACAGTCCATCTTCGTCATTCCTCGGTACTCAGCCTATGGCGGATTTTTCTTGTTTTCATTCAATGAAATTGCAGGAATTGTTGAAAAAGTGGCCTAAATCTTCCTCGGTCACCCCTGATTTCGTTCCTCTTTTATTCATTCGAAAAGTTGCACCATTTATGTGTGGTCCCTTGGCCTATATCTACAACCAGTCTATTATGTATGGTGAAATTCCAGCTCGCTGGGAGCACTCCTTTGTTACACCTTTATTGAAAAAAGAGCCGGCTGCTGATCCAGGGAATTATAGGCCAGTTAGTATCGCCTCACTGTTCTGCAGGCTGTTTGAGAAGGTGCTGAAGGATCACATAGTCTTACACCTCTTTTCGCAAAATATCGTTCCTAGGAACCAGCATGGTTTTGTCCTGGGAAGGTCTGTAGAAACGAACCTCCTGGAATGCATAAATGATTGGACGGACGCCCTTGACAAGAAGTGCAGTTGCGATGTCATTTACTTTGACTATGCGAAGGCATTTGATCGTGTCTCGCACTCGAAACTGCTGTCAAAACTACGAGATCTGAGGTTTCATCCGATATTGATAGAATGGCTCGCCCAATTCTTATCTGGTAGAACGTTTCAGGTGAGAGTCGAGGATTGCTATTCTGAGGTGAAAAACATAGAGAGCGGGGTGCCGCAAGGGGGTGTATTATCACCAATATTGCTTAGTATTTTCACAGCGGACATTCCTATCATTTTTCGGGACAAAGCTGTTACGATGAAATTCTAGGCGGACGACATAAAACTTTACAAGGTGATTTCTGAGCCACTCGAAACCCAAGTGCTACAGGAGGCTATTGACTTGGAACGGTAGTAATCCATGCGAAACTACGAGTTTTATGTCGCGAGCTGACGTTCGAAACTCGCAGAATGAACTGATTGAAACCGGGTCCATACACGCATCATCATGCGAGTTGTTGCGTTTCTTTGCAAAACTTCGTCACTCTAAGGAGTTGAACCCGCACCCCTTTTAACCATAGCGGCGATCACTGGCATCGCACCGGGATTGCACTTTGCTCTGGCGATATTTTCATTGTAGGTGTCTCCCATTGCGTACACAGCATTGTGCTTCTGGCCACAGCAGAGGCTCAAACTAGTAGTAATTGTCATAGCACCTACTTAAAAGCTTAAATTGATAGAGAAATGAAGCATTGAAAATTGTACTTTCAAGGCTTTATAATGGAGTGGTTGATCAAGCGGAACTCAAAACTCAATTCCTACATATTTACTTGTATAAGACATGTTAAAGAATTTATTAACGTCGTTCCTCATTCGAGTAAATTCGATCGGCCTTCTGGACTTTAATAAAAGTCTACAAACTACACGCCTATTCATTTTCCTCAACGTTCTTCGACGGATTCTATTTGTTGTATAAATATGATTGCTGTTAATCCTTGCCGCAAGTTTCACCTCTCAATTCTTGTGTCAAACCTACTGTTGCCTATTTCTTGTCAGCACCTACTACCCTCGCACAAAAGCAGGACTTCCTAATCTCTGACTTTTTTCTATCGTTTGAACGACCACATGAGCAAAAGCTTTTGTGGGTTGGAAAAAAAGTTTTCTCACCCATCCGGAAAAAAATCATGCTTCTCCTGACAACTTGGGCATAGCAAAATTGATCTTTTTTTGCACACTTCGAGTACTGATACCTTATCAAATCGGACTAATAAGGTCATAACTCTAATGAAAAGTGCAAATGTCCTACCAACTTTCGCAGCTTTAAAGTTTTGCTAGAAAATTTGTAGACACTGTGAAAAAAATTGTACCATAGAAACGTTTGATTTCACTCAGCCCATACCTTGAGTTTTCGTGAAATTTCGAAATGAATTTCCGCTTATCCTCCCGAACAACCAGCGACGTTTCCCGGAATTTTATTTTTTGTGAATTCAGAAATCGAGCAAGTAGATTGAGACATATGCAGTCACGACTTGAACTTTCATGAAAAATTCAAATCATATGATCCTCGCACTTGACGAAAAAATCATTTTTTTCTATTAAAAAACTTTTTTTCCGACTCCTTTCTCAGAACACGGATTTACAGGAATTTGAGGACCTCCTTGAGAAAATTAGGAAGTTTTAGAAATGTGAAAATTTTGATAATACAAAGATTTTTGTTTTTTTTTTGCACCTACTTATTCACACTTGTACTTACTGTCCGAGTTCGTGGCGTATCAAAATCTGCCTGGGAAACTCAGTCGAACGAGCAAAGCAATGGTCGATAATTTCTGCATCACCCTGATACATGGCTCCGATTAGGATCTCCGAGAAACTAAATATTGAACAAAAAAAATTGAAACATCACATTTCGATCACTTTTTGGAAATAGAAGAATCCAAAAACGAAACTTCCGAACGTAATCGAAAACCGAATGATATAAAAAAGAAAGAAAAAAAATCGGAAATTCGCGTAAGTCTAAAATCGATTCGATCCGAAAAAAATCTAAGGAACAACTTCGGTTCATATTGCTCGACATCGTAGAGTTATAACCTCATCAATTTGATTTGGTAAGGTTTCAGTGCCTGAATTGTACTAAGTAAGAATAATTTTGCTTTGCCCAGCCTATCAGTAGCAAATACCCGCTCCTTCCAGCTGAAAACGTGAAAGTCATGGATTTATGACATCATCAGTCCAGTTTGATAAGGTATCAATTTATTACTTGTGTCAAAATGAATTAATTTTGAAATTCCCAGGTCATCAGGAGCAAGTTATCGCTCTACTGGCGTGAAAACTTATAACTCGAAGAGCTATAACCTTATCAGTTGAGTTTGATATGGTTTCAACGCCTGACTTCTGCTAAAAAAATTAATTTCGCTACTTCAAAGTTAATCAAATCTTATACTCGCTTTTCTGGCTCAAAATGCTTCAGATCTTATGGATATGTTCATATCACTTCGATTTGATAATTTATCAAAGCTAGATTAGTGTCAAAATAGTCTATAATCAAGTTTTTCACGCTAACATGACCAAATCCCGGCTTTTCCGCGTTAAAGCGATCTACTGATTTTTGCCGAGGTATCCGAGGTGTATCCTTGGAGGTCGGCTGTCAATAATTTTATGACCGCCATTGTCTGCGCGCTTGCTGACAGCCTGTGCAAAACAGCACCCACCTCGCATGATGGACGAAAAAGTCCTCCGCACCACTTTTTCTCCCCGAAACTGGGAGTCTCTCGCGTCTCCACCACCGCTGCGCTGTTTCGTCTTTCGCTGCCCACCTCGCCTAGAGACAGAGCCTGCTGCCAGTTTCAGCGATCTCGCGAGGGTGCCCGAAACCATGAGGTTTACCCGCAATGAGCTCCATAGAAGGGAGCACAGCATAGGAAGCGGTTGACCATTTTGCACCAGATTTAAAAGATGGGTCCTTTTAGAGTCGGGGAACACTATGGATACGGTTTAAAACCTGTTTATTTCTATATCGCCTCAAAATCGCCTCTTCTTGTGAGGTCGAAACTCGCAGAATACCTGCATGTTTTGGCCATTTCGAAACTCGTAGTTCCGAATGGATTACTACCACCCTTGATGGTTGGCTGGGCGAAGGAATGGCAGCTGCCCCTCGCGCCACAAAAGACGGTATGCATGCGAATTCAAGTAAATTCAGAACCCAAGACACATGACACATTTCTATACGTGCGATGGCCTTGGCTCCCAGCGGTTGAATCTGTTCGAGATCTGGGCTTCCACTATAACAGTGAATTGGACTTCTCTGAGCATATCAGAATAAAATGTCAGTCGGCTCACAGGCGTATTTTCCAGTTTTTCAAGGGAATATCCACAAAAAACAAGCAGGTTTCGCTCCGAGCGTACAAGACCTATATAAGGCCTATTGTAGAATCTGGATCAGTAGTTTTCTCTCCGTACACGAAAAAGAATATTGGAGCGCTAGAAAAAGTTCAGAATAGTTTTACTCGTAAACTAGTATTCCGTATTGGTGGCTTCTTGAATGCCAAAATACCCAGGGCGCATATAAGAAACAAGTATTTTGGGCTAACTACGCTAGATTCTAGACGGAAAGTATTTGACATTTGCATGGTCCTCAAGCTTCTCGGGAATAGGGGCATTTTCAGTCTTAAACATTATTTTAACTTGGTCGAATCGAACACTAGGGGTGAGAGAACGAAAATATTCCTCGGCCGTCCTCTTACCAGTGTGAGGGTGAGATCATTTCCACATCGGGCTGCTAGTTCATATTTGAAAATAACGAGAAGGGTCTCTGGTACTCTCCCTTTGGGTCAGTTCAGATGACAGGTCTCGAGGATTTTACTCTCTACTGAAATTTAGCATAATAATTTTCCCCTTTTTTCAGGAGGGATCGGTTTGGCTTTAGTGGTGTTTTTTTCTCTCATTTTTCGGCCATTTTTTCTGTGTTTGTGTGTTCTTATTGCTTGCTTTGTATTTGTGATTTTTTTCGCGCATTTGCCTTATGTAAATGGAATGAACATAAACATTAACATAAATGCTGAAAGCTCTTCCTCCGACTGGGATTCGTGAAATGACCAACACCATCCGTGCCATAAGGGTGAGCGGAAGGATACTCGATTCGTGGAGACATGCGATCATCGTACCTCTTCACAAGAAGCTATCCGTCACGGATCCTAAGAACTACAGAGGAATCTCTCTACTTCGTGTCATGTACAAGGTTTTAGAACGTATCATTCTCGAGCGACTTATCAAACATCGTGAAGGAACGACCAGAGGTGAGCAAGCCGGTTTTCGACCTGGAAGATCGACCATCGACCAAGTGCAGCGGTATTCGAAGCCATTACAGCTTGCTTTTTTGGACTTTGAAGCCGCGTTCGACTCTCTTCATCGTGATCGATTGCTCAATGCTCTGCGAGCAGATGGAGTCCCGGAAAAGTATGTTCGGTTAATCGAGGACATGAACAGAGGAACAACAGCAGCAGTTCGTACACCTGTCGGATTTACGTCAGCTTTCGAGGTGAAAACAGGAGTAAGGCAGGGAGCCGTTGCAGGACCTTCTCTTTTCAATTTCGCCGTTGATGACATCATGCGTAGAGTTGCAGAACAGTTTCCTGCGGATGTGATCCTAACACCATCAGGACGCTCCCTTGTCGACCTGGAGTACGCCGACGACATTGTGTTATTCGCTGAAAACAACGCAAAACTGCAAAGGATTGTGAACCTCGTTTCGAAGTATGCCGCAGCCTATGGACTTCGTCTTCGTCCCGACAAATGCAAGCAGATGTGGGTCTCTTAGAGGGCCTTCAACGGGAGTTTGTGTGGACGGACAACGTATCGAACTGGTGGACGATTTCTGTTATTTGGACTGTTTGCTGAAGAACGATGGTAGTTATGCAGCGGATATTCGACAACGATGTGCGAAAGCTACGTCTGCATTCAATTCTCTAACCAAGTGTTTGTGGTCTACCACCATGGCGAAGAAAGTCAAGTTGCGGGTCTACTTATCCGCTATTCGCCCTATCATGATGCACGGATCGGAGACTTGGGCAGCACCGAAGACCCAGATGGAAAGGTTGGATTGCACCGAGAGGAAGCTTTGTAGGCGTTTTCTTGGATATTTCTGGCCGCGTGTATGCCATAACGAAGACCTTTACAAGGAAATCGACGCAGTACATCAACGCTTGACACGAGGGAGGTGCCAGCATCTCCTAACGCCATCTCAAGCAGCAATGGAAAGTCGATTTCGACTGCTCGGGCATATACTAAGAAGTACGCCGGATCGTCTCGTACAACGCGCCTTAAGAATGCTTCCAAAACCTGTCTGGAAATGGCCACCTGGGCGTAGGCGAAAGTTCTGGACGGATGTGGTTAAAGAGGATTTGAAGTCACTCGGCAACGAAAGACAGTTCAGGCGCGATGTTTCGTTCCGCAGGAAATGGAATAGTGACAGCTGGATGGAATAAGTTCAAATTGTGGCTGAAGACAGTGAAAAATGGACACGGCTGACTACTAGGACGGCACATCTCGGTGAAGATGCGGAATGACCGCTTCAGGCGAAAGCCAACCGATTAAGTCAAAGTAAGTCATTATTGATCGGTACTTATCGATAATGACTGATGAGCGAAATTCCTCAACCAAGAAAACCCATCCCAAAAGCAATCACCACGGTTCGCCGCATTTTGTGCAAAAAAGCACGAAAATCGATAATATTGATTATCGATCGATGACGTGTCATGAGTAAGAATTCTGACATGTTCAGTACTTACCTCCGACGAGCTGTGTTGATTGGCTGCAATTTCGCCCGCACACCCCGGTCTCCACAGCCTCAGCAGAAAAAAACAGTTTTCGTGCTACACGGCTAATTTAGTATGTAAACCCACGATGTTGGGGTACCCTTCAAAGTAAAGGTATCGAGTTCAAATTGGAATAGGAGCGACCTGCATCCATTTCCAGCATCCTTTCCAAAAATGGGCTCCCTAGCTCAATTTTAACTGGTAGCTTAAGATCGTGAACGCCGTCTGAAAAAAAGGAGATTAACAGAGAAAACTTGCGGTTTTTCAAAATTTTCTCAAATCCTAGGAAACCATTCTAAACCACTTTTGAGCATTACATCCAACTTTTTGCGCTCTTTTCAATGCAATTTAGGGCTAATTTCTACCTTTACCCTGGACTTAGGTTTCGAAAAACGGGTTGAGCGCGTGGCCAGTTCAAAAGCAAATCTGGTGCGCGCTTCACTACAATTTATTAAGAACTCAGTGAATTTAAAGGCCAATGAAAATTTTCACTTCGAAACTGCACTGGTTTGGAAGGCAAATGAACTCTAATACACAAATACGTTTGAAGTGTTTTCTGTGAGAGGGAAACTCTTGGGAAAAGCTGTGAAATTTCCAAAAGGTTTGGCTCCGCGGAAAAGGTTAAGGATTTGGCATCGTCACAAAATGCTATGGAATTCCTTGTATGTAATTCAAATAGTTGGGCTCCGCAAAAAAGGCTAAAGATTTGGGCTTGCCGAAAACTGCTGTGAAATTCCTTCTGATGGATTTGGCGGTTTACAAAGTCATAGAATGTTGTGAAATTCCCCTTTTTAGAATTGGCAATTGACGAATTCTTTTAAATGTTGTGGAATTGTTGCAAATCGATTTGGCAGGCGCTCCATAAATAATCGGAGTCAAATCACGCGCCTGGAGGGATTGACGCTTCGAGTTTAATTCGGATCAGGCTAAAACAGCGAAAAATCTAGCAAACGTAAGAAAACGCCGCAAAGACCTCGGCCATAAGTTGCGTTAGGGTAGGTTCCCATAATACATCTTAGTTTTTTTTTCTACTTGTATTCATTTGCATGTATGTCCGGGCAAGGCATGGCGCTGTGACCGGCTTGTCGACACTGCAGCTCCATCCCTCCAACTTGGACGCTAGCACGGTCTTCCGTGTTTAAAGTGACAGTCCGCACCAGGGTTGTTAGTAATCCCTCCGAAACTGCGAGTTTCGAAAAGACCGAAACATGCAGGTATTCTGCGAGTTTCGACCTCAAAAGAACTTCAAACCGTATCCATAGGGTTCTCCCCACCTCAAAATGACCTATATCCCAAATCTGGTGCAAAATGTTCAACCGCTCCCTATCCTGTGCTCCGTTCTATGGAGCTCATTGCGGGCTTGCCTCATGGTTTCGGGCACCCTCCCGAGATGGCTGGAACTGGCAGCAGTCTCTGCTCTGGCAAATCGGGGGACACTCCGCGTAGGACTCCCGATAGGAGAAAAGGAGCACAGACCTACGCGGAGTCACACGACAAGGGGCAGCGGGAGTGCAGCAATTCGACGCCCGTGATGACGTCACAATTGCGGTCGGGACGCTAGCTAAAGGCATAGCGGGAGACTCTCATCGAGCAGCTGAACGATGACACCATTGACCTCGAGGGTGGCTCGCAATTACCCTCCCGGGTGACCTCCACTGAAACGATGAGTACAAAAGCGATTCACACGGTTTCTAGACTGTATAAGCTCCTTAAAAAGCCCTAAGTTTGTCCATTCTAAGAAACAGGACGAATTCAAGACTTCGTAACGTGCCTATACCGTCTAGAAAACCGTGGAGATTGCCAGAAAAGCCTTCAATTGGTCGCGTTAAATGTAACGCGGCCAACTAAAAGCAATCTCAGCATTCAACAGCACAACTGATATCCTGAATCGCATTTATTATGATTAAATCATTACGAAAATAGAAAACAAATAAAAAAAACCGGTTTAAATCACAAATGACCGTTACTTCAAACAGAAAACACTGGCAACCCCTATAAAAAACGCAATGTGAAATGAACTGGTTAACTCATCGCTTCAAATTCGAAGACTATCTGTAAAGCAGGACAGCATGTTCCAAGCCAAACAACTGCAAAAAATTTTAAGACAGTGTGAATGAACTTCGAGTCTTTTAAGAAGCTATGGTCAGTGGGTGGTGTGCGATTGCGAGACGAACTGCGTTAGAGGGAAATCCAATTGGAATGAAACCTATTAAAAAATACCTTTCTATACTGAGGTAGAAAGAGCTCATAGTGAATAGCAATTCAAAACACCTATAAGCATGAAGAGAACACCCACAGAGCCATAGAATAAAATCTCGAGTACAGTCAAATGCAGCGTGAGGATTGAACCGAGTGGTACAGTTTGGTACAATACCCGTGCTAAGTTTTGTAAAAACGGAGAGTATCTGGCAAACTTGGCAAAAGCGTCCGCTGCATGTAACTTTTTTGAATGAAGACTTTTTCGAGTTCTGAAAGAGCTGTTATCTTTACAGATCAAATTGCTACCTAATTATGTGACTTGTACGCCGAAGTTCGTTCCCTAAATTCGCTTTGTTTTTCAAAGAAATAGTTCTTGCAATCGTTTTTCAAAAACGTCGCGCGCGGCGAAGTGAGGGGAAACTTTTAGCAGTATTTGTACAAGTAACGGAAGAGCAATCTGTATGCTTCTTCATAAATTAGGTGCAGGTGAAAGAATCTCAAGGTTTATGTTGGTTGAATTTTCGAAGTCCTTCATCAAACTACCTGAGAAGTCGGAGTTTTGTTGCGAAAACCCCGGACTCTCAAATAAAAGATTTCGAAAATTCAACCCACAAAAACTTTGAGATTCTCTCACCTGGACCTCATTTATGAAGAAAGCATACAGATTGCTCTTCCATTACTCGTATATATACTGCTCAGAGTTTCGCTACACTTCGTCGCACGTCGCATTTTTTGTTCTATTTTTATTTGTTAGGTCTATTTTTTTTGTTCTCAAAACGCCCTCAGATTTCCCACTTCATTTTGAAAAATATGGTGTCAACTGGTCTCATGCATGGTAGTCAATTGGTTATGGCCTCCCCACAATGTGGCAATGAGAGAAAAGTAAAACTCTGATATAGAAAGGTTGAGAATGAATCTGGGAATATGAACGCAAGTTACAATGAAAATTCCTTGACTTGAAGTCGAGTGGCGATGGGGTGTGATTGTTGAACCATTTATTTCCTCACTGGTGAGATCATCCGTTTTCTATCTATCCTGCATTTTGTGAACTTCGTCTACGGTGCCTCTCCGCTCCCAACGATGCCTGAACGTGAAAAAAATCTTTGGGATTTGCAAATGCAATTGAGAGAAAAAAAAACTCACTAATTAGGTGGAGAGATAATGAGTACCAGTTGCACAGAAACGCAAGCACAAGTTTCACAGCGTCGAAAATACCGATCATTGACTCGGAACTCAAACTTGCAAATGGCTATCCTAAACTTGGGAGGGTTTTCAATCGTAATTTGATAGAAAAAGAAAGGATCCATTAAGTTAAAACCAACCTTATCTTTTGTGAACAAGTTCTATCAGCTCAGCATCAGGTCCTTTTCGAGAACAGCAACTGTAATTAGAAAGCCCGGAAACACTAGCATTCGCTCCGTTAGATAGAATATGTCACCTTGAGATTGACGCACCACCAAGTTCTTCATTTTTCGAGCTATGAAGAATTTCATTCCATTAGCCAATTTTTAGGGAGTTCTGAAAAAAATCGGGTTTTGCTCAGAAGGTGTGTGTAGGCGTGATCTAGGATGCTAAACGTAAATCTGGGGTCCTCTTGCCGAATTTCCGAGGTTTACTGTAAATTACTGTAGGTACCACGCCATTTAGGGGGCCGAAGCTACCTTAATATTTCGAAAATTTAGAAATAGACATCGAATTCGCAATTCGTAATCTGAGCGAACGCTCAACCAAAAATCCCAAATCTGTAATATGTTTCTTCAACGCTTTCTTATCCTCCAATTGATATTAGTAAACGCTCAACCGAGAATCAGTGCAAGTATGACAAGCACAAGTACAAGAAAACGCTATCACTGTGTGCCAAGATCCGAAAATGTGCTTTCATCCAGACTTTGCCCAGGGGGTTGCTTTGGGCGCTGAACACGATTATGAGGTCCGTTTTTAGATTTGCGAAAGATTTTCGCGCGTTTTCTAGGGAACAATAGGTACGGAAATCAGGAGGAAAATGCCTATAGAGTAATTTCAGAGTAATTCTAGGCAGCTGCGAAGGGCCTATCCGGGCTCTAGATCCAAAACTGGTTCTAAAAAAGTACATTTGATTTGATGTAGCCACTTTGGGTAATAGTAGCTTCCTTGTCAGCAGAACAGCGGGGATGAAAACATTGCAAAATCGCAAAAAAGCAGCGTACGGGAGCAGAAGTGCAGCAGGAACAGACGAAGACACTACCGACATCAAGAGCAAGTTCACATAAACAAAACAGCAAAAAATTGAACACCAACACAAAGAAAATAAAAGAATCGAAGGATTCCGTGCCGTGAAGCTCCGTGTTTCCGAGCGCATTGCATATAGAGCGTTTAATTTTACGCGCGATTTCTAGTGACTCTCCCGCTGCGTACTATGCGGCAGACACGCTCTCGAAATTTTCCCGGGAGAGTCCCCCGATTTGCCAGAGTGCCTCTTCGCCAGGTGGGCAGAGAAATGAGAAACAGCGCAGCGGCGGTGGAGGCGCGAGACACTGCCAGTTTGGGGGAGAAAAAGTGGTGCGGAGGACTTTTTCGTCGATCATGCGAGGTCGTCGAACAGCCAGCCAGCTGTCGACAGTCGGCTGGCGGTAGTCGCAGATGATTGGTAATCGACTGAGGTCATGCACATAGATCACCGTTTGTTGGAGCGTGCAATGCAACGAGCAATACAACTTTTGAGACACTTAAAACAGGTTTTTGGTCTCAGTAAAGCCGTAGATATTACGGGATTCGTAAATCTATCCCACTGATGGAGAAATTGACCAATTTTTTCAAGGGGGTGGAACTTCGCGTGGGCATAAATCCTACCTGAGTGAAAACATTCTCCAATTTTTGAGGGTTGAACCCCGTGGTCCCAGCACGATTACCTTCGAGCTGCGTGCTGCAATAGTCGGACCAGGATTTCGTTTTCAATTTTAGAAAACGATTTCCTAAAAATCAAAGAAGGATGAAAAAGCACATTCAAACAATTTCCTAGATAGGCGAAAACAAACTTTTTTTAAACAAAAAAGAAAAATTTCTGCTCCTGCGATCGTTCAGACGAACGAACAAAGTTACAAACGAAATCAGAAAATCTCATTCGTCTACGGGCGTAGCAGGCGATGAAAACGGTTAGGAAAGGCTTCACACAAGAATCGCAAGGTGAAAAATTGTGGCAGGAAATGAGAGCAATAATAATTGCAATAAAATCAAAAAGTATAATAAAATCCGTCGAAGTATGGTGAGGAAAATGAATACGCCGAAGTCTCACGTTATTGAGATCCTGGTATTGTTGTCCGGTAGGTGGACAGAATTCGTTTGAAAACGGTACAATCAAAATAATCTCCTAAATTTGTGTTATACATATGACTATGTAGGAAACGAGTTCTCCATTCCGCTGGACGAGCCACTTCATTAAATACATCTTGAGAGATTAATTTTTAATTGCGTCATTCCTCTATCGTTTTTACGTTTAAAGTATCAGGTTGTCCGATAAGTTCTTGCCGTTTTTTTAAATTTTTTATAACTTTATTTTTAAACATAAAATAACAACAATATAATCAATAATGTATTCTCCGTTGTTTGTTATGACTTGCTCCTGTGTGACTTATGACTTGTTATGTTATGTTATGTTATGACTTGCTCCTGTTATGTTATGACTGTTATGACTCGAAATTGCCTCTTTTGAACTTCGCAAACCAATATCGAGCAGTTCTTTCAGCTATGGCACCCTCTCCGTATACGGCACAAATCTCTCTAGCAGCTTCCGTGGCTTTGGCACCTCGGTTGAACGCAAAAAGTAGATGGTGTCGAAAATGCTCGTTTTTGTCGACTTGACACTCCATTTAAATGCTCTAAAAATTAACAAAAACTAATCGAAACAAAAAAACCAAATAGACTTTCTTGTAGAGCGAAAAATTCTCTTTCGAATAACACAAAACATTGTACCAAAAAATTTCATTTCGATCGCTAATTTTTTAATTTAAAAAAACGGCAAGAACTTATCGGACAACCTAATAGTTACAATAACATTAGCTACTACATAGTCTGAATCTCTGCGGTGGCCAAATTCACAATGCTGTGTTTGCTATGTGAGCTAGCTATAATGGTAGCATCACGGGCTGCTAGTTCAATTTTGGTGCAACGCCAGTGATCGCCGCTATGGCTCTAGCACCGCGGGTTCAATTCCTCTTGAAGTAGCGAAATTTTGCAAGGAAACCGAACACCTCGCATGACGATGCGTGTATGGTTCCAGTTTCAATCAGTTCATTCTGCGAGTTTGGAACGCTAGCTCGCAACATTGAACTCGTAGTTTCGCAAGGATTACTACCGTCCCAGACGATTGAGAAATTTATAAAATGGAAAACAATGATGTTACTCATTATTTTCCTATATTTTATTTATCACGTTATTATTTATTTTATTTATACAGCCGCAACTGTTCTCCTTAGTGCGCGAAGCATTATCACTTCGACAAAAAGTAGTCACCTCCCGTCAGTCCTTGAAGTTTCTTCAGAGGTGCAGAAGAACCGACGTGCTCCCACGTTTCATCACGAATAAGAAGATCGGTGCATTCTGTCGCTTATCCGAAGATCACCCGATGATTGTGAATATCTACCGCTCCATTTTGCGTGTTGTGATCAAGGAAAATCAGCGTGTATTGTATACTAGTATAACGAAATGCTCTTCCAAGAGCAAGCATGCCGGCGTCTTCTGCCTGAACAGACTTGGAGGAGGATAGAGCGTGAGTCGAGAACTATTTGTGATTCTATCCGATCTAGGGCCAAATCTCGTCTTTGTGCGAAGTATGATGCGCTCGTGGGTTCGATGCAGGGTCGTTCAGGTGGGCAGGGCAATACACCAACGAATCTCGACCACGCCACCAGTATCAGTAGCGCTCGTAATGAAAATTTAGAGACAAGGGTCACGGTGATTGGGAATGCTCAGATATCTTCTAATGCTATCAGTTTGCTAAATCTGGGTCCATCCTTTGCTCCAGCGCAGAAGATAAATGCGTTTACATTTCGCAAAGTAGTAGGCGGACTGCAAAAGCTAAAAGACTTGCTACGCATAAGATCAAACAGCAGTGGCCCTGAACAACGCGTAAATCCACCACGCAGACAACTCCCTTCTGTGCCGTTTCCTGACTCGTTCTACAGGGAACCTGACCCAGCTCCTGAAATGGATTTCAAGTTCAGAGTTCTGTCATCGGGGGTATTATCCGTTCTGAGTCGTTTCCGTATGGTTCGAAGCACCAACCTCACCCAGGAACAATGGCAAGGATTCAACGAATTGCGAGAAATGAGGTCCAACGGCACAATACGTATATCCGTCAGTGACAAAGGCGGAGAATTTGTGGTGCTTCCAAGGTCGCTGGATCGTGAAATAACAGAACTACATCTGCAAGACACTTCTACTTATCAACTGTCGTCCGCTACGATATTCGCATCCCAATGTAGACGCCTTAATCACATCTGGATGACGACAGGAAAGTCTGCAGGCCTGAATGAACGGTTTTTACGCAGGCTCAAACTTGATAACGCCAGCTGTCCAGTTTTCTACAGTCTAATAAAGACTCACAAGATCGCACCCCACGAAATATCTAGCACATCAGCGGAGACATTCAAGATACGACCCATCATTAGTTGTGTCGGCGGTCCCACCGACCGAATATCGTGGTTCCTCAACATCATCGTGAATCAGTTGTTAGCCTTTGTCCCCGCTCACCTGCCTAACACCAACAGATACCTTGATGCGTTGCGCAGTTCAAACATCAGTAGCGACTGCGTTATGGAGTCTTTTGACGTAACGTCATTATATACCAACGTCCAAAACGAAGAAGCGCTACAGGCCTTATCCGAACTGCTGGATAGGCATAGCAGAAACATAGATACTTTTGGACTTGGTAAATCATTCGTCATGAATATGATCAAAGAATGCCTCAGATGTAATATCTTCAAGTGGGCAGGCACATACTTCTCCCAAATAAGAGGGCTGGCCATGGGCCAAAGACTAGCACCGGTGCTAGCAGTCTGTTTCATGAGCAGAATAGAAGCACCGATATTGGAACGCCATCCAGTAGTCTACTGCAGATACATCGACGATTGTTTGATCATAACGTCAACGCAGATTGAAATGGATGAGTGCTTCCGGATAATGAATGTGCAGTCTGAAAACATCAGGCTCACACGAGAGACGCCTCGAGAAGGTTGGCTGCCTTATCTTAATACCCAAGTGAGGATAACTAGTGGCGCATTTAACGTCAAGTGGTATAGGAAGCCCAGCTCGAAGAATATTCTGATTCATGCCACCTCTTCTCACCCAAGAGCCATGAAATTTGCCGTCGTCAGGAATATGTTCAATACGGCTAGGAGGGTGTGTACGGGTGAAGCAGAGCGGCAGGAGTCTCGCAGAATGGCTTCAAATATAGCATTGATGAATGGTTATTTGAGACCGCAGTATCAGCACAGATCTCGCAATGAACAACCGGCAAATCAACATCAAGGCAAAATACCGCTATGCATTCCGTTTTTCTCTGATACAGTATCCTATGCTATCCGGCAATGCATCGCCCGTGCCCAGCTTGACCAGGATGTTGTTCTAGTAAACATCCCAAACAGTAACTTCAAGCGTCAGCTGGTGAGAAACAGAATGTATGATAAAACCTGCATCTCGGAGAACTGCATCATTTGTCCTTACGGAAAAATGGGTGACTGCAGTCAGGTTGGGGTGATATACGAAATAAAATGCCGAACATACAATGCAGTATACATAGGAGAAACTGGTAGATCATTAGCGGTACGTTTAAAGGAACAACTGGCAGGGAAAAGGCGCAACGATCCACGAACACCGCTCGGGAGACATAAAGTGGAGGAGCACAACGGTGCCGATTACGATGTGGCTTGTAGAATTCTGGCTTGTGAACGCGAAATATCAGCGAGAAAGTCATTAGAGGCCCTATGGATACATGCAAATGACCCGTTGATGAATAACAGATCTGAGCGTCCCGCAATCACGAGTGATCTCTTGCCGTTTGCACAGCACTGTGAGCTATAGCCACCATCAGACTCACAGAGGCATTCATTCGTGCACACTGGTCTACTCACAACGGTAGTGGAGGAGCCCCGCTCAACGGTGGAGTGACGTGGTGGGTTGATCTGATCCTATTTGAGCGCGCCTGTGTGGCTCCTCACAGCAACTCAGAACTGCTGGCGAGGAGGAGGCGCTTGATAGGGTAAATCGCAAATAATATAATGCTCGAAACACTCTTTTAGGCCTCTGAAGAAGACGTCAGTCGAAACGTCAGGCCGAAAATAAATCATTCCATCAAACAACCTCGTTTGGCATAGGAGTAATCAAAAATATTTTATTTATTTTTTATTTTTTCATTTATTTTTATCATTTCCGAATTACTACTTGCTTGTTTCTTTTTAACGTCTTGTTATAGTTTGGGACTTTTGATGCGTTGAATAGTGGAAAAATAGTTCATTGGTAGTGGAACCAGAGGATCGCTCTTACTCAGAAGTTTTTCAACAACTTAACATCCACTAGTCCAACAACTTAACGATTGCCTCGTTAAGTTGTCGATAAGGCGTTGGAACGTTGTAGGAAGGCGCTTCTCAACTTGTCCAATGGTAGGCCTCAACTTGACCTAGAGTAGGCCTCTAGTTGTTGAAAGCCGGTTTCAGCAACTTGTTGCCTCCTTATTATTAAGTAAAAAACTTCCTCTCAACTACTTGTCGGTCATCTACTATCAAGTTAAACAGCTCTTTCTGACAGCTTGTCGCGCTCTATTCAACAACGTAAAGACCCTCTTTCAACAAGTCTTTACCCTCTCTTTGAAGGCACTGTTCACGATAAACTTCGTTGTTGATTTTCCAATGAAAAACATTTGTGGTAGCCCACAGAAGCAGAACAGTGTAAGAAAAACGGTTTGGAAAGCCTTCCCAGAGGCAAAAAAATGGTTTCGACGATTATCCCAGTGTGCAAGGCCGGCCTCCTTGGGTCTAGTTGTTGTCATACGGCTCTACCACTGCCACGCTTTGACCTGAGACCATCCGCAGTTTTTATGTTAAATTAGGCAATGGATTGGTCAGATTTTTGCCTGAAGATGATTTCCAGATATTTTCGACAATTTATTCTCAACTTTAATGTCTTTTTCAAGGGAAAATCATCGCCGATGATCGCAGGTCAAAGCGTGGAAGTGATAGAGACGTGCCGGTGTCGATGACAACAACTGGACCCAAGAGGCGGCATTGGGAATCACGTTAGCGCGCTATTACTGATCTCGGGCTACTATGCACGTCGGCGTCTCATTCTTCGCAAACTCCCTCCTCCGCTTATCCCGTTTGCGCTAGTTTTGGCGCGCGCCACCTCTATACTTAATAGCACCTAAGGAGGCCGGCCTTGCCCACTGGGTTAATCTTCAAATCCGTTTTCAGCTTCTAGGAAGGCTTTCAAATCCATTTTTTCAGCACTGTTCCGCTTCTGGGGGCTACCACCACTGTTTTTCAAAGAAAACTCAAGGACAAAGTTTGTCGTGAACAGTGCCTTTAACTAGTTGAAAACTTCCATCAAACTACTTTTTCCCACTTATCAACAAGAATACACTATACTAGACATCGAATAGGTTAGAATCATCCAATAAATGAACCTCAATCTGCCCAGGCCTGAGTTATGGAAAGTTTTCCCCTTAGTGACTCTCGGGAGGAAAATTCATTTATCGGATGATTCGGAACCATTCGATGCCCGGGTATAGAACACACTCCTCGCGAGAGGATACAAAATCACAGGAGAATATTTTATCAATATCAAAATGGATCAAAACACCCTCTGAGCATACAAGATCGACTAAAACTATCATTTTAAGAGTAGAATAATAACGCATGGACTGTCAGCTAGAAGCTGGCACAATGGTCAGCCCTTCCGAGAAGAAACAAGTTTGTCAAGCTTGACAAACAGTTGCATCTCTTCTTCTTCGAAGACGTTCGCTCTAAAATTGTTCATTTGATAATTAATAGGAAAACGAGCATAGAAGGAACTCACAGCCTCACATTGCAGCGGCATTTCAATCTCCTCCTTGAACTGAGACTCAGTTTCATGTGCAGGGTGCGGCATACCCAGTTGAGAACACCTGGAAGTATTATTTTTAAAAAATGGGTGGAAGGATATAATTCCCGCATCAATCGGGAGATTGTGTATAAAGGGTGGGAGACACGGTAAGAAAAGAAGTACCAGTCGTCGGAGGGTCTTCATTCGACAGTCATAGGCTAGTCGATCCATGAGTCCCGAAATTGCTGAGTTTAACAAGAATGTGCGGTTTTCACGAGATGAATAATGGTAACGCTAGCTCTCTTCCTGAGATGCGACATCTCTCTCCAATGATTTCTCCTCTCCTTCCTGGGCCTTGGAACATTTCTCTTCGTGCATTCGTCTTCGGCAGTTAAATCCAGGAAAGCAGGTATTGAATATCGATTGACTTGAACCACTGCAAGAACATACTTTATCACCTGCGATACCGTTGCGTCCAGATTATGTATTCGCTATGCCGCCGTCTTTCCTGTAGACCGCGCCCACGAAATCTACAAAGAGCGGTTGAAGGGTCAGTTCAAAGGTGAGGATATCGGTGTAGAGTAACGGCATCAATTATTGTTCATCTGTCGATTTTCGTAATATTATTCGTCCGTTTCTTGTCACGGAGAGTGACTTTGTCCCAAAATCGCTTATCGTACGACTGACAAGTAGAGTGTTGCCCGAATATTCGTTTATTCGAATAATATTCAAATATTCGAATATTCAAAGAAGTGGATTATTCGGGTTATTCGAATAATCGAATATTCAAAGAAGTGGAATATTCGTTTATTCGAATATTCAAAGAGGTGAAATATTCGGTTTATTCGAATATTCAGCACGAATAATTTGAATATCCGACAAGATCGCACTCCATTTTGCCCTGATTTTACATTTCAAACATCTTAGCGTAGTGACTACTAATTTCTGACAATTCTTCAGTACCTCATAAATATAAAGTTAGTGTGCTTATCTGGGTTAAATTCCGGTCCGCAATTGGGTCTCGACACGCTTTGCGGCCGCACGCGCTCGAGTCAATCGAGTTTCCAGCTCCAAAGCCGACACGATATGGCTTTTTTATACAGTTTTCTTCAATTTTGTTTAGTTTCCAGTTTCTAAAACCCACCTAGAGTCAACAAATCCGCAGCTGCGGCGCTGGAGACTCTTCCGACTCAAAAGCGCGCGGCCGCAAAGCGTGTCGAGACGCAATTGCTGACCGGAATTTGACCCAGGTAAGCACAGTATAGCAAGTATTCACCAGGTTGTCCAATAATTCTTGTCCGAAAATTTCACCATTTTTAATTTTTTTCAACTTTATTGAATTTTTTTTTCTAGTTTCCAAAGCTGATCGGTGTAGATGGAGGCGGTGGCCGTCCTGCCTTGCGCGAGCAGCTCGAAGTACAGCATGCGCTTGGTGTCCCACCAGCAGCAGAGCATGATATTCAGCGGGTGCGGGTCGGCTTTCGGCGTCTTCGGCGGCTCTTCGCGCGGGATCCAGACGGCACGGCGGGCGACGTTGTCGTAGAGGACCCTGCTCTCATCCCCAGTGACCAGGTCCTCGAGAAACTCCTTGCGATGCGGACGAAGGAGTAGGGACTGGCAGACGGCCACGCGGCTCTGCTTGTTGGCGTCCGTCAGACGGTGGAGGATCCAACGGGCCAGAACTTTGTGGTAGCCGAGTAAGTTGAGTCGATTGTGGATGGTGGACCTGCTGCAGCCGAGCGTCGTCGCCAGTTCACGGGTGGTGGCTTCTCCTTGATACAGCGACGGACTTCGTCATCATCCATCGTAGAAGGCCTCCCGCTGTGCTCCCTGTCCTCGAGGCTCGTGTCGCCGCAATCGAAACGATTGAGCCAGCGGCTGACTGTGCATTGGGACACTGCATCCTCTTTGCACGCTCTGCAGATGTTGACGACCGCGGTGCCCGTGTCGTTGCCCAGCAGCCACTCGTAGTATAGGAACTTACGAATTCGATCTTGGTTCATTTTAGCTTGTACTGGTAGCTAGACGCGGCGACTGCGCCTTATATACCCCTAGCGTAGAACTTTGGAGAACCTTCTAGAAGGTTCTTACACTTGCCTGATATTATAACACTTCTAAGGAAAATTATAGAATTTTGAAGATTTTCGGACAGGAATTATTGGACGGCCTGGTACAATATATTAAATCGCTCGTAGGATTTTGTCAAAACGCTAGAAATGCCCATTTCAGCTTTAGTTATAGAGAAAATTTTAAATCTCGAGCGGCTTATAAGTATAGCAACACTTGAGCAACATGGAAGTTTCTCACGATGATGGCCAGAATGAGCCATTTTCATGTGTATTTTCATGAAACTGGTTCGAGGTGATGCTATTTGTCTACTTTCCCGGTGAACTTCACCTGAATTCTGACGAAAAAGCCCATGTTCTCTCCTTCCATAATGCTGGACACAGAACTCGATGGTTTCCAGCCACTTAGGGCGACCAGCTGGATGTAGTCTCAAGTTCGTGCCAGATCCTGAGCCACTCAACGTCTGTTGTCGCCCAGACGCCTGATGGAACTGGGAAGCGAGATATTACACGGCGAGTTCCCAGTGACATGGTGTCGGTCTCAACGGATAACTACGAATTGTCGCTGAGTTTTTCGAATTGTCGCTGAGATTCCGGAGTAGCGCACGGCTAAGCAGCACTAGGAAGTTCGCCATCGCATAAACCGCGCATAACTCAACTGAACTCAACTAAGCTAAGCCAAACTGACCGAAGCAGACCACAAATTTAGCGGCGATTTAGCGGGTATTTTGCGGCTATTTCACGGCGAGCATTATTTGGCGACTATTTCGCGGCCAGCATTAAGCGGCTATTTCGCGACTATCACTCGGGAAAAAGGCATTTTGCGTCTGTTTCGCGGCTATTTCTCATCCAAAACTCAGAGTACACGCTCGTAAACGTGGTTGAGATAACTACGGAAATATAATGGTATGGCTCAGAACACAACGCCTACGCTTTTGCAGCGTCAAAGACGACCCACAATGACGCTACACGAGTGAGAAGTTGGCCCCGCCCCCGTATCTGCCCGCCCTTGTATTTGCGTCCTCCTCCAAAAAAGGGGTGCTGGGCCATTCCCACCATCGGCGACGCTTGTGGGTGCTACAATGAGTACAATAAGTGAGCCATACACATCGAGTGGGAATGGCCCAGCACTTTTGTTTGGGGTAGGACGCGAATACAGGGGCGGGCTGATAGAGGGGCGGGGCCGACTCCTCAGTCGTGTAGCGTCACTTTTGGTCGTTTTTGGGTTTCAGAATGCGTAGGTGTTGTGTTCTGAGCCATGCCATTCAACTTCCGTAGTTAGTATCTCAACCACGTTTATGAGCGTGTATGCTGCATTTAAGTGACAAGAGTGCAGCCGGTTCAATTACCTAAGTATGCGGTACATTGGCCCCGCCCAGCATCTGGAAGCCCTGCCCATCCGGTGGCGGCCTCAGTGGAGGTTGGGCGACCCAGCCGCGACGCGTGGGTGTACCGACCACGCTGCGTGTCGGTGTGCCGACAGCGATGCGTGTAGGTGTGCTGACCGCGATGCGTGTCGATGCGCCGACCGCGACGTGGGTCGGTGCAAAGTAGTTCCTAAGCCACATGAAAGTCTTGCAGGATGTGAACCGCTGCTAAATAGGCCGCTAAACGCGACAGGTCAAAATTTCAACAGCCCGACAACAGGCGGACGTCGCTGGGCAACGGGCAGTTGACAAGCTTACAATGCGAGCGATTTGAGTTGTCAAGAGGGTGCAGTTTATGAAATGACAACTTCTCAACCTGTTGTCCATGCCCCAGTTTGCCCGAGAGGATTGGATGGGATAGTACGCAGTAGTGTTGCCCAAATAATCGTTTATTCGAATATTATTCGAATATTCGAATAATTCGAATATTCGAATATTCAAAGAAGTGAATTATTCGGGTTATTCGAATAATCGAATATTCAAAGAAGTGAAATAATCGTTTATTCGAATAATCGAATATTCGAAGAAGTGGATTATCCGAATTATTCGTTTATTCGAATATTCAAAAAAAATTATTCGTTCCAACACTCTACTGACAAGGAAACTTGAACTGCGCCGCTTCCCTAGACGGAAAGTCCCGTTGTCTTTTTGACATGCTCCGGAGTTGATAAGTTGAAGAAAATCGTTTCCTCGGGAAGTGTTGAAACAGTTGAGCCAAGTCAATTGGCTTAAAGGCAGTGTTCACGATAAATTTCACTTCCAATATCTCCACGGTTTACAGAAGGTTTGGTGCCTTATATAGCGAAGCACGCTTGAAAGAAACGCGAAAGTCGCTTTTTTGGGCCAAGATAGGTCCTCCCTTATTTACTTTGATTTTTGAGAGTGGAGGAATTGACCGCTATGATGGATGATAGCATTCAATGCAATGAAGCGTTCAGCTCACTTATCAGCACCTTGACTTGATCATTCCTGTAATATGAGTCTTAATTTGTTCATACCGAAGGGGAGGATCTGGAGCACGGGGCGGTTCTGGTACACCAAAAGTTCGCAGCCGTTATTTTGTTACTCCTGGCTCGTTTTCTACCGTTTCTTCGGCACTTTGAGCCTAGGGTCCTTCTCGCCTATCATTTCACTGCGGAACATCACCGATGATGATAATCGTGAACGCTACCTTTAACTGTATGGACCTCAGCCATGTTGGCTCCTGAATAAATACTAGGGATACTGAGCCGGCTTGCAGGGCTCATGAGTAATGGAGTGCACCATTGCAATATCGTTGCGTGGAAGCATGATGTCGTGAGCAGGCGGATTGGAATATCCGATAAAGGTCTTAAGGCTATCTTCTTTGGTTTACTTGAACATCTTTCTGCTGAGGTCTTGTACTTTGCTAGGTATGAAAGCTAATAACCCATTCACACGCAACAATGATGAGTTGAGTTTGAGGGTGCTGTTTTCCAACTGATATTTTAAACAGCTCCAGGTTAAGTTTCGCTCCCAACAAATCCTAGAGCATTGTGCATTTAACAGGTGGACGTAGGGAACAGGGGAGCCAGTTTGTCGTTAACCTTACTTGCTGAATGATGGAGCAGACAGTGGATTTCATCGAGATGTCACCATTTAAATCCGGTTAATTTTTGTAATTCCGCCCATTCCTTCCCTGCATCTTTTCCGCCCAAATGCAGCATCAGGGTCGCATTCCGGCTAACTCTGGTTTGCTTCTTCATGACTCCCATTTCTTCTTTCCAATCTTCAACAATCGTTTTCATGCGAGCCTTCCGAAACCTCAAACTGAACAGGTTCCTTTTACGATGACGAGCATTTGGCGTTCATCCAAGCATCGCATTATCACAAACGCTTGATCCATCCGATCGGCGTGACGGCTTTGGGGGCGATTCAGCTCTCGAGCGGATCACCAGCCAAAATTAGCACCTAAAAGAACTGGATAAAAACTCAAGCAACACGCGAATTGTATTTGAATGCATTTAAAACGAAAGAAACGATTGAAACGAGCTTGCTTGTTATATAGGCGAAAAAAAACTAGGAGACATGAAAAGCGGGAGAAATGAGAAGAGGGAATAGATATGACGGAGAAAATAAGGCGCTATTCATACTCCTCTACGTCAGCGCGTGACGCGCTCGCGGAGACTGTGAATACTCCATCGACGACGTATGGCGGAGCGGAATATTTTGGGCCTTAACTTTCCCAAACAAGCAAATTATGTACACGCGTTCACCGACATGGTAGCACAGTATGGAACTGGAAGTAATTACTATGGAACGGAATGAAGTTGATGATGGATTAATAATGAAAATAACCAATCCTTGGTTACGGCCGTCGCAGCGCATGTCACGCGCCTGCCGCGCGGGCGTGGCGTCAGGCGAATCAAACTCACGCGTCACACCCGCGCGTAATGCGCTGGCGTTGAAGAGTATGAATAAAGCCCAAGACAGTGCAGTGCAGCTGCGCGACTTTATCGATACCTTTGCGCAGCGCGCCTACCAACACCACTGGCCGTTGTCCATCCGCATATAACGTGGGGACATGCATTTTATAAACCATTCGCATGCATAATTGGAGCGAAATTAGCGAAAAGGATGTTCAGAGAATCTCAGAGAAACCCTAACAAGAGGGTTGTCAGAGGGCGGACAAAACCTGGAGCAGCTGACCTCGTGAATGTGACGCGATTACTTCTCATCAGTAGTTCAAAAGAACGAGCGTTTTCATAGCCGCGTGAGAATCATAATTTCAACACCACCATATTTGTTATTATCCTTCGGGAAACGTAGCATACAGTGGACTAGGATGTCGGTAATGTCGTCGATTGAATTACCCAGGTTCGCAGCACTAGGCCCCGCCCAAACGCTTACCTGCAAAGTGTTCGCGGATAAGCCGCCTAATATCCGACCAGCCTCAGCGAGATAAAAGCGAAGTATACCGAGACCATGAGGTAGCCGCGCGATAGACGCCAATTAGCCGCGAAATAGAATATTTCGCGGCTAATTGAAATAGAATATTTCGCGGCCATTCGTCGTTCGTCGGCGGCGCTGAGCGGTTGCCTCCTACACGCTGCTCTCTGCTCTACTGTTTTCGGTGAACTCGGACCTGACCGCCAAACTATCGTCCCGTGTGATCTGATCCAGCTCAAGACTGACTTCATTGCATTGTGATCAGATCCAGGTCAAGCGGGAGTTGTGTGCGACCCACAACTTAAAATATACCACGGTCGCTTGAACAGGTGTTTTCTTGATTGCAGTGTATCGTTTCTTTACCAATGATGAACGTTTCTCCGACTGACTCTATTAAGCAAAGAAGAAGTCAACGACAGCATCGCAGAATCTGGAGAAGAAGATATTCTCAAAGTGATGGAAGAAGTGGCAAAATCAAAGACGGTCCCTGCATGCGTCAAAAAGGCACTCGTGGCAATCAATATGCAGCTGTCCTTGTTCTGCACACAAGGATCAGGTGATCGATAGCCCAGGAGAATCAGAAACTCCGCCAAAAGTTGTTGAGCTCGAAAAGAAGGTCAGTGATGCCCCGGTTATTGATTCGATGTTGCCAGTTAATGATAGCGACTTTGACTCTTTTCACGAGGCTGAACGCCTAAGATCAGTAGTGATGATAGGTGTCCCGGAGAGTGATGCAGTAAATGGTGGTGAACGTGTATGTCATGATTTCGCGTATGTTAGCAACATATTAGACTTTCTTGAGTTGAATGTCGACCTTGTATGGTTTATCGTATGGGTGCAAGAACTGCGGGAAGAACCGCTTATTAAAGGTGGTCCTCCCTGCTCGCTCTTCCAGCGAAAAGTTCTGAAGTCAGCCCCGAGGCTACGTTTTTCTCCCTGGCTAGCGTATTCCTCAGAGAATCGCTAACTCCAACGGAGTTAAAGCGGAGACGCGAGGCATGGCAAACCCGTCAGTCTATGTTACGAGCAAATTCGCCTGTACTCATCACACAAATCTTCCAGTGAGGAGACGGTAGTGAATGCGCAGCGGAACTTAGACTCGACGGGAACAACAACACCAACTTTAAACTAGATAGCACTTCTCAGGCTAATCTGAATACCGTATCATGCTTTTATTCCAACATTCGATCACTTCCGAGAAACGCTATCTATGTTGACTTGGTTTTGAGAAAAAGTTTTGATTTGTACCTGTTCTCTGAAACATGGCTAAAACCCAATCACTGCGTACCATTGATGTTATGTTCATTATGTAAAGAGTACCAGACCATACGTTGTGATAGACCAACGAAGGCAGGTGGAGGAGTATTGATCCTGCTTCGAAATAATATCGGTTTTCTTGAGATCTTTTCTGAATCTGTACCTGATTCCTACGAACTTTTGGCTATCGACGTTATTCATGCGAATCAGAAATTGCGTCTCATCTTAGTATATCGTACCCCATCATGTAGGACTATCTTTGGGGATCAATTGAATAAAGCCATGAGCGACTTGCTCACATGCGAGCACCCATCAATAATCGTAGGTGATATGAATTATCCTGATATTGATTGGGGCGACTTGAGTAAACCTGTTTCAGCTGAAAAAGCCTCTTTTGTGTGGATTTTGTACTGAGTCATAACTTGAATCAGCATGTAAATACACCGACAAGAGGTAATCATGTGCTAGACTTAGTGATGTCTAATCAAGATGGCATGATAACAAATACCAGAGTTCTACCACCTGTAGGCACGAGCGACCACTGTAGTGTGACATTTGCACTTAGTTGCGCACTTTCACCACCTAACCGCACATTTTGTCGGCAGTTCTCAAGATGTGATTACAACGAAGTGTCGAATTGGCTTCATTCCATAGCTTGGAGAAAAACCCTTGATAGCGTTCCAACCGTGAATGATAAATATGAAATATTCTTAAGCATTTTATGGAAGGCAGTTGACAACTTCGTACCTCTGGCTCCATATGACAGTAATCAAAAACAACTACCTCCATATTTGCAAAACATGTTGGAACATCGAACGTGTCTTTTCGAACTTGCGCAGAAATCAAAATCGGAAAACGACTGGACTAAATATTTTGAATTCTCGAAGAAATTTAATGCGAAATTGGTGAAGTATAATAGTAGCATTGAGAAAAGGATAGTTGAAGGTCAAAGGAATGGTTTTTATGCGTACATTAATAAGAAACTCAAAAGTCGAACAAACATAGGAACTATTATATATAACGACACGATCGCTGTTAGCGATGAGAAGAAAGCAAACCTTTTCGCGAACAGGTTTTGTGAGGTTTTTCAAAAGGATGAAGGGATTTGTCCTGAATTTATGCCTACCGTTAAGAAAGCTGGAAGCACCTTCCCATGGTTCGATGATGTAACTCTATATGGCTTACTGACCAAGTGGCCTTCGTCTGGGGCAACCACCCCTGATTTTATCCCATCAACGTTTGTCAAGAACATTGCTCATGTGTTGGCGCACCCCCTCTCTTACATTTTCAATCTGTCTATGATGTACTCGGAGATTCCTCAGCGGTGGAAACATTCTCTTGTCACACCGATACTAAAGAAGGGTCCCTCATATGATGCCAAAACTATCGGCCTGTAAGTATAACATCACTATTCTGTCGCATGTTCGAAAAGGTACTAAAAGAACATATCACAAATCATCTAGAGGAAAACAAAATCATTCCTGATTGTCAACATGGGTTCTTGAAGGGCAAATCAGTGGAGACGAATCTGTTGGAGTCCATTGAAGATTGGACCAAATCCATGGAAGAAAGGAAAGCCTGCGACGCGATTTACTTTGACTTTTCAAAAAGCTTTTGATAAGGTTGAGCATAGCAAACTTCTGCATAAGGTTGAGAAACTAAAATTGCACCCCAATATTTTCAACTGGATTTCTAACTATCTAAAACAAAGAACATTCCAAGTGAAAGTTGGTTCGTCTTTTCTTCCATCAGAGTAGTAAAAAGCGGCGTACCTCAAGGAGGAGTATTATCGCCATTACTGTTCAACATTTATACAGCTGATTTACCAGGCCTTGTCGAAACTCTGTTGTAAAAAGTACAACAGTTCGCGGATGACATAAAACTATACGGTGAGATCAGTGAACCAGGGCAAATGGAGGCGATACAAAGTGCAATAGACAAAGTTGCGGAATGGTCAAATCGGGGGGGCTTACCCATAGCACCCGAAAAATCGGGGCATATGAGATTAGGGTGTCCAACCTCCCGAATACCTACACTATAGGGGATACTGAAATTCCCACTGTGTCTCAGGTGAGAGATCTTGGTTTTGTTACGATAACAAACTAGATTTTCAAGAACATTATAAAATATTGCAAAGGAAGGCTTTTTACAGACGTATCGAATTTTCAAAGGTTTATCCACGAAAAATAGAAGTGTTCTAATGAAGGCATACAAAACATATGTGAGACCTATAGTTGAAAGTGGAGTCACGGCCTTGAATCCATATAAAAGAAGGGATAACGATGTTTTAGAAAGGGTTCAGAACAACTACACTAGGAAACTCTTGATTCGGACAGAAGGATTTGATTATTCATTGATACCGTGTGCTAAGATGAGAAACACTATTCTCAATCTAAACTCGTTGGAATCTCGTCGAAGGCTAAGAGACGCGTGTATGGTATTCAAACTACTATCTGGGCAGCTTGGTGTTAGAGTGTCCCGATTCTACAGTTTGATACAATCGAGAACCAGGGGAGGACAGGTCAAGATCTCATTTTCAATGCCTAGAACCAATTTGAGGAGGCACATGTTTACATGCAGGGCAGGCTTAATCTATTTGAAGCTAAAGTATACCGCCTTACCAAATATGCTCACTTACGGTTCTTTCAAACGTATGGCTGGTATGAAGTTACTGAGTTTCTAAATATGTATTAGGGTCGTTTTACACAATTATTGTTGCGTTTTATCTCACGCTTGTCTTATACGGCGTAATAAATGAATGAATGAATGAATGAATCCACAACGAATTTGCGACAACGCCGGGGAGATTACGCCAAAATCTTCAAAATAACCTCGATAGCCGCGCCATAGACGGAAAGTATCCGCGAAAAACCGCGGTCGCAAACTTCAAGCGAAACATTCGCGTAATTGAGGGTAATTAGTCGCTAAATATCCGCAAAAGATACACCCACGAATTAGCCGTGAAACAGCCATATAATAGCGTGTCCGTGGGTCAGCAAAGCAGGGTCCAGTAGCCCACTGACAAAGTTCTTGGAGGAATGACGACCCCACGATAAAAAAATGCACGAATTATTTTGAAAAATGTGTTTTCACCGGAGGTCCCCACCTTAAGTTAACAATTTTTTTTCTTTTTTACGAGCAGAACTTTTACGATTCCCACCGTTTCCCGTTGCGAAAGTTCACCACCGCACTGAATCCGGGGGTCGAAGTGCTGCCAAGGTCGGACACGAACTCAGGAATTCCCGGTTGTCAGCTGGAGCCCACAACTCCTTGCTGTTGTGACGTGGAAGGCAAAATAGTCTGCCGTTGTTACCTCGAAGCCATTTTTCGTCACGTTTTGCACCTTCCGATGTGACCTACAGGCCATTAAACGGCCAAAGTCTCACCGTGGACTGCGTACCACGCGCAGCGCGTGGTACGCTATCCACGGTGAGACTTTGGCCGTTTTATGGCCTGTAAGTGTGACGCGCCATATTTCGCAACATTTTACCCGTATTGATGTTTTGAGACGGCGACGAGCCAATCGTAGGCGTGACAGACGGCGAGAGTCAGACAGAGTCAGGCAGATCGTGAGAGAGCGCATACAGTCAGACCTCGATCCCGCACTTCGTCATCGTCCAGATCGTCATTTCGATTTTTTCTCAACAGATTCGATTCCGAATCTGTTGTTTCTAGAATCTGTTTTGTTTCCAATTGTATTTGTCCGCTGATTCGTGTTGAGAACATCCAATTACCCACAAGGAACGATTTTGGAACACATCTTTCGAAGAAAACCGCAAATCTCAAAATCCAGCGTTCTTCGTTCTTTTGCATTCAGGGTTATTCGAAGTTGAAAAAAGCACTTGCTCATCGTCCATCTCGTCATTTTGGTTTTTCTACAACAGATTCGCTTCCGAATCTGTTGTTTCTAATCCTAATTGTCCGCTGATTCGTGTTGAGAACATCCAATTACCCACAAAGAACGATTTTGGAACACACCTATCGAAGAAATCCGCAAATCTCAAAATCCAGCTATTCTTCATTCTTTTGCGTTCAGGGTTATTCGAAGTTGAAAAAAGCACCATCTCGTCATTTTGGTGTTTTCTACAACAGATTCGATTCCGAATCAAATAGAATCAGAAACAACAGATTCGATTCGGAATCGAATCTGTTGCTTCTAATTCTATTTGTCCGCTGATTCGTGTTCTTCATTCTTTTGCGTTTAGGGTTATTCGAAGTTGAAAAAAAATTGCCTTTGGAAATTGTCGAGGCCGGCAATTTCTCGATTCTTGAGCACAGACAGACTATTATAGTGAGGATATCGAATATTCGAGTTCGAATAAGTATTCGAATTGTTCGAACGAATTTTTATTCGAATATTCGAAAAGTGTAAATATTCTAACATCATTCGAATTCGACTATTTGCAAAAGGTGAATATTCGAACATGATTCGAATTCAACTATTCGCAGAGGTGAATATTTGAGCGCTAATCGAATTCGAATACTCAACCTGGTTCAACAAAAATTATTAAAATTAGCTCTGGTATATGAAGGAATCGACATACTTTCCAAGACTGAATTCATTTTCATCACTACTCCACTGTTCCACTTTCCCAAAGAGCTTAACATCTTTGCCCACACTTCGTCTGAGGAGGCTACTAGGGCGATTCTAACAGGAGAGCCACATGGCAATCGCGCTTGGCCACACCCGCTAGCACTGAAAAATCGTTCCCTCGCAAACCCTACGTAAGAGGGACTATTAATAGTTGGGATCTCAACGGGGTTTCGGCTGCCCCACCCTCTTACGTAGGGTTTGCGAGGGAACGATTTTTCAGTGCTAGCCTAACCCCCTCTTAGCCATCGCGCTGCTATCATGAAACGCGCCGACGCTCCAAACCCTGCCTAATCCCAACCTAGTCCGCCGCATACGTGCATGCCGCCCCTGAAGCTCTCCAGCAGGTCGCGGGGCGGAGTCATGCGCCACCACATCCTCACGACCTCCAGGTGACATGGAAGAGATCTCGAGGTGACATGGGTTCATGTCTCCTCGAGATCTCTGGCATGTCACCTGGAGGTCGTGAGGATGTGGTGGCGCATGACTCCACCCCACGACCTGCTGAAGACCCCCAGGTGACAACCGGGAATTCCTGAGAAGCTGCGCTGATTAATTTGTCCGACTGTCCGGCTTTAATGAAGGCCTTGATTCAAAGTAAAGAGCTGTGACCAGCGAAGTGTTGTGACCGATCTCAGCGGAGCTACGACCCCCCTTGGTGAGATTTTCGGAAAAAAATTGGCGAATTTTTACAAACCATACCTTCTCCTCTTTTTTCTACCTTCTTGCATGCGGAAATTTAGTTTAGGAATTATATGATTCCAACCACATTTTAGCAAATTTTTTTTCACACGGGAGACATTTGTGCGACCCTCCACCGTCCCTCTTTGCCTCCAGTCACAACCCCGCTGCACCGTGGGGGTCGTAGCCCTGCTGAGGTCGGACACCAAGATCCGCTGAACCCTCTGTCCAAACTTTATTGAATGGTTCAATTCACACTGAAAAGTACCCAGTGAGGAGGTAAAATCGTTCGATCTGGTTTGAAATAAGCCCCAAAGCTGCTGTGTTTGGTTGACAAACAAAACTAGCCTAATTCCAAGCAACAAAAACGTTCAGTTTGCTTTGCAAATAATCCAGTCAATAAAAAAAGCTAAATTTATTGCGAGAACACTCAAGAACTCTGGAAAATAGCCAACAAATCCAGAAAGCTCAAGTTTAATAAGACCGTAGGCAGTTCCTGCGAGGGTCGCGCTGGCCCTCAGCGGAGCTGCGAGCCTCCCACCCCTCTGCTTAGTAGAGCTTCCGAAAAAAACATTGAAAGATTTTCTCCAAGTTCCATTCTTGGACAATTATTACGATTTACGATTACGGAATTTTTTCCGTTCCCCGGCCCTGATTTTGTCTTTTTTGAAGCAATTCCTACGATCCCCACCCAAATTTTTCCATTTTTCTCAAGATTTTTTTGCTAACCGCTCCCTCCCCCCCTCTCACCACCCGTTGAAAAGTAGACAACAACGCGCCACCCTAGGTTCGGCGCGGTTGAGGTAAAGAGGGTGAACGGGGGTCGTAAAAGATTCGATCCAAAAAAGGGGAATGTGCGAAAATGGGAAAGGGTCTTTCTCAAAAATTTTAGACAAAATTCAGACATTAGAAAACTCGAGAATTGTGGTCACCAAAAGATAGGGGTCGTAGCTCCGTCGAGATCGATCACAAGGTCCTGCTCGGGGTTCGGCGCGGGGTGGGGAACTCCACAGGGGGATCTGAACTGCGTAGGGGTGTCGGAGCTCCGCCGAGAGACCGAACAGACCTTCCATTCAGAATGGGGGTATTCACTGCTCAAAGGCACTATTCGCGATGAATATCGCGTTCGAGTTCCACCCAAAAATGGGATTGTTTGGTTGTGAGGTAACAAACAGTGAAGAGAAACGTCCAGAATAAGTTAACATAATGGCTTCTAACGTTCAGGACGTGAACGAGAATCACTGGTCCTGCTGATTTCCGCAAGCGCGCGCTAATCGCGAAATCTGCGCGAATCTATCAGGCTGGACGCGGCAGAGTTGCTTGTGGGGAACTCCACAGGGGGTGTCGGAGCTCCGCCGAGAGACCGAACAGACCTTCCATTCAGAATGGGGGTATTCACTGCTCAAAGGCACTATTCGCGATGAATATCGCGTTCGAGTTCCACCCAAAAATGGGATTGTTTGGTTGTGAGGTAACAAACAGTGAAGAGAAACGTCCAGAATAAGTTAACATAACAGCTTCTAACGTTCAGGACGTGAACGAGAATCACTGGCCCTGCTGATTTCCGCAAGCGCGCGCTAATCGCGAAATCTGCGCGAATCTATCAGGCTGGACGCGGCAGAGTTGCTTGTCAATTCGCCATCGAAACGTGTGCGGCGCCACAAGCTCGTCCGAACGGGGGGCGGACCGGGATAGGTAGGCGCACCGGGATAACTTTCAAAGTCGTTTCTATTGATTTCTGGTCCGTATTTCCTGCTTTCTTCGACCCTATCCTCTCCAGCGTCTGCCAACTTAGTGCTTCACACTGAAACCTCGAGGACGAGATTTATCGTGAACACTGCCTTTAAGATCAATATTTTCATGAAGAATGCGGTTATACCTTCAATTTCACAAAAAATTCTCCTCTCATTTGAATTTAACAAAAAAAAAACAAAGTCACGCTATAGCGAAAAGGTTCTGAGAAAATCGCCAAACATTTTACCAAATCACGCTCTTGGAGGGGGGTCTGGGTGAACTCCGCCTTCTCCACACCTCGTGCTGTACCTTGGCCCAGCTGCGTCCTGGGCCAGTTTGAATCATGTATTCTCTGTGTATTCAAAATGTTGCGGCGCGAAAAAATGGGCGTGGCGAAGCTCGATGAGACAGTGGCCAAAGGCTTGCGATAGCACCGATCTGTGACCCCCTTGATGATCCAAAAACCGCAAAACTTACAGACCGTCTTTATAATTTCCCGATTTTTCGGAAGCCCTCACCACTTTTCCGGTTTGTGAACCAAAAATTTTACGATGACTATATCGCACTGTCCCGCTGGACAATTGAGACGTAAAAATGCTCGAAGATTTGTGAATTTGGGGGGAGGGGGTGGGTGTGAAAATGTTTAACCAAAAGTGAAAAGCCTGGGGTATACTTTTCTGAAAAGAGGCTAAATCAAACAGAAGAGCATACCCTAAACTAGATCAATCAAATCAATCAACATTTCTCGATTTGGCAAGGGGTTGGAGTAAGAGCCTTAATGAGCTTTTACTGTTTCCAAGAGCAAAGATACACTGATAGTAAGGTAAAAGTTGGGCACTATTCCTACATACGGACTCGGGTGGTCAAAACGATTTTCAGATTTTTGGGAGATTACGATGGGTTACGGTAGTTATACTGTAGTAGCTCGAAACGTTTTTGCGCATCATTCGACTAGGCAGCGTCCATACGTAACGAGAGCGTGCTTTCGCGCTGTTGGGCGCCTCTCGACGCTCCTCAACGCTGGAGTAGCCCGTGCCCGCAATTATGCACTGCCAAACACCACCACCTCGTTTTGATTCGATTGACAATCCTTGACCGGGTGATCAAAAGTTCGAATCGGGGCGACGGCTGATAATTTCCCTATGTTTGTGTATTTTGTGATAGGGTTATGGGGTACAAGGGCAATTACGTTGCATCAGGTTTAATATCTTTTACTTTAACGATTGAGCAGCAAGCTCAAAATTTGCTGCTTCCCTTTTTGAGCTGGCGTAAGCGCGCGAGAGCGAGCGGGCGTGAGCGCGCAAGAAGGAGCGCGCGTGAGCGGCAAGAACTTGATGAACAAAACGTGTGCCCTTGAGGAACATCGATTTTGCGTAATCGCACGCTCCCGCGACGTATGGACGCTGCCTCAAAACGCGAAATTTCCTGCCACTTACCAGGGTGGTGGCCATCGTATATCAACACCCCCGAGGAGGCGGGAGAAACGTGGGAGGAGCGAGGTTCCTGATTGGACGCAACACGGCTAGCCCCGTATTGCGTTCAATCAGGAACCTCGCTCCTCCCCCGTTTCTCCCGCCTCCTCAGGGGTGTTGATACACGATGGCCACTACCCCACTTACCACATTTGAATTTCGAGCCGCATCTTATTTCGGACTGGAACGCGTTTGTCCAGCACTAAGTGGACGTTTTCAAAAAAAGGGCTACTGCGAAAGTGCATTGGAGTCTTTCGTCGTGTGCCGTCGACAGTTTCTCTCTGGTTAGATCCATGATTCCTTTAGTTTAGCTCCCAAAGTGAATTGACAGCTCGATTTGTATGTTTGGTACGTAAAGGTTGATTTTTTCCCTCTCAAACCTCTTACCCAAGAGGTTAACTGCGGCGCTTAGCGCATGTGGGAAACTTCCCGGATTTGCTGTTGAATTCTATTCAGCTGTTGAATAATGTAGAAATACTGTGGGATAACACAAGTAAGACACCGATAAGGCTGGAGGAAATGGAAATGATAGAAAGAGAACTTGATTGGAGAAAGCCGGGTGCCAGGACGAACGTGGAGATGATAATGGTATTGATTGGATATGCCACGTGTACTAGCAGATGTTGTCGATTACTTGTTTCGCTTGTCAGCTTTCGAAGGTGGCAGTTAAGTTGTTGGTCTTGGCACAAGATGTTGGAACGTTATTGAGAACTTGAACCCCCCTTTCAAAGAGGGTGTTAAGTTGTTTTCCAAGGCCACGCGCACCTATAGTGGGTGTTAAGTTGAATGGGTGGTTTTTAGCAGGGATTTTAGTTGAAAAAGCCGGGGTTTAAGTTGAAACGGCCAAAAAAGCTGGTCGTTCACTTGTTTCAGGGGTTTTAATGAGCGTTTAAGTTGTTGAAAAAGTTCTGAGTACGGCGGCTTCGGCGACCGGTGTCGGCGTGACTGATGAAAGGACGCGTAAATCCCTCCAGGCGTGTGAGTTGACTTTTTTCGTGATTTGACAACGATTTCTCAACATTTAAAAGAATTCGGTTATTGCCAAATCCAACCAAGGGAATTTCACAACATTTTATGACTTTGTAAACCGCCAAATCCATCTGCAAAAATTTCACAGCATTTGAAAAAAATCGTTAAAGGCAGCATATACGCTCGTAAACGTGGTTGGGATAACAATGTGAATTGAACCTTATGGCCAACAGCATAGTACCTACGCATTTTGAAGCGTCAAAAACGACCCACAACGCCGGTGCAGGAGTAGCAAGTTTGGCCCCGCCCGTATTTTCACGCTCCCTGTAATTGCCCTTTTCCTCCAACGCAGGATTGTTGGGCCATCTTCGCCGTCGGTGACGTGTGTGGCTCACTTGTTAGGCAATCCACCTACAGTACCAACGGTGAAGATGATCCAGCAACCTTGCGTTGCAGGAAAAGGGCAAATACAGGGGGCGAGAAAATACGGGCGGGGCCAAACTTTCTACTCCTGCACCGGCATTGTGGGTCGTTTTTGACGCTTCAAAATGCTTAGGCATTGTAATCTGAGCCATACCACTCTATTTCCGTAGTTATCTCAATCACGCTTACTAGCGTGTATGCTGCCTTCAATCGCCAAATCCAGCAAGGGGGATTACCTAATATTTTGAAAGATTTGTCGACTGCCAATTCCATCACAAGGAATTCCACAGCATTTTGTGGCAATGCCAAATCCTCAACCTTTTCCGCGGAGCCTAACCTTTTGGAATTTATTTTCCTGGGATGCTCACCTAATTGCAGCTTCATAATTTTAGACAGGATACACACTCACAAACATGGTCGAAATTAAATTACAAATAGGCCCTCGCGGCTTTTATCATGCCGCCGACGACATTTAAAGCACCTAAAACTATTCAGCAGGACTGTATTTGAGCAGTTCCATCCCGAAGACCTGCGAAACCTCCAGCCCCTACAATTAAGAGATTGAAGAACAGTGCATGTGAGAAAACATGTGCTAATCTAGAGCAACAGCGCTATCAAATAGGACTCGTGCTTAGGAATTCACATAGCTAAGGCTTCTCCGGGTGGGTCAGAAGGGCGTTCATCAGGTTAGAACGATAACGAACAATGTTTTTCTTCTGTCGACTGCCACTCCAAACCGTCCACTTTGTAACGGAAGTCAAAAAGTCCGCTGGAGTTGTACTGGTGATCGGCCTCGACTTCGACTCGCCTTACTCCCTTAGGACTCAGAATTGCACTGGTGCCTATCGGCTTCGTTCAAAGTGCAGTAGAGCTATCTATAATCTGTTTCCGAATCAAATTTACTCTGTTCCATAGCGCGCTTGTGCGGAGCGAGGGTAGAGACAGTGAGAAAGTGTGGGGATAGGGAGCCGCAGCGTACGCTCGCAGACGCACGCGATGAACGGAAGTAAGTTTCACTGGGAAACTCTTGGTCATACAGACCCGATTTACCGCGTTGATTGGACTTGCAAGATCTGGGAGAGGCAAAGACCGCCTGGAACTCGAAATGTGAGATGTTAACACCTGTTCCTACTCTCTCAACGCCTGATCCATTAAGCTTCTTTGAGAAAAATAGTAATTTTCTTCCATCTACGAAGGTGCGCCCGTACTTCTGAAGCAGCATATTTCTGGGTTTGACGCAAAAACTTACCTACTTTTTCCCTTCCAACACTGAAATGTTCCACACTATGGAGGAAATACTCTCAATTTAACTTATGAGAGCAAAATCGTTAGTAAATTATGCATTCAAGGAACTGTACATTCAAAATTCAAGTTTGAGTGCGCGTTAGTTGTGTTTTATACTGCCCTATACAATAATGAAGTTTCATCAAGTTTCGTTAAGATTAGGCCGTGATACATGGAAAACACTATTCGCAAAAACACAAATTATCATCTGCTTAGGCAGCGATTGTAACTTTGTACTTTCGTGAAACCTCATCTAATTTCTGAACTTTGAGATGACGTCGCGCGAATTCCAAACCGAACTACCAATAGAAGAAAGCCTTATAACAAACTGATAAGAAAGCTGGCAAAAGTGGTTGATGCAGTTAAAGGTCGTTGATAAGTATCCCGCTGTTTTTTTTCTACTCAAAAGATGTGCTCACGATAAAACCGTGTTTCCGGTGGAACTGTGACTGCAGAGACTTCTTTATGTGTTCTAGTGGTAAAAGAATTGGCCAAAATCGCTGTTGAAGCCGAAACACCACCGGTAGGGCAAACCAACGATTCCCAAGGAGCGTGTTGGCTGTCCCTCGCTTCTGTGTCCTGATAAGAATCAAATACACTGTATCATGCACTAATCAGTCAGAGAGTCTATTGGTACAGTACCGTGCAAAAGTCTATTCGCGTGATAATTCCGCGAATAATGTTTTTATACATATCTTGGCTTGCCCTGAGCGAAACTTCATGGAACTTCATTATGTTATGGTTCATCACAACCCTTGCTTTACACATACACAAAATGGGTTTTTGGACGTGCAGTTTTTCAATATGGAATTTATTTATCATTGTGTTGTATTATCTCAAATAAGGAGTATTCCTTCAAAACACGGCTATTGCAATTCCAAACCCGTAGCAGTTATTTGCCTATAGGAGGTCTTTGGAACCGTTGTATAACCTTGTAAAAAATTAATCTCCATCGAGATTTTTCAGAAATAAATTCGAAAGAAAATCATGCGATATTGCACCTTTTAGGCATATCTCTTTGACGTTATCGAAAAAGAGCGAAATTTATGTTCCAGTTGTACTTTGTCAAAGCACAACTAGCACATAGTTTGGAATGGTTCTGGGGCGAATAATTTTATAGGGGTGAATTTCCAAAAATTAACTCCAACCTGTTCAGTTTTCGGTCTTCACAAAAAATTCTGATAGAGACTATTTTTTCACAAAGCTATATGGCGGCTTCGAAGACTTTCGAATGGTGAATAACTGCTACGGGTTTGGAATTATTATAGGCATGTTTTGAGGGAGTAGTCCTTATTTTAGATATTACCACAAAATGATTAATGAGTTTCATATTTAAAAACTGCACGCTCAAAAACCAATTTTGTGTATGTGTAAAGCAAGGGTTGTAATGCCCCATAACATACTAAAGTTTCATCAAGTTTCGCTATGGGCAAGCCAAGATATGTATAAAAACATTATTCGCGGAAACGCCATGTGAATAGACTTTTGCACTGTATATGAGGCTGTCCACGTAAGAATCGAGATAGATCGGTACACAAAAAAAATTTGCGGTTTCTATATTTTTTTTCGCTCGAGCACCCCAAAAAACTCAGGTGCTCGCTTCTAGAATTTTCTTAAAACTTTTTCTAAAAAATTGTTATAAATTCCGAAGTTGGGCATTTTCCAAACATTCCTTCTCATAGATCCTTAATGTAAACGAACTCTTTTGATAAAAACTTTTTATAAGAAGTAATCAACTATGAGGAGTCGATTGGCTTGTCAGAATTTTCAGAATCGCACCCTGTGAAAAATTAGTTTTTTATTTTCTTTGGGTCCAGATCCTGCAGATAGAGACTATGCTCAAAAGATGCGCCGTTGTGGTTTTGGTTGATAAAAAATATAAAATCAAAACTTGAAAGACACAAACAACCTCATTTTTTCGATCGATTGACGCTCGCAGGCGAAAAACCCTCGTGCAAGAGGCCGATCATGCACTCCATCGCGCGAAAAAATGTATGCGGTAGTAGCTGACTACGAGGAGCTGACACTTTTTCTACTACGAGGAGCTGATAATGGAATGCATGAGCGGCCTCTTGAACGAGGGTTTTTTGCTCGCGAGCGTCAATCGATCGAAAAAAATGAGGTTGTTTGTGTCTTTCGATTTTTGATTTTATATCTTTTATTAACCAAAACCACATCGGCGCATCTTTTGAGCATAGTCTCTATCTGCAGAATCTGGGCTCACAAGGGAAGTGTTTAGAGTGGTAAACGCATCTGCGAGAACGACCAGTATCGTTAGTATCTTTTCTGGCTCAATAGTAAAAATGCGCAGTATCCCGCCCCGAGCTGCATTTTCGAACAAGTTATGAGCATTTTTCAAGCTTCGCGAAAAAGCAAGGGTACCTTTTTGTGAGTTTCAAAAAAATTTCGGATTCAGCCCAAAACTTGCATGTAGGGGTAATCTAGGGTTTTGAACACGAATCTGAAGTCCATTTGTCGAAATTTTGATGTTTACTGTAGGTTACGGTAAGTAACATGTCATTTAGGGGGCAAAACCCACCTTAGTATTTTGAAAATCCGCAAAAGGACGTTAAATTCGTATTCTTCACCCCGAATAACCCCCGTATACAAATTTTGAGTAAAATCTGAGATTTTGTCCAAACTACCGTATACCCACCGTAATCTACCGCAATTTGCGAAAAATCGATAAACGGACTCCAGGTTCGTAGTCAGCACTCCAAACAACCCCCAGAGGAACAATTTGAGCAACACCTATCGTAGCACTCCGAAAATGAATTAGTTGAAAACCTCGGAGAATCGACTAATAAACCACAAATTCGTGATCAGCGCCCCAAAAAACCTACCTGGGAGAATTTTAGGTCAGATCTGGAACATTTTTCTAAAGCGCTTCCAGAGCCCTCCAATCGGTGGGTATAAATAAACGCCCAACCGAAAATCCGTACAAGTCCGAAACGCTGTCGGTCTGAACAAAGTATGGAAAATGCGCCATCACCCAAATTTTGCTCAGGTGGGTAGTTTTTGCGCTGAACACATTTGGTAGGTCCTTTACCGAATTTTCGGAAGATTAATGCTCTTTTTGGAGGGTACAAAAAGCACAAAAAACTACCCTTTTAAGCTTGTAGCTTCTTGGAACCTGCAGCTCGGGGCGGGATACTGCGCATTTTTACTATTCAGCCAGAAGAGATACTAACGAGACTGGGCGTTTTCAGAAAAGTTTTCAGAAACTTCTAGAAGCGAGCACATGAGTTTTTTGGTATGCTCTAGCGATATAAAATATAAAAACGGCACCAATCTATCTCGATTCTTACTTGGACAGCCTCATATGCCTCGTAGAATTGTCCACGTGCGACTCTCCATAAATCTTGGCATGTTGATTGACACTTGTGGTATTCGGTGGTTGAAGCGAGACCAAGATTGTTAAAAACCTCTTTATTTGGCTGACGTTTCGGCGATTTTCGCCTTCTTCGGAGCCTGGAAAAACCGAATTAAGATCCAAGAAACTACCCTCCCAAACCCCATTTCATTCTACAGAGAAGGATTCACACGGAAGTGAACCAAAAGAACGTAAGTCACAGATTATACCAACCTTTGAAGGGGACCAAGAGGTCCGACAGCCTTGGTTGGAAGTTGTTAGGCGACTGACTAGTAAGAACCCTCAGAATCACCCTCGAAGACCTGGGACCGCCCACGCTCAGACCCGTCCTCAGATTATGACCGGCTGGTCAGAATCCGCAGAGGTCAACGTACGGCGCCAACTCCTGGGTCACCGCAACACATTCGTCCTTTCGGTTTATTTTGGGTGTTTTTGCGGCAATCCAGAAGGGTTCAAGAAGTCTGCGCGCTGAGATTTCGCTTTCACGTGCCAAGATCGTAACAGCAACTGAAATGCAATTGTTGTCGTGACTGCGCACCCTGTGTTCCCCAAGCGGAGTAGACAATTTAGACTTGTTCAGTCCGTCCATGTGCTCCTTAATCCTGACACATAGCGGTCTCCCAGTCTCCCCTATATAATCCTCCCCACACAGACGACAATTTATGCGATATAGCACTCCAGAGGCCATGCAGTCACCCTCCTTACCAAATGGGCAAATTATACAGGAGGGAGTATGGCAGACCCGGTCATACAAGCGATTGCGAACTAATCGCCCCCTAAGGTTGGCAGGAGGGATTTCGACAACGGAGACCATTTCTTGAAGATCAGCCCTACGGATACAGGCCCTGATCGCTGAAGTGAGGTGGTCCGAGACGAAAGGAACGCGGAACGCTACTTTCGTCCTTTCCTCCTCGTGAACAGCTGAGAGGGCGGTCCGCCGTGGACGGCCCGTATGGCGGCCATCTATCGATGGATAACCGTTCTCGAATGCTATGCGGCGGGCTGGATTTGCAGAAACACTCTTCTGCTCGCTATCCGAAGAGACTGCAAGGACAGTACGAAACATATTGCCAACAACTGCATGCTTGGTTTTGGATGGGTGGGCCGAGGTAAAATGAATTATGATGTTTTTATTTGTTGGTTTTAACAAAGAGGTTTTTAACAATCTTGGTCTCGCTTCAACCACCGAATACCACAAGCCTCATATGCATTATCCATATCATTAGAGCAAGGCGAAACACAACCAACACGCCAGTTTGAATTTATCGGGTTGCCTTGTGCCGATTATTCCCCTTCAATAGCAATGTTTGCGGATTTACTTAGGTAGGATTCGTGAGTACTTATTTCTTTTGCCAAACACACTTTATCGTGAACGCTTCCTTTACAACCTCTGCATAGTCGGTGGAGCGACTCGCCCCGCTCCACTATGTGGAGGCCTTTGAACACATAGTCAATTTCAGAACTTGACAGCTCGAATTGTATTTCGGACTTGTCACTGATTATAGCTGATGCAGCCTCCGCTCTAACTTCTGCTACTCTGTGTACTATTCGTCCTCATGATATGTGCAAACGTAGGTGCCCGTGATCAACGTTTCTTTCCATGAGAATAGCTATTGGAGATATGTATGTAGTTTCCGACTTTGACGCCAATCGACTTACGGTTGCAGGTAATACTTCTTACTGGAAGTTGTGGTTGATTGACTCTTGGCCCCGTTTGCCACCCGGTTTATTGAGGAAGGGTCCTATATTCGTTCTTGGAGATTACGATCTCTGCCTGAAAATCATATCGGATAAATCGCTGTTGGGAAACAAAGAGGACGAAGTTCTGCACTACTGCAGATCGAGAACTAGTGTTCACTTTGCTGAAGTGTCGACATCCGTTACGGCTGGTACGCTTCACCTTCAAGTTTACTTACGGGAAGGCTCTTATCAACCGCGGACAAGCTGCGTAAGGCCCTAATCATGCGTCGACGTTTCGTTGCCGCTGGTTTACGGGACGTCTGCACTAGGTGAGATTGAGAAAGTGACCAATAAGGCCTAGTGCATACTTCGTCGCGGGTACGACGGACTCGCGGTGTATGGACTGGCACAATCCGCCGCGCAAAGACGTGATCGGCCATCGGCCGGTCGCCCACAAATGGAGATGACGCAATATTGCGTCCACTATCAAATAGGCGCACGTATTTCTTGACAGAGTGTAATGTATAATCATCTCCTCCCAATATTAGTAGGGCCCACTCTTTTGTAATCAATTACAGATTGATTTGTAGGTGTTTAGCTGAGATTTGTTTTCGCTTTGCCCGGTTCGACTGATTACGATATGAGTGAGGTGGTTTTGTTCAGTTTTAGATTGGACTAAAACTTTACCCATGTAAAGTTTTAAGGCACTGAAACATTTTTTCGACATTCGAAATATCAAGGGAGGTGGCTGAGTGACGTTTTATATACCGCGAAGAGATGTGGTTCATGGAAACATCTTAAGCCGATGCTAAACTAGTGATCAGCACCTAGCAATAACCATTCTAGGCAAGAGCTACCATAAAAATGAGCTAAAAATTCATCCGAACTTCATAAAGTGGAACAGCGCCAGTTTTTAAATTCAATATTATTTTTCCCCATTAGTGATTTTTTTTCTCGAAATCGAGCGTTAGAGCACCGGGCAAAAAGTTTGTTTTCTTCTTGATAGACGTCAACATGTTTAAACGCAATTATTATAATGATGTTAATATAAAAGGCTCCTGAACTCACAGTGTGCCTCAGTCGGCTTTTTGGAGCCGGACCTGGAAGGTGGACCCGAGTCACTTTCCAGAGGATCCACCGGAGATCGAGGATAATTTTTGTCGCCGATCTCCTCACGGCTCGGAGAAAGGATGTACAATGAGAGCTCTAATACCCTATATAACAGCGACGTGGAAGAAACCGCTAAAAAGTCACTGAAAACTCCTTTTTCGAACCGAAAATATCTCAATCGACTTTTGAGAAAGGAAGAGTCGATCGTAAGAGATCGCTGTTTTGACCAACGATCTCACGATCAAACAAAGTTTACCTTTCTTTCAGGTGATTTGTGGGGAAGCAAAGGTTACCCGATGTGTGTAGAAAAGTCATTTTTCACATTATCGTATAGTACATTCTATCAACTTGCCCTCAGTTTTACTGTATCAATTGTTGATCTGCTACTTTTATGATGGCTGACACTAAATTGTGCCAGATGACTGACGGACGGCCGACCTCTCCTGACGGAATTCAGACATTGAACCTCAATTATCTTCACAATAAGCCGTTTTAACCGGAAAACTCTCCCTACGTTCTTAGGTGGGCCCAGAAAATCTTCTGAACCGAAAAAACGGTGCGTGGTTTTCAGCGCATACGATGCCTTTAAAGGCTTTCACTCCATTCAGATAGGTTTCACTTCCAATATCTCCACAGTTTACGGAAAGTCTGGTGCCCTTTATAGCAAGACATGCCTACAAAGGACGCCAAAGCCGCGTTTTTGAGGCAAAGAAGGCCCTCCCTTGTTTATGTTGATTTTTGAGCGTCGAGAAATTTACCGAAGTGAAGGGTGATGCCTATCAGTGCAATCACGCGAGCAGCTCACTTATCAGCACATCCTTGACTTGATCATTCCTGTAATCTGAGCATTAATTTATTCACATCAAGGGGACGGAAATGTGGTACGGGGCAGTTCTGGGACTCCTAAACGCTTGTTTTCAGCGGTTATTTTGCCACTCCTGGCTCGTTCTCTACCGTTCTTTCGGCGCTGGGAACCTAGGATCTTTCTCGTCTAGCCTTTCACTGTGGAAAGTCACCGAGGATGATCATCGTGAATGCTGCCATTTAATACGAGCCGACCTCGACCAGAATGCTGGTCGACCGCAAGTGTCGTTGGGCGTCACAACCGCATAGCCCGCGGTCGACATCTGATCAGTTCGACCGCCAGCGAATGGAGCGTTGAACGCTGGCCGTGCGGATGTGACGCCGGACGTTATCGGCGTGTGGCTCAAAATCGACATCCACGAAAGCCTGAGTTAAAGGCAGCAGACACGCTCAAAAATGATATCAATTTTATGGAATAAATTGAAGGTCTGAAGCTGTTAGTATTCAGAAATAACGAAAAAGACGAAAACAAATCGATGGAAATTAAGATATAACGGTACGTTGTATATTGGCCCAGAAATGGACGAGTTGTACGGCACTGGCTGAAATAGCGGAGCTAGCAACAAATTTGTTGGGATAACGACGCTAATGTACGCGTACTGTCCTTTCTGGAACGCTTACGCCGTTAGAGGCATAAAAAGTAATCTAAAGTGGCCCCAATCGAGCATTGAATACCTGTATGGAGGGTGGAGCCCGTATCGATGGGCGGAGCAAGGATGATTTCGTGACTGACTACGGCTCAAATACGCTCACTTGGACTAGTTTTTAACGCTTGCAACTTTGTGAGGGCTCTTCTAGGGCCCGCACGACCCCACTAATGTAGTTATCTCAACAACTTTTTCGAGCGTGTCTGCTGCCTTTAACTAAATGTAGAGTAGAACACATAATCAACGAGTTCGGGACCATTGACCAATCGAAAACTTTTGAAACAAACATATTATTGCCTCCCAGGGCGGATGCGTGGCGTCGCAGAGCGGTGCACGACGACACGACACACCATCCAGCTGGCGCTAAACAGCGCGCACGTTGTGAAAAAGTGTTATTTTGTCGCGCAAATGCACGACGCTGTCGCGCGTAGCAGCTTCGCCGAGCGCGATGGCTGTCACTGCTAGGTGCGGCCGATTGCTGCGCCGGGCGCGACGGATGGTGCCAGTTCCTACACTGTTACCCCGTCGGCGCGACGCAATTATGCACTAGGCATAACAGACATCCCACGGAAGCCAGCGCCAGCAAAACGCCTACGTATAACTAGAGCATAAAGATCGCGAGATCTACGCCTCTCTAGCCAGGCTTCGCAAACGGGCGGCGCGCGAATTAGCGCGGTCGATAAGCATGGCCACGCAGATAGTACACCTTGAAACACGGACGGTAAAAATTGTGACGCTGATGGTAGTAGCCGAACTTACTAGTTGCCACGCCGAACTCGAGCTGGAGTTCTAATAAACGACCTGCGTACCAGTGATGAGCGGAATTCCGCGTCTCGCGTTCCGAAACTCGCAGTTTCGCGCGTTTTTGGCCTTACGCGTTCAGCTTTCCGAAAACCGCACAGAAAGCTGCGGAATGGGGAACTATCGGGTATATTGAGGCAAAGCAACTAATCGATATCTTTAAAAAATTTCCGCATTTCCACGCATTTCTGGGCGTTTCGCTCCCGACTTCCGAAAACCGAGAAAAAATTTTGTGTCGAGACCCAAAATTTTTCCTAGTTTTTGGAACTTAATCCGCTCATCCCTGCTGCTTGCAGATGGTAGATGGGGGAGATGGAAGAAAAAACGATTTCGGGTTCAAAACACCACGCAATGCATCTGGGTAGATCAAAATCGGGCGGAAATTTCACGCTTTCGTATTTCAGAAATTTCAACATTTTCAGTACGGACACTGTCGAGAGAGATCATTTAGTGCGCTGAGCATTATCATGAGGTCATTTTTCAGTTATACGGAAGACCACTGTAGGACAAAGTAAGGAGCATTCGAACGCGAATGTCCACTCACGCGGTCGGCGTGCATTGCGAGCGGCCATTGCCTCGGGAGTTTATGGACGAGTTTCGCCCGGCGCAAAATATTTGACTGCAGGGGTAACGATCCTCTATTTTCGCCTCCTATTCTCTTCCCCAGGATTTTAGGTGAGCTGTTTTAAACAACAATTTCTAAGATTTCCCGTGAGATAAAGCCATGAAATCGGACTAGTTCCAATCTGGTGGGAGATAATTTTGAATTTCTCCCTTTTCTTCTTTAAAATCTGTTTGATCGCATTTCTGATGTTGCCGGGTCAATAGTGTATGAACTGATCCTTTGGGTGTTTTTGCCTCCTGCCTCTTTTTTTAACCCAATAAATCCGAAATTCTGTGAACTTACATAGTGCACCCATTTGTAGTAAAAAGAGCTCATTCATGCTTTCAAATAGTCTGTTTTCAGAAAAAAATTCAAAGGAGCTTGAATTGCTAACTGATTTCGCGAGAATAGTCTCCCGAAATATTTCCTCGACCCATTTCTGGATTGTCTAGAAGTTAGGGGGGGGCTCTAAACAACATTGAATACATTGAACGAAGTTGTTTATCCAGTGCACGTCTCAAAATGCAAGAAACTAACCAAACAGATCTTAGAAGAAAAAAAAACACGAACGGTAGAACTTCCCTAAAAGGCACTGTTCGCGATAAACTTCATCCTCGAAATTTTCATGACAAACGCTTCTCGTGGCTCTCAGAAGCAGAACAGCGTCGAAGAAACGGGACGAAAAGCTACCCAGGTGCCGCAAAACGGCTTAGAAAAGTGGGCAAACCCCGCCGCTGTAGGTAAGTCCCGCCTCTTCCCGCCCCTCGACGTGAACAAAGGAACACTCGAAATCGTGAGTTGAGTGATGGTTTCCGATCAAAAGCCCCGTTCTTCCCTTCATTCTCAACTTCTCTCTTTACTCAGATCAGCTCGCATACATTGGCTGCAAAAGGCGGAAGTTACAAGCCTCGGACAACTCGTCCACCATGCTTCCCTAGCTCAATTTTTGAGGGACCTTGAACTCCATTCCCAGAAGTTCTTGTACGATTCCAGAAGCATCATTGGAATCAGAATGGGACCGGTTTCAAGATAGGCAAAAAAACAGAAAAGCGATTTCTATCGCGAACAGTGCCTTTAAAGGCACAGGAGACCCAGAAAATTATTTTTTAGGTTTTATCCTTACCTTAGAGAGGGTCACACTCTGATCAGAATGGTATTTCTGAAATTGTCCAGGGCCCCCCACAAACAGTTATATGGCTCCTCGAAAATGCCTGTATTTTAAGTGCAACAGTTTGGTGGACGAGTTGTCTCAGGCCTGTATTTCTCTTGATTCGCAGTCGCGGCACGAAAGCAAAACAGGATTAGGAGATAGATTGGAAAAGGAGTGAAGAACAACGACTCGGTTGAAAATCATCCATCCATCAAGCCGCTATTGAGATCGAAAATCAGGAAGGGGGCCGGGCCTATGGTGGTGGCTGGAGGGGGTCGGGCCCATGGTGGTCGCTTATATCTCGCTTATTTCGAGGAATTGAGACCTCGCATTTGGCACGCGTTTTACAGGAGGGGTCTTCTACACAATTCCGGGGAAATCTCAAAAATGATATCTGAGAGTGTTCTGTGCCTTTAAGCCTTCCCTCCTACCAAAAAGGGTCAGCCCCATCAACCCACCCCATAGCTACAGGAATGTAAAATATAAGATAGTCAGGACTCACCCCATTAAACTGCAGAGAAGGAAATAGGAGGCGCATGTAATAGACGAGTACCTTCCGTTTTCCTCCTGGTGAAACTCGTTCTGAAAACTCGACGCGATGGCCGCTCAACACGCACGCTGACCGCGTTGGCGGACATTCGCAATCGGAAGCACTTGAGGTATCCTCTCGGAGTGAAATTAATTGCTGTCGATGGTTTGCGTGCACACGCGTATGCTGCAGCTCCTTCTCCCCACATCTTCTCGCTGTCTCTTCCCTCACTCCGCATACTCACGCGAAAGAACGAACTAAATTTGCCTTCTGAATAAAGGAGAAAATGTCTTTTCTGCACAGTGTATAGCCTACGGTAAACTACCGAAAAACCGGTAACGGACACCATGTTCCTGTTCAAAGCCCTAAATAGCTCCTTTAGGCCCCTGTCAGAGTTGGTGCTATTTGCATCTGTAACCGTCACCAGCCGACACCCGCCAACAACCACCCGGTCGATACGTATGAAAAAAATCGTGGGGTGAGGTTGAGGAAATCACCTGGTGTGGCCGACTCGAGCCCACCGGAAGCGATGACGATGGCTACTTGGCCAACAGGGTTGCACCTGTTCAGAGAAATAGTGAAGGAGAGTATAGTGAAGAAACGGAGGTAGCAATGGGGATAGCTTTCTAGTGATACGCAATGTTTTATTATCGGCCCGCCCACCCGTCGTTTTCCTCACCCCCGTCATCCACGTATTGCATGGATATCGACCGCGTCGGCCACACCGAGTGATTTCTCAACATCACTCCACCATTTTATTCATACGTATCGATCCATTTTCCATGCCTCCTGTGTGTATCGATCAGGCTGGCTACGTCGGCTCAACCAACTCTAACAGGGGCCTTAGACGTAGACTGGGCTGGGATTGTTAGAACTTTTGAGATTCAAAAATTGAACCTTTCAGAACGTTTGATCTACCCAGGTGCATTAGGTGAAATTTCGAAACCTAAATTTGTTTTTTTAAATCTCTCCCCGCTACCCTTTGTAGGATGTTTTTCGAAACTTCGGCTCGAGCAGGACAACCAGCGGCGTCTGCAGCCCTTGTCGGACGACCTGCTGAGCCAGAGGACGATTTGCGGCTTTTACCTGCGCTGAGTTTACCTGCTCCGTCACCATTGTCATCTTTCCCAAAAAACACTGTGGGGAGCATATGTAGGTTGTGCTCAGTGTGTTCTATAAATTACCTGTGCAAGCACAGGTCACTGGCGCCAGCTACAGTAGTGGACAAAAATCTAACGTCATCTTCTTTTTTCTAAACGTCTTTGATCCCCTTGGGGCTATCGATGCCATCTTCTAACACGATATTTTGGGTCACAATGCCGATATAATAAAAAATGATACAGAACTATACCTCAAATTTTCATTAATGAGTAAGAGAATTTTCAGCATTCGCAATTGGTGATTTTTTGTCTTTCCTTCAACTCGATCGTTTCTTCGTCGTTTTCGATATTCTCTTGGTGAATTTTGTATTTTGTAAGAATGGTCGTCCATTTAGAAGTGAGATCACTATCTAACAAAATCAATCATCCAAAACTTTTGAAATGGGTCCATCAGAAGCAGGCATGTGCGAAAAATTTTAAAAGCAAAAAACCCGAAAAACTAAAAATTTTCGGTTTTCAAACCGAAAAATCCCGAAAAAACTGAAACATTTTTTGTCTTTCGAAACGTCTTCTTTTCGCAATTATATATTTTCGACTGAAAAAACAAGATAGCGTAATCGAAGTGCTTCAAATGATGAAAGAATTATGATTTCTTAGAGAAAAAATGTATCCGCAAACAGCATTACAATCTGAGGGATTTCAGCCTTGTTGCACTGGCGATTGCCCACGAAAATGTAGCGCTGAACACCTTCCAAAATACTTATTGTGGACTTGTTGTCCAGAACTGCGGTAGTTCTCTGAACATTCATGTCCACAATTTTTCGCGTTTTTCACCAAACCGTAGACTCGAAGGTCATCTCTAACTTCATGAAAAAAAATGGAATTCGTAGAAGTTGAAAATCGTGTGAAAGTCATAGATCTAATGCTAAACAGAGACAAACATCAATAGCTCCTGTTGCATAGCCCACACTTGCATGAATTTCTTGCGCTGTCATGTTCAATTTCAGTGTAAGCGGTAGCATCGTGGTCAGCCCTGACCATTAGCTCAGTCTTTCGGCACTATTGGACGGTAATGGCCGCGACGCATACCACACGCATTGAGTTATGGTGTCTACACAGGGGTTCCTTTCAACCACTTTCGCTGGATGGAACTATTTGTATATGAGGCCGTTCGCCCAATAACATTTTTTTTCGCAGTTTTTTTTCTGTTATGGTTCGATAGAGCGCGCAAAAAAATTGGTTGTTGCTCCCAGCATTTTCGGGAAAGCTTCAGTTTGAAAGCTACGAAGCTCCAAAGAGCGATTTTTGACAACGTCTTCATGTACATCTTTAAGGCATCGTTCGCGCTGGAAATCAATTTTCATTTTTCAGGCTCAATTTCATGATTGAGCCCGGTAGACCACACTGGTAAACTTTGGCGCGTCAAAAATGTTGGGCAATGAGGTTAAAAGGCGTCAAACATGAAGATCCGCCACCAAATCTCACCAGTCATCTAGCACTTTTTCCTAGAATGTTGGTGCGACCGTAGGACAACATGAAAAATAGTTACGGCACGAACTCCAGAAGCAGAAAAACTCCGAAAATGACAGTGACGAGGCCTCCAGAAGCAGAAAAACCTTAAAAAGGATTTTGGCGCGAAATTCAAATTCGTATTTACAATGTGTTCCGATTGAGTTTTCTTTACAAATGAAGGCTTTTCATGGGCCCCTTCGACATTTTCGTTCACTAGAGAGGCCAAGCTACACAAAAATATGAAAAAATAATATACGGTTTTCTGCGCGTACGATGCCTTTAAGTGGAAGCGAATTTTCCTGACCTTGATTAAAGGCTGTGTTCACGATAGATTTCATTCTTGATATGTTCACCGTTTACTGGAGGTCTGGTGCCCTGTACAGCAAGCCATGCTTGAAGAGAACGCGAGAACCGTGTTTTCGTGCTAAAATCGGGCCACCTTTGCGCACGTTGACTTTTGAGCGTGTAGGAGTTGACCGCTAAGTTGGATGATACCTATCAATGCAATCAAACGATTTAGCTCGCTTATCAGTTTTTTTTGACTTGATTATCCTTATACTTAAAGCAGTTATGTCCCGATGTTTGTATGTATGTATGTATGTGTGTGTGTGTGTGTGTGTGTGTGTGTGTGTGTGTGTGTGTGTGTGTGTGTGTGTGTGTGTGTGTGTGTGTGTGTGTGTGTGTGTGTGTGTGTGTGTGTGTGTGTGTGTGTGTGTAATTGTGTTTTCCCGTTTTCCCGTGGATCTCCTGAATGGCCGATCAAAACAGGGATGAAATGGTACCAACATTTGCGTGGGTGGGACACTCATCGGTTACTAAAAAATCAGCCTGAACCACCTCTTGCGCGCCTCGGGGCAACCGAGCGTGTCCGTGGGGCGCACTTTTGGCCTTGGGTCATGAAAACTTCTATGAGTCGTCTAGCGCTAGAAAGGCTAAGCTCTAATCAAGGCGAGACGTATTTAATAGTGGTGGATGGGACGCCGTTCAGAACCGCCAGGGTTTGAGGAGTGTGCAGGACGTTATCGATAGTGTGCAGGACCTCAGTGGGAGTGCGCAGGACCCCAGTGGGAGTTAGCAGGACCCCAGTGGGAGTGTGCAGGACGTCATGGAAAGCGTGCAGGACCCCAGTGGGTGTGTGCAGGACGTCGTAGAAAGTGTGCAGGACCCCAGTGGGAGTGAGCAGGACGTCATAAAAAGTGTGCAGGACCCCATTGGGAGTGAGCAGGACGTCATAGAAAGTGTGCAGGACCCCAGTGAGAGTGAGCAGGACGTCATAGAAAGTGTGCAGGACCCCAGTGGGAGTGAGCAGGACGTCATAGAAGGTGTGCAGGACCCCAGAGGGAGTGAGCAGGACGTCATAGAAAGTGTGCAGGACCCCAGTGAGAGTGAGCAGGACGTCATAGAAAGTGTGCAGGACCCCAGTGGGAGTGAGCAGGACGTCATAGAAAGTGTGCAGGACCCCAGTGGGAGTGAGCAGAACGTCATAGAAAGTGTGCAGGACCGAAGTGGGAGTGAGCAGGACTCAAATGGAAGTGTGCAGGACGTCATAAAAAAGTGAGCAGGACCCCAGTGTGAGTGTGCAGGACCCAAATGGGAGTATGCAGGACGTCGTAGAAAGTGTGCAGGACCACAGTGGAGTGTGCAGGACCTCATAGAAAGTGTGCAGGACCCCAGTGGGAGTGTGCAGAACGTCGGAGGAAGTGTGCAGGACCTCAGTGGGAGTGTGCAGGACCCGAATGGAGGCGTGCAGGACATCATAGAAAGTGCGCAGGTTCCCAGTAAGAATGTGCAGGACGTCATGGAATGGGTGCAGTACCCCAGTAGGGGTGTGCAGTACGTCGTGAAATGTGTTCAGGACCCAGGTGGGAATGTGCAGGACGTCATAGAGAGTTAGCAGGGCCGCAGTGGAAAAGTGCAGGACGTCATGAAGAAAGTAGAATTGAATCAGCGAGATTTTCTCAATTTTTCATGCGAAATCTTAGCCTTTGTGTAGCGAAGAAAACAGATAGGAAATCATGTGTCTTGAGAAGCGTGCAACGCGTTTTGAGGAGTACGCGAAACTCTGGAGACACTTCCTCGCCAGTCTGACGAAACAATCAGCAGCTCCACTTCCGCATCATCTCTGTTCGTCACTCATTACAACCGCTCAGTCATTTTGATTCACTAACTTCCATAAACCAGTTTTATATTTGTTGAAAGTCTGAGCTTATCAAAATCTGCTTCACAAAAACATAAACATCCACGGACATATTTCATTTATTGAGAATAAAGGCATGGTGTTGGTCCACAAGGGAAACCACGTCTAGAATGCGAGTGCTTTTGTGTTAACATTACAGGGATGGTAAAGCGAGAATAATGGCTTGAGTACATTACTGACGGAAGGGGTCGTAAATAAGATGCCGGTAGCCACCGACGATTTACCGCTGGCTTCTTATGTTTTGCTTTTTAATCCCACATTTTCATACCCGACGCAAATGTGTATGTAAATGTGCGGCAGCCTGCTCTGCTCAGGAGAGTCCATACGGACAGCAACTTTCAGATAGACGGATGGCAGTCAACACCGTTTTGTCAGAATAATCTGCTTCAGGATGCTAGCGCACGTGGAAGTTTTCTTGAGCGAAAACTTCGCTAGGTCTCGCTAGTTTTATGTTATCACAATCAGGAGTGTTCGTTTGTTCATGTCAAGGGGCAGGAAGGAGGCATGAGGATTTTCGGTGACCCCAAATCGCTTGTTTGCATCCGTTTATTTTGCCATTCCTAGCTCTTTTTGAACCGTTTTTTTTTCGACACTGAGAGCATAGGATTCTTCTCACCTATCATTTTACTGTGAAGAGTCACCGAGATTGATTATCGTGAAAGCTGTCTTAAAAATGCCGATCTTCCTCCTGTCGAATTTTATGTTTCTGGTTCTTCGAAGGATTATTCCTGAAAATTATGGCCAAGCTCAAAAGATGCGCCGTAGTCGTTTTAGTCTGATAAAAACAGGAAATCAAAGAAATTTTCACACATTCAGTCTATTTTTTTTTATCGAATGTGATGTAGTAGAAACAGCCGTTGTGCAGATCATACATTAGTTTTTGCGCAAGGTGATTCTGGAACCAAATGAAAGATGAGTGTAAATCTGATGCAGACGTCAATGGGCCGCGAAGGAACGACTTCAACTCGCATCAGAGCCGCCAATTTTGAACCGAAAAAAAAACTGAAAATTTTTTAATCTTTTCGGTTTTTTTTTCGATATTGATTTTTTTCGCCAAAAATTGTGAAAAACGAAAAAACCGAAAAAACGAAAAACGCACACCCCTGATCAGGAGCCGTTTCCAAAGGTCTGCTCGGGATCACTACACAAGCCAGTCAAGAAATTCTGAAGGTTGGCGATAGACACATATTGAGGCCGGAAGCTCGAGGAAGACATCGTAAGACAAGAGCAATACTGGATGGCATCACGACACGCACCTTGCGCGGCATTCTGAGGCCTAATGATAATGACATTAGAGGAAAACTTCAGGAATTTCATGAATCGCAGGCGATCTAGAGATTTTATTTCTCTGTACAATCCATTCAGAGGTTTCTCAGGTATCTGTCAATGCTGTGAAATGTCGACATCATGGCCGTGGAGTTCTTGGACGTCGTCTCATCAAATGGCTTTCGATGGGAGTAAGGCATCGGAAGACAAGACTAGCATGGGCGACGGAGCATCACCACTAGAGTCAACAGCATTGTAAGAAAGTTGTCGCTTTAGCTGAGTTTACGTCTCGTTCGTTTGGAGCACCAGATGAAGCTGAAAAATCGCATTTTGCCAATGCTGTTGGTTCTAGTGATGATGCTCCGTCGCCCACGCTAGTCTTCTCTTCTGATGCCCTAAAGACACAGTCCAAGCTGGTGGGTTAAATTTGGCATTATGCTCCAGCCGATGTGTGTAGCAATCCTGACAAACGCGGAATCTAAACTCTCCTGAGAAAGCGAGAAAAATCGAGTACCCATTCCCTCCGCCTCCCAAATCAGCACCTCTTCTCCCCGCCCACTGCAAAGTTTTCGGGCTCAATAGTGACGAAACTAGCCATGGAATTTGATCATAATCTACGTTCATCCAATTGTTATCAGTCTAGCTTCGTATTGTGGTCTGCTCCAGTGCAGTGGCTGCGAATGACGGGGAAAAGCAGGCCCGAGACAACACGTCTACCAATTTCTCGCCGTTGTGATCCACAATTTTTGAGGGACCATAACTCCGTTCGTAGTGTATTCTGAGCGAATCTGGAGAAGCCATTCCTATCAGCTTGCAAATATCTTCAAGATAAGTAGAAAAGCTGGAAAACGATTGTGAGGTTGGGCTGTGCCCTTAATCCTTGTTTTGACTGCATCGCTGCTGTTTTTCATCGTAGCGATTCTCACCGCTGCAGCGATGCAGCGGCGTCAGCGATTTTCTTCATAGTGTATAGCCTTACAGACGATCGCAGAAAATCAATCAATCGGTGGAAACTAATAACATTAATGGCAGCGATGGAGCGATTGCCAGCAAATGAAAAAAAATCTTTATGTGAACATTGCTCCAGCTTGGAAATATCTTTATGTGAACAGCCTTTAAAGGCACAGCCCAACCTCAGGGGTGAAATTTGATATTATAGTCCGCCCACTGTGTATAGCAACCCTGCCAAGCGCGAGATCTCAATTCTATCAATTAAGTGAGAAACTGCAGGGAAAAAGTCGGCCCCGCCCCCAATGCCCTAAAAACATAATCAAGCATTTCGCTTCGAATAGGGAACTAAAATCCTCGCAAACGGAAAAATTGGTTTGTGTGGGAATGCTCAAAGGCAAAATGTTCAAAAGCACAGCACTTGGTCCCCTTTCCGGGACGGTGTGCGCGGTTAGGCTTTTGGGGTATTGTGGGCGGGGCCGACTTTTTCCCAGTAGTTTCTCACTTATTTGAGCAATTTGAGATCTCGCGCTTGGCAGGATTGCTATAGGTGGCGACCAGGGATGTGCGTAATAGAAATTTTGTAATTCGTTAGTCGTTAGTCGTTCAACCGGCCAAAGCCCTCGTTAGTCGTTAGTCGTTAATCGTTAGTCGTTAAAAATCCAGGCTTTGAAAACAGGCACAGTTTAGGCAGAAAAAACATTTATGTATAAAAAAAGGAATGCATGAAGAGATATATGATTTCCAAAGCAGTCTAGGCCATTAAAGAAAAAGATCTTTTCTTGTTGGAGAACCTAGTTCAAACTGCGAACCTACTTATACATAATTAGAAATATGCACGAAAACCTAATACTTGAGCGTGTGTGTTTATCGATTTTCGTCACTTTTTCGGTATGAAAAGAAACAATAAAGTAAACCGAGAAAAGCTTTAACTCTTTGCTTTTTTTCCAGTGCAAAATTTGCCATTCTGCGCTATATGATGTCATTTGAGATCTACCCGATGGTGACAACACGGAGAATTGCACCGACTTTGCAGTAAATGTTCTTTTCCTAGCGTCGCGGAATATGTGCGCGGGTCGTTTCGACCTTGTTCCCGTAATGGTCGAAGGTCGGAAGAAATGAGCACCCAAGTGAAAATTTTACCCTTGAGAGTTCCCAGCACCATTTTATAAAAACCCCAGCACCACTTTATAAAAACCCCATATCTCGAATTCATCACTGAAAATCGGAGGACGGCACCATTTTCAATCCAGCCATCGGATACAGTTCCCGTCGTTGGGCTGTTGTGGCTTGCAGGCACCGCTCCATATCACCACCTATGATAGTCTCAGCTAGAGCCGGTCAGTGTCGGAACCGCTTCAGCGAGCCTACCATAAAGTAGCGCGACCGTCACGATGTCGCATAAATACCGCGCCTAACCTTGCGCAACTTTCGGTTGAGATCATAATGTGGTGGTTCCAGAACTGCGAAGTGGTGTCAGTAGAAATCTGTAATAAATACTGAGGGCTATGGTTATTTTGCACATTTCCCTACAACAACCAACGGGGAACTGTGTATCATTCCAGATGTAATCCATGGGTTGGAGCGCCATGTGAATGACTATTGATTTTCTAACGAATTGTGGGATTGCTTACGAAATTATTTTCAATTTCGTTAGTCGTTAGTCGTTAGTCGTAACACCCAAAAAGCCCGTTAGTCGTTAAATTCGTTAGTCGTTAGTCGCAATTACGCACATCCCTGGTGGCGACCGGATCATAATATCAAAAATTACCTCTGAGGTTGGACTGTGCCTTTAATAACATACTCCGACTCGAGATCACTGACATTCGTCATGCTGATGGAGCAATTTTCACATAAAGAAACGTGTCATTTGCTGCAATCGCTTCATCGCTGCCATTTTGGCCACGTGCTCCTTCAGCAGCGAATCTGTAAAACATAGGATTTCGTCGCGGCGACCCAGCGATGAAGGACGTTTGCCACGAAGCGTTCACAATTGGAGCGCCTTTCCGGGACAGGGTCCCTCTACACACGGAGGGAGGAGCACGAACGAGATTCCATGCTGACGCGATGCGCGCGGCGGAATTTTTTTACTGATTACCCCATCACTGGAGCGCGCTTGCGAATACCGGTATGGAGCTTCGGGGGTCGGACCTGCTCCGCGCGCGGTCGCGGCGCGGCACAGCTAATCACGATCAATTCAGCCCCATCGCAACTCTCATTCGCGGAACGAATGAGGAATCAATAGATGCTAATGATAATACAACTACTTACATGGAAACAATGACAAACATTTAAAACAAAAAAATTGCAAAGGGAGATTAACATTAATGTTTAAAATCGTATGTTCGTTGAGCTGCACGTGTTGTGTTCATTCACGGCGTAACGCGCCAATATTACGCCATTTTTTCTATTTTCTCCGTTATTTTGGAGTACAGTTACGGAGCTTCGGGGGCGAAAAATATTTTGGCATTGGGGCGCGTTTCCGTACGCGTACCACTTGCACGATTACTATCGCGCCGCTTTATCGATTAGAAGATGGACGACAGAAGCATTGCATTCTTCAGAAAATGCATGCTCATGTCAAAAGAAAGACTAGTACAGAGGTAATAGGTCTACTAGACCACAAAGGCAATTCGGCCAAATGTGAATTGTATTTGGAAATGCCGTTAGGAAAATCATGTCAACCAAGAAGTCTTTGAATGCAACACTGTTAGATAAATATTTACTTCTCAGTTACAAAAGTATCATATGTACTATACATTGGATCCGACTCGCTCATTTTCGGATATCCATCCGAATGAACCGAAGTTTTCATGATTCAAAATCCGATTCACCGAAAAAACGTCAAAATCCGAATGAGCCAAAATCCGAATCACCGAAAAAACTTGATTTTCGGATTGATCCGAGATCCGACTATCCGTTTAGCCTCCCTATCCGAATGACTCGGATTATCCGATGTTGCTATTTTGAATCTGTCTATTTGAGTCGGATATTCGCGATCTTCGATTTTTGAGTTATCCGAAATCCGAGTATCCGAATTTTTTTTGATTAGGATCCAATGTGTAATATGTACCATATGTTGTCAGACATATGGGTGCTTGTACCACACCCTTGGGTGGTGTGGCAGTTTGGAGTATGTTAAAATGATACTATCCTAGCTAGGGAGGGAGGGGGCGCTATGGTGCGATACCACAGTGGCCCACGCTGCGATAGCGCCGTTGAAATACGGATAGAAGGAGGGGGGAGGGCGTAAGAAAATTTTTCGCACCCATGTCAAAGACTTGCCCACACGGAGCTTCAACCCTTAGGGAATTTAGGAAACGTTTGGCTTACGTATTAAACTTTATGAAGATCCCGATAGTGGAGAAATTTTGACGTGGATGTGAATTCTTCTAGACGCTCCTCTCCAGTATGTGTATTTGAGCCAAGGACATTTTTGCTCTTCAAAGTTCCTGGAAGGTAGCCCCAAGCATTTCTCTGAAGCTTCTACTTACGCCATTTTGTAGTATAATTATCACAGTTGTCACGGTTCGTAGGATAACATGGGAGATCAAAAGCTATGAGTTAACGAAATTGTCTTCTTGGTGTCGTGTGTATAGTTGCACTTGCGATGTGCTGGATTCAGTATTAAATTCGCATTTGCACGAAGGTTTCCCCGATTTTCGGCCAGGGGTAGGATCGCCGTAGTGTGTGAAATTTAGAACGCATTCGAGAACTTCGCCCACTCGGAGTTTCAATCCTTACAATTAGTATTAAATTGAGGTGTTTTCCCTAATATTAATTCAAAGATCCGCCAATTCCCTAAAACATTAATTATACACGTGCAGATAGCGGCTGGTCTAGCAAAACCTGCGCTCAATTTAAAGGGACGGGAGGAAAACGCGCTCCAACGCTAAAATATCTTTCGCCCCCCGAAGCTCCGTAACTGTACTCGTTATTTTGGGCCGCGGATGATTCAAGTATTGGTGGCATCTTTCCTGCGATTTCTTTGGGTGCAAAGCTAGTTGGTGAAAGCCACTCACGTTTCAGACATGAAAATGAAACACGATAGATTTACCCTCCATGCAGGGGATTTTCGTTACTGATTCCCACCCCCGAAATACCCGATACACGATAGATTTAGCCTCCACGCAGGGGATTTCCTCCCCTGAGCGACGGTGCAGCCGCAGGCTGCACCGTCCACATAGGGTTCAAACTGATTCCCACCCCCGAAATACCCGATACACGATAGATTTAGCCTCCACGCAGGAGATTTCCTCCCCTGAGCGACGGTGCAGCCGCAGGCTGCACCCTCCACATAGGGTTCAAACTGATTCCCACCCCCCGAAATACCCGATACACGATAGATTTAGCCTCCACGCAGGGGATTTCCTCCCTTGAGCGACAGTGCAGCCGCAGGCTGCACCCTCCACATAGGGTTCAAACTGATTCCCACCCCCGAAATACCCGATACACGATAGATTTAGCCTCCACGCAGGGGATTTCCTCGCCTGAGCGACGGTGCAGCCGCAGGCTGCACCGTCCACATAGGGTTCAAACTGATTCCCACCCCCGAAATACCCGATACACGATAGATTTAGCCTCCACGCAGGGGATTTCCTCGCCTGAGCGACGGTGCAGCCGCAGGCTGCAGCGTCCACATAGGGTTCAAACTGATTACCACCCCCGAAATACCCGATGCACGATAGATTTAGCCTCCATGCAGGGGATTTCCTGGCCTCGCCTGAGCGACGGTGCAGCCGCAGGCTGCACCGTCCACATAGGGTTCAAACTGATTCCCACCCCCGAAATACCCGATGCACGATAGATTTAGCCTCCACGCAGGGGATTTCCTCCCCTGAGCACCGTCCATATAGGGTTCAAACTGTTTTTCACCCCCGAAATACCCGATAAACGATAGATTTAGCCTCCACTCAGAGGATCGACGGACGATCCTGTGATAGAGTGGCTAAGCTGCACAGCAGCACCCCTTTGTGAAGCATGGTCTCACATTGTAGCTAGCTATGCTCTTCCGGTGTTGGTGTATTCTCAAGGAAAAAAGCGAATTTCAATTGTATTCCAAAAACTTGGTATTCGGAAAAAGTGAACTCCAAAACGAAAAAGTGCAACGGATTATATGAGTATTCTGCAGGGTTGTTGGGAGCAATCATTCGATTTCCCCCATTTTCTGGTTTATTTAACGGTCTAGTCCGATATCGCTAGTAGTTTCCATATTGATTGCAGCTGTTGTGTGAAAATTTTACGGCTAATACGCTTTCTTTGTTACGTCGAACGTCATGCAGACGCCTTGGAACGCTTGTGCTCATTTTTTTTATTCGCATCCGGTTTTTTCATCATTTTCATGAGATCGCATGTATTAAACAGCTCAACGTTCATGTTATATTCATAAGTGACTCGTTTTTACTCGTTTGAGAGCATCCAAGCTATAAAATCTCATAGATAATCGGCGTTCTGCTGGCTAATGACGATTTTTGAGTAAATTGCTCTCTCAAAAAAAATACTCAGCTCAATTTCGTATACGAAATCATTTCATATGTTGACATTGCTGAGGATTGGTCCATTACCGAGAGCCTTTGTACCGAGGAATTGCTGCCGAGCCGTGTTCAGCGCATGTCCGCGACGCGACCGCGCGCGGAGCAGGTTCGACCCCCGAAGCTCCCTACTCGCACCCCGCGCTTGCCACAATCTCGCGAGATTTCATGACATTTCATGTGTTTATTGATTCTCATATGACTATTTCTTTATGTTAATTAATCCAGAGCCAAACTGGCGTCGGCGGAAACGATCCCATCACTTCATCTAAAATGGTGTTCGATCTTTAATACCATACTACATTTTCTATAAATATCAAGCGGTATAACGGCACGAGAACATACAAGAGTTATTGAAATGAGTGTCCAGGATAAGATGATGAGAGGAACAACTCAGGAACATCAAGAAAAGTCATGTGAGAGTGAATAGAAACATGAAAGTCCGTGAAATCTCGTGAGCTTGTGGCAAGCGCGCTCCAGTGATGGGGTAATGGGATAAAAAGTTCCGCCGCGCGCGTCGCGTCAGCAATGAATCTCGTCCGTGCTCCTTCCTCCGTGTGTAGAGAGACCCTGTCCCGCCTTTCCACTACGCGCGATGGAAGAGGCCTCGCATGTATGCAGCGACCAAGTGCAGTCACAACAAGGCGTTACTCTCATCGAATGCCATTTGATGGGACGACGTCCAAGAACTCCGCAGCCACAGTGTCGACATTTCGCAGCATTGAAGGATACCCAATAAATCTCCGAATGGATTGTATAGAAAAATAAAACCTCTAGATCGCCTGCGAATCATGAAATTCCTGAAGTTTTCCTCTAATGTCATTATCATAAGGCTTCGGAGTGTCGCGCATGCTGCGTTTCATGACACCATTAAATATTGCTATTGTCTCACGATGTCTTCCTCGAGCTTCCGGTCTCCACATGTATATGTCTACCGCCAACCTTCAGATTTTCTTGAATGGCGTGTATTGTGATCCCGAGCAGACTTTCGGGAACGGCTTCTGTTGGACCCATTTTAGAACCTTGGATGATACATCTTCGATCACTATGTAACAAATTCTCACTTCTTAATTGACATTTCTTACAAAATACAAAATTCACCAAGAGAAATCGAAAACGACGAAGAAACCGATCGAGTTGAAGGGGAGACAAAAAATCGCAAATTGCGAATGTCTTACTCATTGATGAAAATTTGCGGTATAGCCTTGTAGCATACTTTATTATATCGGCATTATGACCCAAAATATCGTGTTAAGAAATGAAATCGATAGCCCCTAGGATTTACCTGTGCGAGCACAGATCACTGGCGCCGACTACCCTCTATTTCGGAGCGAAAATTATTAGGGAAATTAAATTCTACGCTCTCTTGCTCTCTCGCACCTCACTCCGCCCGCGCACGCGAGGGAACAAAGTAAACTTTAGTAGGAAGTCGTCATTCTCGAATTATTCAAGAGAGTTGTTTTCCAGGGTTCTGCCTCCCAATATCCTGTAACGAGGAGAGCGTCAAGTCCTTAGCAATCCGCTTCATTCATGAATTTGTTGGTACCCATGATACTGCCGACATTAAGGCTGTACTAGAAGAAACAGAATGCCACGGGCCAGATCCAACTGGGTACAAAGTCAAGGTAATGCGAACGTTTACATGATAAATAGCTCAACCAAAATAGGAACACAAAGGCCATTCAGCGGATATGTAGGCTGCGCAATAAGTATCCGTACAAAGTCTCTAAGCTTGTGTTGTTGCTGTATGCGAGTTTCCAAACATTCCGTTCTGTCTGCTGACTTCACAGAACCCCTTGCTCGCGCTCTCGATAAGCCCGGGATCATTAGAGTAAAATAGAATGGCGAAAGCGTTGTGAAGTACGTCGCACATAACATCGCGCACCAACACTTTATGTGATATATTTGATCCCGACTTGAACTAGAGATCGAAAGCACTACTTCAAGAGGCATTGCGGTCAAGTACACGATTATAAAGAAACTGGCTGCAACAGAACAAAAGTAGCTACAAATCCTGAAGAAAAGCATTCTCTTTCCCCGTTCTATTTGCGTTTTCAACCTCTAGGGTACAAGGCATGATACTATTCAGAAGTCGAATTCAGCATTGCGCTAATCTGGGTTTTTCGACTTGGGTTGGGTTCAACTCAAGAACAACCACGTGAGTTTTTGCTCCTAACCCAACCCAAATCGGCAAACCCAGTGTTATAGCAATGATGAATTCGGCCTCAGCCTTCAAAGTTTTCTCGGAAACACGCTGATTATTTCACTTTTAGACTGGCTTGAATATTGCAATCGTTCTCATGGTTTCGTTACTAACTCTCAGCACTATACTTGATTGTGTCATAATGAGGAAAAGGGACGTGAGCTCTTCACCACAAAACGAGAACAGTTCGGTTAACAGCCAACTGACAACAAGTACGTACGCAGGCTTTCCTACCATTACTAGTGTGCTTGAGCTCCCGAAATCTTTTGGGTAGTTGAGGTTATCATTGCAGAGCTGTTCTTTGAGCTTTCTGTGAAAATGCAATCGGGGGAAGAAGGGAAGACCTGCTGTGGAAGCTTTGGCATGCCCCTTTTACGATCTTTCGATCTCAAAAGTGGCGAGATTAACCATGGTTCCGGAGCAATAGCCCCGTTCTTCCCTTAATTCTCAGCCTCTCTCTCTATTCAGGTCGGCTCACTTACAACGGTTGCAAATGACGGAAGTTATAAGCCTCGGATAACTCGTCCACCATGCTCCCGCGGTTCAATTTCTAAGGAGCCATAACTATGTGCCCAGGGGATCTTGTACGATTCTGGAGATATCATTGAAATAATCGTGGGACCATTTTCAAGATGGGCGGAATAACAGAAAAACGATTTTGAGGTTGGACTGTGCCTCTACAAGAAAGTTTTCAGTAGAGGATGCTGGCAACGAAGAGAGGAGGATGACGTGTTTCAATGCACCTTCGATTGCGCTCACGTATATGGATGTACCCGATTTGAAAAGAACACTCACAAAATCTGCAGTCTTCAGAGACATCGTTCGTTCATCGAAAAATCATCTTTATTGTCGAAAAGAGTAACACCGCACGCTCTCATTTCAGCTCTGCTCCTTCAGTATAAGAATCTCGGTCCAGCATCTTGTGCGCAACACTGCGAGGGAAATACCTTGTCTCAATGGCATCAAAATTCTGAGCTCGATTTGGGTTCGTTTGGAATTGTTATGAGTTTATCTCTGGGGCAACCGTAGTGGGCTAGGATATACGTGCGCCATCAGTTTCCAATGGGTGGGCCACGGACGAGCGCAAACGATTTCTTTGAATGCTCCCCATTTACCATGTTTCTAGTACGAATAAATCGGATGGGACTCAGCTGATCGGCCAGCTCTGGCGGGGGCCTCAGAGGCAGAAACTGCATTGATTATCATTCTTCTGGTCAGAGTCGGCTCCCTTGCTCAGACAGCCGGGGCTTATTACGTCGGCACAATAGCGTTAGTACGCCGGCACAAAGGGATTTGCAGCACCCGCTGTAGCTGCTGGTAACAGCAGGATATGCTGCCAACCAGCAGGAGCTCCGGCTGCTTGTGCAGGCGTAGTAACGCTTTGTTTATCGTGACACGAGTAATATTGCCAGCCCCTCTCTCCTAGTGTCTGCTAACACTCTCCTCTATTGATTTGTCTGATACGAATGAACACTGCAGCATCCACTTGTACGACAGCGGCGGGTACATAAAGCGGCCAGCCTCGCTGAAAGGACAGTTGACCGTTTGAGACCACTCCGAGGAGGTGCCCTTGTGTCACTTTTCGGACGTTAAATTTGAACGCTGAGGGGATCATCCCCATGGCCCATTGCGAGGAAAGCCTCCTCCTTGTGGACCGTGGCAAAGATGATGTCCTTGTTGCGGATCGAGGCGAGGTTGGCCTCCATGCTGCTGGCCGTGACAAGAATCGTACCCAACAGCGGTAAAGAAGGTAGCAGCCTAATTTCTTTCTTCGTTTGCAGAACAGGCTGTCGGTAATCAGCGTTTGAACGCCAGCATAGGTTGGCAGGATGCCGTTGCCAGCGGCTCCTGCTTACAACGGGCGTTAGTACGTCATGTTTGCCCGGGCGCACTAACGCTATTGTGCCGACGTACTAAGCGCCGACTGCCTGAGTGTGTCCAGTTGTTGTCGCGAACACTGACACGGCTCTATCAATGCCGCGGTGTGACCTGCGATCATCAGCAGTGGTCTTTGATTCAAAGAGAGAACAGATTTACGAAAGGGTTTACGAAAACGTTCGGAAACATTCTTCTAGCTAATTTCTGTCCAATACAGCGCGTATTTCAATGAAAAACTAGTGCTAATGATCGCAGGTCAGAGCGTGAGAGTTATCCAGATCCGTCGGTGTTGATGACAAGTAACTGGATTCAAGGAGGCCGACCCTGACCAGTGGAATAATCTTCAGAGCCATTTTTGCCACTGAGAAAGCGTTTCTATCCGTTCTTTTAACGCTATTCTGCTTCTGAGGTCTACATTAAAAGTTTTTGTTGCAACCTTATAAAAGAAGTTTGGCGTGAACACTGCCTTTACCTCTGAATTGGATAACCAAATCTACTTCTGGGTACGAGACTATTTAGGTTTGGCACGTTTGTGCTATAGTGCTGTCGCATTGAGGGTAGTGGTTTTGGATACTCTGAACTCTTTTCTTCTTCGAAAATGTTCCTTTTTCTGCCAACATTAAATTCTTAAAGGCAGCATACACGCTGGAAAATGTAGTAGATATAACGACGTTACTGGTGGCCACTACCAATGGAGTTGCAGTTGGTGATGCGACGCTGCCAATATGGAAGGATTACTTCAGTTCACTACTGAATCGTCCAGCGCCGTCACTGCCTGAGCTCCCGCATGTTCAGAGAGCACATTACGATGTCAGTGAGGAACCGCCGACTGAGTCTGCAGTTTTGGATTGTGTCCGGAAATGAAGAATGGAAAGGCAGGTGGAGATGACAACATCGCTGCTGAAATGCTGAAAGCTCTTCCTCCGTCTGGGATTCGTGAAATGACCAACACCATCCGTACCATATGGATGAGCGAAAGGATGCTCGATTCGTGGAGGCATGCGATCATCGTACCTCTTCACACGAAGTTATCCGTCACGAAGCCCAAGAACTATAGGGGGATCTCTCTACTACGTGTCATGCACAAGGTTTTGGAACGTCTCATTCTCGAGCGACTTTACAAACATCGTCAGGAAACGACCAGGAGCAAGTCGGTTTTCGACCTGAAAGATCGACCATCGACCAAGTTTTCGTCGTGAAAAGAGTAATTAAATCGTAGCAGGGGTATTTGAAGCCATTACAGCTTGCTTTTTTGGACTTTGAAGCCGCGTTCGACTCTCCTCATCGTGATCGATTGCTCAATGCTCTGCGAGCAGATGGAGTCCCGGAAAAGTATGTTCGGTTAATCGAGGACATGAACAAAGGAGCTACAGCAGCAGTTCGTACACCAGTCGGATTTACGTCAGCTTTCGAGGTGAAAACAGGAGTAAGGTTAGGAGCTGTATCAGAACCTTTTCTATCCAAATTCGACGTTGATGACATCATGCGAAGAGTTGCAGAACAGTTTTCTGCGGACGTGATACGAACACCATCAGGACGCTTCCTTGTCAACCTGGAGTACGCCGACGACATTGTGTTATTCTCTGAAAACAACGCTAAACTGCAAAGGATTGTTTTAATCGTTTCGAAGTTTAAAGCAGCCCATGAACTTCGTCTCCGTCCTGAAGAATGCAAGCAGATGTGGATCTTTCATTGTCAAAGGCATTCAGCAGGGGTCCGTGTGGACGGACAACGCATGGGACTGGTGGACAATTTCTGTTATTTGAGCTATTTTCTAAGGATCGACGGTAGCTATGCATCAGATAATCAACAACGATGCGCGAAAGCTACGTCTTTTTCTCTAACCAGGTTGTGGTCTACCCAAATTGCTAACGAAGTCAATTTGCGCGTGTACTTATTCGCCATAGCATGATGTATGGATCGGAGACGTGGGAAGCACCGACGATGCAGATATAAAGGTTGGATCGCACGGTTTAGACGTTAGCTAGGATGTTTCTGACCGCGGTTGTACCGTTGTGAAGGTCTCTACAACGAAATCGGCGCATTACATCAACGCTTGACACGAGGGATGTGCCAACATCTCCCAACGCCATCTTAAGCGGCAACAAAAGGTCCACTTCAACTGTTTGAGCGTAATCTGAGAAGACAGCTGGATAATCTTGTTCAACACCCTCTAAAGATGCTTCCTAGTTCTTTCAGGAAACGGCCACCTGGACGTAGGCGAAAGTTTCTGACAGATGTGGCGAAGGAGGACGTGAAATCGCTCGGCATTGAAAGGCAATTTAGGCGCATTTTTTTACTTCGCAGAAAGTGGAATAACGACCAATGGGTGGAATGTGTTCAAATTGTGGCTGAGGACCATGACAGGACTCGCCTGACTACTAGGACGGCACAACTCGGTGAAGATGTGGACTGACCTCGTCAGGCCGAAGCCAGTCGATTGAGTCGAAATAAGTCACTGGGGTCTTATAGCTCCAACTAGAATGATAACGGCATTAGAAGCGTTAAAAACGAGTCAAAATTACTAGATTTGAGCCATAGCGAATCGGAAAATTTCGCATTCTCCGCGCCTTGGCTTTGCAGTCTCGACCCCTCAATACAAACCCGTTCAGATCGATTGCTCGGACACGGTCGCTTTTGTTAGCTTTGCAGCTTCCAACGACGAAAGCGTTCTAGTACAGACCTTAAAGGCATCGTACACGATGAAAACCAAATTTCAGCTTTTGCGTTCAGTCGGACTAGTGGGCTATAACAATGTCACTCAGAACGTCTGGAGCTTCAAAATCACCTCTGAATGAAGATTTGCTGACCTCAAGTGGGCTTCCTGGGTTTTGGGGGCCGGTCTTGGGGTCGATCCGTTGTTACAAGGAACAAAACTCAGCGGTAGCTGCCGGCGATCGTGCGTTGACACGTCGTAGGGCGCAAAGTACACGCCACTCGATTTCACGTTCGACATCGATCGAAAGCAGCTTACAGCATTGGAAGCAGCATGCTAGTTACCCTTTTCAACTTCGTTCAAGAGAAAAATGGTCGCTCGTCTGAATGGCGTCCTTGGTGGATTACTTCCAACGCAGCGCCAAGGAACGAATCGTAAAACTGTTCCTTGCGTTCTCTGCGCAACTATCCCAAGTTGATGTCGGCGGGAATTTCAAATTAGTCTTGAGCTTTATTGAAATGGTTTTTTCTTGAAAATTTGACGTTTTTTAGGGGGCTTTTTGCAACCTTTAGTTAATATAGGGATATAACAACACGAAAACGTCAGAAACCCAAGCATGGTTTTCATCGTGTACGATGCCTTTAAAGGTCTATTAGCTTCGCTACTACAGCCACTTTGACGCTAGCTCCGCTATTTCAACCGAGCGGCCATGCTGCGGTGTAACTCGTCCACTTTAAGTCCACAACAAAGATGATTCATTATCTCTCTCTTTGCTTCCAGTTTTCGCCGGATTTTTTTTGTGAGTTTCCCAGACTACCAGTTCCGAACCTTCGATTTACGGTACCGTTTTTGAACATGCCTTCAAGAAAACACCTACACCTACTTCTATTTGGAAATTTGTCTTCGAACGCAGTCATTACAACCCGAAATTTAGATAAATATTTTCAGGTAATTTTTGGTCACGCGTGTTTGTTCACCTTACCTTACATGGACACGGCCGGCACTCTAATGCAGTCGTTAGCCAACTCTCAGTGGCTGAAATCCGTTCTTTTAAACTCTTCATTAGCTGTTGACTCATTCCTTTTTGTGTCTGGGACAGTGCCCGCCTTTACTGTCCGAAAGAGATTTTTATTCAGGTGACTTACTTGTCTTGTATATTCAACATTTATGTGGAACAACAGATTGTTTGAAGACCATCTCTATTTCAGGGGAGCTGAGGATGAAGACACTGCCCCTCGTCTTGCGTATCGTATTTTCATGTTTTATTTTCATAGACTTTGTCGGCTGTGGCCGGCGGTACTTACCTCGACGCTCTTCTTGGTTTTTGTGTTTAATCATCTTGGCGATGGGCCATTGTGGTCAACAAAAGGTATAACCTATGCTAACGTCGTAGAAACCCAGCCCATTGAGCAACCTGCCTGATCTAGTCCACAACGGCTGAGTGCTCTAGTTTTGGGAGTCAATAGGACGTGAATCTTGTGTTTAGTTAATCTATCAGCCCACCCCCGCTCCGGATTGAAATTGTGTTCGATCGCAAAAAAAGAATTTTGAGAGATGCCCACAAGGACTCGTTCTCATTTTCGAGTGGGAACATTGAAGGGGAAGGCCTTATGTGTATGTGTATATAATTTTACAACGGTGGTTTTTGACAATTTCCGTTGCCCTTCTAAATGACCTAATTTCATGAAGGATTGTACCCAGGGGTTCTCGAGGGCGTTGCATCGATTGCCATTCACCGTTTGTCGCCTAAATTCACGCGAAGTTCAGAACAGCAAACATCTTGTTATGTCATATAATTTTGCAATGCTTTGTACTAGATATGAAAATTTTCAACTGTGATAGTTCTGTAAGCTTCCTTATAATCTTTTTATTCATGCGTTTCATCATACTATATTTTTTCATAGCATTTAACCCATCGTTTCCTTCTCTCTCTAGGCAATCGATAACATTTTGAGCCTCCAAAGAATTCAATCTATTTAATCCCAGGGAACACTTGCCGCGGCAGTGCCGGGAAGGCACCACGACCCTCGATTGTGCCGCGATTGCTCTGCGATAATACCGCGGCGGATTCGCGATCATGACCGTGCCGAGACGATTCTGTTGCAGTGTCCTGAGCCTCGGCAACGCCGCTGCATTGCCTCGATAGAACCGCATCGGTTCCGTGTTAAAACCCGGCCCAAGTTTATTTGCGTACATGTTTCTAGGAGTATTTGGTACCACATGCTCATTCGGCACCCTGTGGCCTCATTTGCTGCTTCTATCCAATTGGCTTCCGTCACACTGCCTTCCTTGGCTGTGGTACATTGCAGTAGATTTCCAGTTGCATCTCGTCAGTCTATTTATTCCATTTTTTTGATGTTTCATTAGCTTTTCAAGATGGGGAAGCGTTCCTGTCTGTTTGCGATTAACAGATTTCCTCTGCTCTCAATCAAAATACGCATTTGGGCAGCTCTTGCTTTCCGGTCTTCATCCTAGTGTCTCTTATGTGCTTGAGGCACCATGCAGTACCGCACAAAAGCTTCGCAAAAAAAAGCATTTTGCGGCGTTTTTTGCTCTCACAAAGCGCCACATCGCCATAATTCACTTAAAAATTGACGAAATTAGTTTTTTCAGGTGGTTTTCGTGTTCTACCCAATGAGGCGATTGCAGTGAAATGTGTAGAAATCCCTTTCGACTCCGATTTATAGTCAAAAAATGTACACTTCCTTCTGGGATTCTCATCGACCATAGGTCAAAACATGACAGATTTCCGCTATCATTACACATAATGAGGGATTTTGTGGTGCAATCATACAATTTTCGATAAACTTGTAGGGTTGAACCTATTATTTTGTAAAACTATTATATAGGACTCAATGAAAATAACTCGGAAATGATTTGAAAACTGAAATCGGACCACTTTCCAACAGTTTATGGCGATGCGGCGCTTTGTAAGCTCAAAAAACGCCGCAAAACGTTCTTTTTCGTAAAAAATTGCACGGTACCATACACGTCTAACGGCTCAAATCAATGTGATTCGTACACAAAAGTTTCAAGGCAAATGATTTCCTTACACTGTCATCCCAGCTTTTCTAGTTCACTCCACTCTTCCTGTTTTTACTTTCCCGCAAGGAGAATCTCATGAAAACAGTTGCTGTGATCTCTGTACTGATTTCCATAGCTTATCAAGTAATTGTGTACTCCGTGAGCACGTTAGTTTCTTTTTGACGCTTGTGCTCTCGAGATGATCTCTCCCAACTCTTGTTCTTAGGATTCCGGCAAATGTATTTGCGAGCCTCCTCAACGGAAAGAGTGTTGAAGCTGCCGAGACCTATTTTCGACTTTTGCACGCTTCTCCTCTTGCTCGCTGTCCTCCATTTGTGATTGGTAAGCTTTGTGAAGTTTTGATTTATGCTCATTGTAGTTAGAATCCACATAATCATTTTAGTCTAGTGAATGGATGGGGCTGCGACGGTCCCCGCGCGATCGAAACCTTCTCAGGCACCGCTTCGATTCGAGCGCCGTCAGAACGAGGTTGGACCGTTGAACCGCTCTGGCTCGAAACGAAAAAAGGGGCGGGGTCAACCCGAAACGTGGCTCGTTCGTTTCGGGATCGACGTCGGTTCACACTCAAAGCCGGGATTGCAGTCTCGATGATTTCGTAACTACTCCGTGGACCGTGTGTCAGTCCACCTGTCATAGCAGGAATTCTTATAAGATGATGACGTCATCATCTTGTTAGCATCGATTCCACGCCCTATACCCTTCATAGCGGTCACCGCGTTGACGTTATTCTTGATTTTCGGAGCATGGTGGCTATATGGCTATGCCACTATGCTCCAAAAATCAAGGATGACATCGTCGCGGTGACCGCTATGAAGGACATAGGGCGCAGAATCGATGCTGACAAGATAGCAGTTAGTTTTCTAATGATTCGCTTCACCTGGTTTATAGTTTAGAGTTTCTGTTCATTCTTGCCCTGTTTTTCTTCTCATACTGTCGTTTTCAGAGCCTAATTTCGGTCCGCAATTGCGGATTACGGCCCGTGCATTACGCAACACGCTGATAATCGTGCTGGGAGAAAGGTGAATCGTGCCAGGACCAAGTTGTCCGAGCACCAATATCATCCTGTTGCGTAATGCAACAGCCGTTGTCCGCAATTGCGGACAGGAATTCGCCTCCGAGAACGACAGTACATTACCTCTGGTTCCAAGCCAAATTTACTCTGTTCCCTTGGGCGTTTGTGCGGAGTGAGGGCAGAGACAGCGAGAAAGTGCGGGGGGAAAAGGGACGCAGCGTACATGCGCAGACGCAAGCGATGAACGCCATTCCCGGCCAACAATTGCTGGCCCGAAATGGTTCTAACAAGGGTAGGATCATTACATGCCGTGGCCATTCCAAATGAAATATGCTTTTCTATCATCAATTTTTTACGGAGAATGCAAAGTTTCACATTGAAGCTGCAAAACGTTCCTCTGAACGGAGTTGCGAGCTTTTTTAAAATAGATTTCTATAGCTAGATGACATAGATTTTAAATAGATTTCTACTTAAAAAATACTTTTTGAAATATGTAGATTTCTATAGCTAGATGACAATGAATTCCTATAGCTAGATATCACATCGGTGTATCTCAGGAGGCGACGAAGACTCATGGATTACACGTTATGATGCGTCTAAGAGTGAAGCGCTAACAACGCAAATAACTCCGTTCGGAGAAATGTTTCGCAGCTGCAATGTGAAAATTGGAATTCTACGGCGACAATCAATTCTAGAAACGCAAATTCCATTTGTAATGGCCACGGCATGTAATGATCCCTCCCTTGTAAGGCCCTCGTCATAGTGGTATCGCGGCTCGACCTTATGATGGGCTGCCGTACTGATTGATCGCCGCGATCTATCAATACGGCAGCGCATCATGAGGTCGCGCTGCGCCGCATTGCCACTCTGCTCAGCCGCACTGCGGACGGCGCAGTCCGACCATAATGACGGTTTTTTTTAAACAAGGCAATGACCATACCTGGTCGTCAGAACATCCCATAAAGCTATGTTTTTTCCGATGGACTACCCCAAGGGTAATCTTAAGAGCCACAATCCAACTGCCCGAGTAGTAGTGAAAAAAAAGTTATGAACCAAAAAATGAAGAGCTCTGTACGATTATTACCATCAAGCTACCGTTGCCTGTCATAATTTTGAGAGAAACAACAAACAGACCTCAAATTCGTGATCTACGCCCCAAATTACCCTCTTGGGCAAAGCTTGGGCTGAAAACTTTACCTCGACCTCTGCACCCCCAAAAATGGGAGTGGGCAATAATCCCCCCCCGCCGTGGCTCCAGAGGTCATAAAAAAAATCCCAAAACTTTGCCCGGGAGGTTTTCTGAGGTGCTGAACACGAATATTTACAAGCTCATAGACTTCCATCCAGAGAATCCTGTGGTACAGTCCCCTTTGGTGCAAAAAAAAATTTTCCATGCTGTTTTTTTTGAGGCGAACGTTGTTAGGGGTATTCATACAGAAGTTTATTGACAAATCTCTTGATGGGAAAGGACAGAAATTACTCGGAATGGAGTACACGGCAAGAAAAATCAACACCAATGGCAATTTTTGAGGAAGTGAGCGAAACAGAACTTCCTATTACAGTAACAGCACAGCATAAAACTGACAAACTATTGTTCTCTGGGCCAAATTTCGGTCTGCAATTGCGGACTACGGCTGTTGGATCATGCGACACGCGATAATCGTGCTGGGAGATGGGTGAATCGTGCTGGGACCAAGTGGTTAACAGGTGTCGCATGATGCAATAGCCGTAGTCCGCAAATCGGGACCGGAATTCGGCCCAGAGGACGACAGTAATTACAACATCCAACATCCTTGCATTTGCCGATTTCAATAGGGAAAAGAGTTGCGATCGGGTTGTCGAATTGACCGCGATGGTCATCGACGTACCCTGACGTGAAATCGACGTGAGATCGACAATTGTGTGAAAATAGGGGTAATTAAAGGCAATACCCACGATAAAAATCGTTTTCGAGTTTCCACCAGAAAACGAAGGTTCAGAGTCTTATTGTTTCATCAGTAAAGAAAGAATCAAGAAAAACGCTGCGAAACATCCGAAATCAGTTATTCTTCTTGAAAGACACATTTCAACTCTGGATGAGTTGCGCGCAGGGGTGTGCGGCAAAGGAATTTAAAATTTCGGCAAACGGCAACGGCAAACCCCAAAAACGACCGGCAAACGGCAAAATCTGTTTTGTGCTATAATTAACCAACATTTGCTTAGTCATGTCAGATTCCATGCCATATCTGCCAGTTGCTATGTGCCTGGCGTTTCAATAGCCTTTAGAGGAAGATAAATCTCAGATATCAAAAGCTACTTGAAGGCCTCAGGTTAAGAGGAGTCACTATCAAGATCAACAAGGCTGTAAGCTTTTCCATCGCCGGAGATAATTCTGTTAATTCCTCCCGACTAATTGAAGTTTCCGTACAATCAATGCTAGAGATCTAAAAGATGGGCGTCTTTTTGAGCAGTGCAAAGTGTGATTGACCCGCAAAGAGTTTTTTTGAAACAGGCATGCGGCGATCAGTAAACGGTAAGCAAGCTTGATGCCATGGGAGTGTGCGCCGACCCAAAGACTGTGACCGAAACCGGTACGACATTCAGGTGAGAATACGCGATGATTGGTCCATTGATAGCGATTGACAATCCACACCTCGATCAGCAGCGCGCGGTTTAGGTTATGACCGGAGTCACTCACAATCTCTATTGTTAGTAGCAAGTAGTAGGCTCAAAGTTCTCCATTTCGCTCACTTCAAACTACGATCAAACAGGAATGGAGTAAAATTAGTCTAGTTGAATTCAGTGCTCACGATAAAAACTGCCTTCGAATTTCCACCGAAAATCAAGAGCTCCGAGAGGCATGCTGATCGAATTCACAGAATTAGAGGCACCTAAAGACAGTTCGACTAGTAAATGCGACAGAAGGCCGCTACGCTCACGTCGTCGCTGAAGCGCCGCGTGCAGTCCGTTTGGGCAGCCGGACTGTTCTTGGGCGCGTTCCTTTATGTTTATTCGGCCTACAAGCCGGCAAGAAGCCCATTACAACAACAATGTCAGCTGGAAAAAAAGCAGAAAATCGTTTTTCAGTTCGAGAACTTGAATGTGGTGTGCCCGCCCCACCCAAGGGGGGGCACACCACATTCAAGTTCTCGAACTGAAAAACGATGTGACGACCGACTAAGTGGGTGGGGCGAGCACAACACATTCAAGTTCCGGGGATGTATAATGCTATTGGTTCCAATGCAACTCTTGTTGCAATGGGCCTCAAACCCTTCGATTTCTGGTGAAAAGTTGAACGCGGTTTTAATTGTTGCCTTTAAAGATTTTTCATTTTTTCATCGTTATACCATTTCTTAGCAAACTCAGCTCTGTCGCAGAATAAACCCTTCATTTCAGCTAACGATCTCGAAACCGAAAATATTATTGAACACTGCCTTTACTGACCGCATTCCTAGTCGAAGCGTTCTTGATTTACCGAGCAGTTGAGTGAGAGCGGTGCTGGGGCTTCGGTGGTGCATTACGATAAGGCGCTCCCTCGGAAAGGGAATATGCTGGTTCAATCTCGCCCGGAGACAAGCGTTTTGCGATCAACTCAACACCTTGTGTAAAGCTTTAAATATTGTTAAATTCTAAAAAAGCCAGACAAAGTATTTGCAGATTTGGTCAACACCCTGTCCCAATTAATACCTCCAGCCCACCATTCCAGGATTAGCGGACCGATTTACACGGGTTCTCAATTGGTTCACATGTCTAAAAAAGGCTGCATTCACGCTAGAACTTTGATATCACTTGGTTTCGTAATCTTAGAGCTTGCAATAATCAATATGCTTCTGAAAAAGGGCTTGTGGCATTTTAAGGGGTCAAGAATTTGATTATTAAAAAAGACATTGGGATGCTCCCGAACAACCTAGAACTCGAAGGAACTCCTCTGATTACCCAGTGAAGATGTTTTCATCATATACAGTTTAAATGGGTTTAATTATACATTACATGAGCTGGATTTACTTGAATTAAATATTTGTAGCAGCTTCGAATCGCTGACCAACACAGAAACTGCGGTGAGGGCAAATCCTGTTGTTTTAACGTATTTTTGCCGAATTTTTGCCGTTTTAGACGACAAACTCGGCAAACGGCAACCCCAAAAATGGCCGGCAAACGGCAAACGGCAATCGGCAAACGGCAATTGCCGCACACCCCTGGTTGCGCGGGCATGGGCCTGAAGTAGACAGCGCGCGCAAATGCGCTCCAATGCTAAAACTCAGCAGCGCTCGTGCTCTAATGCTAATGAAGAAGCGGACCAAACTGTTCCTCGGAAAACTCCACCGCGAGCGGACTTCGGAGTCGTATGGAGCTCTTTCGGGCTCGTTTTCGTTCGTTCTTTCGACCCCAGTGCTCCAATAAGACCCTGAACTTTCGATTTCCGTCCAAAAACCGAGGAAGAAATTCATCGTGGACACTGCCTTTAAAGGCAGTGTTCACGATGATTTTCGTCCCCGAGTTTTTCACATAAAGCAATGCGTTGGATACCAAGTGTAACCAAAATTACGAAGAAACGGCGAGAAACGCATTAAAACGTCGTATTTCAGTGACGTTAATCTATAACATGGACTAGTTGTCCGGTCGGATGAACATGTTCATGGTGGTTGTCACTGGTAAAAAATTGGGTCAATCGAATATAGAAGAATATTTTATGCTAAGCAGGATTAGTTAGGGCCCTGAGGAAAGAATGGAGCAATAGAGAGTAGAGAGTTGCAAAGGACGGGTCCACAAAAGGTTTCATTGTCACAACCAACACGTCCTGTGATACTTATAAGTATCACATCGCGGGGTGAGACTGAAGGATTTCGTGTAAATCTGATGCGCTTTTCTCCATTTCTACGTCATTTTAGTTTTACCAGGCGGCCACTTAATCAATATAGCGAATAATCTCAAAATTGAAGATTATCGTGAACACTGCCTTTAAATAAGATGCAAAGCAAGAGGTTCAAGTCGCCACAGAATAAAACTTGTTTCCTAGTAAGTTGGCCCACACAACTCGAGCCAAAGCCGCTCACACAGAGCGATTTTGTACTAAAAACTTCGTTTCCGTGTTTTGCTTTTCTGTATGCTTGTTCTCCTTCCCTATGAGGGCTGGTGTCGATAAACTGTCATTAAAATGTCGACTACAATTGTTGGACTCAAAAAAACATAATGACAAGAAATTCACCACCAGAGGGGATTGAACTCGGCAGCCTCCGGTTGGTAGGTCGCCGCCTTGGGCCATTTGACCCATTGCGATTGGTAGTGTTGTTGAAAAAATAGATGATGTAGCACTCGCCAATTTCTCACCATTTCGTCATTGATTCAACAAGTTATAACTTTTTCCCCCACTACTACTCGGGCAAATAGTAGGGCGTTCTTACGACTAACCTTAAAGGCAGAGTTCACGATGCACATCCTTGTTGACTTTCCACAGTGAAATGATAGGCGAGAAGGATCCTAGGCTCCCAGTGTCGAAAGAACGGTAGAAAACGAGTCAGGAGCGGCAAAATAACGGCTGCAAACAAGCGTTTTGGTGCCCCAGATCCGCCCCTCTCGCAATGAACCAATGAAGACTCAGATTACAGGAATGATCAAGTCAAGGAAGTTCTGATAAGTGAGCTGATCGCTTCATTGCTTTGATAGGTATCATCCTTCTAGCGGTCAATTCCTCCACGCTGAAAAATCAACGTAAACAAGAGAGGGCCTATTTTGGCTCAAAAATGCGACGTTCGCGTCCTTTTCACGCGTGCTTCGTTGTATAGGCCACCAGACCTTCCGTAAGCCGTGGAGATATCGGAAGTGAAATTTATCGTGAACACTGCCTTTAAGGTATTCTTGCAGAAAAACATGAATGTACGTTCAATTCTGGAAAACGGGTCTGGTCATTCCCTTGTAAGTAAGCAATGCTTTGCATACGTATCGACCGGGACGGCCAAGGACTGGACAGACGAGATCAGTCCGGGCACATCGGTTGGATTTTCCGACCTGAGTGGCCAATGTATTACATGCTTGTCGACTGGACCGGCTACAGCCTATCGGCCGATTATAACGGGAACCTAACGCCGCATGGCCACCCGCTATCATCGGGCTTGGTCCATTCACCAACCTAAATCTGATACGGAGACCATATTTTATCCGCCGGACCGCCGTCGTCAGCGTTCACGTTTGTCTGGGGCATACACAAGATCTTCAAGAGAAACGGAGGGTGTTTCGGGCTAAACCAGACCTTCGCATTCATTCTAGCCGAAGGTGTCATTCAGGGGTATGGCATACTTTTGCGACACACGGTCGCGTCGCTCTGCACAGCGACAGCGACCGCTTGTCGTGGAGCTCCCGCCCTTTAAACTGGTCGCTGTCGCAGTGCGCTGCAAAGCGACAGTGACAGCGGCAGGTTTCGGCTCATTTGCAGTATGTCAGCTCTCCGCGACTCGTCGCTATGACAGACGCGCGATAACTGTTCCTACGCCGAATGATACCGTTGCTCCTATGTGGGTCTCGACACAGTTATGCTTATTGCATGGCTGTCGCTCATGACAGCGACCAACTATACCATATCCCTTATGGTTCAGCCGCGGAGCGGCACTTCACATTGCAATCATATTGACTATACGGCGCGGTACGATTTATATCATAGGTCTGCGCTGCCAAGTTGGCAGCGATGGAGCGATTAGGAGCGAACACTGCACATCGCTCCTCTAGCAGTGATGCAGTGAATTATAGGCTATGGCCACCGCGACGCAGCTATGGCGGACGTCTGCCACGAAGCGATCTTAGTCGGAGCGCTTGTTTATTGTTTATTGTGACGTAGCTGAGGGCACACGTAAAAAAAACATAGCAACATCCAAAAAAAACCTCGACACTCTGGAAACAACATCTGATTATAAAACAACTTTCGTAGCACAAAAACATTTTATATCGTCACTGATCGAGAAACGCGGCTCGCCAGCCGTCTGAACTGAGCTAAAGGAAGTGACAGAGCGTTGTTTCTTTTGATAATGGTGTTGAAGGTAGGAACCGTCTTGAGCCGCTTCTCAATCATGCGCGATAAAAAAAGAGCAGTTATCCCTCGCACAGCCGCAGTGGCTGGCGCGATGCGTCAGCCAATCGCTTGAAGCCTGATCTTTGACGTAGTGGTTCTTTCTCTGAGGAATAGATATGTACAAATCACTTCTCTTTTCCTCTCAGGTCTGCTTACTGGTTGGACCGTGTGTGTTCGTAGCTCAAGACGTCTTGGGCTACTGATTTCTTCTCTCTTTACGGCTACCTCGATGCTCTTACTTTACTTTGCACTTTTTGCACCACTTTGTGGTCACGTAAGCCTTTTCGCCCATATGTCTTTTTGCCTTCTTGTGTTACTTCTTAACCGCTGTTAGGGGTCGTTTACACTCCCGCCGCCGAGCGGCGCGGCACAGTGCATTTCTGTAATATTGATCACGCGGCGCAGCACGATCAGTATGATAGGATTGCACCTCGCCGCGCCGCTCAGCGGCGCAAGTGTAAACGACCCCTTAGGGTTTTCTATCATACGTGCATGCGGTGCTTCACCGTACACTATGGTCAATTGCTCTCGCGGTTATTGTGTGGCTCTGCGAGAATGGATACTCTCCCTGCATCTCCTTCGTCTTTGGAAGCCCTCGACTGCTTCCGATCGCGCGGTAAGATTTTGGTGGAACTGCATTGCTTTTCCAGTCTATTGTTATGCTTTTTTGAACTTTTCTAGGTTGTCAATTGGTGTGTTTCTGGCGCATGAGCCACTCCTGCTTTATCACATATGGACATCGCGTCAGCCGCATTCGCCTAATTCCTTCGCCTATTTTCTTTGGCTAGCCCTCACTGTTTTTATACTCTCGCTATTCTTCGCCTTCCTCCTCGCGATATCGATTGGTGGGTGTTTAAAATATCGAGCAATAGAAAATGACCGAAAAGTGAACGCTCCTAGAAATACCTATCCTTTCAATGGAGAGAAAGCTCCTCAAGACTGCTGAACACCGACTCGAGTACAGATGTGGCTCTTCTGCAAATAGCGGGTGAAAATCATCACTCTATGCAAATTCTCCACAAACCGTCAACTATTTTTCAGAAACACGTCACGAAGGTTGCATACCCAATCTGATTATCACAACAAAACAACTTCATGGCTGCGATCCTTGGAGGTTCCCGAAGAGGTTAGCTGTTCAACGAAAAAAAAATAAATCTAGGTGGCCGGGGGTAATTGAAGGCAGTGTTCACGAAAGGTTTCCTTTTCGAGTACTCCACGGGATACGGAAGGTCTGGCTCCCTATATCGCAAGGCATAAATAAAGGGAACACGAAAGCAGTGTTTTTGTGCTAGCATGAGGCCACCTTTGCTTACGTAAACTTCTAAGGGTGGAAGAATGGACCGCTCGCTGCGACAGCGATTCAGTAAAATTAAGGCTTAACCTCGAGTCGCTTCTTCATTATCACCAGTATCGCAAGATGAAGCCGAAAAAAGGGGAAGGATATGTAATTGTGTACGAACCATTACCTCAATCGAATTTCCTTCAGATGTGCGAACAAACAGTGGGTTTACCATACACTGCATTCACATCACTACTTTCCTTGAATACAACCCAATGGATAGAGAACGAGAGGTAATCTTAGTTTCGATGGAATTTTGAGGATATGTACGGGAAAATTGTGGTTCATATCCTGTTTAAGGTGTCATAGTCCTAAAAGCCAAGAGCATTTCTACGGTCCTGAGAACAGCACATTCAATGAGATGAACATCTCCTTCGGAGAAAGTCAATTCCAAGTGGAACAGTGGGAGAAGTCGCTCTACAGCACATGCTAGCATGTCTCTCGAATCAGCCGTTTTGTAGTCGCTATCTAACAGTTGGACAAAGTATCTCTTAACTCTCCTCTTAATAATTCTCAAACAGTTGAACAGAACAATATGTGTAGTTAGCCCCGTGGCTTGTTTCCTCAAGAAAAAACATTAAAAGCTCACCAGCGGCTGGCGCGGAGGTTTAAATCTCACCGGCGGCTGGCTGGTATTCACCAGCCATCCGCTGGTGAGATTCAAACCGCCTTGATAGCCGCGGGTGAACTTTAAATGTTTTTTCTTGACGAAGCAAGCCACGGACCTAACCATATCTTATCTACCTTTGTTTACCGAAATGGGGTGCTTGTGATGTCTTTCATGTGTCATGTAAAGTAATAAACGCCATCACAACTCTGTTGTCGAATGAAGTTATTCTATTCTACTATACAAATACTGTTCTTGTCGGAGCGAAGTTCCAGTCCACAGTTGCGGACAGCCACTGCTGAAGCGCGCGTCTCGAAGGTAATCGCACCGGGTGGCAGGCGTGATTATAGACACGTCGAAGGAGGGGTCGTCCCGCCTCTTGCAGTCCGAGTTCCACTCGAGACCACATCGCTTGCATGAACAACCTGATATCTCGAACTGAAAAAATCGGACATTCTCTTTCGCTGTTACCTGTATCAAAAAGCTCATGATGTTGGAAACTCCAGAGACAAACCAAATGGTCGTGTTCTATCAATTAATTTGATGGCGCTCGTATTGAGAAGCTGATCCGCAACGGAAGAGCGCGGACGCTACATCTCGGGCGAGGTTCCACGCTTTTGGAGGCTCAGGAGTGGTAGTAATCTTGTCTTTGATGTGGGTCAACCTCGCTCTCTTGACCGTTGTTTGACCATGAATCAGCCACAGCTTGGACGCGAACTAACCACCTCTGTATCACGGATCAGCTTTATATCTTAACGTAAAGTATCTGTCACGTAGAGCAACACAATCACTACACATTGAGGCATTCAGATAGCGATGAATGCATCCTCAGTATTTTTAAACTTCGATATCAAAACAGTTCGCTGAGGTTTTTCTAGTCCGCAAGGAAGGCTGCAGTACCTTACGTCCCCGTCATAGTCGGCCGGAGAACGGACTTGGCCGTCCTTTGCCGTCCCTAGTGATCCTGAGCCATCCTATGCCTTCCCTAGTGGTCGGTTGGAAACCAATCGATTAGGCAGGCGCACGCAAGAGCACCGTGGACGGCCCAATCCGGACACAGCGGGGGAACTTGAACAAAGCATTGCACACGCATTGACCGGGACCGGCACGGACGGGACATGACGGGGCAGGCGGGCGCAGTCCGGAAACATCGGGTGGAAATTTCGACCTGAGTGAGCAATGTGTTCCACCCGTATCCACCGGGGCGGCTATAGCCGATCGGCCGACTATGACAGTGGCCTTGGGGGCTGAGTAGAGTGACATCGCGGGGCGGCTAGATCTTACGATGAGCTGACGTATCGATAGATCGCGGCGACCAATCAATACGGCAGCCCATCGTAAGGTCGGGCCGCGATGCCGCTCCGCTCAGCCCCTTGTAGGTGTGCAGAATGTTGTGGACCTCAATGCGACCGGAGTTGTAACTTCTTCATTTCACGAGTTTTCAATGGGCGTTTTCACCAATTCGAAGCCGCCCCAAGATCAGCGAGGGAGGACTAAAATAAAAGACAACTGCATTTACCAGAAAACAAAAGCATTAGTCTTCATGTAAACCATTCAATAAACCATCAATACACTTCGCATCAACGATATACAGTCAAAACTGCACTCTCATGGCGATAACTATCCGAATCGACAATCGAAAATCGATCGCTTATTTATGAATAAAATGCTAAGGCAAGTGAGCATATAGCTGAGAAATTCCCATTTTCAATTGTACGGTGTATAGTCTAGCTTACCAAAACGTAATACTTTGCATTCCCCCTTGAAGGTTGGCGCAAACTCGGTGCACCTATGTTATAGCACCGAATTTGCGTCGACCTTCAATAGGGAACGCAAAGTATCACCAGAATCCATGCCGACTACACAGGCGAAGCAGAAGTGCTCGGTTGATGATCGATAGACAAGGAAATCGATGCCACACGCTCGTCACCGGTTGAGCGAGAGCGGTCGGATTGCAATGAGGTTGATGCACGACGATTTCCAACCGACCGCTTCTGCTTCGTCTGTAGATGTATACGTTTTGATAGACTAGAGTATACATACAGGTACTGCTGTGCTTATCTGGGCCAAATCCGGTCCGCCATTGCGTCTCGACACGCTTTGCGGCCGCGCGCTCCCGAGTCAGAAGAGCTTCCAGCGCCGCAGCCGCCGATCTGCTGGCTCTAGGTGGGTTTGGAAACTGGAAACTAAGGAAAATCGGAGAAACTTGTATGAAAAAGCCACATTGAGTCGGCTTTGGCGCTGGAAACCCGAATGACTCGAGCGCGTGCGGCTGCAAAGCGTGTCGAGACGCAATTGCGGACCGGAATTTGGCCCAGATAAGCACAGTACAATGCACATAGCTTGAAGGCAGTGTTCACGATGATATTCGTCCCCGAGTTTTTCTCATAAAACAAAGCGTTGGCCTCCGAGCGTTACCAAACTTACGAAGAAACGACGATAAACGCATTAAAACGCCGTATTTTAGTGACATTGTTCTATAACATGGACTAGTTGTCCGGTTGGATTAACATGTTCATGGTGGTTGCCACCGATGGAAAATCGGGTCAATATAAAATAAAAGAATATTTTAGGCAAAACAGTATTAGTTAGGGCCCTAAGGAAATAACGGAGCAATAGAGAGTAAAGAATTGCAAAGGACCGGTCCACAAAAGATTTCGTCGTCACAACAAACACTTTCTGTGATACTTTAAAGGCGGGATGATACTTAAGGATTTCCTGTACTTCTGGTGCGTTTTTCTCAATTTCTACGTCATTTTGGTACTATCCGGGGGCCACTCAATCAATATAGCAACCAATCTCAAAATTGAAGATTTATTTATTTATTTATTGAGTACGCCACATAAGGTCAGCGCAATAAACATACATAAAGATAACCTACAGAGATCCTGAACCGGATCAGAGCGAAAACGAATACTATTCTTCCAACACGGACCTAGAAGCACAAAAGCCTTTTCCCTGCATCGCGTTTGAAGCACCAAAAAACAGAAGGTACAGGCACCGGCGTAACATCGAGGTTAAGAGAAATGAAAGCTGATCCGGCTCTACAAGTGAAAGAACAGGCTCTGAGATTGCCTTTTGGAGCTAAATATGAAATCTTAATCTTGCCTCCCCTAGTCCTTGAACGATTCAGCCTAAAAAATCTTGAAATCTTGGTTTTCGCAATGCCAGCTAGTAACTTAAACACCATACAAAAATCGTTCAATCGTCGGCGAGATTCTAAAGTGAGAAGTTTCAACTCTCTATTATCGTGATCACTGCCTTTAAAAGACTTTCAACGAACTAGCCTTCCAAAACCCGAGCGAATTTACATCCGCAATTTTAAAACCCTAGTCATTAGGCATATATCAATACAGTATTCTTTCTTGATTAAAAGTAATGGCCTGGGTCAAATAAAACCCAACACGAACTAGTATTTCAAATGAAACCGGTCAAAGCCTCGAGATGAAGGTCTCTTCCATAGTACCACCGCGGCGCGATGCGATGGCATGATAACCATGATAATCAAACTAAATCGCGCCGCACATCGATCAGTATTTAAAGCATGCTGTCGCGGCGAACCGCGGTAGAGGTGTAAAACAGGGCTGAGGCATGTCGCGGGCATGTGGTGCTCGATCTCCGCAGATTACGGACATAAATATGCTCAAGATAAAGGGCATGTTCTCAAAAGATGAACACAATTGCACATAACAACCAGCATATAAATGAAGAAAATAAGTAGCACCAGTTTCCAATGCCCAAAAGGCGATAAAATGCACTGACAGATTCCAAACAGACTTCTCCTTATTTGCACTTATAACTGATAGAGACTTCCGATCCACCCCAGTACTCAGGATGCATACGTTCATATCCAGATGGGCAAGTGCAGAACACAGCAGTTGAACTCACTGAGGACACAGATTCTCCTAAAAAAATCATATTGTCACTTCTTTTTTCTCGATGGCTAACTACGGGTGTCCGCCCTGCCCCAATTAACGAGATTTATAAAGGCAGTGGTTGCGATTGAATATGCTTGTCTTCTTTTTCTCTCTGAACCTTTTATGGATTTAGAGTTGTAGGGCCTCTAAGAAAAAATCGCGAAAAAACAGCTGTTTCGGGCCTAATTTTAAGTCTGAACTTCCTTGTCTTTTGATGGTGGACGACCCCACACCACATCATCGGCATCGATTATCTCTAATATAAAGAACATCAGCTGGCTTGAAATTGAAATTCGATCAATGAACATTAACCCTCGAACTGACCTGCTTGAATATTTATGCCCTCATCTAGCTAAAACATGAATGGAGTGCTTGGTTACATGGTTCAGCTGTTTTTAATAGCTAGTTATGCATTTATTTCTGCCTATGAATGTCAATGAATACTGACTATACACACACAAGACTCCGATTTTTTTTTGGGCGGAGCTGTGCACGTGTGCACGAACTGAAATCTTTCGGCCTTAGGGGTCGTTTACACTTCCGCCGCGGCGCGGGGCAGCGAGACGCAATGCAGCCATATCGATCAAGAGGCGCCGCCTCTCGGCGCCGCGAGGCGTTCAGAGTTTCTCTGCTCGAAATCTTCCAACGGTGCCGCACGCGGCTGCCGCCTAGGTGCTGCCGCGCCGCCCGAGGAAAGCAGGCGGCGCGGCGGCCGCGTGCGATCCGCATTGGCATAGTATGCTTCTTTTGCTGGTATTTCATAGACATTCTCAATTTTGTTCTTCTGATTCATCTCTAAAATTCCTTCCGAGGTCCTGGGCGTTGTTTAGGGTAGGCTGGGTTGTTAAAGGTTCTTTTTTTTAGCTTTTGAAATCATTTTTCTAAAGAGAAATAGTTTTCGAAGACTCTATCTGCTTTTTGGTGCTGTGTTATGGTGCGAAAGATTATAGATGTTTCTTTTGCACAAGAAATCACTCATTACAATCGGCCTTGTGTCATGTCAGAGCTACTCCAGGCTGTGTTTAACGTCACTCTGCGACGTAGCCGCGTAAAGTCGACGCAGCCCGATTATACATCCTGGTGGCGCGATTTTTCAAGCGGCGCTGCGCGCCGCTCCGCGGCGGAAGTATAAACGACCCCTTAGAAACTCTATTTTTAGTCCGTTTTTCACCGCGCTACCTTCATAGTTTTTCAGCTGTTTTCGATATATGCTGATTTTTGTGGTTTTTTCGACAACGTTTTTCATCGTGACCACTGCCTTTAATGTTTGTTTTGCCGTCTTTTATTTGGCTCTTGAAATAGTTGCTAACTATAATACTTCAAGACTCTAACACCCGTAGTTAACCGTCATAACTTGTTCCTACGCTTGTTCTACAACTTTTCATTCATTTTCGCTTTAATGACAAGCAGATCTAACTTTTCATGAGGATAGCACAACAACGGTTTCTGCCGCGAACTCCGCCCTTACACCCTGAGATATGAATTTTGAGATTTCCGTGTAGATAATTGTGTAGAAGATTCCTCCTGTATAACACGTGCCGAATGCGGGATCTAAATTCCTTCAAATAAGCGAGATACAAGCGACCACCATGGGCCCGCTTCCTCCAGCCACCACCACAGGCCTGGCCCCCTTCCTGATTTTCGATCTCAATGGCGGCTAGATGGATGGACGATTTTCAGCCGAGTCGTCGTTCTTCACTCCCTTTCCGATCTATCATCTCCTCATTCTGTTTAGCTCTCGTGCCGCGACTGCGAATCAGGAGAAATACAGGCCTGAGACAACTCGTCCACCAAATTTTCGCTCTCAAAATACAGGCATTTTAAAGGAGTCATATCTCCGTTCGTAGAGGGTCTTCGACGATTTCAGAAATACCATTGTGATCAGAGTGTGACCCTCTCTAAGATAAAGATACAATTTGAAAAATTATTTTCTGGGGGTCCTGTACACCCTCAGACATGAATTTTGTGATTTTTATTTGATTGTGTAGTAGACCCCTCCTGTATAACACGTGACAAGTGCGAGATCTAAATTCCTCCAAATAAGCGAGATATATATAAGCGACCACCACAGGCCCGACCTCCTTCACTCACCACCACGGGCCAAACACCTTACCAGACTTCCGAAGTCAATAGCGGGTAGATGGATGGATTGATTCCAACAATTCGTTGTTCTTCAGTCAAATGCCGGAACGTCTCCATATCCTGCCTTACTCTAGCTTAACGATTGCGAATGAAAATAAATCCACGCCTGAGACAACTCGTCCACCAATTTTCCGCCCTCAAAATATAGGCATCTTTGAGGAGCCGTATCTCCGTTCGTAAGGGGTCTTGAACTATTTCAGAAATACCATTGTGATCAGAGTGTGACCCTCTCTAAGATAAGGATTTTATTAATTTATTTATTTGGAAACGTGGTCAAGCCACGTTAATATTACATTCAACATGAATTGAAAGACTGAGATCGAACGAATTACTTAAAACACAATATTCTGAAAAGAGTTTCATGAGAGATTAACATTGAGTCGAAGGTCAAGAAAGTTTTTAAATCCATTCGTAGACATGGTGAGGACGTTTTCCCTTACTAGTGGACGGAAAATTTTGATCGTTCTATTCGAGAAGAATTCAGATCTGATCTGACTTTTGCCACAAGCTCAGATATCCTTAAGCCCCCGAATCTCGTTCTCGATTGTTCAGTATGGAAAAATCTGAGGGATTAGGATTTTGAACATCATTATCAACTCAAATCTCGTTCTCCGGCTTTTAAGGGTAGGAAGTCCGACCTGATAGGATCTACTGGCACCATCTGAAATCACGGTCTGGGATAAAATCTAAAAAAATTTTCTCTGGGTGTCCTGTGCCTTTGAAGGCAAGGACATGACATGAATTTTGTGATGTTCTACAGACATGAATTTCGTGATGTTCAAATGTATAGTAGTCCCCTCCTGAATGACACGTTCCCAGTGAGAGATTTCAAATCCCCCATATACTTGGAAGATTTTAAACACCTTGCGCGCTACTTCGTCGCAAGCTCGCTGATTGCTTCAACGAGCTTGTTACTTCGTGGCGCGCAAGCTTGTTGGGTACTAGCGCGCAACCTGTAATATCCCGACGACCACACATACAGTGCGAATTATATGTACGTCATCAAATCTCAATAATAAGGTAAGAATGACAAAAGCAGGGCTCAACGGGTGAGAATGTTTTGTCCAACGTTCGTCCATACTCCGATCAGGGGTCATCAGGGGCGCTGACACAAGTTGGATATCCGTTCTTAGCTTTATTCAGAAGGAATTTCCGATGGTTTAAGGTAGCTAAAAGGAGTTGTGCCTACAATAACCTATCGTTCCAATGTTATGCCTCTTTGAGATCAAGGACTAGAGGCGAGATACACAGGCTTGTTTGTATTGACACACTTGAACATTCTCAGATATAGTATTACATTTTCCCGTTCAATCTCTCACTAGTTATGATTTACTTGTTAGTGAGAAATGACGTCAAGCATCTGTTTCATACTGAATGAGTGATCGTCGCTATAATATAGACAGCGCATACTCTGAAGATTTCAGAAATGTTGCGAACACTAATTTCAACAACTTACCGAAGTCTTCCGTAAGTTGTTGAAATCGTGATCGTAAGTTGCCCTGCCTCATGCCCTAATGTGTTCGCAACATTTTCGGAACTGTTCTGTAACTCTCTAAAATGCTGATTCCAACTATTAGTGTCTCGCCGCGATCGACTGATCGCGACGCGAAGCCCCCTCCGCGGCCATTAGGTCGCGGCGCCGCGGGGTTCGCGTTGCGACGACGGGCGATGGGGGCGCGGGGTTACACCCGCGAGTTAGTTACTTGCATGTGCATCTATGTATTGATAGCGGTTGAAACCGATCATAGGAGCATAAAAGTGTTGTAACCTGACTGAATCACCATCAAAGGCAGGGATGAGCGGAAATTTTTTTCTGAATTGCGGAAATCGGAAATCGGAACGACCTTCTCAAATTTGGAAATCGGAATTCGGAAATCGGAACGCCAAAAACCATCGGAAATCGGAATTCGGAAATCGGAAATGATCCGTAAATTTTTTAACTCCCCTGGTGATTAATCCTGCAAAAAAACTTGGGCTTATTCTACTTTTTTGAACAAGGTATACACCCACGCGTACTTGTAGGCTTGTATCATGACGCTTAGAGTCATTGCAGAATCCGTTAGGTCCCACACACTTTTCCAGGCGCCTGCAGCACTTCAAGGCGGTCCAACACAGTTTCCACGGCCATCGGCACACTCCCAGTAGAGTCCCGCAAACTTTTCTTCCCGGTACTTGGCGCACTCCTAGTTGGGGTGCCACACGTTTTTGCCGGTGCTTGGTGCCCTCCAAGTTGTGCCCAACACAGTCCCCCCCAGAGCTCCACGCACTCCGAGTTGAATGCAACACAGACAGTTCCTCCAGCGCTTGGCGCACTCCCAGTAGGGTCCAGCACACTCTTTTCCAGCGCTCGGCGCACTCTAAGTGAAGCCCAGCGCACTGTTTTAGCGCTTGACGCACTTCCCCTCAGAAGTTTCTGAGCAAGGTACCTGAGACTTCAACGCAAGCTGCATAATGGCCTCACGCAACTTACTTTGAGTCCACAAGTAACTTGAAGCGATGTTACGTGTAATTTGACGAGATTTTTGATCAAAGCACCATGCACTAATAATAAATACACAACATTGCGAGTAACTTGCACTGTTGGTTCATGTTACTTGACACGTACCAGCGACGTGGCCTGCACATTGACAAGCGACGAGGCCAGCACACCGTCACACGACAAGGCCTGCTCGGCGAGCACGACTGAGCCGACAGCGGTCTGTCAGGCGGGGCCTCCAGCCGTTGTGCGGGGCCAAGTACCTCTACTCTCGGATAACTGAATGGACTACGCTGCCTACATTTGAGTCCTGCCTCCAGAGTACATCGTATACCTCCCAAGGAAACGGCACGCCGCGTAGATAGATTACATGTGCGATAAAATAATACATTTAAGTTACACGCCAGTCCTTTATGTCACGTGTAACTCAACTCGCACCGTGGAACATATGTATATCCAATGTTTAAGGTCAAATGTAACTTAAAGTTGTAAAGACAGGTTGCCGACAACATTTCTAGAGCCCTTAATTCGTATGTAACTCTGTCAGAAATTCCTTACCTGTGGAGTCCCGCACCCTTCCCTCGGAAAACTCACAGCGGGCCTTAAATCTCACATGCAACCGTTCATGAAACCCTTCATCGAGCTTTTATTTAGGGAACTGATTATATCGTGTTATCAGTGCACGCCATCACACCATAATAACAACAAACCGAATCGCTTCATTTTTGAAAAAAAACGAGCGGATTTCCGTTCATTCTCACAAACACACACAGACACACACAGACTGAGTTAGGCAAATATATGTAGATAGTAGGATAGTTATTGAATAATTTTCCTGTAGATGCACTCAACCCTAGCTTTCTGAAAAGTGAAGACGGACCTCGAATTCGAATTCAGCGCCCCAGATATCCCTAAGAATTTGGCAAGGAAAAGGGTTCAAAAATCTAAACTCCGATATTTCCGATTTTTTACACATTTTTAGGCTTTTTTTCGGAAATCGGAATTTGGAAATCGGAAGGCCAAAATCCATCGGAAATCGGAATTCGGAAATCGGAATTCCGCTCATCCCTGATCAAAGGTGAGCACAGTGGGCACTTAATTCAGAAATAAGTGCGGTTTTTGAAAAAAAAAGTTTTCTTCTCTGTTCAGGCTGTTTTGGCAAGGCGTAATATGATATTCGGTTTCTCCTACTGACCCAGGCTCTTTATTGCTTCCCGTAAAACTTTTTATTTTTAGAAGTTTGCATTTGAATAAATAGTGCAATAGCAGTAGTAAATAATTATATGTGTCGATACTCGTCTCCTTTAGAATCACCTAATCTAGAATACCGCCGCTATCCAAGGGAAAAAATGGGCGAAATGGGCAAAGTGTGCAACTAAAGCGTCTTTCGATTACAACACGCCTCAAAGTGCTCCGTTTTCAATTTTGAAAGGACCAAAATGTTCACCGTGCCACAATCCATCTAACTATTAAGGATAAAATTGGACAAAACCTATGAAAACGCTTTTTTATAATGGAGTTAGTTATGAATTTGACCAGCCGTCCTGCGGGCTCCGCCCGCCTGACGGCTGGATGGGGGCTTCGCCCCCAGACCCCCAAATTTCCGCCTCCGGCGGAAATTATCAAGTTGTCTTGGCATATGTAGAATCCGATCAGAAATTATTTTTCCCCAATATATTTTGTTGTAGACATAAAGGTTGCCTGCCACTCATGTGGACACATGGAAAGGCGGACAGCGGTAATTTATAGCGAGAAAAGCAATAAATATGCTTCAGTTGTGCACGCACACAAAATCAATCCGAAGTGCGGCAAATCCTGTACATTAGCGTTCTCGGGCTCGTTTCAAAGACATTCTTCTTTCTGCGGCGTCCTGCGCATTGCTACGTAGTACCGCACACTTTCTACAGGCGCACACCTACATGGGTCCCGTACACTTTTTGTGGCGTTCAGGGCACTCTACCATGGGTCCGCACATTTTCTATGTCGTTCGGCGCACTCCTGAATGGGTTCCGTACACTTTTTACGGCGTCCGGCGCACTCCTAAATGGGTTCCGTAGACTTTCTCTGGCGTCTGGCGCACTCTAACATGGGTCCCGCGCACATTCTATGGCGTTCGGCGCACTCCTAAATGGGTTCCGTACACTTTCTACGGCGTCCGGCACACTCTAACATGGGTCCCGCACACTTTCTATGGCGTCCGGCGCGCTCTTACATGGGTCCCGCACACTTTCTATGGCGTTCGGCGCACTCCTAAATGGGTCCCGCACACTTTCTATGGCGACCGGCGCGCTCTTACATGGGCCTCGCACACTTTCTATGGCGTTCGGCGCACTCCTAAATGGGTACCGTACACTTTCTATGGCGTCCGGCACGCTCTTACATGGGTCCCGCACACTTTCTATGGCGTTCGGCGCACTCCTAAATGGGTCCCGCACACTTTCTATGGCGTCCGGCGCGCTTACATGAGCCCCGCACACTTTCTATGGCGTTCGGCGCACTCCTAAATGGGTACCGTACACTTTCTATGGCGTCCGGCACACTCTAACATGGGTCCCGTACACTTTCTATGGCGCCCGGCGTACTCTCACCTGGGTCCCGTACACTTTCTATGGCGTCCGGCGTACTCTAACATGGGTCCCGCACACTTTCGGTGGCGTCCGGCGCACTCTTACACTGGTCCCGCACACTTTCTATGGCGTTCGGCGCACTCCTAAATGGGTACCGTACACTTTCTATGGCGTCCGGCACACTCTAACATGGGTCCCGTACACTTTCTATGGCGTTCGGCGCACTCCTAAATGGGTTCCGTACACTTTCTATGGCGTCCGGCGCACTCTTACATGGGTCCTGCACACTTTCTATGGCGTTCGGCGCACTACTAAAAGGGTTCCGTACACTTCCTACGGTGTCCGGCGCACTCTAACATGGGTCCCGCACACTTTCGATGGCGTCCGGCGCTCTCCTAAACGGGTTCCGTACACTTTCTATGGCGTCCGGCGTACTCTAACATGGGTCCCGCACACTTTCGGTGGCGTCCGGCGCACTCTTACATTGGTCCCGCACACTTTCTATGGCGTTCGGCGCACTCCTAAATGGGTACCGTACACTTTCTATGGCGTCCGGCACACTCTAACATGGGTTCCGTACACTTTCTATGGCGTTCGGCGCACTCCTAAATGGGTTCCGTACACTTTCTATGGCGTCCGGCGCACTCTTACATGGGTCCTGCACACTTTCTATGGCGTTCGGCGCACTACTAAAAGGGTTCCGTACACTTCCTACGGCGTCCGGCGCACTCTAACATGGGTCCCGCACACTTTCGATGGCGTCCGGCGCTCTCCTAAATGGGTTCCGTACACTTTCTATGGCGTCCGGCGTACTCTAACATGGGTTCCGCACACTTTCGATGGCGTCCGGCGCACTCTTACATTGGTCCCGTACACTTTCTATGGCGTTCGGCGCACTCCTAAATGGGTTCCGTACACTTTCTACGGCGTCCGGCACACTCTAACATGGGTCCCGTACACTTTCTATGGCGTCCGGCACACTCTAACATGGGTCCCGTACACTTTCTATGGCGTTCGGCGCACTCCTAAATGGGTACCGTACACTTTCTTTGGCGTTCGGCGCACTCCTAAATGGGTACCGTACACTTTCTATGGCGTCCGGCACACTCTAACACGGGTCCCGTACACTTTCTACGGCGTCCGGCACACTCTAACATGGGTCCCGTACACTTTCTATGGCGACCGGCGCGTTCTTACATGGATCCCGCACACTTTCTACGGCGTTCGGAGCACTCCTAAATGGGTACCGTACACTTTCTATGGCGTCCGGCACACTCTAACATGGGTCCCGTACACTTTCTATGGCGTTCGGCGCACTCCCAAATGGGTTCCGTACACTTTCTATGGCGTCCGGCGCACTCTTACATGGGTCCTGCACACTTTCTATGGCGTTCGGCGCACTCCTAAATGGGTTCCGTACACTTCCTACGGAGTCCGGTGCACTCTAACATGGGTCCCGCACACATTCTATGGCGTTCGGCGCACTCCGAAATGGGTTCCGTACACTTTCTATGGCGTCCGGCGTACTCTAACATGGGTTCCGCACACTTTCGATGGCGTCCGGCGCACTCTTACATTGGTCCCGTACACTTTCTATGGCCTTCGGCGCACTCCTAAATGGGTTCCGTACACTTTCTACGGCGTCCGGCACACTCTAACATGGGTCCCGTACACTTTCTATGGCGTCCGGCACACTCTAACATGGGTCCCGTACACTTTCTATGGCGTTCGGCGCACTCCTAAATGGGTACCGTACACTTTCTTTGGCGTTCGGCGCACTCCTAAATGGGTACCGTACACTTTCTATGGCGTCCGGCACACTCTAACATGGGTCCCGTACACTTTCTACGGCGTCCGGCACACTCTAACATGGGTCCCGTACACTTTCTATGGCGTCCGGCGCACTCTAACATGGGTCCCGTACACTTTCTATGGCGTTCGGCGCACTCTAACATGGATCCCGCACACTTTCTACGGCGTTCGGAGCACTCCTAAATGGGTACCGTACACTTTCTATGGCGTCCGGCACACTCTAACATGGGTCCCGTACACTTTCTATGGCGTTCGGCGCACTCCCAAATGGGTTCCGTACACTTTCTATGGCGTCCGGCGCACTCTTACATGGGTCCTGCACACTTTCTATGGCGTTCGGCGCACTCCTAAATGGGTTCCGTACACTTCCTACGGAGTCCGGTGCACTCTAACATGGGTCCCGCACACATTCTATGGCGTTCGGCGCACTCCGAAATGGGTACCGTACACTTTCTATGGCGTCCGGCACGCTCTTACATTGGTCCCGCACACTTTCTATGGCGTTCGGCGCGTTCTTACATGGATCCCGCACACTTCCTACGGAGTCCGGTGCACTCTAACATGGGTCCCGCACACATTCTATGGCGTTCGGCGCACTCCTAAATGGGTTCCGTACACTTTCTATGGCGTCCGGCGTACTCTAACATGGGTCCCGCACACTTTCTATGGCGTCCGGCGCACTCTTACATTGGTCCCGTACACTTTCTATGGCGTTCGGCGCACTCCTAAATGGGTTCCGTACACTTTCTACAGCGTCCGGCACACTCTAACATGGGTCCCACACACTTTCTATGGCGTCCGGCGCGCTCTTACATGGGTCCTGCGCACTTTCTATGGCGTTCGGCGCACTACTAAAAGGGTTCCGTACACTTCCTACGGTGTCCGGCGCACTCTAACATGGGTCCCGTACACTTTCTACGGCGTCCGGCACACTCTAACATGGGTCCCGTACACTTTCTATGGCGACCGGCGGGTTCTTACATGGATCCCGCACACTTTCTACGGCGTTCGGAGCACTCCTAAATGGGTACCGTACACTTTCTATGGCGTCCGGCACACTCTAACATGGGTCCCGTACACTTTCTATGGCGTTCGGCGCACTCCTAAATGGGTCCCGCACACTTTCTATGGCGACCGGCGCGCTCTTACATGGGCCTCGCACACTTTCTATGGCGTTCGGCGCACTCCTAAATGGGTACCGTACACTTTCTATGGCGTCCGGCACGCTCTTACATGGGTCCCGCACACTTTCTATGGCGTTCGGCGCACTTCTAAATGGGTCCCGCACACTTTCTATGGCGTCCGGCGCGCTCTTACATGGGTCCCGCACACTTTCTATGGCGTTCGGCGCACTCCTAAATGGGTACCGTACACTTTCTATGGCGTCCGGCACACACTAATATGGGTCCCGTACACATTCTATGGCGTCCGGAGTACTCTAACATGGGTCCCGTACACTTTCTATGGCGTCCGGCGTACTCTAACATGGGCCCCGCACACCTTCTCTGGCGTTCGGCGCACTCCTAAATGGGTACCGTACACTTTCAATAGCGGCCGGCACACGCTAACATGGGTCCCGTACTCTTTCTATGGCGCTCGGCGCCCTGCCAAATTGGTTCCGTACACTTTCTATGGCGTCCGGCGCAATCTTACATGGGTCCTGCACACTTTCTATGGCGTTCGGCGCACTACTAACATGGGTTCCGTACACTTTCTACGGCGTCCGGCGCACTCTAACATGGGTCCCGCACACTTTCTATGGCGTCCGGCGCATCTCTCTACATGGGTTCCGTACACTTTCTATGGCGTTCGGCGCACTCCTAAATGGGTACCGTACACTTTCTATGGCGTCCGGCACACTCTAACATGGGTTCCGTACACTTTCTATGGCGTTCGGCGCACTCCTAAATGGTTTCCGTACACTTTCTATCGCGTGCGGCGCAGTCTTACATGGTTCTCCTACACTTTCTATGGCGTTCGGCGCACTTCTAAATGGGTTGCGTACACTTCCTACGGCGTCCGGCGCACTCTAACATGGGTCCCGCACACTTTCGATGGCGTACGGCGCTCTCTAAATGGGTCCCGTACACTTTCTATGGCGTCCGGCGTACTCTAACATGGGTTCCGCACACTTTCGATGGCGTCCGGCGCACTCTTACATTGGTCCCGTACACTTTCTATGGCGTTCGGCGCACTCCTAAATGGGTTCCGTACACTTTCTACGGCGTCCGGCACACTCTAACATGGGTCCCGTACACTTTCTATGGCGTCCGGCACACTCTAACATGGGTCCCGTACACTTTCTATGGCGTTCGGCGCACTCCTAAATGGGTACCGTACACTTTCTTTGGCGTTCGGCGCACTCCTAAATGGGTACCGTACACTTTCTATGGCGTCCGGCACACTCTAACATGGGTCCCGTACACTTTCTACGGCGTCCGGCACACTCTAACATGGGTCCCGTACACTTTCTATGGCGACCGGCGCGTTCTTACATGGATCCCGCACACTTTCTACGGCGTTCGGAGCACTCCTAAATGGGTACCGTACACTTTCTATGGCGTCCGGCACACTCTAACATGGGTCCCGTACACTTTCTATGGCGTTCGGCGCACTCCCAAATGGGTTCCGTACACTTTCTATGGCGTCCGGCGCACTCTTACATGGGTCCTGCACACTTTCTATGGCGTTTGGCGCACTCCCAAATGGGTCCCGCACACTTTCTACGGCGTCCGGCCCCCTCTAACATGGGTCCCGTCCCCTTTCTACCGCGTCCGGCACACTCTAACATGGGTCCCGTACACTTTCTATGGCGCCCGGCGTACTCTCACCTGGGTCCCGTACACTTTCTATGGCGTCCGGCGTACTCTAACATGGGTCCCGCACACTTTCTATGGCGTCCGGCGTACTCTAACATGGGTCCCGCACACTTTCTATGGCGTTCGGCGCACTCCTAAATGGGTACCGTACACTTTCTATGGCGTCCGGCACACTCTAACATGGGTCCCGCACACATTCTATGGCGTCCGGCGCACTCCTAAGTGGGTTCCGTACACTTTCTACGGCGTCCGGCGCACTCTTACATGGGTCCTGCACACTTTCTATGGCGTTCGGCGCACTACTAAATGGGTAACGTACACTTTCTATGGCGTTCGGCGCACTCCTAAATGGGTACCGTACACTTTCGATGGCGTCCGGCGCTCTCCTAAATGGGTTCCGTACACTTTCTATGGCGTCCGGCGTACTCTAACATGGGTCCCGCACACTTTCGGTGGCGTCCGGCGCACTCTTACATTGGTCCCGCACACTTTCTATGGCGTTCGGCGCACTCCTAAATGGGTACCGTACACTTTCTATGGCGTCCGGCACACTCTAACATGGGTCCCGTACACTTTCTATGGCGTTCGGCGCACTCCTAAATGGGTTCCGTACACTTTCTATGGCGTCCGGCGCACTCTTACATGGGTCCTGCACACTTTCTATGGCGTTCGGCGCACTACTAAAAGGGTTCCGTACACTTCCTACGGCGTCCGGGGTACTCTAACATGGGTCCCGCACACTTTCTATGGCGTCCGGCGCACTCTAACATGGGTCCCGCACACTTTCGATGGCGTCCGGCGCTCTCCTAAATGGGTTCCGTACACTTTCTATGGCGTCCGGCGTACTCTAACATGGGTTCCGCACACTTTCGATGGCGTCCGGCGCACTCTTACATTGGTCCCGTACACTTTCTATGGCGTTCGGCGCACTCCTAAATGGGTTCCGTACACTTTCTACGGCGTCCGGCACACTCTAACATGGGTCCCGTACACTTTCTATGGCGTCCGGCACACTCTAACATGGGTCCCGTACACTTTCTATGGCGTTCGGCGCACTCCTAAATGGGTACCGTACACTTTCTTTGGCGTTCGGCGCACTCCTAAATGGGTACCGTACACTTTCTATGGCGTCCGGCACACTCTAACATGGGTCCCGTACACTTTCTACGGCGTCCGGCACACTCTAACATGGGTCCCGTACACTTTCTATGGCGACCGGCGCGTTCTTACATGGATCCCGCACACTTTCTACGGCGTTCGGAGCACTCCTAAATGGGTACCGTACACTTTCTATGGCGTCCGGCACACTCTAACATGGGTCCCGTACACTTTCTATGGCGTTCGGCGCACTCCCAAATGGGTTCCGTACACTTTCTATGGCGTCCGGCGCACTCTTACATGAATCCTGCACACTTTCTATGGCGTTCGGCGCACTCCTAAATGGGTTCCGTACACTTCCTACGGAGTCCGGTACACTCTAACATGGGTCCCGCACACATTCTATGGCGTTCGGCGCACTCCTAAATGGGTTCCGTACACTTTCTATGGCGTCCGGCGTACTCTAACATGGGTCCCGCACACTTTCGGTGGCGTCCGGCGCACTCTTACATTGGTCCCGTACACTTTCTATGGCGTTCGGCGCACTCCTAAATGGGTTCCGTACACTTTCTACGGCGTCCGGCACACTCTAACATGGGTCCCGTACACTTTCTATGGCGTCCGGCACACTCTAACATGGGTCCCGTACACTTTCTATGGCGTTCGGCGCACTCCTAAATGGGTACCGTACACTTTCTTTGGCGTTCGGCGCACTCTAAATGGGTACCGTACACTTTCTATGGCGTCCGGCACACTCTAACATGGGTCCCGTACACTTTCTACGGCGTCCGGCACACTCTAACATGGGTCCCGTACACTTTCTATGGCGACCGGCGCGTTCTTACATGGATCCCGCACACTTTCTACGGCGTTCGGAGCACTCCTAAATGGGTACCGTACACTTTCTATGGCGTCCGGCACACTCTAACATGGGTCCCGTACACTTTCTATGGCGTTCGGCGCACTCCCAAATGGGTTCCGTACACTTTCTATGGCGTCCGGCGCACTCTTACATGGGTCCTGCACACTTTCTATGGCGTTCGGCGCACTCCTAAATGGGTTCCGTACACTTCCTACGGAGTCCGGTGCACTCTAACATGGGTCCCGCACACATTCTATGGCGTTCGGCGCACTCCGAAATGGGTACCGTACACTTTCTATGGCGTCCGGCACGCTCTTACATTGGTCCCGCACACTTTCTATGGCGTTCGGCGCGTTCTTACATGGATCCCGCACACTTCCTACGGAGTCCGGTGCACTCTAACATGGGTCCCGCACACATTCTATGGCGTTCGGCGCACTCCTAAATGGGTTCCGTACACTTTCTATGGCGTCCGGCGTACTCTAACATGGGTCCCGCACACTTTCTATGGCGTCCGGCGCACTCTTACATTGGTCCCGTACACTTTCTATGGCGTTCGGCGCACTCCTAAATGGGTTCCGTACACGTCCGGCACACTCTAACATGGGTCCCACACACTTTCTATGGCGTTGGCGCACTCTAAATGGGTTCCGTACACTTTCTATGGCGTCACTCTACATGGGTCCCGCACACTTTCTATGGCGTTCGGCGCACTCCTAAATGGGTACCGTACACTTTCTATGGCGTCCGGCACACTCTAACATGGGTCCTGCACACTTTCTATGGCGTTCGGCGCACTACAAAAGGGTTCCGTACACTTCCTACGGCGTCCGGCGCACTCATAAATGGGTTCCGTAAACTTTCTACGGCGTCCGGCACACTCTAACTCGGGTCCCGTACACTTTCTATGGCGTTCGGCGCACTCCTAAATGGGTCCCGCACACTTTCTATGGCGTCCGGAGCACTCCTAAATGGGTACCGTACACTTTCTATGGCGTCCGGCGCACTCTAACATGGGTCCCGTACACTTTCTACGGCGTCCGGCACACTCTAACATGGGTCCCGTACACTTTCTATGGCGACCGGCGGGTTCTTACATGGGTCCCGCACACTTTCTATGGCGTTCGGCGCACTCCTAAATGGGTACCGTACACTTTCTGTGGCGTCCGGCACACTCTAACATGGGTCCCGTGCGCTTTCTATGGCATTGGGCGCACTCCTAAATGGGTACCGTACACTTTCTATGGCGTTCGGCGCGCTCTTACATGGGTCCCGCACACTTTCTATGGCGTTCGGCGCACTCCTAAATGGGTGCCGTACACTTTTCATGGCGTCCGGCACGCTCTTACATGGGTCCCGCACACTTTCTATGGCGTTCGGCGCACTTCTAAATGGGTCCCGCCCACTTTCTATGGCGTCCGGCGCGCTTTACATGAGCCCCGCCCACTTTCTATGGCGTTCGGCGCACTCCTAAATGGGTACCGTACTCTTTCTATGGCGTCGGGCACACTCTAACATGGGTCCCGTACACTTTCTATGGCGCCCGGCGTACTCTCACCTGGGTCCCGTACACTTTCTATGGCGTTCGGCGCACTCCTAAATGGGTACCGTACACTTTCTTTGGCGTTCGGCGCACTCCTAAATGCGTACCGTACACTTTCTATGGCGTCCGGCATATTCTAACATGGGTCCCGTACACTTTCTACGGCGTCCGGCACACTCTAACATGGGTCCCGTACACTTTCTATGGCGACCGGCGCGCTCTTACATGGGTCCCGCACACTTTCTACGGCGTTCGGCGCACTCCTAAATGGGTACCGTACACTTTCTATGGCGTCCGGCACACTCTAACATGGGTCCCGTACACTTTCTATGGCGTTCGGCGCACTCCCAAATGGGTTCCGTACACTTTCTATGGCGTCCGGCGCACTCTTACATGGGTCCTGCACACTTTCTATGGCGTTCGGCGCACTCCTAAAAGGGTTCCGTACACTTCCTACGGCGTCCGGTGCACTCTAACATGGGTCCCGCACACATTCTATGGCGTTCGGCGCACTCCTAAATGGGTTCCGTACACTTTCTATGGCGTCCGGCGTACTCTAACATGGGTTCCGCACACTTTCGATGGCGTCCGGCGCACTCTTACATTGGTCCCGTACACTTTCTATGGCGTTCGGCGCACTCCTAAATGGGTTCCGTACACTTTCTACGGCGTCCGGCACACTCTAACATGGGTCCCGTACACTTTCTATGGCGTCCGGCACACTCTAACATGGGTCCCGTACACTTTCTATGGCGTTCGGCGCACTCCTAAATGGGTACCGTACACTTTCTTTGGCGTTCGGCGCACTCCTAAATGGGTACCGTACACTTTCTATGGCGTCCGGCACACTCTAACATGGGTCCCGTACACTTTCTACGGCGTCCGGCACACTCTAACATGGGTCCCGTACACTTTCTATGGCGACCGGCGCGCTCTTACATGGGTCCCGCACACTTTCTACGGCGTTCGGCGCACTCCTAAATGGGTACCGTACACTTTCTATGGCGTCCGGCACACTCTAACATGGGTCCCGTACACTTTCTATGGCGTTCGGCGCACTCCCAAATGGGCTCCGTACATTTTCTATGGCGTCCGGCGCACTCTTACATGGGTCCTGCACACTTTCTATGGCGTTCGGCGCACTCCTAAAAGGGTTCCGTACACTTCCTACGGCGTCCGGCGCACTCTAACATGGGTCCCGCACACATTCTATGGCGTTCGGCGCACTCCGAAATGGGTACCGTACACTTTCTATGGCGTCCGGCACGCTCTTACATTGGTCCCGCACACTTTCTATGGCGTTCGGCGCGTTCTTACATGGATCCCGCACACTTCCTACGGAGTCCGGTGCACTCTAACATGGGTCCCGCACACATTCTATGGCGTTCGGCGCACTCCTAAATGGGTTCCGTACACTTTCTATGGCGTCCGGCGTACTCTAACATGGGTCCCGCACACTTTCTATGGCGTCCGGCGCACTCTTACATTGGTCCCGTACACTTTCTATGGCGTTCGGCGCACTCCTAAATGGGTTCCGTACACTTTCTACAGCGTCCGGCACACTCTAACATGGGTCCCACACACTTTCTATGGCGTCCGGCGCGCTCTTACATGGGTCCTGCGCACTTTCTATGGCGTTCGGCGCACTACTAAAAGGGTTCCGTACACTTCCTACGGTGTCCGGCGCACTCTAACATGGGTCCCGTACACTTTCTACGGCGTCCGGCACACTCTAACATGGGTCCCGTACACTTTCTATGGCGACCGGCGGGTTCTTACATGGATCCCGCACACTTTCTACGGCGTTCGGAGCACTCCTAAATGGGTACCGTACACTTTCTATGGCGTCCGGCACACTCTAACATGGGTCCCGTATACTTTCTATGGCGTTCGGCGCACTCCTAAATGGGTCCCGCACACTTTCTATGGCGACCGGCGCACTCTTACATGGGCCTCGCACACTTTCTATGGCGTTCGGCGCACTCTAAATGGGTACCGTACACTTTCTATGGCGTCCGGCGCACTCTTACATGGGTCCCGCACACTTTCTATGGCGTTCGGCGCACTTCTAAATGGGTCCCGTACACTTTCTATGGCGTCCGGCACACTCTAACATGGGTCCCGTACACTTTCTATGGCGTTCGGTGCACTCCTAAATGGGTCCCGCTCACTTTCTATGGCGTCCGGCACACTCTAACATGGGTCCCGTACACTTTCTATGGCGCCCGGCGTACTCTCACCTGGGTCCCGTACACTTTCTATGGCGTCCGGCGTACTCCAACATGGGTCCCGCACACTTTCGGTGGCGTCCGGCGCACTCCTAAATGGGTCCCGCACACTTTATATGGCGTCCGGCACACTCTAACATGGGTCCCACACACTTTCTATGGCGTCCGGCACACTCTAACATGGGTCCCGTACACTTTCTATGGCGTTCGGCGCACTCTTAAATGGGTTCCGTACACTTTCTATGGCGTCCGGCGCACTCTTACATGGGTCCTGCACACTTTCTATGGCGTTCGGCGCACTACTAAAAGGGTTCCGTACACTTCCTACGGCGTCCGGCGCACTCTAACATGGGTCCCGTACACTTTCTATGGCGTCCGGCGCGCTCTTACATGGGTCCCGCACACTTTCTATGGCGTCCGGCGTACTCTAACATGGGTCCCGCACACTTTCGGTGGCGTCCGGCGCACTCTTACGTTGGTCCCGCTCACTTTCTATGGCGTTCAGCGCACTCATAAATGGGTACCGTACACTTTCTATGGCGTCCGGCACACTCTAACATGGGTCCCGTACACTTTCTATGGCGTTTGGCGACCTCCTAAATGGGTTCCGTACACTTTCTATGGCGTCCGGCGCACTCTTACATGGGTCTTGCACACTTTCTATGGCGTTCGGCGCACTACTAAAAGGGTTCCGTACACTTCCTACGGCGTCCGGCGCACTCTAACATGGGTCCCGCACACTTTCGATGGCGTCCGGCGCACTCCTAAATGGGTTCCGCACACTTTCGATGGCGTCCGGCGCACTCTTACTTTGGTCCCGTACACTTTCTATGGCGTTCGGCGCACTCCTAAATGGGTTCCGTACACTTTCTACGGCGTCCGGCACACTCTAACATGGGTCCCGCACACTTTCTATGGCGTCCGGCACACTCTAACATGGGTCCCGCACACTTTCGATGGCGTCCGGCGCACTCTTACATTGGTCCCGTACACTTTCTATGGCGTTTGGCGCACTCCTAAATGGGTACCGTACACTTTCTATGGCGTTCGGCGCACTCCTAAATGGGTTCCGTACACTTTCTATGGCGTCCGGCACACTCTAACATGGGTCCCGCACACTTTCTTTGGCGTCCGGCGCACTCTAACATGGGTCCCGCACACTTTCTATGGCGTTCGGCGCACTCCTAAAAGGGTTCCGTACACTTCCTACGGCGTCCGGTGCACTCTAACATGGGTCCCGTACACTTTCTATGGCGTTCGGCGCACTCCTAAATGGGTACCGTACACTTTCTATGGCGTTCGGCGCTCTCTAACATGGGTCCCGCACACTTTCTATGGCGTTCGGCGCACTCCTAAATGGGTACCGTACACTTTCTATGGCGTTCGGCGCACTCTTACATTGGTCCCGTACACTTTCTATGGCGTTCGGCGCACTCCTAAATGGGTTCCGTACACTTTCTATGGCGTCCGGCACACTCTTACATGGGTCCCGCCCACCTTCTATGGCGGTCGGCGCACTCCTACATGGGTTCCGTACACTTTCTATGGCGTCTGGCGCACTCTACCATGGGTCCGCACATTTTCTACGGCGTCCGGCACACTCTAACATGGGTCCCGTACACTTTTTATGGCGTTCAGGGCACTCTACCATGGGTCCGCACATTTTCTACGGCGTCCGGCACACTCTAACATGGGTCCCCCACACTTCCTACGGCGTCCGGCGCACTCTAACATGGGTCCCGTACACTTTCTATGGCGTCCGGCACACTCTAACATGGGTCCCGTACACTTTCTATGGCGTTCGGCGCACTCCTAAATGGGTTCCGTACACTTTCTATGGCGTCCGGCACACTCTAACATGGGTCCCGTACACTTTCTATGGCGTCCGGCACACTCTAACATGGGTCCCGCACACTTTCTATGGCGTTCGGCGCACTCCTAAATGGGTACCGTACACTTTCTATGGCGTCCGGCACACTCTAACATGGGTCCCGTACACTTTCTATGGCGTTCGGCGCACTCTAACATGGGTCCCGTACACATTCTATGGCGTTCGGCGCACTCCTAAATGGGTTCCGCACACTTTCTATGGCGTCCGACACACTCTAACATGGGTCCCGTACACTTTCTATGGCGTCCGGCGTACTCTAACATGGGTCCCGCACACTTTCTATGGCGTCCGGCGCACTCTTACATTGGTCCCGTACACTTTCTATGGCGTTCGGCGCACTCCTAAATGGGTACCGTACACTTTCTATGGCGTCCGGCACGCTCTTACATTGGTCCCGCACACTTTCTATGGCGTTCGGCGCACTCCTAAATGGGTTCCGTACACTTCCTACGGAGTCCGGTGCACTCTAACATGGGTCCCGCACACATTCTATGGCGTTCGGCGCACTCCTAAATGGGTTCCGTACACTTTCTATGGCGTCCGGCGTACTCTAACATGGGTCCCGCACACTTTCTATGGCGACCGGCGCACTCTTACATGGGTCCCACACACTTTCTATGGCGTCCGGCGCGCTCTTACATGGGTCCCGCACACTTTCTATGGCGTTCGGCGCACTCCTAACATGGGTACCGTACACTTTCTATGGCGTCCGGCGTCCTCTAACATGGGTCCCGCACACTTTCTATGGCGTTCGGCGCACTCCTAAATGGGTTCCGTACACTTTCTACGGCGTCCGGCACACTCTAACATGGGTCCCGTACACTTTCTATGGCGTTCGGCGCACTCTTGAATGGGTCCCGCACACTTTCTCTGGCGTCCGGCGCACTCTTACATGGGTCCCGCACACTTTCTGTGGCGTTCGGCGCACTCCTAAATGGGTTCCGTACACTTTCTCTGGCGTCCGGCGCACTCATACATGGGTCCTGCACACTTTCTATGGCGTTCGGCGCACTCCTGAATGGGTTCCGTACACTTTTTATGGCGTCCGGCGCACTCCTGAATGGGTTCCGTACACTTTCTCTGGCGTCCGGCGCTCTCTAACATGGGTACCGCATACTTTCTATCTCGTCCGGCGCACTCTTACATGGGTCCTGCACACTTTATATGGCGTTCGGCGCACTCCGAAATGGGTCCCGCACACTTTCTCTGGCGTCCGGCGCACTCTTACATGGGTCCCGCACACTTTCTGTGGCGTTCGGCGCACTCCTAAATGGGTTCCGTACACTTTCTATGGCGTTCGGCGCACTCCTAAATGGGTCCCGCACACTTTCTATGGCGTCAGGCGCACTTTAACATGGGTCCCGCACACTTTCTATGGCGTCCGGCGCACTCTAACATGGGTTCCGCACACGTTCTATGGCGTCAGGCGCACTTTAACATGGGTCCCGCACACTTTCTATGGCGTTCGGCGCACTCCTAAATGGGTTCCGTACACTTTGTATGGCGTCAGGCGCACTCTAACATGTGTCCCGCACACTTTCTAAGGCGTTCGGCGCACTCCTAAATGGGTTCCGTACACTTTCTATGGCGTCCGGCGCACTCTAACATGGGTCCCGTACACTTTCTATGGCGTTCGGCGCACTCCTAAATGGGTTCCGTACACTTTCTATGGCGTCAGGCGCACTCTAACATGGGTCCCGTACACTTTCTATGGCGTTCGGCGCACTCCTAAATGGGTTCCGTACACTTTCTACGGCGTCCGGCACACTCTAACATGGGTCCCGTACACTTTCTATGGCGTTCGGCGCACTCCTAAATGGGTTCCGTACACTTTCTATGGCGTCCGGCACACTCTAACATGGGTCCCGTACACTTTCTATGGCGTCCGGCGCACTCCTATATTAGTCCCGTACACTTTCTATGGCGTTCGGCGCACTCCTAAATGGGTCCCGTACACTTTCGATGGCGTTCGGCGCACTCCTAAATGGGTCCCGCACACTTTCTATGGCGCTCGGCGCACTCCTAAAAGGGTCCCGTACACTTTCTATGGCGTCCGGCGTACTTCTAACATGGGTCCCGCACACTTTCTATGGCGTCCGGCGCACTCTTACATGGGTCCCGTACACTTTCTATGGCGTTCGGCGCACTCTAACATGGGTTCCGTACACTTTCTATGGCGTCCGGCGCACTCTTACATTGGTCCCGCACACTTTCTATGGCGTTCGGCGCACTCTAAATGGGTTCCGTACACTTTCTATGGCGTCCGGCGCACTCTTACATGGGTCCCGCACACTTTCTATGGCGTTCGGCGCACTCCTAAATGGGTTCCGTACACTTTATCTGGCGTCCGGTGCACTCTAACATGGGTCCCGCACACTTTCGATGGCGTCCGGCGCACTCTTACATTGGTCCCGTACACTTTCTATGGCGTCCGGCGCACTCTTACATGGGTCCCGCACACTTTCTATGGCGTTTGGCGCACTCCTAAATGGGTACCGTACACTTTCTATGGCGTCTGGCGCACTCTAACATGGGCCCCGCACACATTCTATGGCGTTCGGCGCACTCCTAAATGGGTTCCGTACACTTTCTATGGCGTCCGGCGCACTCTAACATGGGTCCCGTACACTTTCTATGGCGTTCGGCGCACTCCTAAATGGGTCCCGTACACTTTCTATGGCGTTTGGCGCTCTCTAACATGGGTCCCGCCCACATTCTATGGCGTTCGGCGCACTCTAAATGGGTTCCGTACACTTTCTATCGCGTCCGTCCCACTCTAACTTGGGTCTTGCACACTTTCTATGGCGTCCGGCGCACTCCTACATGGGTTCCGTACACTTTCTATGGCGTCTGGCGCACACTAGCATGGGTCCCGCACACTTTCTATAGCGTTCGGCGCACTCTGGCATGGGTCCCGCACACTTTCTATGACGTCCAGCACACTCTAAAATGGGTCCCGCACACTTTATATGACGTCCGGCGCACTCTTACATGGGTTCCGTACACTTTCTATGGCGTTCGGCGCACTCCTAAATGGGTTCCGCACACTTTCTATGGCGTTCGGCGCACTCCTAACATGGGCCCCGTACACTTTCTATGGCGTCCGGCGCACTCTATAATGGGTCCTGCACACTTTTCATGGCCTTCGGCGCACTCCTAAATGGGTTCTGTACACTTTCTAAGCGTTCGGCGCACTCTAACATGGGTCCCGCACACTTTCTATGGCGTTCGGCGCACTCTAAATGGGTACCGTACACTTTCTATGGCGTCCGGCGCACTCCTAACATGGGTCCCGCACACTTTCTATGGCGTTCGGCGCACTCCTAACATGGGTTCCGCACACTTTCTATGGCGTTCGGCGCACTCTAACATGGGTTCCGTACACTTTCTATGGCGTTCGGCGCACTCTAACATGGGTTCCGTACACTTTCTACGGCGTCCGGCGCACTCTAACATGGGTCCCGCACACTTTCTATGGCGTTCGGCGCACTCCTAAATGGGTACCGTACACTTTCTATGGCGTCCGGCGCACTCTTACATGGGTCCCGCACACTTTCTATGGCGTTCGGCGCACTCTACATGGGTTCCGCACACTTCCTACGGCGTCCGGTGCACTCTAACATGGGTCCCGCATACTTTCCATGGCGTTCGGCGCACTCCTAAATGGGTTCCGTACACTTTCTATGGCGTCCGGCGTACTCTAGCATGGGTCCCGCGCACTTTCGATGGCGTCCGGCGCACTCTACATTGGTCCCGCACACTTTCTATGGCGTTCGGCGCACTACTAAAAGGGTTCCGTACACTTTCTATGGCGTCCGGCACACTCTAACATGGGTCCCGTACACTTTCTATGGCGTTCGGCGCACTCCTAAATGGGTCCTGCACACTTTCTATGGCGTTCGGCGCACTACTAAAAGGGTTCCGTACACTTCCTACGGCGTCCGGCGCACTCTAACATGGGTCCCGCGCACTTTCTATGGCGTTCGGCACACTCTAACATGGGTCCCGTACACTTTCGATGGCGTCCGGCGCACTCTTACATTGGTCCTGCACACTTTCTATGGCGTTCGGCGCACTCCTAAATGGGTACCGTACACTTTCTATGGCGTCCGGCACACTCTAACATGGGTCCCGTACACTTTCTATGGCGTTTGGCGCACTCCTAAATGGGTTCCGTACACTTTCTATGGCGTCCGGCACGCTCTTACATGGGTCCTGCACACTTTCTATGGCGTTCGGCGCACTCCTAAAAGGGTTCCGTACACTTGCTACGGCGTCCGGCGCACTCTAACATGGGTCCCGCACACTTTCTATGGCGTTCGGCGCACTCCGAAATGGGTACCGTACACTTTCTATGGCGTTCGGCGCACTCTAACATGGGTCCCGCACACTTTCGATGGCGTCCGGCGCACTCCTAAATGGGTTCCGTACACTTTCTACGGCGTCCAGTACACTCTAACATGGGTCCCGCACACTTTCGATGGCGTTCGGCGCACTCCTAAATGGGTTCCGTACACTTTCTATGGCGTCCGGCGTACTCTAACATGGGTCCCGCACACTTTCTATGGCGTCCGACGTACTCTCACCTGGGTCCCGTACACTTTCTATGGCGTCCGGCGCGCTCTTACATGGGTCCCGCACACTTTCTATGGCGTCCGGCACACTCTAACATGGGTCCCACACACTTTCTATGGCGTCCGGCGCGCTCTTACATGGGTCCTGCGCACTTTCTATGGCGTTCGGCGCACTACTAAAAGGGTTCCGTACACTTCCTACGGTGTCCGGCGCACTCTAACATGGGTCCCGCACACTTTCGATGGCGTCCGGCGCTCTCCTAAATGGGTCCCGCACACTTTCGGTGGCGTCCGGCGCACTCTTACATTGGTCCCGCACACTTTCTATGGCGTTCGGCGCACTCCTAAATGGGTACCGTACACTTTCTATGGCGTCCGGCACACTCTAACATGGGTCCCGTACACTTTCTATGGCGTTCGGCGCACTCCTAAATGGGTTCCGTACACATTCTATGGCGTCCGGTGCACTCTTACATGGGTCCTGCACACTTTCTATGGCGTTCGGCGCACTACTAAAAGGGTTCCGTACACTTCCTACGGCGTCCAGCACACTCTAACATGGGTCCCGCACACTTTCGATGGCGTCCGGCGCACTCTAACATGGGTTCCGCACACTTTCTATGGCGTTCGGCGCACTCTAACATTGGTCCCGTACACTTTCTACGGCGTCCGGCACACTCTAGCATGGGTCCCGTACACTTTCTATGGCGTTCGGCGCACTCCTAAATGGGTACCGTACACTTTCTACGGCGTCCGGCACACTCTAACATGGGTCCCGTACACTTTCTATGGCGTTCGGCGCACTCCTAAATGGGTTTCGTACACTTTCTATGGCGTCCGGCACACTCTAACATGGGTCCCGTACACTTTCTATGGCGTTCGGCGCACTCCTAAATGGGTTCCGTACACTTTCTATGGCGTCCGGCGCACTCTAACATGGGTCCCGTACACTTTCTATGGCGTTCGGCGCACTCTAACATGGGTCCCGTACACTTTCTATGGCGTTCGGCGCACTCCTAAATGGGTTCCGTACACTTTCTACGGCGTCCGGCACACTCTAACATGGGTCCCGCACACTTTCTATGGCGTTCGGCGCACTCCTAAATGGGTACCGCACACTTTCTATGGCGTTCGGCGCACTCCTAAATGGGTACCGTACACTTTCTTTGGCGTCCGGCACACTCTAACATGGGCCCCGTACACTTTCTATGGCATCCGGCACACGCTAACATGGGTCCCGTACACTTTCTACGGCGTCCGGCGCACTCTAACATGGGTCCCGTACACTTTCTATGGCGTTCGGCGCACTCCAAAATGGGTTCCGTACACTTTCTATGGCGTCCGGCACACTCTAACATGGGTCCCGCACACTTTCTATGGCGTTCGGCGCACTCTAAATGGGTTCCGTACACTTTCTATGGCGTCCGGCGCACTCTAACATGGGTCCCGCACACTTTCTATGGCGTCCGGCGCACTCTTGAATGGGTTCCGTACACTTTCTATGGCGTCCGGCGTACTCTAACATGGGTCCCGCACACTTTCTCTGGCGTCCGGCGCGCTCTTACATGGGTCCCGCACACTTTCTATGGCGTCCGGCGCGCTCTTACATGGGTCCCGCACACTTTCTATGGCGTTCAGCGCACTCCTAAATGGGTACCGTACACTTTCGATGGCGTCCGGCGCACTCTTACATTGGTCCCGCACACTTTCTATGGCGTTCGGCGCACTCCTAAATGGGTTCCGTACACTTTCTATGGCGTCCGGCGTACTCTAGCATGGGTCCCGCGCACTTTCTTCGGCGTCCGGCGCACTCTTGAATGGGCTCCGCCCACTTTCTCTGGCGTCCGGCGCACTCTTACATGGGTCCCGCACACTTTCTGTGGCGTTAGGCGCACTCCTAAATGGGTTCCGTGCACTTTCTATGGCGTCCGGCGCTCTTAAATGGGTCCCGCACATTTTCTTCGGCGTCCGGCGCACTCCTGAATGGGTTCCGTACACATTATATGGCGTCCGGCGCACTCTTACATTGGTCCCGTACACATTCTAGGGCGTCCGGCGTACTCTAACATGGGTCCCGCACACTTTCTATGGCGTTTGGCGCACTCTTAAATGGGCCCGCACACTTTCGATGGCGTCCGGCGCACTCTTACATTGGTCCCGTACACTTTCTATGGCGTTCGGCGCACTCCTAAATGGGTTCCGTACACTTTCTATGGCGTTCGGCGCACTCCTAAATGGGTTCCGTACACTTTCTATGGCGTTCGGCGCACTATAACATGGGTCCCGCACACATTCTATGGCGTTGGGCGCACTCCTAAATGGGTTCCGTAGACTTTCTATGGCGTCCGGAGTACTCTAACATGGGTCCCGCACACTCTCGATGGCGTTCGGCGCACTCCTAAATGGGTACCGTACACTTTCTATGGCGTCCGGCACACTCTAACATGGGTCCCGTACACTTTCTATGGCGTTCGGCGCACTCCTAAATGGGTACCGTACACTTTCTTTGGCGTTCGGCGCCCTCCTAAATGGGTACCGTACACTTTCTATGGCGTCCGGCACACTCTAACATGGGTCCCGTACACTTTCTACGGCGTCCGGCACACTCTAACATTGGTCCCGTACACTTCCTACGGCGTCCGGCGCACTCTTACATTGGTCCCGTACACTTTCTATGGCGTTCGGCGCACTCCTAAATGGGTACCGTACACTTTCTATGGCGTCCGGCACGCTCTTACATTGGTCCCGCACACTTTCTATGGCGTTCGGCGCACTCCTAAATGGGTTCCGTACACTTCCTACGGAGTCCGGTGCACTCTAACATGGGTCCCGCACACATTCTATGGCGTTCGGCGCACTCCTAAATGGGTTCCGTACACTTTCTATGGCGTCCGGCGTACTCTAACATGGGTCCCGCACACTTTCTATGGCGACCGGCGCACTCTTACATGGGTCCCACACACTTTCTATGGCGTCCGGCGCGCTCTTACATGGGTCCCGCACACTTTCTATGGCGTTCGGCGCACTCCTCAATGGGTACCGTACACTTTCGATGGCGTCCGGCGCACTCTTACATTGGTCCCGCACACTTTCTATGGCGTTCTGCGCACTCCTAAATGGGTTCCGTACACTTTCTATGGCGTCCGGCGTACTCTAGCATGGGTCCCGCGCACTTTCTTCGGCGTCCGGCGCACTCTTGAATGGGTTCCGTACACTTTCTATGGCGTCCGGCGTACTCTAACATGGGTCCCGCACACTTTCTCTGGCGTCCGGCGCACTCTTACATGGGTCCCGCACACTTTCTGTGGCGTTCGGCGCACTCCTAAATGGGTTCCGTGCACTTTCTATGGCGTCCGGCGCTCTTAAATGGGTCCCGCACATTTTCTTCGGCGTCCGGCGCACTCCTGAATGGGTTCCGTACACATTCTAGGGCGTCCGGCGTACTCTAACATGGGTCCCGCACACTTTCTATGGCGTTCGGCGCACTCTAACATGGGTCCCGCACACTCTATGGCGTTTGGCGCACTCTTAAATGGGCCCGCACACTTTCTATGCTACCCGGCGCACTCTTACATTGGTTCCGTACACTTTCTATGGCGTCCGGCGCACTCTTACATGGGTCCCGCACACTTTATATGGCGTCCGGCGCACTCCTGAATGGGTTCCGTACACTTTCTATGGCGTCCGGCGCACTCTAACATGGGTCCCGCACACATTCTATGGCGTTCGGCGCACTCCTAAATGGGTTCCGTACACTTTCTATGGCGTCCGGCGCACTCTTACATGGGTCCCGCACACTTTCTATGGCGTTCGGCGCACTCCTAAATGGGTCCCGCACACTTTCTATAGCGTCCGGCGCACTCTTACATGGGTCCCGCACACTTTCGATGGCGTCCGGCGCACTCCTAAATGGGTACCGCACACTTTCTATGGCGTTCGGCGCACTCCTAAATGGGTAACGTACACTTTCTACGGCGTCCGGCACACTCTAACATGGGTCCCGTACACTTTCTATGGCGTTCGGCGCACTCCTAAATGGGTTTCGTACACTTTCTATGGCGTCCGGCACACTCTAACATGGGCCCCGCACACTTTATTTGGCGTTCGGCGCACTCCTAAATGGGTTTCGTACACTTTCTATGGCGTCCGGCACACTCTAACATGGGTCCCGTACACTTTCTATGGCGTTCGGCGCACTCCTAAATGGGTTCCGTACACTTTCTATGGCGTCCGGAACACTCTAACATGGGTCCCGTACACTTTCTATGGCGTTCGGCGCACTCTAACATGGGTCCCGTACACTTTCTATGGCGTTCGGCGCACTCCTAAATGGGTTCCGTACACTTTCTACGGCGTCCGGCACACTCTAACATGGGTCCCGTACACTTTCTATGGCGTTCGGCGCACTCCTAAATGGGTACCGTACACTTTCTATGGCGTTCGGCGCACTCCTAAATGGGTACCGTACACTTTCTATGGCGTCCGGCACACTCTAACATGGGTCCCGTACACTTTCTACGGCGTCCGGCACACTCTAACATGGGTCCCGTACACTTTCTATGGCGTCCGACACACTCTTACATGGGTCCCGCACACTTTCTATGGCGTTCGGCGCACTCCTAAATGGGTTCCGTACACTTTCTATGGCGTCCGGCACACTCTAACATGGGTCCCGTACACTTTCTATGGCGTTCGGCGCACTCCTAAATGGGTTCCGTACACTTTCTATGGCGTCCGGCACACTCTAACATGGGTCCCGTACACTTTCTATGGCGTTCGGCGCACTCCTAAATGGGTTCCGTACACTTTCTATGGCGTCCGGCGTACTCTTACATGGGTCCCGCACACTTTCGGTGGCGTCCGGCGCACTCTCACCTGGGTCCCGTACACTTTCTATGGCGTCCGGCGCACTCCTAACATGGGTCCCGCACACTTTCTATGGCGTTCGGCGCACTCCTCAATGGGTACCGTACACTTTCGATGGCGTCCGGCGCACTCTTACATTGGTCCCGCACACTTTCTATGGCGTTCTGCGCACTCCTAAATGGGTTCCGTACACTTTCTATGGCGTCCGGCATACTCTAGCATGGGTCCCGCGCACTTTCTTCGGCGTCCGGCGCACTCTTGAATGGGTCCCGCACACTTTCTCTGGCGTCCGGCGCACTCTTACATGGGTCCCGCACACTTTCTGTGGCGTTCGGCGCACTCCTAAATGGGTTCCGTGCACTTTCTATGGCGTCCGGCACACTCTAACATGGGTCCCGTACACTTTCGGTGGCGTCCGGCGCACTCTTGAATGGGTTCCGTACACTTTCTATGGCGTCCGGCGTACTCTAACATGGGTCCCGCACACTTTCTATGGCGTTCGGCGCACTCTAACATGGGTCCCGCACACTCTATGGCGTTTGGCGCACTCTTAAATGGGCCCGCACACTTTCTATGCTACCCGGCGCACTCTTACATTGGTTCCGTACACTTTCTATGGCGTTCGGCGCACTCCTAAATGGGTTCCGTACACTTTCTATGGCGTTCGGCGCACTCCTAAATGGGTTCCGTACACTTTCTCTGGCGTCCGGCGCACTCTTACATGGGTCCCGCACACTTTCTGTGGCGTTCGGCGCACTCCTAAATGGGTTCCGTGCACTTTCTATGGCGTCCGGCGTACTCTAACATGGGTCCCGCACACTTTCGATGGCGTTCGGCGCACTCCTAAATGGGTTCCGTACACTTTCTATGGCGTCCGGCACACTCTAACATGGGTCCCGTACACTTTCTATGGCGTTCGGCGCACTCCTAAATGGGTACCGTACACTTTCTATGGCGTTCGGCGCACTCCTAAATGGGTTCCGTACACTTTCTATGGCGTCCGGCGCACTCCTAAATGGGTTCCGTACACTTTCTAGGGCGTCCGGCACACTCTAACATGGGTCCCGCCCACTTTCTACGGCGTCCGGCGCACTCTTACATGGGTCCTGCACACTTTCTATGGCGTTCGGCGCACTCCGAAATGGGTACCGTACACTTTCTATGGCGTCCGGCACGCTCTTACATTGGTCCCGCACACTTTCTATGGCGTTCGGCGCACTCCTAAATGGGTTCCGTACACTTCCTACGGAGTCCGGCGCACTCTTGAATGGGTTCCGTACACTTTCTATGGCGTTCGGCGCACTCCTAAATGGGTTCCGTACACTTTCTATGGCGTCCGGCGTACTCTAACATGGGTCCCGCAGACTTTCTATGGCGACCGGCGCACTCTTACATTGGTCCCGTACACTTTCGATGGCGTCCGGCGCACTCTTACATTGGTCCCGCACACTTTCTATGGCGTCCGGCGCACTCCTGAATGGGTTCCGTACACTTTCTATGGCGTCCGGTGCACTCTAACATGGGTCCCGCACACATTCTATGGCGTTCGGCGCACTCCTAAATGGGTTCCGTACACTTTCTATGGCGTCCGGCGTACTCTAACATGGGTCCCGCACACTTTCTTCGGCGTCCGGCGCACTCCTGAATGGGTTCCGTACACTTTCTATGGCGTCCGGCGTACTCTAACATGGGTCCCGCACACTTTCTCTGGCGTCCGGCGCACTCTTACATGGGTCCCGCACACTTTCTATGGCGTTCGGCGCACTCCTAAATGGGTTCCGTACACTTTCTATGGCGTCGGGCGCACTCTTACATGGGTCCCGCACACTTTCTATGGCGTTCGGCGCACTCCTAAATGGGGACCGTACACTTTCTATGGCGTTCGGCGCACTCTAACATGGGTCCCGCACACTTTCTATGGCGTTCGGCGCACTCTAACATGGGTCCCGCACACTTTCTATGGCGTCCGGCGCACTCCTAACATGGGTCCCGCACACTTTCTATGGCGTCCGGCGCACTCTAACATGGGTCCCGCACACTTTCTATGGCGTTCGGCGCACTCTAAATGGGTTCCGCACACTTTCTATGGCGTTCGGCGCACTCCTAAATGGGTCCCGCACACTTTCTATGGCGTTCGGCGCACTCCTAAATGGGTACCGTACACTTTTTATGGCGTCCGGCACGCTCTAACATGGGTCCCGTACACCTTCTATGGCGTCCAGCGCACTCCTAAATGGGTTCCGTACACTTTCTATGGCGTCCGGCGTACTCTAACATGGGTCCCACACACTTTCAATGGCGTTCGGCAAACTCGAACATGCGTACCGCACGCATTCTATGGCGTTCGGCGCACTCCTAAATGGGCCCGCACACTTTCTATGCGGCGTACTCGGCGCACTCTACATTGGGTTCCGCACACTTTCTATGGCGTTCGGCGCACTCCTAAATGGGTTCCGTACACTTTCTATGGCGTCCGGCGCACTCTAACATGGGTCCCGCACACTTTCTATGGCGTTCGGCGCACTCTAAGTGGGTTCCGTAGACTTTCTATGGCGTCTGGCGCACTCTAACATGGGTCCCGCACACTTTCTACGGCGTCCGGCGCTCTTAAATGGGTTCCGTACACTTTCTATGGCGTCCGGCGTACTCTAACATGGGTCCCGCACACTTTCTATGGCGTTCGGCGCACTCCTAAATGGGTCTCGTACACTTTCTATGGCGTCCGGCACACTCTAACATGGGTCCCGTACACTTTCTATGGCGTTCGGCGCACTCTAAATGGGTCCCGCACACTTTCTGTGGCGTTCGGCGCGCTCCTAAATGGGTACCGTACACTTTCTACGGCGTCCGGTGCACTCTAACATGGGTCCCGCACACATTCTATGGCGTCCGGCACACTAACATGGGTCCCGCACACTTTCTATGGCGTCCGGCGCACTCTTGCATGGGTCCCGCACACTTTCTATGGCGTTCAGCGCACTCCTAAATGGGTACCGTACACTTTCTATGGCGTCCGGCGCACTCTTACATTGGTCACGCACACTTTCTATGGCGTTCGGCGCACTCCTAAATGGGTTCCGTACACTTCCTACGGCGTCCGGTGCACTCTACATGGGTCCCGCACACTTTCTATGGCGTTCGGCGCACACTAACATGGGTCCCGTACACTTTCTATGGCGTCCGGCGCACTCTAGCATGGGTGTCGCACACTTTCTGTTGCGTCCGGCGCACTCTTACATGGGTTCCATACACTTTCTATGACGTCCGGCGCCCTCTAACATGGGCCCTGCACACTTTTTATGGCGTTCGGCGCACTCCTAAATGGGTTCCCGTGCACACTTTCTATGGCGTCCGGCGCACTCTTACATGGGTCCCGCACACTTTCTATGGCGTTCGGCGCACTCTAAATGGGTTCCGTACACTTTCTATGGCGTCCGGCGTACTCTAACATGGGTCCCGCGCACTTTCTTCGGCGTCCGGCGCACTCTTGAAATGGGTTCCGTACACTTTCTATGGCGTCCGGCGTACTCTAACATGGGTCCCGCACACTTTCTATGGCGTCCGGCGCACTCTTACATGGGTCCCGCACACTTTCTATGGCGTTCGGCGCACTCTAACATGGGTTCCGTGCACTTTCTATCGCGTCCGGCGCTCTTAAATGGGTCCCGCCCACATTCTATGGCGTTCGGCGCACTCCTAAATGAGTTCCGTACACTTTCTATGGCGTCCGGCGTACTCTAACATGGGTCCCGCACACTTTCTATGGCGTTCGGTGCACTCTAACATGGGTCCCGCACACATTCTATGGCGTTCGGCGCACTCCTAAATGGGTTCCGTACACTTTCTATGGCGTCCGGAGTACTCTAACATGGGTCCCGCACACTTTCGATGGCGTCCGGCGCACTCTTACATGGGTCCCGCACACTTTATATGGCGTCCGGCGCACTCTTACATGGGTTCCGTACACTTTCTATGGCGTCCGGCGCACTCTAACATGGGTCCGCACATTTTCTATGTCGTTCGGCGCACTCCTAAATGGGTTCCGTAGACTTTCTATGGCGTCTGGCGCACTTTAACATGGGTCCCGCACACATTCTATGGCGTTCGGCGCACTCCTAAATGGGTTCCGTACACTTTCTACGGCGTCCGGCACACTCTAACATGGGTCCCATACACTTTCGATGGCGTCTGGCGCACTCTAACATGGGTCCCGCACACTTTCGATGGCGTCCGGCGCACAACATTGGCACCGCACACTTTCTATGGCGTTCGGCGCACTCCTAAATGGGTTCCGTACACTTTCTATGGCGTCCGGCACACTCTAACATGGGTCCCGCATACTTTCTGTGGCGTTCGGCGCACTCCTAAATGAGTACCGTACACTTTCTACGGCGTCCGGCACACTCTAACATGGGTCCCGCATACTTTCTGTGGCGTTCGACGCACTCCTAAATGGGTCCCGCACACTTTCTATGGCGTCCGGCGCCCTCCTAACTGGGTACCGTACACTTTCAATGGCGTCCGGCACACTCTACCATGGGTCCCGCACACTTTCTATGGCGTCCGGCGCGCTCTTACATGGGCCCCGCACACTTTCTATGGCGTTCGGCGCACTCCTAAATGGGTACCGTACACTTTCTACGGCGTGCTGCACACTCTAACATGGGTCCCGTACACTTTCTATGGCGTTCGGCGCACTCTAAATGGGTTCCGTACACTTTCTATGGCGTCCGGCGCACTCTAACATGGGTCCCACACTTTCGATGGCGTCCGGCACACTCTAACATGGGTCCCGCACACTTTCTATGGCGTCCGACACACTCTAACATGGGGCCCGGACACTTTCTATGGCGTCCGGCGGACCCTTTCACTGGGCCCGCACACTTTCTATGGCGTCCGGCGCACTCCTAAATGGGTTCCGTACACTTTCTATGGCGTTCGGCGCACTCCTAAATGGGTACCGTACACTTTCAATGGCGTCCGGCGCACTACTGAATGGGTTCCGTACACTTTCTATGGCGTTTGGCGCACTCTTAAATGGGCCCGCACACTTTCTATGGCGTTGGGCGCACTCCTAAATGGGTTCCGTAGACTTTCTATGGCGTCCGGAGTACTCTAACATGGGTCTCGCACACTTTCGATGGCGTCCGGCGCACTCTTACATGGGTCCCGCACACTTTATATGGCGTCCGGCGCACTCCTGAATGGGTTCCGTACACTTTCTACGGCGTCCGGCACACTCTAACATGGGTCCCGTACACTTTCTATGGTGGCCGGCGAACTCCTAAATGGGTTCCGTACACTTTCTGTGGCGTCCGACGCACTCTTACATGGGTCCTGCACACTTTTTATGGCGTTCGGCACACTCTCAAATAGGTTCCGTACACTTTCTGTGGCGTTCGGCGCACTCCTAAATGGGTCCCGCACTTTTTCTATGGCGTCCGGCGCGCTCTTACATGGGCCCCGCACACTTTCTATGGCGTCCGGCACACTCTAACATGGGTCCCGTACACTTTCTATGGCGTTCGGCGCACTCCCAAATGGGTTCCGTACACTTTCTATGGCGTCCGGCGCACTCTTACATGGAACCTGCACACTTTCTATGGCGTTCGGCGCACTCTAAATGGGTTCCGTACACTTTCTATGGCGTCCGGCGCACTCTAACATGGGTCCCGTACACTTTCTATGGCGTTCGGCGCACTCTAACATGGGTCCCGTACACTTTCTATGGCGTTCGGCGCACTCCTAAATGGGTTCCGTACACTTTCTACGGCGTCCGGCACACTCTAACATGGGTCCCGTACACTTTCTATTGCGTCCGGCACACTCTAACATGGGTCCCGCACACTTTCTATGGCGTTCGGCGCACTTCCAAATGGGTTCCGTACACTTTCTATGGCGTCCGGCGCGCTCTTTCATGGGTCCTGCACACTTTCTATGGCGTTCGGCGCACTCTAAATGGGTTCCGTACACTTTCTATGGCGTCCGGCGCACTCTAACATGGGTCCCGCACACTTTCTATGGCGTTCGGCGCACTCTAAATGGGTTCCGTACACTTTCTATGGCGTCCGGCGCACTCTAACATGGGTCCCGCACACTTTCTATGGCGTTCGGCGCACTCCTAAATGGGTTCCGTACACTTTCTATGGCGTCCGGCGCACTCTAACATGGGTCCCGCACACTTTCTATGGCGTTCGGCGCACTCTAAATGGGTTCCGTACACTTTCTATGGCGTCCGGCGCACTCTAACATGGGTCCCGCACACTTTCTATGGCGTCCGGCACACTCATACATGGGTCCCGCACATTTTCTATGGCGTCCGGCGCACTATAACATGGGTGTCGCACACTTTCTGTGGCGTCCGGCGCACTCTAACATGGGTTCCGTACACTTTCTATGGCGTTCGGCGCACTCCTAAATGGGTTCCGTACACTTTCTATGACGTCCGGCGCCCTCTAACATGGGTCCTGCACATTTTCTATGGCTTCCGACGCACTCTAACATGGGTCCTGCACACTTTCTATGGCGTCCGGCGCACTCTAACATGGGTCCCGCACACTTTCTATGGCGTCCGGCGCACTCCTGAATGGGTTCCGTACACTTTCTATGGCGTCCGGCGCACTCTAACATGGGTCCCGTACACTTTCTATGGCGTTCGGCGCACTCCTGAATGGGTTCCGTACACTTTCTATGGCGTACGGCACACTCTAGCATGTGTCCCGCACACTTTCTATGGCGTCCGGCGCACTCTTAAATGTGTTGCGTACACTTTATATAGCGTCCGGTGCACTTCTAAATGGGTTCCCCACACTTTCTATGGCGTCCGACGCACTCTTACATGGGTCCCGTACAGTTTCTATGGCGTTCGGCGCACTCTTAAATGGCTTCCGTACACTTTCTATGGCGTCCGGCGCACTCTAACATGGGTCCCACACTTTCTATGGCGTCCGGCGCACTCTAACATGGGTCCCGCACACTTTCTATGGCGTTCGGCGCACTCCTAAATGGGTTCCGTACACTTTCTATGGCGTCCGGCGTACTCTAACATGGGTCCCGCACACTTTCTTCGGCGTTCGGCGCACTCTAAATGGGTTCCGTACACTTTCTATGGCGTCCGGCGCACTCTAACATGGGTCCCGCACACTTTCGATGGCGTCCGGCGCACTCTTACATTGGTCCCGCACACTTTCTATGGCGTTCGGCGCATGCCTAAATGGGTTCCGTACACTTTCTATGGCGTTCGGCGCACTCCTAAATGGGTTCCGTACACTTTCTATGGCGTCCGGCGCACTCTTACATGGGTCCCGCACACTTTCTATGGCGTTCGGCGCACTCCTAAATGGGTACCGTACACTTTCTATGGCGTCCGGAGTACTCTTACATTGGTCCCCCACACTTTCTATGGCGTCCGGCGCGCTCTTACATGGGCCCCGCACACTTTCTATGGCGTTCGGGGCCCTCTAAATGGGTTCCGTACACTTTCTATGGCGTCCGGCGCACTCTCTAACATGGGTCCCGCACACTTTCTATGGCGTTCGGCGCACTCCTAAATGGGTTCCGTACACTTTCTATGGCGTCCGGCGCTCTCTAACATGGGTCCCGCACATTTTCTATGGCGTTCGGCGCACTCCTAAATAGGTTCCGTACACTATCTATGGCGTCCGACCCACTCTAACATGGGTCCTGCACACTTTTTATGGCGTTCGGTGCACTCCTAATTGGGTTCCGTACACTTTCTATGGCGTCCGGCACACACTAGCATTGGTCCCGCACACTTTCTGTGGCGTTCGGGGCACTCCTAAAAAGGTTCCGTACACTTTCCATGGCGTCCGGCGCACTCTAACATGGGTCCCGCACACTTTCTATGGCGTCCGGCGCACTCTTACATGGGTCCTTCACCATTTTCTATGACGTCTGGCGCACTCTTACATGGGTTCTGTGCACTTTGTATGACGTCCGGCGCACTCTAACATGGGTCCCGCACATTTTCCATGACTTTCGGCGCACTCCTAAATAGGTTCCGTACACTTTCTATGGCGTCCAGCGCACTCTAACATGGGTCCTGCACACTTTCTATGGCGTCCGGCGCACTCTAACATGGGTCCCGTACACTTTCTATGGCGTCCGGCGCACTCTAACATGGGTCCCGTACACTTTCTATGGCGTCCGACGTACTCTCACCTGGGTCCCGTACACTTCCTACGGCGTCCGGTGCACTCTAACATGGGTCCCGCACACATTCTATGGCGTTCGGCGCACTCCTAAATGGGTTCCATACACTTTATATGGCGTCCGGCGTACTCTAACATGGGTCCCGCACACTTTCTATGGCGTTCAGCGCACTCCTAAATGGGTTCCGCACACTTTCTTTGGCGTCCGGCACACTCTTACATGGGTACTGCACACTTTCTATGGCGTCCGGCGCACTCCTAAATGGGTTCCGTACACTTTCTATGGCGTCCGGCGCACTCTTACATGGGTCCCGCACACTTCCTGTGGCGTGCGGCGCACTCCTAAATGGGTTCCGTACACTTTCTATGGCGTCCGGCGCACTCTTACATTGGTCCCGTACACTTTCTATGGCGTTCGGCGCACTCCTAAATGGGATCCGTACACTTTCTATGGCGTCCGGCACACTCTAACATGGGTCCCGTACACTTTCTATGGCGTCCGACGTACTCTAACATGGGTCCCGCACACTTCCTATGGCGTCCGGCGCACTCTAACATGGGTCCCGTACACTTTCTATGGCGTTCCGGCGCGCTCTTACATGGGTCCCGCACACATTCTATGGCGTTCGGCGCACTCCTAAATGGGTTCCGTACACTTTCTATGGCGTCCGGCGCACTCTAACATGGGTCCCGCACACTTTCTATGGCGTTCGGCGCACTCCTAACATGGGTTCCGTACACTTTCTATGGCGTCCGGCGCACTCTAACATGGGTCCCGCACACTTTCTATGGCGTTCGGCGCACTCCTAAATGGGTTCCGTACACTTTCTATGGCGTCCGGCGCACTCTAACATGGGTCCCGCACACTTTCTATGGCGTCCGGCGCACTCTTACATGGGTCCCGTACACTTTCTATGGCGTTCGGCGCACTCCTAACATGGGTTCCGTACACTTTCTATGGCGTCCGGCACACTCTAACATGGGTCCCGCACACTTTCTATGGCGTTCGGCGCACTCTAACATGGGTTCCGTACACTTTCTATGGCGTCCGGCGCACTCTAACATGGGTCCCGTACACTTTCTATGGCGTTCGGCGCACTCTAAATGGGTTCCGTACACTTTCTATGGCGTCCGGCGCACTCTAACATGGGTCCCGCACACTTTCTATGGCGTCCGGCGCACTCCTAAATGGGTTCCGTACACTTTCTATGGCGTCCGGCGCACTCTAACATGGGTCCCGCACACTTTCTATGGCGTTCGGCGCACTCTAAATGGGTTCCGTACACTTTCTATGGCGTCCGGCACACTCTAACATGGGTCCCGCACACTTTCTATGGCGTCCGGCGCACTCTTACATGGGTCCCGCACACTTTCTATGGCGTTCGGCGCACTCCTAAATGGGTTCCGTACACTTTCTATGGCGTCCGGCGCACTCTAACATGGGTCCCGCACACTTTCTATGGCGTTCGGCGCACTCTAAATGGGTTCCGCACACTTTCTATGGCGTCCGGCGCACTCTAACATGGGTCCCGTACACTTTCTATGGCGTCCGGCGCACTCTTACATGGGTCCCGCACACTTTCTATGGCGTTCGGCGCACTCTAAATGGGTTCCGTACACTTTCTATGGCGTCCGGCGCACTCTAACATGGGTCCCGCACACTTTCTATGGCGTTCGGCGCACTCCTAAATGGGTTCCGTACACTTTCTATGGCGTCCGGCGCACTCTAACATGGGTCCCGCACACTTTCTATGGCGTTCGGCGCACTCCTAAATGGGTTCCGTACACTTTCTATGGCGTCCGGCGCACTCTAACATGGGTCCCGCACACTTTCTATGGCGTTCGGCGCACTTAAATGGGTTCCGTACACTTTCTATGGCGTCCGGCGCACTCTAACATGGGTCCCGCACACTTTCTATGGCGTCCGGCGCACTCTTAAATGGGTTCCGCACACTTTCTATGGCGTCCGGCGCACTCCTAACATGGGTCCCGCATACTTCCTATGACGTCCGGCGCACTCTAGCATGGGTCCCGCACACTTTCTATGGCGTAAGGCGCACTCCTAAATAGGTTCCGTACACTATCTATGGCGTCCGACCCACTCTAACATGGGTCCTGCACACTTTTTATGGCGTTCGGTGCACTCCTAATTGGGTTCCGTACACTTTCTATGGCGTCCGGCACACTCTAACATGGGTCCCGCACACTTTATTTGGCGTCCGGCGTACTCTAACATGGGTTCCGTACACTTTCTATGGCGTCCGGCACACTCTAACACGGGTCCCGTACACTTTCTATGGCGTTCGGCGCACTCCTAAATGGGTTCCGTACACTTTCTATGGCGTCCGGCACACTCTAACATGGGTCCCGTACACTTTCTATGGCGTTCGGCGCACTCCTAAATGGGTTCCGTACACTTTCTATGGCGTCCGGCGCACTCTAACATGGGTCCCGTACACTTTCTATGGCGTTCGGCGCACTCTAACATGGGTCCCGTACACTTTCTATGGCATTCGGCGCACTCTTAAATGGGTTCCGTACCCTTTCTATAGCGTCCGGCGCACTTCTAAATGGGTTCCGCACACTTCCTATGGCGTCCGGCGCACTCTTACATAGGTCCCGCACACTTTTAATGGCGTCCGGCGCGCTCTTAAATGGGTTGCGTACACTTTATATAGCGTCCGGTGCACTTCTAAATGGGTTCCCCACACTTTCTATGGCGTCCGGCACACTCCTAACATGGGTCCCGTACACTTTCTATGGCGTCCGGCGCACTCTAACATGGGTCCCGCACACTTTCTATGGCGTCCGGCGCACTCTAACATGGGTCCCGCACACTTTCTATGGCGTTCGGCGCACTCCTAAATGGGTTCCGTACACTTTCTATGGCGTCCGGCACACTCTAACATGGGTCCCGCACACTTTCTATGGCGTTCGGCGCACTCTAAATGGGTTCCGTACACTTTCTATGGCGTCCGGCGCACCCTAGCATGGTCCCGCACACATTCTATGGCGTTGGGCGCACTCCTAAATGGGTTCCGTAGACTTCCTATGGCGTCCGGAGTACTCTAACATGGGTCCCGCACACTTTCGATGGCGTCCGGCGCACTCTTACAATGGTTCCGTACACTTTCTATGGCGTTCGGCGCACTCCTAAATGGGTTCCGTACACTTTCTATGGCGTTCGGCGTACTCTAACATGGGTCCCGCACACTTTCTATGGCGTTTGGCGCACTCTTAAATGGGCCCGCACACTTTCTATGGCGTTGGGCGCACTCCTAAATGGGTTCCGCACACTTTCTATGGCGTTCGGCGCACTCCTAAATGGGTTCCGCACACTTTCTATGGCGTCCGGCACACTCTAACATGGGTCCCGCACACTTTCTATGGCGTTCGGCGCACTCCTAAATGGGTTCCGTACACTTTCTATGGCGTCCGGCGCACTCTAACATGGGTCCCGCACACTTTCTATGGCATCCGGCGCACTCCTAAATGGGTTCCGTACACTTTCTATGGCGTCCGGCGTACTCTAACATGGGTCCCGCACACTTTCTATGGCGTCCGGCGCACTCTAACATGGGTCCCGCACACTTTCTATGGCGTTGGGCGCACTCCTAAATGGGTTCCGTAGACTTTCTATGGCGTCCGGAGTACTCTAACATGGGTCCCGCACACTTTCTCTGGCGTCCGGCGCACTCTTACATGGGTCCCGCACACTTTCTATGGCGTTCGGCGCACTCCTAAATGGGTTCCGTACACTTTCTATGGCGTACGGCGTACTCTAGCATGGGTCCCGCGCACTTTTTTCGGCGTCCGGCGTACTCTAGCATGGGACCCGCGCACTTTCTATGGCGTCCGGCGCTCTTACATGGGTCCCGCACACTTTCTCTGGCGTCCGGCGCACTCTTACATGGGTCCCGCACACTTTCTATGGCGTTCGGCGCACTCCTAAGTGGGTTCCGTACACTTTCGATGGCGTCCGGCGCACTCTTACATGGGTCCCGCACACTTTATATGGCGTCCGGCGCACTCCTGAATGGGTTCCGTACACTTTCTACGGCGTCCGGCACACTCTAACATGGGTCCCGTACATTTTCTATGGCGTCCGGCACACTCTAACATGGGTCCCGTACACTTTCTATGGCGTTTGGCGCACTCTTAAATGGGCCCGCACACTTTCGATGGCGTCCGGCGCACTCTTACATTGGTCCCGTACACTTTCTATGGCGTTCGGCGCACTCCTAAATGGGTTCCGTACACTTTCTATGGCGTTCGGCGCACTCCTAAATGGGTTCCGTACACTTTCTATGGCGTTCGGCGCACTCTAACATGGGTCCCGCACACATTCTATGGCGTTGGGCGCACTCCTAAATGGGTTCCGTAGACTTTCTATGGCGTCCGGAGTACTCTAACATGGGTCCCGCACACTTTCGATGGCGTCCGGCGCACTCTTACATGGGTCCCGCACACTTTATATGGCGTCCGGCGCACTCCTGAATGGGTTCCGTACACTTTCTATGGCGTCCGGCGCACTCTGACATGGGTCCGCACATTTTCTATGTCGTTCGGCGCACTCCTAAATGGGTTCCGTAGACTTTCTATGGCGTCTGGCGCACTCTAACATGGGTCCCGCACACATTCTATGGCGTTCGGCGCACTCCTAAATGGGTTCCGTACACTTTCTACGGCGTCCGGCACACTCTAACATGGGTCCCGCACACTTTCTATGGCGTCCGGCGCGCTCTTACATGGGTCCCGCACACTTTCTATGGCGTCCGGCACACTCTAACATGGGTCCCGTACACTTTCTATGGCGTTCGGCGCACTCCTAAATGGGTTCCGTACACTTTCTATGGCGTCCGGCACACTCTAACATGGGTCCCGTACACTTTCTATGGCGTTCGGCGCACTCCTAAATGGGTTCCGTACACTTTCTATGGCGTCCGGCACACTCTAACATGGGTCCCGTACACTTTCTATGGCGTTCGGCGCACTCTAACATGGGTCCCGTACACTTTCTATGGCGTTCGGCGCACTCCTAAATGGGTTCCGTACACTTTCTACGGCGTCCGGCACACTCTAACATGGGTCCCGTACACTTTCTATGGCGTTCGGCGCACTCCTAAATGGGTTCCGTACACTTCCTACGGCGTCCGGCGCACTCTAACATGGGTCCCGCACACTTTCGATGGCGTCCGGCGCTCTCCTAAATGGGTTCCGTACACTTTCTATGGCGTTCGGCGCACTCCTAAATGGGTTCCGTACACTTTCTACGGCGTCCGGCACACTCTAACATGGGTCCCGTACACTTTCTATGGCGTTCGGCGCACTCCTAAATGGGTACCGTACACTTTCTACGGCGTCCGGCACACTCTAACATGGGTCCCGTACACTTTCTATGGCGTCCGGCACACTCTAACATGGGTCCCGTACACTTTCTATGGCGTTCGGCGCACTCCTAAATGGGTTCCGTACACTTTCTATGGCGTCCGGCACACTCTAACATGGGTCCCGTACACTTTCTATGGCGTTCGGCGCACTCCTAAATGGGCTCCGTACACTTTCTACGGCGTCCGACACACTCTGACATGGGTCCCGTACACTTTCTATGGCGTTCGGCGCACTCCTAAATGGGTTCCGTACACTTTCTACGGCGTCCGGCACACTCTAACACGGGTCCCGTGCACTTTCTATGGCGTTCGGCGCACTCCTAAATGGGTTCCGTACACTTTCTATGGCGTCCGGCACACTCTAACATGGGTCCCGTACACTTTCTATGGCGTTCGGCGCACTCCTAAATGGGTACCGTACACTTTCTTTGGCGTTCGGCGCACTCCTAAATGGGTACCGTACACTTTCTATGGCGTCCGCCACACTCTAACATGGGTCCCGTACACTTTCTACGGCGTCCGGCACACTCTAACATTGGTCCCGTACACTTCCTACGGCGTCCGGCGCACTCTAACATGGGTCCCGCACACATTCTATGGCGTTCGGCGCACTCCGAAATGGTTACAGTACACTTTCTATGGCGTCCGGCACGCTCTTACATTGGTCCCGCACACTTTCTATGGCGTTCGGCGCACTCCTAAATGGGTTCCGTACACTCCCTACGGAGTCCGGTGCACTCTAACATGGGTCCCGCACACATTCTATGGCGTTCGGCGCACTCCTAAATGGGTTCCGTACACATTCTATGGCGTCCGGCGTACTCTCACATGGGTCCCGCACACTTTCTATGGCGTCCGGCGCACTCTTACATTGGTCCCATACACTTTCTATGGCGTTCGGCGCACTCCTAAATGGGTTCCGTACACTTTCTACAGCGTCCGGCACACTCTAACATGGGTCCCAATCACTTTCTATGGCGTCCGGCGCGCTCTTACATGGGTCCCGCACACTTTCTATGGCGTTCGGCGCACTCCTAAATGGGTTCCGTACACTTCCTACGGCGTCCGGCGCACTCTAACATGGAACCCGTACACTTTCGATGGCGTCCGGCGCACTCTTACATTGGTCCCGCACACCTTTTATGGCGTCCGGCGCACTCTTAAATGGGCCCGCACACTTTCGATGGCGTCCGGCGCTCTTAAATGGGTCCCGCACATTTTCTTCGGCGTCCGGCGCACTCCTGAATGGGTTCCGTACACATTCTAGGGCGTCCGGCGTACTCTAACATGGGTCCCGCACACTTTCTATGGCGTTCGGCGCACTCTAACATGGGTCCCGCACACTCTATGGCGTTTGGCGCACTCTTAAATGGGCCCGCACACTTTCTATGCTACCCGGCGCACTCTTACATTGGTTCCGTACACTTTCTATGGCGTTCGGCGCACTCCTAAATGGGTTCCGTACACTTTCTATGGCGTTCGGCGCACTCCTAAATGGGTTCCGTACACTTTCTATGGCGTTCGGCGCACTATAACATGGGTCCCGCACACATTCTATGGCGTTGGGCGCACTCCTAAATGGGTTCCGTAGACTTTCTATGGCGTCCGGAGTACTCTAACATGGGTCCCGCACACTTTCGATGGCGTCCGGCGCACTCTTACATGGGTCCCGCACACTTTATATGGCGTCCGGCGCACTCCTGAATGGGTTCCGTACACTTTCTATGGCGTCCGGCGCACTCTAACATGGGTCCGCACATTTTCTATGTCGTTCGGCGCACTCCTAAATGGGTTCCGTAGACTTTCTATGGCGTCTGGCGCACTCTAACATGGGTCCCGCACACATTCTATGGCGTTCGGCGCACTCCTAAATGGGTTCCGTACACTTTCTACGGCGTCCGGCACACTCTAACATGGGTCCCGCACACTTTCTATGGCGTCCGGCGCGCTCTTACATGGGTCCCGCACACTTTCTATGGCGTTCGGCGCACTCCTAAATGGGTCCCGCACACTTTCTATGGCGACCGGCGCGCTCTTACATGTGCCCCGCACACTTTCTATGGCGTTCGGCGCACTCCTAAATGGGTACCGTACACTTTCTATGGCGTCCGGCACGCTCTTACATGGGTCCCGCACACTTTCTATGGCGTTCGGCGCACTCCTAAATGGGTCCCGCGCACCTTCTATGGCGTCCGGCGCGCTTACATGAGCCCCGCACACTTTCTATGGCGTTCGGCGCACTCCTAAATGGGTACCGTACACTTTCTATGGCGTCCGGCACACTCTAACATGGGTCCCGCACACTTTCTATGGCGTCCGGCGCTCTCCTAAATGGGTTCCGTACACTTTCTATGGCGTCCGGCGCACTCTTACATGGGTCCCGCACACTTTCTATGGCGTTCGGCGCACTCTTGAATGGGTACCGTACACTTTCTATGGCGTCCGGCACACTCTAACATGGGTCCCGTACACTTTCTATGGCGTTCGGCGCACTCCTAAATGGGTTCCGTACACTTTCTATGGCGTCCGGCGCACTCTTACATGCGTCCTGCACACTTTCTATGGCGTTCGGCGCCCTCCTAAATGGGTCCCGCACACTTTCTACGGCGTCCGGCGCACTCTAACATGGGTCCCGCACACTTTCGATGGCGTCCGGCGCTCTCCTAAATGGGTTCCGTACACTTTCTATGGCGTCCGGCGTACTCTAACATGGGTCCCGCACACTTTCGGTGGCGTCCGGCGCTCTCCTAAATGGGTTCCGTACACTTTCTATGGCGTCCGGCGTACTCTCACATGGGTTCCGCACACTTTCGATGGCGTCCGGCGCACTCTTACATTGGTCCCGTACACTTTCTATCGCGTTCGGCGCACTCCTAAATAGGTTCCGTACACTTTCTACGGCGTCCGGCACACTCTAACATGGGTCCCACACACTTTCTATGGCGTCCGGCGCGCTCTTACATGGGTCCCGCACACTTTCTATGACGTTCGGCGCACTCCTAAATGGGTACCGTACACTTTCGATGGCGTCCGGCGCACTACATTGGTCCCGCACACTTTCTATGGCGTTCTGCGCACTCCTAAATGGGTTCCGTACACTTTCTATGGCGTCGGGCGCACTCCTAAATGGGTACCGTACACTTTCTATGGCGTCCGGCACGCTCTTACATGGGTCCCGCACACTTTCTATGGCGTTCGGCGCACTCCTAAATGGGTTCCGTACACTTTCTACGGCGTCCGGCACACTCTAACATGGGTCCCGCACACTTTCTATGGCGTCCGGCGCGCTCTTACATGGGTCCCGCACACTTTCTGCTGGCGTTCTGGCGCACTCTAAATGGGTCCCGCACACTTTCTATGGCGACCGGCGCGCTCTTACATGTGCCCCGCACACTTTCTATGGCGTTCGGCGCACTCCTAAATGGGTACCGTACACTTTCTATGGCGTCCGGCACGCTCTTACATGGGTCCCGCACACTTTCTATGGCGTTCGGCGCACTCCTAAATGGGTCCCGCGCACCTTCTATGGCGTCCGGCGCGCTTACATGAGCCCCGCACACTTTCTATGGCGTTCGGCGCACTCCTAAATGGGTACCGTACACTTTCTATGGCGTCCGGCACACTCTAACATGGGTCCCGTACACTTTCTATGGCGCCCGGCGTACTCTCACCTGGGTCCCGTACACTTTCTATGGCGTCCGGCGTACTCTAACATGGGTCCCGCACACTTTCTATGGCGTTCGGCGCACTCTTGAATGGGTACCGTACACTTTCTATGGCGTCCGGCACACTCTAACATGGGTCCCGTACACTTTCTATGGCTTTCGGCGCACTCCTAAATGGGTTCCGTACACTTTCTATGGCGTCCGGCGCACTCTTACATGCGTCCTGCACACTTTCTATGGCGTTCGGCGCACTACTAAAAGGGTTCCGTACACTTCCTACGGCGTCCGGCGCACTCTAACATGGGTCCCGCACACTTTCGATGGCGTCCGGCGCTCTCCTAAATGGGTTCCGTACACTTTCTATGGCGTCCGGCGTACTCTAACATGGGTCCCGCACACTTTCGGTGGCGTCCGGCGCTCTCCTAAATGGGTTCCGTACACTTTCTATGGCGTCCGGCGTACTCTCACATGGGTTCCGCACACTTTCGATGGCGTCCGGCGCACTCTTACATTGGTCCCGTACACTTTCTATCGCGTTCGGCGCACTCCTAAATAGGTTCCGTACACTTTCTACGGCGTCCGGCACACTCTAACATGGGTCCCACACACTTTCTCTGGCGTCCGGCGCGCTCTTACATGGGTCCCGCACACTTTCTATGACGTTCAGCGCACTCCTAAATGGGTACCGTACACTTTCGATGGCGTCCGGCGCACTCTTACATTCGTCCCGCACACTTTCTATGGCGTTCGGCGCACTCCTAAATGGGTTCCGTACACTTTCTATGGCGTCCGGCGCACTCCGAGATGGGTACCGTACACTTTCTATGGCGTCCGGCACGCTCTTACATTGGTCCCGCACACTTTCTATGGCGTTCGGCGCACTCCTAAATGGGTTCCGTACACTTTCTATGGCGTTCGGCGCACTCCTAAATGGGTACCGTACACTTTCTATGGCGTCCGGCACGCTCTTACATGGGTCCCGCACACTTTCTATGGCGTTCGGCGCACTCCTAAATGGGTCCCGCACACTTTCTATGGCGTCCGGCGCGCTTACATGAGCCCCGCACACTTTCTATGGCGTTCGGCGCACTCCTGAATGGGTCCCGTACACTTTCTATGGCGTCCGGCGTACTCTAACATGGGTCCCGCACACTTTCGGTGGCGTCCGGCGCACTCTTACATTAGTCCCGCACACTTTCTATGGCGTTCGGCGCACTCCTAAATGGGTACCGTACACTTTCTATGAGCCCGGCGCACTCTTGAATGGGTTCCGTACACTTTCTATGGCGTCCGGCGTACTCTAACATGGGTCCCGCACACTTTCTCTGGCGTCCGGCGCACTCTTACATGGGTCCTGCACACTTTCTGTGGCGTTCGGCGCACTCCTAAATGGGTTCCGTGCACTTTCTATGGCGTCCGGCGCTCTTAAATGGGTCCCGCACATTTTCTTCGGCGTCCGGCGCACTCCTGAATGGGTTCCGTACACATTCTATGGCGTCCGGCGTACTCTCACCTGGGTCCCGTACACTTTCTCTGGCGTCCGGCGCTCTCCTAAATGGGTCCCGCACACTTTCTATGGCGTCCGGCGCACTCCTAAAAGGGTTCCGTACACTTCCTACGGCGTCCGGCGCACTCTCGCTGGGTCCCGCTGTTTTTCTACGACGTCCCGTTTGATTGTTTCGGGCTTAACCCTTGTAAAACAGAAAAGTCTGCAATTACAGAATGCACACCGTAAACTGACGGACTGACTGACTGACGGACGGACGGACGGACGGACGGACACCACTCTCCTTTATGGCCCGTAATAAAGCCTGCGAAAATTTTAGCTCAGCCTATCTGAATCCATCTTCTGAAAAGAATTCAGATGAGCCGCACACATTTCAGACGTACGTGTTGTAGGATAGTGAACTAGGCTAAAAAGAGAAAGGCAGCAACAAACAAGTTAAGCTGAATCACTCAGTCAGATCTGACTGAATCGATTCAGTCAGATCTGACTGACTTCCTCGCTAGAGAAGTGTGAAACAGCGTGCCAGGTCAGGAGTGCGCTCGAGACTGTTTTAAGGAGCAAAGGAGTAACTTAATTGATTCAGCTGAGAATTCGGCTTATCAATGTATCATTATCAGTATCAGCTTCCACGAAACAAACAGCATTTCATTTATTGAGAAACGGAGCATGGAGTTGGTCGATTCGTGAACGACCACGTAGAGAATAATGGTCGGTTGTTCTCGTCATCACAGGTATCATCATGCCACCAACATCATGGCTTTGCAAGACCGACCGTTCGAAAGCAATCTATCGCTCGATACGATTTCGGACTCGTCTGAGCCCTGTCTGAATCGTTTCGGGCGCGTCTTATCACGCATTCAGATGATCCTGACTGAGTGGTGGGTTTACTACGGGCCTATTACTATGGAATGATAACGTTATCACAAGATAACGAGCCCATTCGGTCAAAAACAAACGTACGCGATCTCCAGCATGGTCAAAATGGAAATGTATTCCGCCTTGAAAAATAATGTTGCTCTCAAATTTCACAGAATATTTTTACACGATCGACTAGATCACGACATGCTGTACATTTCGACGTTTCCTACATTGAAAACGGAGCACTTTGAAGCGAGTTGTGGACGAAAGACGCTTTAGTTGCCCACTTTGCCCACTTCGCCCGTTTTTTCAATTGGATAGCGGCGGTATTGTACCTCTAATGAAACAACATTCGGCTTCTATTAGCACTAGACGATGACACCCACAAGGACTCACGGGATTCCTTCAATAGAGCAAATATAGCAATTTTTTTCACAAACTTTGATTCTTAAAATTTTTTCATGGTGCGATAAATTTGAGACGCCAATTTTGCAAAATGAAAAGTTAAAACAAACCACTAATCAGCAATATTTATTTTGCAAAGTATTGATTTTGTTCTCAAAAACTGAAAAAAACTTAGAATCGGTTGTTTGATAAAGTAATAAATAATTGTGAAGATGAATTCTGCATTTTTTTGTTTTTACCTGTTCATAATGCCAAAAGAGAATAGAAATCTTTCTATTTTCACAAAAAAAACGTGTTTTCTTCGTGCTGTTGTAGTGTAAGCGAAAATTGTTCTCAATGAAGTCATTTTTCACATACTTTGGACAAAAGCAATTGAAATATAACACTTAGAAGCCAGGAACGAAAATCGTGTTACATAGTGTAATCATTGACCAAACCCAAACCAAAAGCTGTTATAAACTGTGACTTGGAACACTATTGCTTCATTGTACATATATTCTTCCTTCAGATGCTAACCATTTGTGCCCACTTGAATTAACACAGTCACAGGAGAGCAGAAGTTTGCTTAGAAGTGTGATTTCTACGGTATTACGCAGTATTTTGTAGAACATGCAATTCACATCTTCCCCATCCGCTGACGTGTACACCGGCTACTTTGGCAATAAACCTTGGCTGTAGCTGTGAGCACGGCTCTCTGTTCCTCGTATATTCTACGACTGCTCCATCATCTTCATCCAGAAAGGGATTTTGTGGCAGTGAATGATCAACTTCGATCTTTTACTAATTCCGTTGTTTTATCACTTAAAAACATCGTTAGTTCGCCACGAAGAGAAGGTCGTAGAGAACTACTCGAAACTTTTTTGCAAAGCATGAAAGCTTAAAATATCGCCCGAAAACTTCTTTGTCAAACCAAAATAGCCATAAGGTACAAGAAATGTATTGTAGTAACTCTAATCTTCATTCGAAATCTTTTTTTGATAAGGATATTCAGATTGTCTATCTAATATAAAACATATAAAGCAATATCATCTGTTAATAACTATATCATAAGTATAATATAATATCATCAGTTAGAAAACCACCACATAATTTTCCAGTAGAGCTCTTGCTGTTATTTTTTTCAAAGTTGTTAGACATTCGCACGAATTATCGATCCAGATGTGCTAGATTATCAATCCCAAAACCATTTTTGGGTGACCATAGCACTCTGGGAGCGCATTTTTAGAGTATTAAGCGGCATTGATGTTTTCGATTGTTTTCGATCTAAGCTGATTTTTGTAGTTTTTTTCGATAACGTTTTTCATCGTGACCACTGTCTTTAAGAAATGCGGAAGGGGAATTAATCCATTCAGGATTGCAAACGTTGAATTCGCTGGTTTATCTAATCGCGAAAAATCGAAATATTGTGAAATACGAAAATTAGAATTGGAAGACGAGTTAATTAAATTATGAAAATGAAACTTGTTTGTTGGTTTTATTGTGAAAAAATCCTTTGAGTAGATCATTGATTTTGAAACTCTATTTTAATGGAACTCTAGCGATAATTTCTGAGACTTTCCCCAGAAGAGTGATGATATGCATGCATTGATGAATTGGAGAAGTTATCGTAAAAGAGCTTTTTTCCGAGGATGTGCTAGTCGATCGATTCAGAGGCAAGAATGCACATTTAGGGTTCTCCGCTTCCAAGGTCGCTGCGCGCAACCTTCCCCGCCAGAAAGTACTAGCTGCGCGCAAGCTTCTCTCACTGCAGAAATTCCTCGATGCTGCGCGCAAGCCTCAGCCTCGTGGCGCGCAAGACGTTTGATGAAAACGACCGCGCGCGCACTCAGAATATTTGAAACAGCTTGCACGCCACCGAAAGCAGCGTAAACAGGCTGCACGCCACAACTTTTGCTGAATGCTTTTTTGAATTTTTTTTCTCCTGGGTCCCTTCCATTACTCGCGGCGGGAAAAACAAGTTCACTTTCCGGAGAGCGAAAACTTCGTTGCGTGGTAAATTCTTTACAAACCGAGCGGGCTCGGCATATTTGAAGTTGACGAAGTCAGAACTGTCGCCACTACCACAACTCTGTTTTAGGCGCAAATTCGCTGCACTGCTATTGAAGCCGTAGCCCGTATTTCTTTGGTCTTGTACTCGGTTATCTCGTACCCTCATCTAGATTATATGTATTCCTGACGCTTTTTTTGTGTTTGTTCTATAACGTTCGCCTTATGTGACGTAATAAACTAAACTAAACTAATGCTTCTTGCGCGGCGATCGTTTTCATGAATCGTCTGGCGCGCCACGAGACTGAAGCTTGCGCGCAGCATCGAGGAATTTCTGCAGTGAGAGAAGCTTGGCGCCGCTACTTTCTGGCGGAAAAGGTTGCGCGCAGCGACCTTGGAAGCGGAGAACTCTACATGTGCATTCTTGCCTCTGAATCGATAGACTAGCACATCCTCGGAAAAACTCTTTTACTATAACTTCTCCAGTTCATCAACGCATGCATATCATCACTTTTTTGGGGTACTAAATGCAGTAATTACATGATTCATATGTCTTCCTTGGCGTAAAAAAAATTCTCTAGGTCATATTCAGAATACTTCCCCCTGATTTTCCATACCCGCAGCACATTTTGTTATGTTGGTGATTCTCTTCCAAGAAGGCCATTTTAGATTTCTGTTTTCACTGACCCTGAATTGCAACCACGCACTTTTAATTGAAGTTTTTCGAAATTCTCTAATTGAAAAGTTAATAATTTTTTCAAGCGTTCTTCACGTTTCTCTGACTTTTTTTTTGGCAAGGTGGGATACACATAGCATTCAAAAACGCTTCTTTCCTTTATCTTAGGCTCTTTTTCGCTTGCGCCCACAAGGGTCTACTGGGTAGATATGCGCTGTCTATATTATAGCGACGATCACACATTCAGTATGAAACAGATGCTTGACGTCATTTCTCACTAACAAGTAAATCATAACTAGTGAGAGATTGAACGAGAAAATGTAATACTATATCTGAGAATGTTCAAGTGTGTCAATACAAACAAGCCTGTGTATCTCGCCTCTAGTCCTTGATCTCAAAGAGGCATAACATTGGAACGATAGGTTATTGTAGGCACAATTCCTTTTAGCTACCTTAAACCATCGGAAATTCCTTCTGAATAAAGCTAAGAACGGATATCCAACTTGTGTCAGCGCCCCTGATGACCCCTGATCGGAGTATGGACGAACGTTGGACAAAACATTCTCACCCGTTGAGCCCTGCTTTTGCCATTCTTACCTTATTATTGAGAACTGATGACGTACATATAATTCGCACTGTATGTGTGGTCGTCGGGATATTACAGGTTGCGCGCTAGTACCCAACAAGCTTGCGCGCCACGAAGTAACAAGCTCGTTGAAGCAATCAGCAAGCTTGCGACGAAGTAGCGCGCAAGGTGTTTAAAATCTTCTGAGTGAGCGGGATATAAGCGACCACCAAGGGCCCGAACCCCGACACTCACCGCCACGGGCCACACCCCTTTCCTTGATTTTCGAACTCATTAGTGGCTAGATGGATGGATGAATTGCAACAACGTTTTTGTTCTTCACTCCATCGCCAGTCTGTCTCCCCATCTTGGTGCGTTCTAGTGCAGCTACTACGAACGAAGAAAAACAGACCTGAGACAGCTCGTCCACTGAATTTTTGGAATCAAAATGAAGGCAAAAACATTCAGAGTCCTAACAAGGGAAGTGTAAGAAGCGTAGGTCCGAACGGTAGAAATCTAATGTCATGTGGGAATGTTCACGCATTACATGGTGAAATATTGTTGGGTACCCGCCGCGGAAGATAGATCTGAAAGAGTTATAAGCTCCGAAAATTTGCCGACCATCGACCTCCTCCCAGTCTTTGAATTGTTACGCGGTCGAGTCAACAGCATCGATGGCGCAAAGGGAGGACGGGGCAGTGGTGGGCATGTGACCAGGGTTCGAATCTCCCCCAGAGTTGTTTTTTGGCAAATTCACGGGACTTTCATATTTTGATCAAAAATTACATCACAAATGTCATCGTATCCTTTTGCTGCGCGATATAGCCATATCAACAGTGAAATAGACTCGAGTACAAGGGATTAAAGGTTTTGTTTCCCATCAAAGCTTTCCCATTGTTTTGGGGAACTTACATATGTTCGGGAAGTATTACCCCGCATATTTTGAGCAAGTTACGAGAACCATTAAGTAACAGAAGACGGTGCGCTTGGTGCAGTCGGCTTCTGCGACCACCCGTAGTCTGACCGTCATGCCCCTCATTTTCCCATCAGGCGAGGTCGGAGAAATGCTCTTCGTCCAATTACCAGAGCCGGGTGGTCGCTACCCATTGAAGGGTGTATTCAAGACGAAGAAACTTCACGTCGTCAGCGGAACATCCCATATCATGACGACGTTAACAACACTTGCATTTTTCGAGAATGCTTTCATTCAGCAAATGTCGGAGAATTGTGTTCTCTTTCTCGACTGAAGGAATTATATTTCCAATCAAAGCGCGATACAGGCTCTAGTGCCGACGGGGAAAAACTTGCAGATTTTGACGAAACCGCCTGGCGTAAAAAGCTTGGTTCAGCTGGCAGACATCGGGTTTTCCAGCTAATCGAAAGCAATGCTCAAGCGATTTCACTCTACTATTGCTCTTCAAAACTTTGAATTTTCAGGTCGTTTAAAATAATATATAGTTTTCGGCGTGGAAGATGCCTTTAAGGCCGGCTACGTTCTTATCGTTCGGGTCCTTTTTAAACTCCAACTGACCTCGAATTCCCAGTAGCGCTCGGCCCCTGTGAAGAGATAGGTTGCCAGGGGCCTATCGCGTTCATTCGCTGTCCCTATTGCGGAAATTGCTCATGTTTGGTGCATTATGTGCCTATTTACCATTGGTGGAAGAAATGGTTATGTATTTTGCGTCCCATAGAGTGATAAGGTTGTCAAAAATATGTGATGTTGATACTTCCAAATCATATAAGTTCTCCAAAACAATGGAAATCCTTGATGGGGAACAAAACCTTAAATCCTTTGTACCCGAGCCTATTTCACTTTCGATATGGCTATATGGCTCTATCGCGCAGCAAAAGGATAAGATGACATTTGTGATATAATTTGTGATCAAAATATGAAAGTTCTGTGAATTTGCAAAAACGCAGCTCTGGGGGAGATTCAAACCCTGGTCACATGCCCACCACAGCCCCTTCCTCCCTTTGCGCCGTCGATGCTGTGGACTTGACTGCTTAACAATTCATAGACTAGGAGGAGGTCGATGGCTGGCAAACTTCCGGAGCTTACAACTCCTTCAAATCTATCTTTCGCGGCGGGTACCCAACACTATTTAACCATGTAATGCGTGAACATTCCCACATGACATTAGATTTCTATCGTTCAGACCTACGCTTCTTATAGTTCCCTTGTAAGACATATAGTTTACAGCCTCAGGAACTCGAGGGGGGGGGCGAGCCTCGCTCATTTACACTCAGGGGGCAGCCTTTAACCGTAATTGTGGACGGAGATTCGAGGGGGACGGCGCTCCGACCACCGTTGAGCCAGCCATCTGCGCAGCGTTGCATGATTTGCGAATCGAGCAGGTTTTCAACGGTGGAGCACACAATCTCAACCCTCATTTTCGTCATTAGTTTCACCACTTCATTATTATTCTTCTGCTTTCACAACTCCGACTCAGAATTCCGTTTCTTCATCTCAGTAGATTGGAGTTATCTATTCATTTACGTTATCTTCAGGGCACTATTCCACCTTCTGATGTTTTTGTTTGTGGAATCTTCGTCGTCTTGCCGAGATGAAGGAAGGCCACTCCTCCCGGAATGATCTGACGTAACCCTATGGAAGACGGATTCGAGGAGCTATCAGCTCATCAAACGGTACTTTTTTATCGTTCCTTCACGGCAACTAACCACCAGTTGAAACTTTGATTTTCAGGCACTATGTGCGCGATTACAAGAACGCCTTCGTTGATGGTGGATGTGATTAGACAGCTCAAAAGGTAGTTCCTTTTGCAGTGAAGTTTGTTATGCAGTCTTTCTCACGAAGATTGTATTCATTGCAGGACTACGTAACTTCGGGAGCGCACGAGGAACGATTGGAATGCGAAGGCAATGTTGAACCTGCGGAACTTTGGCATCTACTCGCATCGCTATGCTGTAACATGTTGTTTTTCCTTCCTCATAGATCTGCCACTTTTCTAGTATCCTATTGGGTGGACATCTGAACCGTGAAAGTTGAGATTTTTGTGTGTTTTTTTTTCTATTAGAGGTGGTTTCCACAGATTACTGTTTCTTCAGATTCGACGATCTTCATAAATAAAGACTGTGTGTGTTATCAAAGGTATTACAGTGAAATGAAAAAAACGAAGAAGATTGTGGAAGCCGCCTCGCTTTGTATGTACGTCTGTGAACATTCGGGTAGACTACCATTAAAACGAAGAGTCTGATTGCTGTAATAAATTTTCATGCTTTTCAAGTGTTTTATCAGTATAATAAAGTTAGAGATCGTCTTGAATGATGAGGAAACGATGAGAACAGAGGAAATCCTGGGGTACTCAATTATTGTGTTTGGGATGACCCGCGTAGCCACTGCGGGTGAAACCCGGGTGGGACGGTTCCGTAGCGAAGAGAGGAGAGGGGCGCCGGCCCTGTTCCACCAGGACGCCAGCCCTGACAAGGAAGGAAGGCTGGCGTGCTGGTGGAAGTGGGGCTTGCCCCCCTCGAGTATCTGAGGCAATGGAAGTAGGACCAGGTGAGGTTGCGGACTCTCCCTAAGATACTGTACTCTGATTGTGTTCTCACTCAATTTTTCTAAATAACTGAGATTGGTCGGTGAGTTTTTTGTTTCCCCTCTCACATTCTCACCTGTTTTCATTGCTTCCACAGATGTGGTTGTATCGGTGAAAACGCAGACTCACCGATCTATCACAGCTGCTTCGGAAAAATGAGTGATACCACTAACAAACTACCGTATGTTAGGACGAGTCCGCAACCTCACCAGGTCCTACTTGCATTGCTGTAGGCTATACGTCTGAGCAAATTTCTTGTGAAAGCGCTTTCTTGTATGGATGAAAATGGGTAAAAGTGGATATCAACTATAGTTGTACACGAACGAAAAATTCGAAAAAATTTCGATTTTCGTTCGTTCGACATTTTTTTCGAAATTGTACAACTATAATATCAACCTAAGAGCCAGCCGCGTTATAGTTTTAAACGCACCGCATCTTTCCTTGGAACTTTTTGTTTCGAACCACATCAACAAGCGTACGCATAGCGTTACCGGGTTAAGTCTGAAGGGAAACCTCAGTGATTCAAAAGTGAAGCCGATGGGCGAAGACAATAATTTCCCAGAGACTTATTCTATCTCACCGAGCTATGTTCTTAAAGGCAAGGTCCGGTCAAATTTCGACTTTACCGAAATTTGGGTTGAATAGATTGGGCTGGCCTAGCTGAACATCGTCTGAACGTTTCACGAACTCTGAGTCCTTAGTTCTGGATAAAACAGCCTCAAAGTCAGGAATGACGGTACTCACAGCATGATAATCATGGCTGCAATGACCAATAACTACACAGCACTTTTGAAGAATGCGAGGACAACCGCTAAAATATGGACGATGGCCACACTTTTCTGGATCATCGGCTCACGGAAGTGACTGTAATAACTTGAAGAAGACCGGTTTTTACGCAGTTTTCGCATGCTCCTTAGGACTACCTGTAGCAAGAGCACCGATCTAGCGGGAAATCTCAAAATCGAAAATCTGCCCGGACCCTGCCTTTAAAGGCACAGTACACCCTCAGATATGAATTTTGAGATTTTCATGTAATTGTGTAGAAGACCCCTCCCGTATAACACGTGCCAAATGCCAGATCTCATTTCCTCCAAATAAGCGAGATATAAGCGACCACCACAGGCCCGACCCCCTTCGCTCACTACCACAGGCCCGACCCCCTAACAGATTTTCGAACTCGATAGCGGCTCGAAGGATGGATGAATTCCAACAAGTCGTCGTTCTTCAGTCCATTACAGAACTGTCTCCCCATCCTACCTTTCTCTCAAGCAACGATCGGGAATGAAGAGAAATACAGGCCTGAGACAACTCGTCCACCAGTTTTTCACCCTCAAAATCTAGGCATCTTTGAGAAGCCATAACTCTGTTCAAAGGGGGTCTTGGACGATTTCAGAGATACCAGAGTGATCAGTGTGCGACTCTCTCCAAGATGAGCATGAAATCTGAAAATTAATTTTCTGGGTGTCCGTTGCCTTTAAAGGCACAGCCCAACCTCAGAGGTAATTTTTGATATTTCGGTCCGGTTGCCGTCTATAGCAACCCCGCCAAGCGCGAACTCTCAATTCGCTAAAATAAACGAGAAAAAATCTAGGAAAAAGTCGATTACGCCCCCTTAAAAGAAAAAATGGGCAGCGCCCACTGGCAGGTGCCCCATCTCAATGGGGAATAGAGGCGCGAATTATTTTATTCAAAATCTATGTTCTTGCTTTTGTTTTCGGTCTGGCTATATATGGTGACTTGCTTCAGAATGATTGCTGCGAATAACGAGAAAATACAGGCTCGAGACAACTCGTCCGCGAACTTCTAGCGGTCCAAAATTAAAATTTTTAGTGAGTTCTGAGCGATTCTGGAGACATCACTGTGATCAGCGTGAAATTTGCTTCAAAATAGGCAAAAAAAAACGAAAAATCGATTCTGAGCTTGGACTGTGGCTTTAAAGGCACAGTCCAACCTCAGAATCGATTTTTCGTTTTTCTGCCTATCTTGGAGAAAATTTCACGCTGATCACAATCGCGTCTTCAGAATCGCTCAGAACACCTTACGAACGGAGTTACGGCTCCTCAAAAATTTTAATTTTGGACCGCTAGAAGTTCGCGGACGAGTTGTCTCAAGCCTGTAATTTCTCGTTATTCGCAGCCACCATTCTGAAGCAGGTCACAATACAGACCGAAAATAAAAGGAAAAACATAGATTTTGGATAAAATCATTCGCGCGTCTCGTCCCTATTGAGGTCGGAGACCTGCCAGTGGGCATTGCCCATTTTTTCTTTCAAGGGGGGCGTGGTCGACTTTTTCCTAGCTTTTTCTCGCTTATTCGAGCGAATTGAGATTCAGCGCTTAGCAGGGTTGCTATAGACGGCGACCGGACCATAATATCAAAAATTACCTCTGATGTTGGACTGTGCCTTTAAGGGTAGTGTTCACGATGATTTTCGTCTTCGAGTTTTTCACATAAAACAATACGTTCGCCTCCAGTTGGATGAACATGTTCATGGTGGTTGTCACCAGTGGAAAATTGGGTCAATCAAAAATAGAAGAATATTTTACGCGAAACAGAATTAGTTAGGTTCCTAAGGAAAGAACGGAGCAATAGAGAGTAGAGAATTCCAAAGGACGGGTCCACAAAATATGTCATTGTCACAACAAACACTTCCTGTTATACTTAAGAGGCGGGGTGATACTTAAAGGCAGTGTCCACGATAAAAACCATGTCTGTTTTTTTGGTGGAGATCGGCAGCTGCAGGGCCTAGCGCAACCCTAACGTTGAAAAAACTAAGAAAAATGAGCTCGGAACGGTCCCCTACGGGCCCAAAGTTGGACACCCGTCAGCTCGTCACCCCCAGATGCACTTTCCACGCCCACCGACGTGAACAAATGAAAGCTCGAGATCGTGAGATGAGCGATGATTTCCAGTCATTAGCCCCGTTCTTCCCTTCATTCTCAACTTTTCTCTTTATTCAGGTCAGCTCGCATACATCGGCTGCAAAAGGCGGAAGTTACAAGCCTCGGACAACTCGCCCACCATGCTTCCCTAGCTCAATTTTTCAGGGACCATAACTCCGTTCCTAGAAGGTCTTGTACGATTCCAAGAACATCATTGGAATCAGCATGGGACCGTCTTCAAGATAGGTAAAAAAGCAGAAAAACGATTCTTATCGTGAACACTGCCTCTAAAGGCAGAGTTCACGATGACTTTCGTAGCCGAGTTTTTCATATAAAACAGACGTTGGCCCCCAAGTATTACCAAAATTACGGAGAAACGGCGAAAAACGCATTCAAACGTCGTATTTCAGTGACATTAGTCTATAACATGGACTAGCTCTCCGGTTGGATGAACATGTTTGTGGTGGTTGCCACCGGTGGAAAATTGGGTCAATCGAAAATATGGTAGAAGAATATTTTATGCAAAGCACGATTAGTTAGGGCCCTAAGGAAAGAACGGAGCAATAGAGAGTAGAGAATTGCAAAGGACTGGTCCACAAAAGATTCCATTGTCACAACAAACACTTCCTGTGATACTTAAGAGGCGGCGTGATACTTGAGGATTTCGTGTTTTTCTTGTGTGTTTTTTTTCAATTTCTACGTCGTTTTAGTCTAACCCGGGGCCCTCCCAATCAATATAGCGAATAATCTCAAAATTAAAGATTATCGTGAACACTGCCTTCAAAGTCGGTGTTCACGATAAAATTCACTTCCGATATCTCCACGGTTTTTGGAAGGTTTGGTGCCCTATATAGCGAAGCACGCGTGAAAATTACGCGAACTTCGCGTTTTTGAGCCAAAATAGGCCCTCCCTTGTTTACGTTGATTTTTGAGCGTGGAGGAATTGACCGCTAGAAGGATGATACCTATCAGTGCAATGAAGCGATCAGTTCACTTATCAGCACTTCCTTCACTTGATCATTCCTGTAATCTGAGTCTTCATTTGTTCATTCCGAGGGGACGGATCTGGGGCACGAGGCGTGTCTGGGGCACCAAAACGCTTGGTTGCAGCCGTTATTTTGCCGCTCCTGGCTCGTTTTCTACCGTTCTTTGGACACTGGGAGCCTAGGATCCTTCTCGCCTATCATTTCACTGTGGAAAGTCAACGAGGATGATCATCGTGAACGCTGCCTTTAACGATTTCGGTACTTCTGGTGCGTTATTCTCGATGTCTAGGTCAGAATGGTTCTACCCGGGGACCACTTAATTAACATAGCCAATAATCTCAAGATCGAGGATTATCGTGAATAGTATTAAAGGCAGTATTCACTGAATACTGCCTTCAATCTATGTTTCCGTGGTGGATAAGATCGATGCAGAGTGCGAGTGGGCCGTTGTTACCCGCTGCCCTCAGTCGACTACAGCTAGGGGCAATTTTCATGCATATCAAGAATACATCAATTTGCGATGAGCATTTTTCGGAACTAACGTTTTCGGATCTAGGGTCGTTCATAATTCCGCCGCCAAGCGGCTGCTCAATGCGATTCCACAAAATTGATCGCGCGAAAATCAATGTTACAGAATCGCACTTCGCCAGCGGAAGTATAAATGTTGGCTTACGAAAGTTGTGATGCTGAACTCTAAATGCCCTTCGGTGGCGCGGCGCGGCACCGAGTGATCGATATGGTTGATTTGCACCTCTCCGCGCAGGATGTACAAACGCCGCCTAGCCACGCGGCAGATGTTGGCGGCAGCCGCTGCCAGATTCTGCCTTGCCCGAGTATAATCGACCCGCGGCGTGGCCTGGCAGAGTAACGTGATTGATACACCTTCATTGCCTGCTGCCGCGCCGTCGCACGACGAGATCCCAATCGGGGCCTCATGTTTCTTATTACATTTGTTAACAACATAAAACATTTCTAGGGTTATGGTCGTAACAAGCATGTGCCGTCAGAGACTAAGGTCTAAATTCGTCGCAGTTCTAGAGCTTCGAGCAAATTTCTTGCAAAAACAGAGTTTTGCGGCGTTTTTTGCGCTCAAAAAGCGCCGCAACTCTCTTCAGAATTGGCGGACTGAATATTCAAAGAAATGCTGATGTTCTCAGTGCGGCGAGTGCAATTGTATGTGGGAAACAGGGGTGTGCATTTACCGTTTACCCATATACCGAATTTCTGGATTTATCGGTATTTTTTGGTAAATTTGCACTTACCGATTTACCGACCTAAACTTGAAATTTACCAAATTGTTTACCGAACAAACATAAGCAAGTTTTTTTCACTGAATCGACATATTTCTCGCCTGCATTCCCTGATCAAACCCTATTACGACTCACAGTGGCCACCTTTGTGAGCCTTTACACGCTACTGAAAACAGTGTTTTTTTTCGTGCGGCTTTTTACACATCCTTCTGGTGTTTCAACATTCGTCTCTCCAAAAGTGAATCTTGATCAATTCATTTAGCTAAGTCACCCCCATCAATGCCTATCGCGTCTGGTATCAAGAGTACCTATGAAATGAAATCAGTTCCAGCTTAAAAAATCTACTTTTGTGGGTTAAAGGAGCGGGGAGATTGTTATCCTAATCCAGCTCAAAAGCAGACCCGCGATAGAAAAGATTCCTAATTTTTTTTTTGAAGAAAGCCTAGATCTGATCTCCATTGTAACGAAAATTACGAGAAGGCTGCTCGAAAAATAGCATCAAAACAAGTTTAAATGTTCTGTCAGTGTCACTCCACCCTTTTAAGCTAGTACTCCGCAAACGAATGGCGAGTTTTCGCGAATGCAAGTTGCATTCGAAATGATAGGTTTTGGGCGGAGAAGAGGGATCGAGTTTTAGCAGAGCTGAGAGCTCTATCCCTCTCAAGGTCAAAAATGAGACGTTTCATATTATTCTCATAAGTTTCTTACTGAATATTCCCGACGCTGCTGTCAAGAAGATTAATCGAAGTGTAACTCTGTTGAGCGTACCAAGAAATGTTTTCATAGCATGCGCCGTCTCAATGACAGCCGAAGGATTGTTGAGAATTGAGTATTTCGGAATGTTTTTTCTTGCAGTATATTGGCATTCCGTTGGTAGAATTGAATGCTTACGTGGTTTACCATGTTAAATATGTGACACTACGGTCCTGTTTGCATAAAGGTTTATTGAAATTTGTGTGGTCGCACAGAATGTATGTAGAGGAATCAAGGCCAAAATTTTTTTAACCGTTTATACCGTATTTACCGAGAAATTTTCTCGGTGAAAAATTTACCGCACACCCCAGGTGGAAGTCTTTTTGACCCCAGTATTTTGTCGGAGCATGTACATATATTTCCTTCTGGAATTCCCATCCACCACAGGTCAAAGCCTGACAGATTTTTACTGTCATGATCATCTGGTAAGTTCATAATAAGGAGTTTTGAAGTGGAAAAATGCAATTCTGATAAAATTCTGGAGTTGAATCTATTATTTTCCAACACTATTGAATAAGACTTGTTGGGAGCTATTCAAAAAATTACTTCGAATTCGAAATCGAACAGCATTTAGAGGAAGTGGTCACGATGAGAAACGTTCTCGAAAAAACTAGAAAAATCAGATTAGATCAAAAACAGCTGAAAAACTAGGAAGGTAGCGCGGTGAAAAACGGGGTAGAATTAGAGTTTCCAGGGCCCAAAGATGTCAGTTCGTGCACACGTGCACAGCGCCGACCAAAAAGATCGCAGTCTCATGCCGAGCAGTCAAAAATCATCGACATTTAGAGGAAGAAATAGATGCAGATTTACCTAATAAAAACAGTTGAGCAATGAAAGAGAGCGCTCCATTCAATGTTTTTGACTAGATGTGTACATAAATCCGAAGGTTCATTGATTGAAATTCAATTTCAAGCCAGCTGATGTTCTTGATATAAGAGGTCATCGATGCCGATGATGATGAGGAGGCTCGTCCACCATCAAAAGACAAGAAAGTTCAGGCTTCAAATTTGGCCCGAAACAGTGGTTTTTTTTTGCGATTTTTTCTCATAGGTCCTATTACTCGAGACCCAGAAAAGGGTTTAGAGAGAAAAAGAAGACAAGCATATTTGATCGCGACGACTGCCTTTAAGCAAATTACAGCAAAGTGGTGCTTTTTGCGCCCGAAAAAAACGCTGTTATTGCAAAAAAAGTTGCTTGGTACTGTATACCGTCATCGGAGAGTTTCATGGTGGGCATCAGGGATGTGCGTAAAAAAAATTTTTCAATCCGTTAGTCGTTCAACCGGCCAAAACCCTCCTTAATCGTTAGTCGTTAAAGGCATCGTACGCGCAGAAAACCGTATATTATTTCTTTATGATTTTGTGTAGCTTGGCCTCTCTAGTAAACGGAAATGTCGAAGGGGCCATAAAAACCTTCATTTGTAAAGGAAATTCAGTCGGAACACATTGTGAATTTGAATTTGAATTTCGCGCCAAAATGGGTTTTCAGGTTTTTCTGCTTTTGGAGGCCTCGTCACCGTCATTTTCGGAGTTTTTCTGCACTGCATGTGGAGTTGGTGCCGCAACTGTTTTTTTTTTCATGTTGTTTGACGGTCCCATCAAAATTCTATGAAAAAGTGCTAGATGACTAGTGAGAACTGGTGGCGGATCCTCATCTTTAACCACTTCCATCCTCGTAACCCAACGTTTTTGACGCGCAAAAGTTTACTGGTGTGGTCTACTGGGCTCATTCACGAAACTGAGCTTGAAGGCGTCGTACGCGCTGGAAACCACCTACCGTTTTTTGGGTTTGAGTCATTGGTTGGGCCCTCCTGAGAACGTGGGTAGAGTTTTTCGGGTCACCGATGCTTTATTGGGAGGATATGGGGATCGAATGGCTCGAATTCCGCCAAAAGAGGCCGGCCTTTCGACGGTCGTGTGGCATCAAATGAGAAAAGAATGTGGCTTACCATCAAATGATAAGCTTAAATGAGTGGAAGTTGTTGTATCATTTGTTCATAAGTCACATTCTTTTCTCATTTGATGTCGCACGGCTGCCGGAAGTCCGGCCTCTTTTGGCGGAATTCAAGGCATTCGATCCCCATATCTTCCCAAAAAAGCATCGGTGACCCGACAAACTCTACCCACGTTCTCAGGCGGGCCCAACCATTGATTCAAACCCAAAAAAACGGTAGGCGGTTTTCAGCGCGTACGATGCCTTTAAAAATGGAAAATGGTTCTCAGCGCAAACGAGGCCTCTGATCATTAGTCGTCAGAAATCTGGGTTCTGAAAATGACCACACTTGGGACTGAAAAATACCTTTGTGAATAGAAAAAAGAGAGGCATGAAGAGATGTATGTTTTTACGAAACTGTCATGGTCATTAAACACACAAAACATTTATCGTTAGAGAACTCAGCTTGAACTGTAAAGCAATATATACATAGTTAGAAATATTAGTGAAAACCTAATACTCAAGGGCGTGCGTTTTTTTTAGGTGAGGAAAGAAGCAATATGAAAAAAATGAGAAAATCATGAGCTCTTCGACTTTTTTAGAGCAACACATGATGTTATAGGAGACCTACCCCATTGTGAGATCACGGAGATCTGCACCGACTTTGCACTAATTGTTCTTTGCTCAGCGTCGCGAGCTGAGCGCGAGCGTGGTTTGAACTTGTTACCATAATGGGGGAAAGGTCGGAAGTGATCCACAGGCAAGTGAAAATTTGGCCCACTGTGGGGTCCCAGCACCACTTTATGAAAATCCCTTATCTCGAATTCACGACCGAAAATCGGAGGACAGGGTCCCTTACCACACAATCATCGGACACAGTTTCGGGTGGCGAGCGGTTGTAGCCTGCAGGCTCTGCCAGTTTTTACTGATTTTATAGTGTAATGCATAAGACGTCTTGTATCGTGAAAACTTCTCATCGTTGAGAGCGGTTGAACTAAAGGCAGTCTGTAGACACCTCGATTCGCTGTGGGCGGTCGCTGAGCGGTGATTGCAGACCGTTAGCGATAGGCCAGGCGGCAGCTCCCCCGCGACCGTCTGCTACGAAGTAGGGCGTGTGACACGCGAAAAATCGCTCCTCTCACATCTGCAACTACTAATACTCATCTTTGCTTGGGTTCCGTTCAGTTTTATTGGCCGATTCATAACCTATTTCCACATTTTGTAGAGCTGCCTCCTGCGTAGTTAGGAGCAACTTTCTGGAATATTAACTTGCCCAAAAACAGAAAGATATGGGATTGCTAAAAAAATGCATTTTGGCAAATAAAACGACAATAGGTTTTTTGAAACATCTCTGTTTTAGACCCAAGAAGTTTTCTTGTTTTTCCCGCTCTCAAACTGGTTCTAATATTGGATTATCGTGGTGTAGAAGCAACAAGCACTCCAGATCGCTAATGCCTAACGTAGTCCACGTATCACGTCTGATAGTGCTCCATTAAAAATATCCGCTGTAGTCGGCCAGTGTCGGAACTGGTTCAATGAGCCTACCCTAAAGTCGCGCGGCCGACACAAAGTCGCACAAGTGCTGCGCCGGACCTTGCACAGCGCTCGGTTGGGTTCATAATGTGGAAGTTTCAGAACTGCGAAGCAGTGTCAGTAGAAATAGTAATTACTGAAGGGTTCATTTATTTTGTACCCCCCACCTCGAACAACCAACACGGAACTATGTAACAATCCTGATGCGATCCTTGAGTTGGAGCGCGATGTGAATGACTATTGATTTTCTGACGAATTTCGGGATTGCTTACGAAAATATTTTCAATTTCGTTAGTCGTAACTATGCAAATCCCTGATGGGCACAGATACGAGCGGCGTGCTGCCTCTCATTTCCGCCTAATTTTTTGGAAAGAGTGATGGACGTAGCGTTTGCACCTTTCATCCCTCACAGAAGGCCAATTCATCATGTTTCTTCTCATTGCCTGTGCTTGATCGCACTTGGTGCAGGATGGATGGTTGTGTGCAAAGCTTGCCGGGGTGAAAATTAATTTGCTTCCACATGTCTAGTTCAACCGAAGGAGTCATGACGGTTAACCGGAGGTGACAGAGTCGAGTTGCCAATAAATCAATTGCAGAGAGAGACGTGGTCTAGGAGCAGTTGTCTCGTAGTGGCAACCTTTTAATTGATCAACACAGCTCATCCGATGATGTAACAACACACAAACTCATCTTGCCTCAACCTAAGATCCTTCACTTTGCAAAATAGGATTATGATCAATTAATGTACACAAAGCGTCTAAACGATGAAGCCTTTTTCATCTTCTTTTGCCTATTTATTGGATGAACGGGTTCTCGCTAGACAACCAGTGTTTTACGGTAATAGTTGGCATCGAAGACGTTTAGGGAAATTCTGCATTTTATTTACTGAATATCAAGTATTGAGTGTCGCATTCTAACAGTTACAAGAGAAAGGGCCGGAACTCCGAGTGCCAACTGGTCCAACAAGAGATGCTCCAGAAATGATGGTCAATGAAAAATAGCACTGGCGAGAGTCAATAAGATAGAACCATTCAGTGTTTATGAAGTTGTGACAAATTATGTCCAAAGTGCCCACAGCAGTACAAGGCAAAGCGCTGTGATCGGTTTACTAGATGTGTGGCCCCTCCCGCTAAATGAGAAAATTATGCGTTTCCTCAGTCAGAGTTCATACGTTGCGAGAGCGCGCAAAATCTATGGTCGTCATTGACACACGATTTGCCAGCCGCTAAAGTGCGCTCACTCCCCCTCCGGGAAAGAAACAGATAGCCTCAAGCTTATTACTCTATCCCTAAAGCATTTAGCCCCGAGCCTATCTCGAAACTAATGCCCTCGTATCTCATAGTTCGAACACGGCTGTCACAAACCGTGGGAAATTAGCAGCCAAGAATTCGACTTGATTGATTGATCACTAGGTCAACCGTCGTCGATCGAATCAACACGAGACACCAGGCAGGATGAATTTGCCGGTGTCGTTCTACCTCTACGCACACCTATCAGCGCTAGGGAGCGTTGAGGAGCGCGGAACGCGCGTTCCCGCCTCGTATGAACGGACGGAGTCTCACTCCAGCTGGAGAATTCGCACACCCTCCCCCCAGAAGGATAGTGAGTGCGGCTTTCGTATACATAAAAAAATCAGTGAACTGATGATTTTGCTAAAAGAACTAATTTTTTATAATCTCCTATTCTGGATTTTTTCGCAAATTTTTTCGACCACTGAAAACCAACTATTTATGCGGGGTGGTGGCCATCGTGTATCAACACACCTGAGGAGGCGGGAGAAAGGGGGGAGGAGCGAGGTTCCTGTTTGGGCGCAACACGGGGCTACCTCGTGTTGCGTCCAATCAGGAACCTCGCTCCTCCCCCGCTTCCCCGCCTCCTCGGGGGTGTTGATACACGATGGCCACCACCCTCGTCGCGGGTAACATGGGCCACACCCTGCTTTACAGGGTGCGCTAGTAGAATTACGGACAGACAATAAGTGTTTGTTGTAAGCCGAACCAACAAACGATTTCACGGGGTAATTATGGGATAGAATTCTCTGCTACTACACAAACATAAGAGATAATGATGAAATGAAAACTCGGGGCGGCATGCATGAACGCTTGAGTTAGGGTTAGGCTAGCATATCAGTCGTTATCATCAAAAAAGCACTACTTGCAATCAACAAAATGCCAGTAAGCGGCCGGTATTTGCTCTAACACTGGTGTTAGAATGGTGAAAAATGGTGTTAGCTACCCTAACCCTACATCATTTCACAAAAATTGCGGTGGTTTGAGTTAGATGCTGAGCGGGTTGAGTTAGGCCAGAACTATTCTCCAACCCTACCTATGAAGTTGGGGTTGTGTTAGCTAACTCGAGTTTGACAGCACTAGTTTTGCTTCTATAGTCTAGTCTCAGGATGTCTTTGCAATGACAACGTTCTTTGGCAACGTCTGCAAAGTACCTATCATACATAATAGAGTGAGGACTTTTAAAAAGAGACCGAACGAACGAATTTCGAATAAATTCGTTCATTTTTTATTTCGAACGAACGAATTTCGAATAAGTTCGTTCATTTTTTATTCCGAACGAACGAATTTCGAATAAATTCGTTCATTTTTTATTCCGAACGAATGAATTTCGAATAAATTCGTTCATTTTTTATTTCGAACGAACGAATTTCGAATAAATTCGTCCATTTTTTATTTCGAACGAACGAATTTCGAATAAATTCGTTCATTTTTTATTTCGAACGAACGAATTTCGAATAAATTCCTTCATTTTTTATTTCGAACGAACGAATATTCGAAATTCGAATATTCGAATGACGAATAATTTAAGCATCCATAGCATTATCGCGCAACTGCAAAGTGAGCGGCACTAACAAGTTGAATTCTTCTTCTAGACCTTTATTTCCACTTACAATTGCAATTAATAAGGCACGACTCATCTCTAGACCTGTACGGGCTACAACGCAAAGAACGCTACAAAATCAACTTTTCCTCTGTAGCTTAGCCTAAGGAGCTTATTCGAGGAGCTTACTAACTTTGCCTGCCCCGTAAGCCAGCGAGATTGGTGGAGCCGAGCTCCATAGTTATCTCCAAAGGGGGTTTAAAAGTTTACTCTATGGTTTAAAGGCAGTGTTCACGATAATCTTTAATTTTGAGATTATTCGCTATATCGATTAACTGGCCCCCGGGTAGATCTAAAATGACGTAGAAATTGAGAAAAACGCAACATAAGTGCGCGAAATCCTTAAAGGCAGTGTTCACGATGAATATCGCACTCGGATTTCACCTAAAAATGGGATGGTTTGGCCGTGAGGTAACTAATAGCGAAGAAACAGGGAAGAAAAATGTCCAGAATAAGTCAAAACAGCGGTTTCTTAATTCAGAGCGTGGACGAGAATCATGGGCCCTGCTGATTTCGGCAAGCGCGCGCTAATCGCGAAATCTGCGCGAATCGATTATGCTAACTGCGGCAGAGTTGCTTGGCAATTTGCGATCGAAACGTGTGCGTCGCTACAAGCTCGTCCGACTGGGGGGCGGACCGGGATAGGTAGGCGCACCGGAAGAGCTTTCAAAGCCGTTTGTATTTATTTCTGGCCAGTTTTCGTTGCCTTCTTAGACCCTATCCTCTCCAGCATCTACCAACTTAGTGTGTCACACCGAGACCTCGAGAACGAGATTTATCGTGAACACTGCCTTTAAGTATCACCCCGCCTCTTAAGTATCACAGGAATTGTTTGTTGTGACAATGAATTCTTTTGTGGACGCGTCCTTTGCAATTCTTTACTCTATATTGCTCCGTTCCTTCCTTAGAGCCCTAACTGATTCTGCTTTGCATGAAATATTCTTCTATTTTCGATTGACACAGTTTTCCAACGGTGACAACCACCATTAACATGTTTATCTAACCGGACAACTAGTCCATGTTAAAGAATAATGTCACTGAAATACGACGTTCTAATGCGTTTCTCGCCGTTTCTTCTTAATTGTGGTACCACTTGGAGGCAAACGCATGGTTTTATGTGAAAAACTCGGGAACGAAAATCATCGTGAACACTGCCTTTAAATGAGAGGCGCAGAGTTCTGCTGAAGCCAAGAACGGGGCTCGGCCCCACCGACCTGGCTGGCTTACTCTGAGAGAATCTTTTGCGCTAGTACCATGATGCTCCCGTGATTAGCGTTCGTTCCGCGATAGTTACCCAATCGACTCATCCGTTGACATTCTCGTTCTCATACAGTGATAACACCGCGATCGTTGAGAGGTTTACCGCGCTAATACCGTGGTGCACTCGCGATCCGCGATGGTACCGTGATCGTCTCCCCCCGCTCCCGCGTTCTCATGTTGTGCAGATTTGTAAAGCAGCGCGAAATGCGGCGAGGGCAATACATTATAGCTCCGTGTTGATCTGATAGGCAACACTCGCTCGGGTGAAACATCGAGAGGGCCTGGATGCGGTACCATCAGAAGGCTGAAAGAATCTCGCGATCGTCCCGCGATAGTTCCAAGCTCGGTTCGTCGAGGATCCGCGATGTAACGCCCCGAATACGTCAATGTATAGACGAGATTCGCCCTCAGGTTGAAACTGGTAGGATCTCGCAATCGTTCCGTGATAGGCCCAGGCTCGACTCTTCGCGGTTTTGCTATAGAGCATCGTGGGAGCATCGATGAACGAGCGCGGTACACTCTCGGTTTGAGACTGGCAGAATTTCGCGATCGTTGCGCGATAGCCCCATGCTAGAATCCTCTCGGCTCCTACCAGAAACCGGAGATTCTATCCGTGAACGACCGCGTGGGATTCTCTCAGAGTATGGAGCGAGCAAAGTTAGGAATCCGAAATATCATTCGACGCAGAATTTTACGTAGATTTCAAAAACAACCCTCACCAGGTTAAAGAGTTATAGGCGAAAAACCGGTGTTTCGTAAAATGAATTAGGCTGAAGGATCGAGAATAGTTTTTCAAACTGGAAGCACAAGTTGACGCAGAATTCTATCTTCAAGCACAAAAAAGGTATGGACGAAAAACCGGCAGTGACACCCACACAATCTTGAAAATGACTTGCATGAATTTTGGGTGACTTTCATTCTTTTTCGGGGCGCGTACTGGGGGGAGATCGGAGTACGGGGCGGAGTTTATTGCTCCTTCGGCCAATCGACAGACGTCTCTCCACCCCTTAAGACGTGGGTGATTGGTCAACGGAGGGATAAACCCCACCCCCACGTATTCCCATCTCCTCCTGTGCCTCGGAGCGTTTCACCGGTTACCACCGGTGTTCCCAATGATGGAGGTTCCCCCATCACCTGCCCAGAGGTGAGGGTTGGTGGAGTACATGGCTCCACCTAACGAAGCTATGGTTGGTGTTATCATTGCGCAGCGGCATGAAAAAAATAGGAGTGGCCAAGTGCGGCCAAGTGTGGCCCCCCTGTTAGAACCGCCCTAGTAGCCTCATCAGACGGTGTGGGGAAAATTTAGCTCTTGCGTTCGGGAAAATGGGACAATGAAGTAGTGAAGAAAATGAATTCAGTCTTGAAAGGTATGTCGATTTTTTCATACATTAGAGCTGATTTTCATATTTTTTGTTAAACCAGCTCGGGTATTCAAATTGGAATAACGTTCGAATATTCACCTCTCCGAATAATCGAATTCGAATAATATTCGAATATTCATCTTTCCCGTATAGTCGAATTCGAATAATATTCGAATATTCACCTTTCCCGAATAGTCGAATTCGAATATTATTCGAATATTCACCTTTTGCGAATAGTCGGATTCGAATAATGTTCGAATTTTCACCTTTTGCGAATAGTCGAATTCGAATAATGTTCGAATTTTCACCTTTTGCGAATAGTCGAATTCGAATAATGTTCGAATATTCACACTTTTCGAATATTCGAATGTTCGAATGAAAATTCGTTCGAAAAATTTGAATATTTATTCGAACTCGAATATTCGGTCCTCACTCTAATACATAATAATCATACATAATAATAAACGGCTAAGAATTGACCGTTGACCCTTGACCGGAGAATGTGCGGGATCCAGTTAGGAGTGCGCCAAACGCCGAGCAGGGTGTACGGGACCCAACTGGGAGTGCGCCACGCATCGTTGAAAGTGTGCGGGACCCGACTGGAAATGCACCACGCGTCATGGAAAGTGTGCGAAGCCCGACTGGAAGTGCGCAACGCGCCGTGGAAGGTGTGCGGGACCCGACTGGAAGTGCGCGACGCGCCGTGGAAAGTGTGTGGGACCCAATTGGGAGTTCGCAGAGCGCGGGGAAAAGTGTGTGAGACCCGACTGGGAGTGTGCGAAGCGCTAGGAAAAGTATGTGGGAACCAACCTGGAAGTGCGCAGAGTGCCGCAAAAAAAGTGTGTAGTACTCAACTAGGAATGCGCCAAGCACCGGGAAAAGTATGTGGGACCGAATTGCGAGTGCGCCAAGCGCCGGGGAAAGTGTGTGGTACCCAATTGGGAGAGCGTCCAGCGTCGGGGAAAGTGTGTGGGACTTAAATGGGAGTGCGCCATGCGCCACGGGAAGTGTATGGGCCTAACTGCGATTCGAGCTACGATAATAATTAACATCTCATTTTGCAATGATTGGATTATTCTATGCGTCACAACCTTGTAAATAGCTAAGAGTTTACCGGCGACCGGTGTCTGGTGACCGCAGAGTGCCGAGCGCTGAGTTAAGTGTGTGGGACTCAACTGGGAGTGCACAGAACGCCGGGGAAGATTTACGTGATCTAACTTAAACTGCGGAGAGTGGCAGGGAAAGTGTACGCGGACCCAACTTGGAGTGCGCCGAGCGCCGAAGTATGTGTAGGGGACCCAACTAGGAAAGCGCAGAGCGCCGGAGAAAGTGTGCAAGATCCAACTGCGGGTACGCCGGGCGCCGAGGCGTGCACCTTGTGTAGCAACAATGAGGCGGCATTTATGGAGTGAAATTCATATTCCTTTTTCTCCTCATTAGGAAAAATGAATCGTTTCCTCCAACCTAGCACACCAGTGTTTTCGATGCAACACAATTCATATTTTCAGAAACCGATCAAGGCCTACTCGTAATGTTTTACGCAAAAACTATCTATTCAATTACCCTGTCATAGAACGAAACACATTATATGTGGCTGCACTTCGGACTTCACTTATAGCTGTGTGGTACCTGTATCCTACAAAGCAGCTGGGGCTACAACTGCGCAAACAAAAAGGTAGCTACATACGAGAACGAGCTAGACCATTTTGTTGCCCCACGACATCCTTGCCGCGATCGCTATCATTTTAGTTCAGAAGTCATTCATACATGCTTAGCAAAGCAGCGCGGTGAAGCGCATTCCTATAATATTGGTCGTGCCGTGCAGTGTGATCAATATTACAGGAACGCACTGGGCCGCGCCGCTCGGTGGCGGAAGTATGAACGACCACTTATACTTGTAAGTTCGGAACTGGGGGAAGTTGGGGAAAGTGCGCGTGCTCATTATCAAATGAATGACGGAAGAGCTTAGAGTAATTGGAAAAAAAACAAACACTCAATTTGATTGATAAAACTCCAGATTTTACCGCATGCGTGCGCAAGCGACCCTTTCCTTCTCTCACTGGTTCATCGCCCCGTTCCGCACGGATACGCTGAGAAACCGAGGTAGTTGAGTTCATCTATGTCTGTCTCTGTGAGCGATCTTTCTGGAAGCCCGATCCTGGCACCTTGAAATTTGATACTAAAGTTTGTGCAGCAAGATGGGATCGTTGGGATATGAATACGTGCTCTAAGTCCCAGTGCATACTTTGTCGCGCGTGCAACGGGGTCGCCGCGACAGATTCTAAAATAGCGTAGGGCCAATGGTATAGTTTTGCGACACCCGGTCGCGTCTTTCTGCATAGCGTTAGCGACCGCCTCCCGCCCTTTAAATCTGTCGCTGTCGCAGTGCGCTGCAACGACAGGCATAGGCACATTTGCAGTATGCCAGCCCTCCGCGACACGTCGCTGCGACGGACACGCGACCACTTTTCCTGCGACTACCAGTGCCGTTGATCCGATGCTGGTACCGCCACGAATTGTGCTAAATGTCTTGACTGTCGCTCAAGACAGCGACAATGTATACCACTGAGCTAATCGGTCGTCGGCCGGTCGCCTGCAAATGGAGAGGACGCAATATTGCGTCCGCTACCAATATGGTTTGGTTCAGTCCCAGTTTTGACAAGAACATTGCATGAGGGGACCTTTGGGGTTATAGGACGAGCCGGCGTGGACTACCGCAATCGTTCGAGAAATGAAAAACCGACCTCTTGGTGACCGAACTGACCAGTTGGGTCCAAAACAATTTTTCCGGCACTCGGCGCCTTCTCAGTTGGGTCCCACACACTTTCGCCGGTGCATAGTGGGCTCCCAATTGGATCCAACACAAACTTCCTGGCTCTCGGCGCTTTCTCAGTTGGGTTCCTTACACTTTCGTCAGTGCTTGGCGAACTCCAAATTGGATCCTACACAATTCTTCCGGCGCTCGGCGCACTCCCAGTTGGGTCCAACAAAATTTTCCTGGCTTTCGGCACCTTCTCAGTTGGGTCCCACACACTTTCGCCGGCGCTTAGCGCACTCCACATTTGGCCCAGCACAATTTTCCCGGCTCTCTGCGCACTCCCAGTTGGGTCTCACACACACTTCTCCCGGCGATTGGCGCACTCCAACCAAGTCCAACACAACTTCCCCGGTCATTCATTGGCAACAATTGTGTGCATGTGAATAAAGATCATCACTATCACAAAACCCCACTGCTTTTCAAGTAAAATATTGGCATAAATGAGATGGGTTGTGTATGCTAAGGCCCCCGTCAGACTTCGTCGAAAAACCTGCCGAGTCCGACTGAGTCCGGGGTGGAAAAACCTGCTGAGTCCCACTGAGTCCGGTTGCCCCCAGCGCCAACCAACTTCTCTGCGAAACACGCAATTGATAGTGACGATTATCACCTCAGCTGTGAATCGGAACGTGTTTGGTGGCTGACTTTTTTTGTTTTCAACATGTCTGAATCTGATTTCCGTATCAGCAGTACGTGGGGCAGGGCGCAGACAGCGAGAGTCGAGATGCGGCGGGACTCGGCAGGTCGCAGTCGGCCGAAAAAAATGCACCCAAATCACGTGAAAAACACCTATATCGACCGGGTGGGGTGAGGATGATTTCGGTGGAACTCAGTGGGACTCAGTGGGACTCAGTCGGTGCATTGGCCCCGCCCTTGTACGCATGAGAAATATCAGTATCGACCGGGGGGATCGCGGTGGGCATCAGACGGTCGCAGTCGGACTCAGTGGGTTAATTTTTTTGCACCCGTCTTCCACGAATTCGATGCATATCGACCCGGTGGGACTCAGTAGATCCACCGACTATGACGGGGGCCTAAGTGGTGTTTACAAACTCTAGTTAGCTAACATAACCCCACCAATCGTTCATGCATACCGCCCCAGGTAGGACCCCAAAAACTGGAGAAGCGCATCGACCTTTCCACGCATTCGGATCCCACCCCAACCCTTCTTCGGCAGCTTCATCAGGGAATCGACGGAAGGCTGCTGTCTTATACGAGCTTTTCTCTCGGGGAATGATAAGACACTGTTACCCACTTAGTCCAAGTCCGGAGAGCTATGCGGTCATTTATTTAATGCCATGAAATCTTAGCAGTTCGAGTGATTGGAGTCCTGAACCATGCACGATTTGAAGGGAGAAGGCCGCCCAACGAAAGGTCCATCGATAAGATCTGAAGAGGCTTTGGGCCAAAGAGCGCAGGAAAACACCCTTGAGGCGATTCACTTCTTACTTCTTACGGCGGAATTATTGACTCGCCTTTATGCTGGTGGATACCGTGACGGAAGAACAATGTCTTCCAGATCTTGGTAACAGCCCATATTATTGACTAGCGAGACCTAGCGAAGTTTTCGCTCAAAAAAATTTTCACGTCCGCTAGCTTCCTGAGGCAGATTATTCTGACAAAACGGTGTTGACTGCCATCCGTCTATCTGAAAGTTGCTGTCCGTATGGACTCTCCTGAGCAGAGCAGGCTGCCGCACATTTACATACACATTTGCGTCGGGTATGAAAATGTGGGATTAAAAAGCAAAACATAAGAAGCCAGCGGTAAATCGTCGGTGGCTACCGGCATCTTATTTACGACCCCTTCCGTCAGTAATGTACTCAAGCCATTATTCTCGCTTTACCATCCCTGTAATGTTAACACAAAAGCACTCGCATTCTAGACGTGGTTTCCCTTGTGGACCAACACCATGCCTTTATTCTCAATAAATGAAATATGTCCGTGGATGTTTATGTTTTTGTGAAGCAGATTTTGATAAGCTCAGACTTTCAACAAATATAAAACTGGTTTATGGAAGTTAGTGAATCAAAATGACTGAGCGGTTGTAATGAGTGACGAACAGAGATGATGCGGAAGTGGAGCTGCTGATTGTTTCGTCAGACTGGCGAGGAAGTGTCTCCAGAGTTTCGCGTACTCCTCAAAACGCGTTGCACGCTTCTCAAGACACATGATTTCCTATCTGTTTTCTTCGCTACACAAAGGCTAAGATTTCGCATGAAAAATTGAGAAAATCTCGCTGATTCAATTCTACTTTCTTCATGACGTCCTGCACTTTTCCACTGCGGCCCTGCTAACTCTCTATGACGTCCTGCACATTCCCACCTGGGTCCTTAACACATTTCACGACGTCCTGCACGCACCTACTGGGGTACTGCACCCATTCCATGACGTCCTGCACATTCTTACTGGGAACCTGCGCACTTTCTATGATGTCCTGCACGCCTCCATTCGGGTCCTGCACACTCCCACTGGGGTCCTGCACACTTCCTCCGACGTTCTGCACACTTTCTATGACATTCTGCACACTCCCATTTGGGTCATGCAAACTCCCACTGTGGTCCTGCACATTTTCTCTGACGTTCTGCACTTTTTCTATGACATTCTGCACACTCCCATTTGGGTCATGCACACTCCCACTGGAGTCCTGCAGACTTCGTATGACGTCCTGCACACTACCATTTGGGTCCTGCACACTCTCACTGGGGTCCTGCACACTTCCTCCGACGTTCTGCACACTTTCTATGACATTCTGCACACTCCCATTTGGGTCATGCACACTCCCACTGGGGTCCTGCACACTTTCTCTGACGTTCTGCACACTCCCATTTGGGTCCTGCATACTCCCACTGCGATCCTGCACACTTTCTACGACGTTCTGGACACTCCCACTGGGGTCCTGCACACTTTCCATGACGTTTTGCACAATTCCATTTGGGTCCTGCACACTCCCACTGGGGTCCTGCACACTTCCTCCGACGTTCTGCACACTCCCATTTGGGTCCTGCACACTCCCACTAGGGTTCTGCACACTTCCTCCGACGTTCTACACACTCCCATTTGGGTCCTGCACACTCTCACTGGGGCCCTGCACACTTTCTATGACGTTCTGCGCACTTCCATTTGGGTCCTGCACACTCCCACTGGGGTCCTGCACACTTTCTGTGACGTCCTGCACACTCCCATTTGGGTCCTGCACACTTTCTATGACGTTTTGCGCACTTCCATTTGGGTCCTGCACACTCCCACTGGGGTCCTGCACACCTTCTGTGACGTCCTGCACACTCCCATTTGGGTTCTGCACATTTTCTATGACGTCCTGCACACTTTTTGTGACGTTCTGCACACTCCCAATGGGGTCCTGCACACTCTCTATGACGTCCTGCACACTCCCACTGTAGTCCTGCACGCTTTTAACGACGTTCTGTACATTCCCACTGGGCTCCTGCACACTTTCTATGACGTCCTGCACACTTCCACTGGGGTCCTGCACACTTTCTATGACGTCCTGCACACTCCCACTGGGGTCCTGCACACTTACCATGACGGCCTGCACAGTCCCACTGGGGTCCTGCACACTTCCTATAACGACCTGCACACTCCCACTGGAGTCCTGCACACTTTCTAAGACGTCCTGCACACTCCCACTGTAGCCCTGTACGCTTTTTACGACGTTCTGCACATTTCCACTGGACTCCTGCACGTTTTCCATGACGTCCTGCACACTCCCACTGGGGTCCTGCACACTTTCTATGACGTCCTGCGCACTCCCACTGGGGTCCTGCACACTTACCATGACGGCCTGCACAGTCCCACTGGGGTCCTGCACACTTCCTATAACGACCTGCACACTCCCACTGGGGTCCTGCACGCTTTTTATGACGTCCTGCACACTCCCACTGGGGTCCTGCACACTTACCATGACGGCCTGCACAGTCCCACTGGGGTCCTGCACGCTTTTTATGACGTCCTGCACACTCCCACAGGGGTCCTGCACACTCCCACTGGGGTCCTGCACACTTACCATGACGGCCTGCACAGCCCCACTGTGGTCCTGCACACTACCACTGCTGTCCTGCAGACTCATCAAACCCGAGATTCTGTACGGCGTCCCGTAAAATATTACCGAAGACCTGTCGCCGTGATCAGAGCGTAGCACTTCTACCTCTGGATGACTCATAGAGGTTTTCATGACCCACGGCTAAAATTGCGCCCCACGGACAAACTCGGTGGCCCCGAGGCGCGCAAGAGGTGATTCAGGCTGATTTTTTGGTAATCGATGAGTGTCCCACCCACGCAAATGTTGGTACCATTTCATCCCTGTTTTGATCGGCCATTCCGAAGATTCACGGGAAAACACAATTACACACACATACATACATACATACATACATACATACATACATACAAACATCGGGGCATAACTGCTTTAAGTATAAGGATAAGCCGAAAGGTTTCGTAAACAAGTCTTCTGAACCCCTCACCATTCATATGCCTTGCTGGATCAAACGTGCCAGAACACCTTGAAGATGCATCTCGATAATAGATTAACGGTGACCCAATAGATTCGTCATTTTGAATAAAAAAATTGTAGTATGGACACTGAGGGTCGGCTAAAATACGTACAACAAGCTACAAATGATGCCGTACGATTTCGAAGCAGTCGAGATTTAGAAAGGTTTTCTCGCGTCGGCGTACTGTCCGTAAGAAAACCACAGAGATATGGTGTGAGGGCAATACTAAGAAATAAGCACTTTTTGATTTACCTCAGTCTGTCTCTATTCTATCTTTACTTTATATAAACTTATATGGAATTAAGTGAAACAGAACGCATTTAATTTTTCTCAAAACTTCGCTGTGGCTTTTGGCCAAGCATGGCATACTAAACACATTGTGAAAAGACTCAGGAAATTTTTCTCTTTTCAACACGTCTTTCTCACTTTAGCGGAAGTTATGAGTTTTCGAATGTATAGCTTAGGTTGCAAGAATGAGTCCGGGCGGAGTAAGCAGCGGAGCGGTCGGTAATGAGAAAATGAGAAAATATAATAGCGATAAGGAGATTTTGACATGATAAGCCCGATAAGCCTTGCTTCGACCGGCTCAAAATGAGCGGCCTAAGCTATAATTTCAAAACTTTCTGAGAATCTCCAAGAGTATGTTTCGATGTTTCCGGAAACTTTCTAGCAACGAACCAAATCTTTCGAAGTCGATAGAAGATAGGAATACTCGCAGTGCAATTGGAGACATTATTGAAGAACGAGATCCGTGTTTCTAACGGAAATTGTGCATTGCTAGACTTCGGCTTTTCCTGCTTCAGCTCCCAAGCTTTAAAGTTGATGGCAGTGTTCACGATAAGAATCGTTTCCGAGTTTCCACCGGAATTCGAATGGTTCTGGGCCTATGGCAACAGCGATGTCGAAAAATGGCTAAAAAAAGAACTCCTAATAGCCCTACACGGCCCTGAGCTTCTATGTACCATGTCGTTCAATAAGTTTTGTCGTTCGATAAGAGAGGGCGTTGCTACTTTGTTTTGTTGGTACACTCTTCATATAAACGTATGTGAAGTTTCATTTCAATCTGTCAATTCATTCTTTGTTTACAAGCCATTTAGTGTCGCCGTGTCACAGCAATGGAAAAAATTGAATATCGTGCAGTGATAAAATTCTTATTTTTGGAAAGTGTAACACCAGAAGAAATTCACGAACGAATGTTGAAAGTGTATAATGATTGTTCACCTACAATAAGAACAGTAGAAAGATGGGTTGCTGAATTTAAACGTGGTCGTACAAGCCGAAGGACGTTCAAAAAGCGCATCAACACCAGAAATCATAGCCAAAATACATAATATGGTTTTGGAAGATCGTCGATTGACTGAGAGAGATTTAGTAGAGGCTCTACACATCTCATTAGGCAGTGTGAGCCATATTTTAAAGGCATCGTACGCGCTGAAAACCACTCACCGTTTTTTGAGTTTGAATCATTGGCTGGGCCCCCCTGAGAACGTGGGTAGAGTTTGTCTGGTCACCGACGCATCATTGGGAAGATATGGGTGATCGAATGCCTCGAAGTCCACCAAAAGAGGCCGGCCATCCGACAGCCATATGGCCTCGAATGAGAAAAGAAGGTAGCTTATCAACAAATGATACATCAACTTCCACTCATTTACGCGATATCGCTTGTTGAAAACCTTCTTTTTCATTTTGTGCCACATGGCTGTCAGAAGGCCGGCCTCTTTTGGTGGAATTCGAGGCATTCGGTCACCCATATCTTCCCAATAATGCGTCGGTGACCCGACAAACTCTACCCACGTTCTCAGGGGGCCCAACCAATGATTCAAACTCAAAAAACGGTGAGTGGTTTTCAGCGCGTACGATGCCTTTAAGTGAAATTTTGGGTTTTAGAAAGCTGTGTGTACAGTGGGTGCCGCATTCGCTAACAATGGAACAAAAACACATTCGAATGCGACCTTCTCAGCAACATTTGGAGCGTTTTAAAAAGGATAAAGTGGATTTTGTGCGTCGATTTATCACTATGGATGAGAATTGGGTCTATCACCATGATCCTGAATCAAAACAAGAGGCTAAAGAGTGGTGTGAACCTGGTTGTTCGGCTTCGAAACGAGGTCGTGTCCGGAAATAGGCCAAGAAGGTTATGGCATCAGTTTTTGGGATGCGAAAGGAATTTTGTTTGTGGGTTACTTGCAAACTGGTAAAACAATTAGTTCTGAATATTATTACAATCTTTTCGACCAGTTGAAGGAAAAAAAATCGTGAAAAAAGACCCGGTTTGCAGTAGAAAAAATTCTTTTTCATCAGGACAATGCACCGTGTCACAAGAGCATTTTGACAATGGCTAAAATCCATGAATTAAAGTTCGAATTGTTGGAGCATCCCCAGTATTCACCAGATTTGGCCCCCAGCGACTTCCATTTGCTTCCAGAACTCAAAGAATTTATGCGTGGCAAGCGTTTTTCATCAAATGAAGAGGTCATAACGGCTGTTGAAGCGTATTTTGCAGACTTTCCGGATTCTCACTTTAGGGATGGGATCCACAGATTGCAGGATCGTTGGAGCAAGCGTTTTAATGTTCAGGGAGATTATACTGAATAATAAAGTGTATTTTGAACCATAAAATTGTGTTTTTCTTATCTAACGACAAAACTTATTGAACAACCTGGTAAAGCGCAATCCCCGCCCACTCCTCTCAACCGCTTCTGATCAAAGCAAACAACGGAGAAACTTACTTCAACAAAACATGAGATTATAAAATGAAAAAAATTCAACAAAACATGAGAATTGAACAAGTTTACCCTCCATTTAAATACTGCTTTCTTCTCTTTTTGAGTTGCTTGTTTCGATTTTTCAGTTGTTTGTTTCGATCAGCTGCCATGGAGGGAGTGGGCGGGAATTGTTCTCTACACAGAAGTTCAAGGTAGTGTAGAGCCATTTGGGGCTCTTTTTAGCCGTTTTTTTTTCGACATTGCTGATGTCACGGACCCCGATTTCCGGTGAAAACTCGAAGACGGTTTCCATCGTGGACACTGCCTTTGAGCTTTATGTCCTGGGGCCGGATTCATCAACGAAATTTGGGGTAATTTATACCCCGAGTTTAATTAACTCCACTCCATACCCCAAAATAAACCCCAAATGTATGTATCGGATACTCCCATATATACCCCAAAAATTGGGGTTTATTTTTTGATGAATCGCAAAAATTTACCCCGCGGAGTAAATTATACCCTGAAACCACGGTTTTATCGTTGCTGAATCCGGCCCCTGGGGCCGTATTCATCATTGAAATGCCGGGTGAATCTTACCTTACATTTACCTTACCCGGAGCCGATAACTTACTCACTGCGAAACGGTATTCATCACGCACTTACTTACCCGGGTAAGATCCAGCGCAAAATGTGTTTATTGTGCACTTACCGAAACACTGAATAGGCGTCGTTAATTTGAAATTCTTTCACCGATTCATACTTTTTTTATTCAAAGGGGCTAAAGAGAAGTGCATTGGTTTGATGATTAATGAAAACTTTGAAGTACATCATAGGGAGCCCCTTCTATATAGAAAATAGCATCATTTAACATTACTGACTATTCAACTTCTTCTAGCGAGATTCTTCCAAAGGCACTCGTCACTTTTTTTTCTAATCGCTGTCCTACTCTAGTGGAGGATTACTCTATGATGGAATTTTTCCTCTAGGAGTATTAGGTTGTAGATAAAGCTACCCACTACTCATTTTTGTCTTCTTCCGGTCCAGTTTTTCAACCAAATTTGATGCACCGTTCAAAAGCGCCAATTAGTTCCTATCTAAGGTTTTTTTGAGCTCTCAGCTACTCTTGGTGGGTCACGAGTTTCAGGGGAAAATTTGGTAAATTTTTTGCAAATGTTCACCGATCGGCCAACGATAAATATGCCCTTTCGTGCGTAATACAAATCGACGAAAAAAAAAGCCAAAGGATTCTTCTATATTGCGTCGTGCTTATTTAATTGTAGAGAAAAACTCAAACCCATTATTTATTCGGCACAGTAAATTTTGGCATTAGAGAGGCGTCTCTCCCTCTGTCGTATACTGCTGGACGTTTTCTTCTAAAAATCACTTGATTGCGAATTGTCAAGTATTTTTCTCTCAAAATTCGAAGAAAAAGCAGAAATTGGTGGCAGAAAGTTGACTATTGGCAAATTATCTATGGTGGATGAGAATATTACCTGTACAAATGTACTGTGAGATTTGAGGTCCAAACTCATTCCACAGAAAAAAGTTCGAAATGCGAAAATGTCGAGTACTTAAGCCATAAATTGAATTCGAGCGTTAGGATCACAGATTATCATTTTCTAGAAGGAGCGTCAAAAATATTAGATAAAGGAACGACAGCGTTCTCGGCAGCTACACTACTAACATTGGACCTGAGAAATTCAATTGGGCCAAGGATATTGTTTTCTCAAACTATTACTTTCGATTCAGCACAATATAACCTAACTCAGTAAGAGTTCGGTGAACAATGGCACGAGGAGTATAAAGCCGAAAAGAAAATCTTTAGTTGCATTTCCTGATGCATTCAAAATTTGGTAAAGAAATCTAGTGGACAGAAGCAAGAAACGTCTACCGCTTCTTAACGACAGACAACAAAAACCAATGAGAACACGCATGAAAAAACATTTATAACTTTCTGTTTGTGGAAATAAACATTGAATTAATCATTAAAAAGTCAAAATAACCTATAATGAAACGAGTAGTTTTAATTATCGATGAAAATAATGCGCTCCATTGCTGTTTCCGCGGTGAGTGCAGCTGTAGCCGGCTGGGAGTAAAATTTACCCGGCTCCATACGTCGGGTAAATTTTACCTGGATTTTCACTCGAAAATCACGAGTAAGTAAGCGTGTGAATACCGGGTAAGTGCCAAATTCGAAGGACTTTACACTTACCTCACGGGTAAATCATTGATGAATACGGCCCCTGGTATGCCATTAGTTACCGGAATTTACTTTGAGATTTTCAGCCACCAATTTTTCAAAAATTCAATACTTGAAGCGTGACTGATAATACACGATTCAAATGCTCGCGATGAGTGTGGTGAGCGCGAAGCGCTCACTTGATTTGGTTTTAAACTGCACGTGCGCAAACACTCGATACCGAAATCAATGTTCTGAGAAAACTTGGGGAAGTGGTTTTTTTTCCATTGAAAAGAGCATAAAAAGTTAGGGTAAAAAACTTTCAAAAATGGTCTGGAATGGTTAACCAGTTTTCGAGAAAAATTGAATAACCCGCCAAGTTATGATGTTAATCTCCTTTTCTTTTTTTTCAGTTGGCGTTCACGATCTTGTTGGTACAATTAAAGTCAAGCTAGGAAGCTCATTTTTGGACAGGAGGCTGGAAATGGATGCAGGTCTCTCCTATTAAAATTTGGAGTTGAAAGCTCAATTTTCGCGGAACCTCAAAATTGAGGTCGAAGATTTGCAAAATCTAGTAAACATGTTTATACAAACCAGCCGACGCTCACTTAATCCTTAAAAATGAACTAATGAAATCAACACAGTTACTGATAGGCTTTCAAACAAGATTGTGCCCTGTTCGAGACGGTTTTGGTTTCAAGCTGTACGAATTCGACGGGACCTTGGAAGTATTTTTCGGACCGCCGTATGGTGTGAGTAGGATTCCAAGAGCGCGCAGGATGCCGTAGAAGGCGTATGGAAACACGGTGAGAGTGGCAGGACGCCGTAAAAAGTGTGTGGGACCCATATGGGAGCGTGCAGGACGCCGTAGAAAATGCGCGGGACCCAAGTGGGAGTGCGCCGGACGCCGTAGAATGAGTGTGGGACCCAAGTGGGAGTGAGCAGGACGCCACAGAAAGTGTGTGGGATCCAAGTGGGAGTGCGTCGGACGCTATAGAAAGTGTGCGCAACCCATATGGGAGTGCGCAGGACGCCACAGATAGTGTGTGGGATCCAAGTGGGAGTGCGTCGGACGCCGTAGAATGAGTGTGGGACCCAAGTGGGAGTGAGCAGAACGCCACAGAAAGTGTGTGGGATCCAAGTGGGAGTGCGTCGGACGCTATAGAAAGTGTGCGGGACCCATATGGGAGTGCGCAGGACGCCGTAGAAAGTGCGCGGGACCCAAGTGGGAGTGCGCCGGACGCCGTAGAATGAGTGTGGGACCCAAGTGGGAGTGAGCAGGAATCCACAGAAAGTGTGTGAGATCCAAGTGGGAGTGCGTCGGACGCTATAGAAAGTGTGCGGGACCCATATGGGAGTGCGCAGGACGCCGTAGAAAGTGCGCGGGACCCAAGTTGGAGTGCGCCGGACGCCGTAGAATGAGTGTGGGACCCAAGTGGGAGTGAGCAGGACGCCACAGAAAGTGTGTGAGATCCAAGTGGGAGTGCGTCGGACGCTATAGAAAGTGTGCGGGACCCATATGGGAGTGCGCAGGACGCCGTAGAAAGTGCGCGGGACCCAAGTGGGAGTCCGCCGGACGCCGTAGAATGAGTGTGGGACCCTAGAGGGAGTGCACAGGACTCTGCAGAAAATGTGGGGGACCCTAGTGTGAATTCCCCGGACGTCATAGAAAGTGTGCGGGACCCAAGTGGGAGTGCGCAGGACGCCGTAGAAAGTGTGTGTGTGTCACTCTTCGCCGAAAGTGTGTCACTCTTCGCCTGTCTCGGCACCGTGCGGCCGCGAATTCTAGCCGCTCACACCGCTCATCCTCTCCTATTAACATTTTGCTAACAACAACTAATATGGCCAAAACTACATCAAAGAAATCTACTGAAGCTGAGGCCGAAGCGGCAATGCCCTTGTGGGCTAGTAAGTTAATCGAAAGGTTTGACTTATATTCTTGCACTATGCAGAGTACCATAGGCGACGCACTTGAACGCGTTTTTTCACAGATTCAGGCAATACAAAACACGCAAAGCACGATTTTATCACGCCTAGGGGACCTAGAGGCTAAAATCAGCAGCGTAACTTGTTCTCCATCCACTCATAAAAGCTTACTTTATTCTACTATGATTAAGGTTAAGACAGACAGCCAAAAAATCGATGAGAAGGCAACGAGAATTGCGTGGGTGGGAATCGATGAGCAGCTGACAGATGATCAGACGCGCCGCTTCGACCACGAGATCTTGAAGGAGGTCGTGGACACGTCTGGAGATGAAGAACTGATCCGTGAGTTTGAGCGCGGCCAGATTACCTCTCACCGTCACCCTGTCAACGAGTCTCGTGGGCCTGGTCGCCGTGGCCGCATTATAAAGATTTCCTTACCAAGCCAGGGTCTACGGGACACACTCCTCGCCCACATGCGAAGCGGGCGTCAGAGTCTTACGAAGCGGTTTGTCCACTCCTTCGCACGTAGAGACTACACTGCGGAGGAGCTGAATCTGGACAGAGAGCTGCGTAAAGAGGCTGGTGACCGCAACGCAAGGGAAGGTAAACTGGCCTACGTTGTACGCGATTTTGACATAATAAAACTCCGTTCCCCTCGCGACCTACCAAGACGTCCTATCGCAAGCGCGGCGATGAGCCAACCAACGGGTGGTGACGTGTTGGGTAACTCACAGGGCCTTGTCAGGGGAAATCGAGAAAGCCTATCACTGCAGAGCCTGCCGTCTTCGTCCACGCAGCCCTAGGTAGCGGATGATTCCACCGGTTCTAATTTGATTTTTGAACGTTTTAACGGGAACACATCGAGCGATCTGACTGACGGTCTATGCGATAATCAAAAGTACTCATTGTGTAAAGCTTTGCTGTTCAATGCTCGATCTATTTGCAACAAAATTCCGGACTTACAGCATATTCTTTCCGACGACCCCACGTTAGTTTTCATAACTGAAACTTGGTGCAAACCAAACAATATTCATGATTCAACCATAGTTCCAGTATCAAAATACGATATATATAGATGCGATAGAATAGGCGATGCAATAGGTGGTGGTGCGTTGACCATTGTTAATCATAATTTTCCCCATCATCTCATTTCCTCAAAAAATTTCTCGCCCTACTGTCAATGTTTGATTTTGTGTTTAAATTCTCTTCCTCATGCGACTTATCTGGTGCTGTTGTATCGGAGCCCTAGTTGCACTGCTAATTCCTTCCGGGAGGCTCCCACTCACATTTCTGACACAATTCCTGAAAGTTCAAACTATCTCATCTTGGGCGACTTCAACTTTCCTACAGTTGATTGGTTTGGACACCATAATACCAATACGGTCTACGGCTCTGCTCGCGATTTTCTCGATTTCTGCACTGAACGTGCCCTCTCCCAGCTTGTCAGTGCCCCGACGCATGGCTCTAATATACTAGACCTCGTTATAACTAACAATGAAAATATCATAGAAGACGTGAAAATCCTCCCTCCATTTTCCACCTCTGACCACAATGTCATCTCCTTCAATCTAGGATTATATTCAAACAACTCACCCCCTGACTCTTTTTATTTCGACTATACAAACGCTAACTACGATGCAATATGTGAAAGTCTTCTCAGAATTAACTGGCGTCAACTCATAGATCAGTGCAAAACTGCAGATGAGTGCTATAGCATTTATTTGGACCACTGCAATGACCTCATCAATAAGTATGTTCCCATTCAATCTCAGAAAAAGTTAGTAAATAAATATCCAACAAGAATTCGCAAGTTGGCGTTGAAGGTAAATAAACTGTACAATGCGCGCTTTTCAATTGGAGTACAAAAATACTTGCGGTTTTCTAGAAAACTCAAACGTGAACTGGCACTTCTTAACCTCAAGCAAGAAGTGAAAATCGCTAACTCAGCTAATCCAAAGGCTTTTACACTTTCATCAATAGGAAATCCAACCAGGCCAACCGAATAGGTGCCATATTTAACGACGATGGAGAGCCTTGTGAGTCGGAAGTGGAGAAGGCTGGAGTATTCGGGTCATTCTTTGAATCCGTGTATAAGACTAGAACAAATAACTATAACAGTCCTCTCATTCACATCGCAGAAGCTAGACTTTCTAGACATCAATAGCGAACTTGTATATAGATCATTGCTAAAGTTACCACTACGAAAATTCAACTTCTCCTGACAAAATTCCGTATATATTTCTCAAAAAGGCAGCCTTGGGGCTCACTCCCATTCTTACACTTCTATTCAATTGGTGTCTCCTTCACGGAGAGGTACCTTCCTCATGGAGATTGAGCTTCGTGAGACCAGTTTTCAAGAAAGGGAGCAAAACCGATTTCAGAAATTACAGGCCCATATGTCTGACATCTTCAACCAGCAAGGTTCTTGAAAGAATAGTTTGCCAGCAACTCTATTCCTATTTTCACACAAACTCTCTCTTCACTGACTCTCAGCACGGTTTTCAGCAGAAGAAGTCCACATTAACTGCCTTGATGTCAACTATTCCTTGTTGGCAAAGAATACTTGACTCAGACGGCTACGTGACTGTATGCTACATAGACTACACGAAAGCTTTTGATTCTATCCCCCTTGATCTTCTCTATGTAAAGCTGCGTGCATACGGTTTGAGTGGCTGCCTATTGAAGTTTTTGCAATCTTTCCTGAACAATCGTACACAAAAAAAGTTTAAATTAATGGTGCTTTTTCCAACAGCTACTTCACGCCTAGTGGTGTCCCTCAAGGCACCTGCATTGGTCCACTAATGTTTCTGCTCTACATTAACGATATGCCTAGCTGTCTACCGCCCAACGTCCACTGCTCCATTTACGCAGACGATTCCAAACTTTTTTCGATTAATAACTCGACAGCGCTTCAGCAAGCATTGAACGCGCTTATAACTTGGTCCACAAAGTGGCAACTGAGCATATCACAAGGTAAGACCACAGTTATGCTTCTCGGACGCAATCACCCTCAAAATTGCATGTTTCGTTTGGGTAATCATGAGCTAAAAATTAGCAGCTCTGTGCGAGACCTTGGTATTGAGTACTCGAATCGGCTTTCTTTTGATATCTACATCGAAAAGATCATAGGTATAGCCCAAGCAAAATCCAATCATATATTCCGAGCTTTCAAGTCTAGAGATTCTAAGACACTTTTTAAGCTTTTCATTACATACGTTAGGCCAATACTAGAGTACTGCACTCCATTATGGTCACCTTCTCAGAAGCAATACATAGAAAAAATCGAAAATGTTCAAAACAGGTTTACGAAGCAAATATTCGCAAGAATTGGTCTATTTCGACTCAAATATCGAGAGCGATTGGCTCGCCTTGGCAGTAGTTCCCTGCAGCTTAGGAGGGTCATCCATGATCAAAACTTTCTTTTCAAGATCATAACGGGGTCCCTTGACTTCAACAGAGGCTCAGTTATAGCCTTCTCTACGTTTAATGGCAGAACTAGGGGGCATCAATACAAAATTTATACTGGAATCGTTCACTACCAGCAGTTTCTCGAGTCTTTCTCGGTTCGAGCGGCGAACGTTTGGAACAGTTTACCGACGTCACTAGTCATGTCCTCCAGTGCAGCTAGTTTCAATAGAGGGCTTGAGGCACATTTGAAAAGGATGGGTGCATTTTGATTTTCTCCATTCTCTCCTATAATTTTCCGATTAATGTTTTTTTTTCAGATCCTACTTCCCCTCTTATCATCGCAATTTTTCTTGATCTATTTTCAATAGTTGAATGAATTTCGCCGATAAACAATAATATAAAAAAGTTTAGTGATCAATGACTTTCATTGATCCGCCCAGCCCTCTCTTTTAATCCTATTTCTCCGAGCAAAACTAGCTGGATTGCTAAAATTTTCAACTTTTACAATTTTTTTTTTCTCCTTGCGTCCCCCTCCCCTTAATATAAGCATGAGCACAGCAACACTTTATTTCTAATGATTCGAACGATTCAGGGCCTGGGTTCATTTACGATTCGCCCGTGGGGTGAGGTGGGCGTGGTAAGGGGTCTCTGCATTTCCTGCACTGCGCCTCTATCTCGCTCCTCCGAGGAGGAGGGTGGAGGTGGAGGGCGAAGAATTGCGGGACTCCGGGTTGAGCTCACCCTCACCGCGTGGGTGAGTCGTTTATGAATACCTGGATTTCTCCATGGTGTCACTGTCGTTTCGCCGCCACACGGGTTGTCGATGTGGGTCGTTGCTGTGGTGTCGGCGTCGTTGTTTCGGTGCTGACTGCTGGCGTTGCTGCGACGTCGGGTCGTGGAGGTCGACTGCTGTCGTGTCTGCTATACTTTGACCGAATCGAATGATTCGAAAAATCATTCGACTGAAAAAGTCGACTTCGAATTATTCGAAAAGTCGAATATTCGAAAAAGGCGAAATCCCGAATTATTCGAAAACTCGAATATTCGAAAAGTTCAGAATCCCGAATTATTCGAAAAGTCGAATATTCGAAAAGTTCAAAATCCCGAATTATTCGAAAACTCGAATATTCGAAAAGTTCAAAAACCCGACTTATTCGAGAAGTCGAATATTCGAAAAGTTTAAAAATCCGAATTATTCGATAAGTCGAATATTCGAAAATCTACGAGAACATTCGAATGAATTCGATAGTCGACTTTTTCGAATAAATTGTTTCTGCAGAACATTTCATTGACCCACGAGCAGGTTGCGCGCCAAAGAAGCACATTGACGCAAGTCGTAGATGTGTTTGGAAATCAAGGTAGAGCGAAACTATCAATGATGACTCACTCATGTGGCACGCGACTCGTAAGTGATCTTTCATAGTCCTCACCGTGAGGCGTAAAGCATACTTGCGTCGCGGCGACGATGTCGCGGTGTAAGAACTGGTACAACCCGTCGCGCCCAGCGCAGCACTCAATCGCGCCTAGCCCTGACAGCCGTGGCACGGTGCGAATCCCTCAAACAAAAACCCTCTCCACTATAGTTGTACAATTTCGGAAAAAATGTCGAACGAACGAAAATCGAATTTTTTTCGTTCGAAATCGTTTCGAACGAACGAAAAATGAAAAAATTTCGTTCGAAACAATTTCGAACGAACGAATTTCGAAAAACTTTCGAAATTTCGGAGGTCGAACGAACGAAATTCGAAACAAATCGAAATTTCGATTCTTTTCGAAGTTTCGTATTTTTTTCGAAACTCGTTGAAAATTTCGAAATTTTTTCGAAATTTATAATATTTTGAAATTTGTTCGAAAAAATTCGAACGAACAAATTTCGAAAAAATTTCGTTCGACGACATTTCGAACGAATGAAAACGAACGAAAAAAATTTCGAAAAATCTTTCGAAAATTTTTCGAAAATTTCGTTCGTGTACAACTATACTCTCCACGACCCGCCGAAGAGCCGGCGTCGCCAACGGGATAGTGGCCGTGGAGACCAAAATCCGAAGTTTTGTCGCCCGCGGTAGTGGCCTACACGGGCGTGTTAGTGACTCCAGTGAGCGAGCAATTGCTTCGTACCCGGGCGACAAGCCCCTCTGAATTTATTTTTTTTTTCAAAAATATACACAAGCACCGGTGCGCAACGTAGCTAGCACACCGACTTGCGACGCGGCCGGCACGCCAACACGCAACGTTGCCAGTGCTCCGAGTAACAACTGGGGCCGCCAGCGGTTGAGCGGGGCTTTCAATGGTCAGGCGGGCCAAGCACCTCGAACTTGGGTAGCTAAACCGACGGCACTGCAGTCGTCTGAGTCCTGGCTCAGAAGGGCAGTGTATGCTTTCTTTGGAAATTAGACTCTTGGGCGTCGAGCCTCTTTTGCGTTCACGCTTTGCCCGTGTTAGGCGCCATCCCGCCCTTAGCCCCGCGATAGGCAAGCTTTCGTGTCAGGAGGGCGAGCACATGCCTATCGCGTGTCTCTGGAAAAAACGGGCAGATCGGGGTGGGCGTCGAGCTCCTTTTTGTCTGAGCCAGTAGGAGCTGTCTCGTACAAAAACCCGCTCCACGCCCCGCTGAAGAGCCGGCGTCGCCAACGAGATAGTGGCCGTGGAGCCCAAAATTCGATGTTTTCTCGTCCGCAGTAGTGGCTTCTGCGGGCGCGGTAAAGACTGTAGTGGGTGAGCAGCTGCTTCGAGCCCGGGCGAGAAGCCCTTCTGAGTAAAAAGTTTTCCATAAAAATACACACGCACCGGTGCGCAACGCGGCCGGCATGCCAAATCGCAACGCGGCCAATGCGCCTAGCATCAACGAGGGCGCTAGCTGTTGAGCGGGGCCTCCAGCGGCCAGGCGGGGTCATGTACCTCAAACTTGTGGAATTGAACCGACACTTGACCATTTGTTGCTCAATTCGTTGACCATTTGTTGCTAAATAAAAAAAAACGACACAGAATGCCGTTTTGCAGAAAATGAATGCTCGACATTTATCTTATACCACAGCCGTCCTGTGGCCTCGGCCCGGCTAATTCCACCGACCGTTGTTCTCGGTAAATGCCTCCAGATCCACCATTTATCTCTTTCGGAAGGATTCCCTGCGCCTCATTCGATCGAATTTTCATTCTAGGCGTTGCTATTTCTCATGTAGTCAGAAACAAGCCAAGATTTAAACTTCTGGAAGGGCTGCGATGGTTGCTTCGTTTGGCGTTAGGGGGTCCGGCTCTAAGCTTTTTTCACCCTGGACAGGTGAGAAAAACAAGCAATCTTGACAAAAGAAGTATTAGTCAATTCTGACCTTAACGTGTAGTTTGACAAATAAGGGGAAGTGTTTAAGTCGGCGTTTAGTCAGAATGTTCGTAAACAATGGAATGGTCAAAAGTCATATAAAGCATTATAAGGAAGGTTCTCAGAAAGATGAAATTGCAGAACCATAGATGTACAGGTTTTCCAACACTCTGAATACGCTAGTGGCAGTGAAAACCGCGAAGCGTTACGCCGTAAAGCGATATCGTTGAAAGCTGAGGTGTTCATAAAAATGAAACGCACTGTATAGCCAATAGTTTCTTGAATAGTTTGTTCGCCTCTCTATTCGACAGTTTAGTTCAATCCCAAAGGAAAGATAGAATACGCTAGCTGAAGTGATGCAGCCCTTTTCTCGAAAGTAATGACTTATTCCAAAAGTTGGATGGAAAAATTCGAAAAATTATTCGACAGTCGATTGAAAAAGTCCACTTTTTATTCGAAAAGTCGAATATTCGAAAAGTTAAAAATCCCGAATTATTCGAAAAATCGAATATTCGAAAAGTTCAGAATTCCGAATTATTCGAAAAGTCGAATATTCGAAAAGCTCAAAATCACGAATAATTCGAAAAGTCGAATATTCGAATAGTTGAAAATCCCGAATAATTCGAAAAGTCGAATATCCGAAAAGTTCAAAATCCCGAATTATTCGAAAAGTCGAATATTCGAAAACTTCAAAATTCCGAATCATTCGAAAAGTCGAATATTCGAAAAAAATCTGAAAATGTAAAAGTATAGTGTCTGCTCGGCAGCGTTGTTGGCAGCGGGCTGGTGGAGTCGATGATGTAATTAGCGCTGGCCAGGCTGTATTTATGCGGCTGTCACTGGCGCGCGATCAATTATTGTTGACCATGTGTTGGTGGTCATGGAAATAACAACAATATCAACGAAACTTTCCTTCCAGTTAAAAATCTTTGTACAAACGCTGACTCACTAACCTAGTAGAAAGGAAGACTGATTGCAAAAAAAATGTTTTTCGCTCTCCCACATTTTCGGAACACCTGTTGTGACTTTGTTAATCCGACTTTTTTTACAGAATAAGTTTTCGTCTGGGATTTCAGCCATAGTTCGAATGGATGGCAGGAGCATCTCTTTCAGCTCTATCGAGTTTTGAACAATGGAAAGCAAGGCCGAAAATATTTGAATTGACGTCATATAATCTCTTCAAAAACGTCTCACTCTCCTCATTTTCTTGCTGGTATCATGTAGGATTGGTGGCGCAGTACTAGCAGCCCCCGCATATCTGTGTCTTGTTTGTTTTTTCGCACCGATTTTTTTCTTTTTTTGTTACTTCGTAAATGAGTAGCCGAATTGCGACGTTAATTCGTGCACCAACTGTGCTATTCGGATATTTTTACAAAGTTCTAAAGATTCATCTTTATATTTTATCATCCCTATACATACCGGACAAAGTCACTGCTGCTGGCCCGACTGCTCTCCTTCCTTCGCAATCGCCCTGGGTGCGTATCAGTTTAAAGAGGCTCTTGAGATACAGAGCCCGCCCGGGAATGGATATCCAGTTGCGTGCCTAGGCGGTAGTAGATTTTACTGCGGTCAAGTGGGTCAGCAGTACTGGTGAGATATATTAAGTCCAACATATGAATCAATTCTATCACTCAGACTACATTTCAATAATAGCGCGTTTACCGCTAGAATTTCGTTGCCCATCGGCTACTAATTTATTTTCTTCTGTCTTGTGGCCAATCATGTTTTACTATCTCTCTGTTTTTATAACGATTTTATTTGTAATTGGCTATAATAAATAATAATATAAGAGTGTGCAGGACGCCGTAGAATGTGTGTGTGGGGCTCGGTGGAAATGCGCAGGACGCCGTGGGAAGTGTACGTGACCCCAGTAAGTGTATGCAGGACGCTTTGATAAGTGCATGGGACCCCACTGGGAGTGCGCAGGTCGCTTCTGAAAGGCACAATCCAACCTCAGGGGCAACATTTGGTATAATAGTCCGCCCACAGTGAATGTTATTTGAGGCGCTGAACGCAATTATGAAGTCCTTTTTCAATTTTACAGTAGATTACAGAAGATAATGACCGGAAGATCATAAACGGCCTTTTTGCTTTTTTTTCTCAAAGGGAACCTTTGCTAAAATAAAATGAAATTTGTAACTGTTTTGCTTCGCTATAAAAGGGTTATGATTTGGCATTGAAGAAATCGCGAGAATCTCGTTAAAAAAAAGTGTACTTCTTGTGTATGATTTGGCACATTTGGCACGAGGGAACGCCAAGAAGTGAGTGAAATGATGGACCATTGATTTGGCCGTGCATTTGTTTAATAAGCAGCAAAAATTGAGAGTAGCATTGAGAAAACAAATCACACCCGTATTTTCTCCAATCAAGCTAATATTTACAACTTAGCTTTGCAAAGCTGAAAATAAAATTTTGGCGTTCACCAAATATTCACGAACGCATAATTTCGAACATTACTGATTTCTTCATGTATATATATTCGCTAGCGGATAAGTAATGAACCACATTTGTATGAGAAACATTGTTTAATGAATATGAAAATAACTGCAGTCACACAAAGATATGTGGGTGCTCAGTAAGACGGGTGTGATTTGGTTTTTCAATGCTACTCTCAATTTTTGTTGATTATTAAACAAGTGCACGGCCAAATCAATGGTCCATCATTTCACTCCCTTCTTGGCGTTCCCTCGTGCCAAATGTGCCAAATCATACACAATAAGTATTTCACTTCTTTTAACGAGATTCTCGCGATTTCTTCACTGCCAAATCATAACCCTTTTGTAGCGAAGCAAAACAGTTACAAATCTCTATGTTAGATTTAGTTCAGTGAGGCAGAAAAGGTCAAATTTGCTCATTCACAAATTTCTTTTAAAAACATAAATCTTGTTTATTTGGGAATTTCCGCGAATGTTGTAATCTAGCTTCCAGAGGGCTCGTTTCTCCTATCAACATTAACAGATTTATTTTGCTGTAAGAAAGTTTTTAAAAGCGTCGAAACATATTAGTGATGCTTTTTTGGAAGACTTGCTCTTTCGAACGATATGACCCCATCGTCAAATTTGAGAAAATGTATTGTATGTACCTGTTTCATTCATTTCCCACCAACTTAATAGAATTTTTAAATTTATATTAATATATTATGTCGTTGAGAATTACAAGTATTCAGGAGAAGTTCTGAAGATTTGCCCAAGCAAGTAGGCACATCATTCCAAAACTGAATTAGGTTAAACGCAAACAGCACACAATAGGTATAGACATTTCTGAGGAAATTCTTGAAAAGCCGTAGATGCAAAGCAAGGAACTTGTCGAAGGTAGATAACAGAAAGGTAGAATGAGCATATCCAGGACAGAATGATATCTGATACTCTAGCAGACAACAGGTAGAGATGACATGCGCACTCACCAGAGGAATGGGCGATTCCGATCACTCGGGGCAGTCCTCGTGAACCTCGACATTGGAGAGGCAGCTGTACGCGAATATCCTCACAGAATGTCAGCATCACAATTCCATCTAGCCGGAGATTGCTAAATATTGCTACCAATTTCAGCTGGAAATAAAAGTGGATAAAAAGCAGAGATTCGGACAGTAATTACTTCTCTTCTATTTCGCTATCACATGTTTTATTATTGGAACATGCGCAGAGGTCGAATGTTGAGGTCTCAGGTGTTTGGGAGTAGTCGAATGAAGCAGCAGCAAACACCTCATCATAGAGTGGAACCAGACCAGATCCCCAGCCAGATGAGTCTTCTTCCACAAGTGGATAGCTGTCAACACGGGCAGAGCAAGCCTGCACTCTGGTGCAGACCGGAAGTTGAGAGAGCACAGAGTATCGCGTCAAAATGCTACACAGCCCCACCAGAAGCACAGCCGATCGCCACAACATCGCGCACGTATGAACGAGGGCGGAGCTAACCCAGAACCACGAAACAGCATAACAGCCCTGATCGAGGAGCAGGATCATGCGGACGACAGACGTGCCTCAGCACTTGCCTCCCACATCAAATCGTGCTCGCGAAAAAAGAAACTCGAGAGGATCAATTAGTGAATAATTCGCATTTCCAGTAGTCAGATTCGAAAGTCCATCCACAGACTTAGAAAGTGGTTGTCAGTGGCTGCAACGTAATAAACGAAGGGTTGCACACAAAAACAGCTGCACATTTTCGCCGGAACTCGGTGTCTCCGACGACTACGACACACTCGTAAATCACGCCAAGGCCATGGAAACTATATCAAATCCGCCTACAGTCGGCTTGGATCCTTGTGATACTTTGCGTTCCGCATTGAAGGTAGGCGCAATCCCGGTGCACCTATGTTATGGTATATGGCGCCGAGTTTGCGCTACACTTCAACAGGGAACTTCAAAGTATCACTAGGATCCATGCCGACTGTTCCATTAGCGAAGAAGTCGGAACTACGAGAGGCGGTTAGCAGTTGTTTACGTGTGTGAGATCCTTTAAAAATTACTATTATAGTGGGCGTGTTGATCCAATTTGTTGGCAGATCAAGGCGCTGTTCACCCACTTCCTGACTGTTTTTCGTGATTCTTTCTTCACTGCTTTTCTTATCCTATCCTTATCGGGATCCAATGCAGCAAGCTCTTGCAAAAATGAAACGGAAAATTCTTTCGTTGTGAACACTGCCTTCAAGGACTCTTTCACGGTTTTATCGCCGATGCCAGCCCGATCGATTCTCATGATTATCATGCTATCGCATCGCTTGGCGATCGAACTCTTAAAGAGGTCTGAAGGTAACATACACACACTAGCAAGATTGAGATAACAACTGAATAGATAAGAACAACACCGACCATGAGCCAATTCTGCAGGAAGAGCCGAAAACTCGCCAGGATGGCTCTACTTGAGCAATCATGACCCGCCAACCTGCTAAACCCCGCCACTAAGGATGGCAGAATCGGAAGCGGAACTTGAAGGCAGTGTTCACGATAAATTTCACTTGCGGTATCTCCACGGTTTACGAAAGGTCTGGTGCCCTACATAGCAAGGCATGCTTAAAAAGGACACGAAAGACGCGTTTTTGAGCAGAAATAGGCCCTCCTTTGTTTACGTTGATTTTTGAGTGTGGAGGAATTGACTGCTAGAAGGATGATACCTATCAGTGCAATGAAGCAAACAGCTGACTTATGAGCACTCCCATCACTTGACCATTCCTATAATCTGAGTCTTCATTTGTTCCTTTCGAGTGGTGGATCTGGGGCATGGGGCGTGTCTGGGGCACCAAAACGCTCGTTTGCAGCCGTTATTTTGCCGCTCCTGGCTCGTTTTCTACCGTTCTTTGAACACTGGGAGCCTAGGATCCTTCTCGCCTATCATTTCACTGTGGGAAGTCAGCGAGGATGATCATCGTGAACGCTGCCTTTAATGAAACATCCGATAATTTATAGTACAGCATTGGGTCTCGTTGAGAGCAATCCTAAATTGTCTTCTGTAGCTCGATTCTGCAGTTTTCAAGTTTGTCCTACTGAGCTTTGTGACTCAGACAGTCGGGGCTTATTACGTCGACACAATAGCTTTAGTACGTCGGCACAAAGGGATTTGCAGCACCCGTGCTGAAGCTGCTGGTAACAGCAGGATATGCTGCCAACCAGCAGGAGCTCCTGCTACTTGCGCAGGCGCACTAACGCTTTGTTTATCGCGACACGCGTGATATTGCCAGCCCCCCTCTCCTAGTGTCTGCGAACACTCTCCTCCATTGATTTATCTGATACGAATGAACATTGCAGCATCCTCTTGTACGACGGCGGCGGGTATATAAAGCGGCCAGTCTCGCTGAGCGGGCAGTTGACCGTTTGAGACCAGTCCGAGGAGGTGACTTTGTGTCACTTTTCGGACGTTAAATTTGAACGTAGAGGGTATCGTCCCCATGGCCCATCGCGAGGGAAGCCTCCTCGTTGTGGACCGTGGCAAAGATGATGTCCTTGTTGCGAACCGCGGCCAGGTTGGCCAGCTTGCTGCTGGCCGTGACAAGGATCATACCCAACCCCGGTAAAAAGGGTGACCGTCCAAATTATTTCTTCGTTTGCAAAACAGGCTCTCGATAATGAGCGTTAGAACGCCAGCATACGTTGGCACGATATGCTGCCGTTGCCAGCAGCTCCTGCTCCATGTTTTCCCTGGTGTACTAACGCTATTGTGCCGACGTACTAAGCCCCGACTGTCTGAGGAGGGGATGTAGATTGACTAAACAGCGCGGGAGCAGTTCGGCTGGCACACGTGACGCACGCGGCGGAAAATCGCCGCCCGCGCGCGTCATCGTTGGAGCGCGTTAACCGAGCGCCAACTATTTTTCTTGTTAAAGGCCCCACGGTTCAAGCGCCTCAACGACGACGTGCACGCAGCGGTTTTCCGCCGCGCGCGTCGCGAGTGCCAGCCAACCTGCTCCCGCGCTGTGGATTCGATCAACATCCCTTTTGTGAGGGAGAAAGAACCGGGGAGCGTCGTTTTGTTTTCGACTTAGAATTTTATATTTTCTGGTTTTGTACTGTTTGGCGATTCCTTCCTTAACAATTCTTTTCAAAATTTTTCTCCCAATAGTTTTTAATTACTCTTTTCGTATATTCCTCTTTTTCGCATACTTTTATATGAGAATCCTCCTCGTCATTTTTTTCGTAGGCTTAGGTACGTGGCATACGGGTCACGGGCTTGTTGATTGAGTCCACAGGGTAGGAGGCACCCATGAGCAGTTCGGCTGCCGTACGCGCCGTGTGGCACGGGAAGCCGCTGCGTTCCTCCCTAGAGCGCCGCGTGCGTTGCATTTAGTCAGCCGAGCTGCGCCTAGAGGTATGGAACTTCAGGACCCGATCGGCTCCCAACGTTTACGTAACTTTCTTATCGAAGCAATAAGTCAAAATTTCCTGGAAAAATCTATCCGAACACGTTTGTCAGTCCCATCGATACATACGATTAGTCAAGGAGCCGAGCGAGCCTTCGAAGCTCCATACTCGCACTTGCGCTAGGAAGAGTGTGAGAAAGCTTGTCCGAACAAATCTTTATTCTTCAATTAAGCTCAAAAGCTCGCAGCGAAATCAAGGAGCGTAATACAAGGCAATAGAAAGAAAAAAGAGTTAACATTCATCTGGGGGGTAATCAACTAGGGTTCTATGTCTAAACAATGAAAAGGTCATGATACGACCTCGCATGAGGTGGAGTGGTTAAGGCCATGCCGCTGTGGAAATCGACTCAAAATCTCGGACGTGCTCATGACGATATTTTTCAAACAAGCGGGTGGCAAAAGAGAGTATGGTGAGTGTGCGGAGCGAAGAATCTGAAACGAAAACGGAATTGAACCGCCAAAAGGGTCCAAAAAGACGGACAAACCTGGTTGCGGTCATACTCGACTCGCACATGAATCTGTCCCTTCTCATCGCGTGACGAGACGATCGTTCCTCCACCTGGGGCGTTTGTCGATGACACCACCTGAAATATTGAAAAAGTCAGATTCCGGAAAAGAGACATGATCAAAATTGCATAGTTGCTGTAAATATGCAGTGTTACATCGCGGAACGCCCTCGAAATTAAAGTTTGTGTGAAAATAATTTTGCATGTATCTACACCATGGTTCGGAGGCACATTAAAGGCATTGTTTAAAACAAGCTTCATCCATTATTCTCCAAAGCAAAAGATTTGTGGTAGACCTCAGAAGCAGAGCAGCGTTCAAAAACGAATCCAAACGCCTTGTTGGAGTCAAAAACGGCTTTGAAGATTATTCCGCTGGTCAGGGTCGGCCTCCTTGGATCCAGTTGTTGGCATCAACACCGACTCGGCTGGATCACTGCCACGCTCTGACCTGCGATCATCAGCTCTAGCTTTTCATTGAAATAGACACTGGATTAGACAGAGATTCGATTTATGAAGCTTTCCCAATGTTTTCGAGAACCAATTCACGAATCTATTGTCTTTTTGAATCAAAGGCCTTTACTGATGATCGCAAGTTGAAGGGCGACAGTGATCCAGCCGAGTCGGCGATGAGCTGGGCAACAGCTGGGCCCAAGGAGGCCGACCATGAGCAGAGGAATAATCTTCAAAGCAATTTTTTCTTCTCTGAAAAGGCGTTTGGATCCCTTTTTCAACACTGCTTTTGAGAACTACCACAAATGGGTCCCAGGCGGGGGGGGGGGGTGGCCTCAAGGATCAAGATGAAAATGAAATGAATGCTGTATTAGAAACGCTACCAATCGAAATACCACTTCTATTGAATTTCCAGGTCAACACTGATTGATAGCGGTATCAAACATCCTACATCAGAGTTTCTTTTCGTTTCTATGAATAAATCTTGAGTGCCCTCCGTATAGGATAAAACCCATTATTGTTTTTCATTCAAAATTCAAGAGCGAAGCTTGTCGTAAAGAGCGAGAATCGTATTTTGATTCCGGCTCCAGGTTTTCCGTTACCCACCAAACTTAGCAAGCACTCTCTGTTTTTCACGAAGATCTATACGGGAAATGCGTTTCATGAATGTCTCCGACTCAGTAAGGGTAGAAAGGATGAGAAGGAATCTTTTTTTCTGTCTCTTTTTCTTCCAATAGAAACAGTACTGAAACGGACCCCAGTCGTTCGCTTGGCAAAACGTTCACTTCAAGAAATCCGAAAGTTGAAATGAATCACGAGCTTTAAAGCTGCCAATAAAGTTCTGCACCAAATGTAGGCCAGAGGATTCTCACTTCTCAGACAATCGAGGGTTAGTACGTCGGCAAAATAGAGTTAGTACTCCGGCACAAAGGGATTTGCAGCACCCGTGCTGTAGCTGCTGGTAACAGCAGGATATGCTGTCAACGAGCAGGAGCTCCAGCTGCTTGTGCTGACGTTCTAACGCTTTGTTTATCGTAGCATGCGTGCTATTGCCAGCTCCTCTCTCCTAGTGTCTGCTGACACTCTCCCCCTGGGGCTTTTCTGATACGAATGAACACTGCAGCATCCACTTGTACGACGGCGGCGGGTACATAAAGCGGCCAGTCTCGCTGAGCGGGCAGTTGGCGGTTTGAGACCAGTCCGAGGAGGTGCCCTTGTGTCACTTTTCGAACGTAGAATTTGAACGCTGAGGGACCCATGGCCCATCGCGTGGGAAGCCTTCTCGTTGTGGACCCTGGCGAAGATGATGTCCTTCTTGCGGACCTCGACGAGGTTAGCCTCCTCGCTGCTGGCCGAGAAAAGGATCACAGCTAACAGCGATAGAGAGGGTGGCAGTCCAAATTCTTCCATAGTTTGCAGAACAGGTTGTCGATAATGAGCGTTAGAACGCCAGCATACGTTGGCAGGATATGCTGCCGTTGCCAACAGCTCCTGCTCACAAAAAGCGTTAGTACGCCAGGTTTCTCCTGGCTTACTAACGCTATTGTGCCGACGTACTAAGCCCCGACTGTCTGAGCTTGTCGGTATGTGATCTTTCGATCAAGTGTGGTATACACTATACATTGGATCCGAATCAAAAAAATTCGGATACTCGGATTTCGGATAACTCAAGAATCAAAGATCGCGGATATCCGACTCAAACGGATAGATTCAAAATAGCAAGATCGGATAATCCGAGTCAATCGGATAGGGAGGCGAAACGGTTAGTCGGATCTCGGATCAATCCGAAAATTACGTTTTTTCGGTGATTCGGATTTTGGATCACTCGGATTTTGACCTTTTTTCGGTGAGTCGGAATCCGAGTATTCGAGTCGGATATCCGGTCGGATACAAGATGGTATAATTCAAAAAGTTTATCGAAAACTGGTAGTCTGGTGAAAATCCTAAAAAAAGAGATTTTTCTACCTTAGTATGATAAACGAACTCATTGATAATCATCTTTACCGCGAAATATTTGCAAACCAAACAGATGCGATCACCTTTCACAATCTCTTCAAAGTGAGAGTAATGTTAAAGCATTAGTTCAAAAGAGTATCAATCCTTCACATCGAGTTCATAAATACCCGTGAGTTACTGTTTAATCCACTTAAAAAAGGATTGCCCGTTCTATCAATACACATGGTTTTTGGTAGGCAATCGATCCCTCAATGCGCTATAAGGGGTATGGTATATTTTTGCGACACACTGTCGCGTCGCTCTGAGACCGCCGGTCGCGGAGCTTCTACCCTTTTAACCTGTCGCTATCGCAGTGTGTTTCGAGCTTCGGCCGCGAAAGGGACAGTGGCAGCGACAGGCTTCAGCCCATTCGCAGTATGTCGGCCCTCCGCGTCACGTCGCTGCGACAGACGCGCGACAATCGCGCCTACGACGACCGATGCCGTGGTTACGATGCAGGTCCCGCAGTGCTAGATTGCATACATGTCGGTCTTGACAGCGGCAAAGTATACCATACCCCTAAGAGCCTTTCATGGTGGCGTCGCAGCAAAACTCGCTGTCGCGGTGACGGTGTGAGCGATGTGGGGTGAGGGGTGCTACGCAGCGCAAACTGTGCCGTGCGAGGGAGGCGACCGCTCTTTCAGAGTGCGCGAGCTAGCAGCGACGACAGCAACGTCGCGCAGTGTAAATGATTTGGACCATTTTTGTCTCTGCCGTCCCGCCTTAGTTTCTTTCTATTTGTTGATGTTACTTTGTTACTACCTGTCCATAAACTCTCTATAAAAATAATTATTTCCCCTATTTCACTGTTTTTCCAATCGAACAAACGGCGGCGAAGAGGTAAGAGACGCAGAGACAGAAATATGATTCGGCGACCTGTCATGGTCACGCCCACTTTCTCTCGCTCTGGAGAGCGACGTCACAAATTTCGCAGTGGCGCCACTCTGAAAGGCCCTATAGTCGCACAGACAACTCAAACCAAGAGAATCAATGCCAATTATGAGCACAATCTGCGCTGATGATGCGCGAAAAATGCGGCGTAAATTTTACGATGCGCGCCAATTGGATGTCTGCAGTGTACAGGCTATAAAAGAGCGAAATTCACTTGGTTCCTACGCGTGCTGGTGCGGATCGGAGGCTAAAGACAGTGAGAGAGCGTAGGGCACACGGAGGCCAAGGCGTCTCGCGCGCCGCTCGCGCCTCGAATGATGTGAATTACGACGTTTTATAGAGGGTAACTACGCACCTGTATGGCTACTGTAGAATGGAATGTCGAGTCGTGACATAAGATACGCTTGTTTGAGTCACAGAAAATGCCGAATCTACCAATATCCGACTCATTATCCGATCCGAATCATGACATTTCTCGGATATTCGGTATCCGAATCATTATCCGACTCATGGCACATTTCGGTGATTCAGATTTTAAATCAAACGGATTTTGGCGTTTTTTCGGTGAATCGGATTTTGGATCATTCGGATTTTGACACTTTTCCGGTAATTCGGATTTTGGATCATTCGGATTTTGACGTTTTTTCGGTGAATCGGATTTTGGATCATTCGGATTTTGACGTTTTTTCGGTGAATCGGATTTTGGATCATTCGGATTTTGACGTTTTTTTCGGTGAATCGGATTCTGGATCATTCGGATTTTGACACTTTTTCGGTAATTCGGATTTTGGATCATTCGGATTTTGGCGTTTTTTCGGTGAATCGGATTTTGGATCATTCGGATTTTGACACTTTTTCGGTAATTCGGATTTTGGATCATTCGGATTTTGACGTTTTTTCGTTGAATCGGATTCTGGATCATTCGGATTTTGACACTTTTTCGGTAATTCGGATTTTGGATCATTCGGATTTTGACGTTTTTTCGGTGAATCGGATTTTGGATCATTCGGATTTTGACGTTTTTTTCGGTGAATCGGATTCTGGATCATTCGGATTTTGACACTTTTTCAGTGATTCGGATTTTGGATCATTCGGATTTTGACGTTTTTTCGGTGAATCGGATTTTGAATCATGAAAATTTCGGTTCATTCGGATGGATATCCGAAAATGAGTGAGTCGGATCCAATGTATAGTATACACCACCGCTCGTAGGATTCGTTAAGGAGGCGAGCTGAGACGCATTTTCGCGTCTTTAGCCTCCTCTTTTGATAACTTCCTTCAAAACAAACTTTTCCAGGATCTGAAAAGTTATTAAGGACCCAGGTGTGAAGGACTATTGAATATCATAATGCTACGTAGGAATCAGATCTAAACAAAAAAGTTAGGAATATCATTTCCAGATCGTTCGACAGTACAAGAAGCGAGAGCTGAGCAGCTGCATACTGCATTCATGGTGATACAGAAAACTGCGAGTAACGGGGAAATGGAAGTTATCTAACTTCAGGGATGTTTAACTTCATTAGATTTTGTGATCGCTGGACTACAGAACCAAATGGATTCGGTGAATTATTTCAGTATGGCGAATTTCGTCCAATTAGGGAATTTTCAAGAAATGTCGATTTCTATAATATTTTCAGTATCCAACGACTTTAGGGTGTGAAACTTCATACTTAAGTATCCCGGACACAGTATCACTCATTAATAATTGTTTTATAGATTACCGACCATTTTTTTCAAAAATCCAAAAATTTGAGAAAACCACTTTTTTGAAAAAAAAGGTCGGTTAACTACGAAATGATTGTCATAGGATAAGGCAATGTCCGTAATGCACAAGTAAGAAGTTGAGGGTACTCTTACGAATTAGACTATCCACTTTTAGTTCTCGACAATAAATTATTGGATTTTCCTTGTCTTTTCTTTATGTCCTGTGCACAGATTTGGCATTTTGCTATTATGTATTTACAAAAACATGAAAACACTAATTTGCACCTCCATTAAGAAATTTTAACCAGCCGTGGGTCAACTAATTAGAAGGAGTATCCAGTTGTGTGCCCTAAAGCTCCTAGATAACGAAAATATGACAGACATAGTCATTTTTTAGAAAATTTTCGAAAAATGGGAAATTTAAAAAAAATGCGAAACATCGCGAGCTGGTTTTGACGCTGCAACCTAGCCCTCGAAAAGTTTGAATGTTCTAAGAACCTAAATAACCCTGATAGATGGAAAGGAGAAAACGAGGGGCATTTGAGTATTCTCGAGACCCGGAATTCACTCTACTATGTATTTTTTCGAGAGTTCGAAACAAATCACTCTCCGAGTAGCAAAAAACGCTATTCGACGAATTCGCAAATAGTATCCCTCAATCGGCCGAAAGGTCATGGAAGGACAAAGAAAATTTTGCTTACATACTTATGTATGGTGCAGGGCTTTCCTAACAGCTCGGTAAATGATTGACAAAGTGAACAAAGTGGAAATCCGAATTCCGAGGAAATTCTCGAATATTATGTTCAAATAACAATGACTTCTGCGAATCATCTTAATATTGGATGGTAGCAATCATGGAGGCAATTACCAGGGACATCTGCTGTTGAGTGCCACATTTACAGCAGCACACGGATGACAGGCACACTGGGTTCGAGTGCACCCAGAACGCAACAACGCAAGGCTCAGATAGCGCAAGGAAATCACCTGTGCTTCTGAGCCACTCATTACGGCCTCTTCAACATAGAAGATGACTAAAGGGCCACGGATGCAAGATGTAATACTCTTTCGGATTAAGCGAATAGCGGTATTGAGCTTCGGGGCCCTGATGGGATCCCAATGTTAGATCTTGCCCATCTTACCCCTGTCAGAGTGATAAGTCATAAATTATTGCCAAAACCTCTCTAAACACAATTGCTCGTCCCATCGATACGTCTCCTGATGCTCCATACTAGGATTAGGCGACTCACTACAGTACCGCGCATGTTTTTTGCAAAAACGGCGTTTTTTGTGCTCACAAAGCGCCGCATCGCCATAACCCACTTGAAATTTGACGAAAATAGATTTTCAGGGAGTTTTCGTGTTGCTCTCAGTCAGGCTAATGCAGCGATATGTAAGTGTAGAAAGTCTTTTGAACTTCGGTATTTTGTTGAAAAAATGCGTTTTTCTTTCTAAAATTCGCATTGACCACAGGTCAAAACATGACGTTCATAGTGAGAAACTTTGTAGTGCAATTATGCAATTTTCTATGAACTTCTGGAGTTGAATCTACCATTTAGTAACACTATCGTGTAGCATTCAATGACAGCAATTCAGAAATGACTTCCAATTTGGAATCGCACTACTTTGAAGCTAGTTATGGGGATGCGGCGCTTTGTCAGCTCAAAAAATGCCGCAAAACACTTTTTTTGCAAATAATTTGCGCGGAATTGTAGAGCATGCGCAATAAAATCATCGATTGTTCAAAAGCACATAACACTCGGATAATTCTTTTCTAGACGTTATGCTCACCTTGGAGAGAATTTCACGCCGAACACAACGGTACCTCTGAAATCTTTCTAGGCAACCTACAAACGGAGTTATGACTTCCACAATGCGCCTCTATTTTAAAGGCATTGAACGCGCTGAAATACCGTTTTTGGGTTTGAATCATTGGTTGGGCCCGACAGAGAACGTAGGTTTGTTGGGTCACCGACGCATTGCTGTGAAGATATGGGAGATCGAACGCTTCGAATTCCGCCAAGAGGCCGGCTTTCCGACAGCCATGTGGCATAAATAGAGAATGGAAAGTAGCTTAACAGGAAATGACACGTTAACTTCCACTCATTTACGCGATATAACTTGTTGATGAGCTACTTGCCGTTCTCTATTTATACCACATGGCCTCTTTTGTCGGAATTCAAAGCATTCTATCTCCCACATCTTCCTAATAATACGTCGGGGACCCAACAAACTCTACATACCTAACGTCGGCCTGGATCCGAAAGAGACTTCGCGTTCACTGTTGAAGGTTGTCGCAAACTCAGTGCCATATGCTATAGGGGTTTTTAGAGTTCCACCGGGGAGCGGCCCGATGTCACAATTCATACATATGCGCATCGACGAGCGGCGAGTTATCGATCGTTGCCCAAAGAAAATACCTCGTCGCGCCGCGCTGCGATGGAGCTCTAAAATAGGCCTATAACATAGGCGCGCCGAGTTTACGCCAACCTCCAATAGGGAACGCAAAGTCTCTTCAGGATCCATGCCGATGTTACGTTTTCAGGCGGGCCAAGCCAATGATTCAAACTCAATAAACGGTGAGTGGTTTTCAGCGCGTAAGATGACTTTAGGAGCGAAAAATAGGAGGACGAAGTCTCAGGCCTGTAATTCTCTTCGTTCGCAGTTGGCGGACGAGAGCGAACAAGGATGGATAGACAAGGGAGTGATATTCGGAGACGTTGTTGAAATCCATCCGTTCACCTAGCCGCTACTGACAAGGGAACCACTATAAGTCATAGTAACCATTCCATACGAAACGTACTTTTCTAGAACCATTTTTGGACGAAAAGTCTGAAAATGCCCATCGCAGCTGCCTAAACCCACTCTGAAAGGAGTTAGGAGCGTTTACAAAGCCTCGCGGCAAGGTAAGAGTACCCCCCATGGAATTTTTAGGGTGTTTTTAACCCATTCACGACCACGCCTAATTTTGGGTGGCTGCACGTTCGGACCGCGTGCAATATTGCGTCACCGTATACAGTGTCCCACCGGTGGGCCACTTTTGCTCAAATGTCACGCCACAAAAAAAACGATTTTGGTTTTTTTTTGCTTATTCTACGACTGTCGACGTCAAAATCATGATGCCAAAGTTTCAGCTTCCATAACTCTTTCCTTCCAGAGAAATGGCCTCCTAAATTTTCAACTGTGTAGATAAGACCATCTACAAAATCACGTGAGTTCGTTGAATTCTAGCGGTTTGAAACATTAAATAACGTAGATAACCATGATAGACATTCTTCTGTTCTTCAGTTGACAGGAAATGCTTAGTGAAATGATATTTTGTCGGATTTGCACTAATTATGCTTTAGCTACTCCCTCGCTCTTGCGGTCTATCGCATTCAGAGTTTTTTTTGTAGTAAACATTTTTAGCATTCTTTTTGACATCTAGACGTAGAAAATACTCCTCAATTTTAATATTGACTTTTGATGCTGATGGAAATGACTTTTTTAGATCTTCGCCATTTTTTCTCGGCCACCCCCTCAACCCTCCGGTTCGGCGCCTTCTAGGAAGAGATTTTTTGTGAAAAGCATATGTGTTTTTTGCATTCAAACGTATAAAATAGTTCTATTATTACAAATTGACTAGGAATGATTAGTGTAATTACCGTTTTATAAGTTTTCACTCGTTTTCTGCTCTGGCACGTCCCCACTTTTCTCGTCCTCTCCTCTCCAAGGTAGTTTTCACCGAAGTTTGAGCCCCGGCCTACGATGGCACACCAACCGTAACCAAGCAGGACTTTCAAAAAAGGCCCTAATGATCTCAACATTAGTGATCTTTGCATAAAATAAATTATGTGAACAAAATACGGGCGAAAGAAAAGCCGATTCTCTACGCCGGAATGGTGCGCAGTATCAGTAATCATACTTCTGTGATATTTATAAATAGTGCTATACGATCTGACCACTCTTAGAAGTAAGGATTGTTTCCCGAGTAATGGGAAAAAATAAAATTCTCCATTAAGTGCTTGTAAAAATGCGATCTGTACTCATAATTGCGGTTTTCGACCTTGCTGCATTCGAAGGGTCAGATATATTGTAAAGGTGAAGCTGCCAGCGGACCACGAAGTTTGTAGTCGACTCTAGAATAGATAAATACATTGACCATAAATAGGTTTAGAAATTCCTTCACGTGGTGGAGAAAACGATTTTCGAAAAGAGTGTCCCACTGGTGGGACACGCGGTCCGAAGTGGTAGTCAACGCGTGTCCCACCGGTGGGACACGCGGTCGCGAATGGGTTAAATGTTTTATTCCGGATTTTGCTAAAAACATTCATTTAGAGGTTATCTGGGGGTGCTGAACACGAATCTGGGGTTCGCTTGTCAAAATTTTGAGGTTTACTGTAGGTTACGGTAGGTAACATGCCATTTAGGAGACAAAACCTACCTTAAAAGTTCGAAAATTGGCAAATGGACATCAAACTCGTATTCACCACCCCGAATAAACCCCGCATACAAATTTTGAGTAAAATCTGAGACTCTTATCCAACTCCCGTACAACCATCGTAATCTACAGTAATCTGTGGAAAATCGGCAAACGAACCTCAGATGCGTGATCAGCGCCGCAAAAACCCAACCTGGCAGAATTTTAAGTCAAATCTGGAACGTTTGTCTAAAACGCTTCCACAGCCCTCTAATTGATATAAATAAACGCTCAACCGAATATCCGTAAAAGTCCAAAACGCTGTCAGTCTGCGAAGAGTTTGAAAAATGTTCCTTCACCCAAACCTTGCCTAGGGGGGAAGTAGTTTTGGGCGCTGAACACGATTATGAGGTCCGTTTACGGATTTTCGTAAAATTCGGTATTTGGACTTTTCTGACCAACGGAATACTACGTAGAGGAAGGGGATCGGCGAAGCCAAATGAATACTACGTATAGGGATGGGGTCGGGGGAGCCGGCCCATCGTTTGGCGAAGCCGAACGAATACTACACGGAGGGGGGTCGGTTAAGCTGGCCCATCGTTCGGCGAAGCCGAACGAAGACTACACGAAAGGTGGACAGCGAAGCTGGCCCATCGTTCGGCGGAGCCGAACGACTACCACGTAGAGGAGGGGGTCGGCGAAGCCGAAGGAATACCACGTAGAGGGAGGAGGTCGGCGAAGCCGAACGAATACTACACGGAGGGAGGGGGTCGGCGGAGCCGAACGAATACTACGCGGAAGGTGGCCAGCGATGGGTACTCGTTCGCCTTCGCCGGACGATGGGGCGGCTTCGCCGACTCCCCCCTCCCTCTACAAAGTATTCGTTCGGCATCGCCGACCCCCCTACCTCTACATAGTATTCGTTCGTCTTCGTCGAACGATGGGGCGGCTTCGCCGACCCCTCTCCATCTACGAAGTATTCATTCGGCTTCGCCGAACGATGGGCCGGCTTCGCCGGCCACCCTACCTGAGAAGCCGAACGAATACTACACGGAGGGTGGATGGCGAAGCCGGCCCATCGTTCCACGAAGACGAGCGAATACTATACAGAGGGATGGAAGTCGGCGAAGCCGAACGAATACCGAGGGTGGCCGGCGAAGCCGGCCCATCGTTCGGCGGAGCCGAACGAGTACTACATGGAGGGTGGCCGGCTAAGCCGGTCCATCGTTCGGCGAAACCAAGCTCGGGGAAGCCGATCGAATACCACACGGAGGGCGGTCGGCGAAGCCGTCCCATAGTTTGGCGAAGCCGAACGAATACTACACGGAGGGTGGCGGGCAAAGCCGGTCCATCGTTCGGCAAAGCCCATCGAATACTGCACGAAGGGTGGCCAGCGAAGCAGGCCCATCGTTCGGCGAAGGCGACCGAATACTGCACGAAGGGTGGCCAGCGAAGCCGGCCCATCGTTCGGCGAAGCCGAACGAATACTACACGAAGGGTGGCCAGCGAAGCCGGCCCATCGTTCGGCGGAGCCGATCGAACACCACGTAGAGGGAGGGGGTCGGCGAAGCCGAACGAATACTACACGGAGGGTGGCCGGCGAAGCCGCCTGTTCGACGGAGCCGAACGAACACCACGTAGAGGTAGGGGGTCGGCGATGCCGAAGGAGTACCACGTAGAGGGAGGGGGTCGGCGAAGCCGAACGAATACTACACGGAAGGTGCCCGGCGAAGCCGGCCCATCGTTTGGCGAAGCCCAACGAATACTACGTAGAGGGAGGGGGTCGGCGAAACCAAACGAATACTACGCATAGGGAGGGGGTCGGCGGAGCCGGCCCATCGTTTGGCGAAGCCGAACGAATATTACACGGAGGGGGGTCGGCTAAGCCGGTCTATCGTTCGGCGAAGCCGAACGAATACTACACGAAGGGTGGCCAGTAAAGCCGGCCTATCGTTCGGCGAAGCCGAACGACTACCACGTAGAGGGAGGGGATCGGCGAAGCCGAAGGAATACCACGTAGAGGGAGAAGGTCGCCGATGCCGAACGAATACTACGCGGAGGGTGGCCAGCGATGGGTATTCGTCCGCCTTCGCCGGTCGATGTGGCGGCTTCGCCGACCCCCCCCCCTCCCTCTACATAGTATTCGTTCGTCTTCGCCGACCGATGGGCCGGCTTCGCCGGCTACCCTCAATGTAGTATTCGTTCGGCTTCGCCGAACGATGGGCCAGCTTCGCCGACCACCCTACCTCTACATAGTATTCGTTCGTCTTCGTCGAACGATGGGCCGGCTCCGCCGGCTACCCTTCATGTACAATTCGTTCGGCACCGTCGAACGATGGGCCGGCTTCGCCGGCTACCCTCCGTGTGGTATTCATTCGCCTACGCCGGACGATGGGGCGACTTCGCCGACCCCCTCCCTACCCGAGGTGTTCGTTCGGCTTTGCCGACCCCCCTACCTGCGAAGCGTTGTTCGGCGGAGCCGAACGAATACTACACGGAGGGTTAATGGCGAAGCCGGCCTATCCTTCGACGAAGACGAACGAAAACTACGTGGAGTGTAGCCGGCGAAGCCGGCCCATCGTTCAACGAAGACGAACGAATACTATACAGAGGGATGGTAGTCGGCGGCGCCGAACGAATACAACGTAGAGGTAGGGGGTTGGCGAAGCCGTCCCATCGTTTGGCGAAGCCGAACGAATACTACACGGATGGTGGCGGGCAAAGCCGGTCCATCGTTCGGCGACGCCCAACAAATACTGCACGAAGGGTGGCCAGCAAAGCAGGCCCATCGTTCGGCTAAGCCGAACGAATACTACACGGATGGTGGCCAGCAAACCCGTTCCATCGTTCAGCAAAGCCGAACGAATACTTCACGGTCGGTGGCTGGCAAAGCCGGTCCATCGTTCGGCGAAGCCCAACGAATACTGCGTAGAGGGAGGGGGTCGGCGAAGCCGGCCCATCGTTTGACGAAGCCGAACGAATACTACACGGAGGGCGGTCGGCGAAGCCGGCCCATCGTTCGGCGAAGCCGAACGAATACTACACGGAGGGTGGCTGGCAAAGCCGGTCCATCGTTCGGCGAAGCCCAACGAATACTGCACGAAGGGTGGCCAGCGAAGAAGGCCCATCGTTCGGCTAAGCCGAACGAATACTACACGGAGGGCGGTCGGCGAAGCCGGCCCATCATTCGGCGAAGCCGAACGAAAACTACACGGAGGGTGGCCGGCAAAGCCGGTTCATCGTTCAGCAAAGCCGAACGAATACTTCACGGTCGGCGGCCGGTGAAGCCGGCTCATCGTTTGGCGAAGCCGAACGAATACTACGTAGAGGGAGGGGGTGAGCGAAGCCGAAGGAATACCACGTAGAGGGAGGAGGTCGGCGATGCTAAACGATTACTACACGGAGGGAGGGGGTCGGCGAAACCGAACGAATACTACGCGGAGGGTGGCCAGCGATGGGTATTCGTTCGCCTTCGCCGAACGATGGGGCGGCTTCGCTGACCCCCCTCCCTCTACAAAGTATTCGTTCGGCTTCGCCGAACGATGGGACGGCTCCGTTGGCCTCCCTATCCGTAGTGTTCGTTCGGCTTCGCCGACCCCCCTACCTCTACATAGCATTAATTCGTCTTCGTCGAACGATGGGCCGGCATCGCCGGCTACTCTCCATGTAGTATTCGCTCGGCTCCGTCGAACGATGGGCCAGCTTCCCACCCTACCCGTAGTGTTCGTTCGGCTTCGCCGACCCCCCTACCTGCGAAGCCGGCCCGTCGTTCGGCGAAGCCGAACGAATACTACACGGAGGGTGGATGGTTGAGCCGGCCCATCGTTCGACGAAGACGAACGAAAACTACGTGGAGTGTAGCCGGCAAAGCCGGCCCATCGTTCGGCGAAGCCGAACGAATACCACGTAGAGGGATGGGAGTCGGCGAAGCCAAACGAACACCGAGGGTGGCCGGCGAAGCCGGCCCGTCGTTCGGCGGAGCCGAACGAGTACTACATGGAGGGTGGCCGGCTAAGCCGGCCCATCGTTCGGCGAAGCCGAAGGAATACTAGAGTTGAAATGCTTTCGACGTCGTGTTTATGTCTGGTCGTTTTTCAAATGCACAGCTATACTAATGCCAGGGGGCACGCGCCTTCAAGTCACGTAGCTGCCACGGGCTAGGGACCCGAAGGGTCACTAGTTGATATAAATAAACGCCCAACCGAAAATCCGTAAAAGTCCAAAACGCTGTCAGTCTGCGAAGAGCTTGAAAAATGTTCCTTCACCCAAACCTTGCCTAGAGGGGGGGTAGTTTTGGGCGCTGAACACGATTATGAGGTCCATTTACGGATTTTCGTAAAATTCGGTATTTGGACTTTTCGTCCTAAAATGGGTCTAGCAAAGTACATTTCATTTGGAGTGGTTACTATGACCTATAGTGGTTCCCTTGTGAGTTCGAAAATTAAGGAAAGGGGCGTGGCCCGCGGCAGTGAGTGAGCGGATGTTTCCAAATGAACACCTTGGTAAAATTGTGCAGTAATCGAGTATTGTATGACATGAAGATGAGTTAGAAACTGTTGTTTCCGATCTCGCACTTGACAAGTGTTATACCGGACGGGTATACTACTTAACTACACGAAAATTTAAAAATTCATATCTGAAGGTGTACTGTGCATTTGAGCCACTTGTACGGTCCAACAATTTGGTCTACTTTGAAAACTCCAAGCTGGATGGTGCTACCAAATTGAGAGGTCGGTCACGCCGAAAAAATTTTAGCACCATGATATGACGCTCTAGCGGGTCGAGTGCTTTCGCAAGCGGGATGGGGGCACTAAGCCGAGCCCATTTTTCCGCGCACGACTTCGCTACAAAGTATCCCGTTGAATAGCTGTTATTGCTAATAAATGTGGCAATGGTAATACTTTTGTTCGTTAGTTACCAAAGGGAAACTGCGAAATATCCGCAACATCAGAAAAGTATAGTTTAGTTGGTCAAAACGTATACATCTACAGACGAAGCAGAAGTGGTTGGTTGATGATCAATATGCACGAAACTCAATGCCACACGCTTGCCACAGGTTGAGCGAGAGTGGTCGAATTGCAATCGATGAAGTCAATGCGCATTGATCTCCAATCGACCGTTTCTGCTTCGTCTTTAGATGTATACGTTTCGATAAACCGGACTATACAAAATGAGAATTAACCCTAACGTTTAACACTTTTCACTTCCAGATGTTATTTTTGCCATACTTTGGGCTTTTCAATAATCAATTTTATTTGATAAACTCATTTGACCAAAAAAATAGGGGACAGGGGCTGTATACACACCGAGGGAGGAGTTGTCCCGCTTTTGCAGTTTGAAACGTCACGCCACTCAACGCGAGCGAAGTGGTCCCGGGTGGAATTAGAGCCGCGAAAGGCGGGGCATCTCCTCCCACGGTGTGTAGAGAGACCCTGTCCCAAAAATAGGAGGTAGCTTCCTCTGCGTCTCTACCACGATTGCGGCTCAAGCAATGGCTACCCTCTCACACACTCAAACAGGGAGATCTAAGGATGGATTATCTAACTGTTTTGCTTCGCTACGAGGGATTTATGATTTGGCATAATTATATTTGTGAGGGACTTGTTAAAAGAAGTGAAATACTCGGTGCAATTCATTTGGCATGGGAGTAAACACCAAAGAAACGCTAAAAGCTCGATAAAATGATGTACCTTTGATTTAAGTGAAGCCTTTCGTCCTAAAAATCGAGAATTGAATGTGATATTGAAAGGCCAAATCACGCGCGTCTTACTGAGCCCACACATACATAATTAATAGTGGAAAAAATTAAAATAGGTTGGGAGCCACAACCCAACTTTCCACGGAGATCAGACTTGCGAACTTTGACTGTGGGCAATCAATTGTTTTCAGAGAGCGCGTGATTTTTGACCTTTCAATGCCAAACTCAAGTTTCAATTTTTAGGAAGAAAGGGTGCAGCCAAATCAAAGGCACATCATTTCATCGAGCTTTTAGCGTTTCTTTGGTGTTTAGTTCCATGCCAAATCAAACGCGCCGAGTATTTCACATCTTTTAACGAGTCCCTCAAGCCATGTTTTGACTGCAGGTGGTCGCTGCGGCCATGCGAGGGACAACTGTTCCCTTTTCATCGCGCGTAATGGGAAGGAAGCTCCAATTGTGATTGCTTCGTGGCAGACGTCCTACATCGCTGGGTCGCTTCGACGAAAGCCTATGTTTTACTGCTTTGCTGCTGGAGGAGCGATTCATGATGGTCGCTGATCATCGCTCCATCACTGCCATTCTGGCAGCGATGGAGCGATTGCCAGCGAAAGAAATGTTTCGTCTAGTGAACGTTGACCCTTTCACATGACAAGAGTGTTTACGAGTCGAAACGTGTTATTAATGATCACCAACCATTAATTCTACTGATTGATTGAAGTTTTTTGATCATCCGTGAGGCAATGCACTATGAACACAATCGCTACCGCTGCTACATCGCTGCAACAGCGGGTGCAAAATCGCTGCCATGAAAAACAGCAGCGATGCAGTCAAAACATGGCTTCACAAATATTATTCTGCCAAATCAAAAACCTCTCGTAGCGAAGCAAAACATTTAGATGATTTCATTTCATTTTAGCAAAGGTTACCTTAAAGGCAGTGTTCACGATGATTCTCGTTTCCAAATTTTCCACTCAAAACAATGCGTTGGCTACCAAGTGTCACCAAAATCATGAAGAAACGGCGAGAAACGCACTAATTCGTCGTATTTCAGTGACATTATTCTATGGCCTGGACTAGTTGTCCGGTTGGATGAACATGTTCCCGGTGGTTGTCACCGGTGAAAGTTGGGACTAATCGAAAATGGAAGAATAATTTGGGCAAAACAGTATTAGTTAGGGCCCGAAGGAAAGAACGGAACAACACAGAGCGGAGAATTGCAAAAGACGGGTCCACAAAAGATTTCATTGTCACAACGAACAGCCCCATTGATACTTGAGAGGCGGGCTGATACTTGAGGATTTCGTGCCCTTCTGGTGCGTTTTTCTCGGTTTCTTCGTCATTTCAGTTCTACTCGGGGGCCAAACAATCGATTTAGCGATTAATCTCAAAATCGAAGGTTATCGTGAACACTGCCTTTAAAGGCAAGGTCCGGTCAAATTTTGACACTACCGAAATTTGGGTTAAATAGATTGAGCTGGCCTAGCTGAACATCGTCTGAACGTTTCACAAACTCTGAGTCCTTAGTTCTGGAGAGAACAGTCTCAATGTCAGGGATTACGGTATTCGCAGCAGGGGTGTGCATTTTCCGTTTACCGATTTACCGATTTTCCGGATTTACCGGTGTTTTTCGGAAAATTTTGATTTACCGATTTACCGAATTTTTCTCGAAATTTACCGAAATTTTTACCGAAAAGAAAAAATGGGTGTTTTCGCCGATTCGGCCTACTTCTTACTCGTATTTCACGTGATTGCCACTGTTATGGCATGCCCTTGGCACGATATCTGTTTTCATCTTTATTTTTGTTACTCTTTTTTTGAATGTTTGGCTTACTTTTTGAATATTTAAACGATCTCTTCACTTTTTCTATTAAGTGCTTCTTGTCGAGATATGTACCACTACGAGAAATACATATTTTATTTAGAAATATGAACAGGTTCGCAACGCAGCAGAGGCCTGAAGCAGATATTTCAGGAAGTGGAAAAATTCTTTTGAGCCCCCGGACACAACACTGAATCCACTGCGCAGTTCTGGGATGACTGCATTGTGAAATTATCGTATCCACACCTTTCCTCACTGACCAATGAGGTGCTTGTGGGATGAGGGGGGGGGGGGCACTGTTGTATCGCACTTGGCCACACCCATTTTTCCGTGCCGCAACGACTCCCCTAAATTTGGCAGGAGATGGAAACCCCGGGTAGAGGCTCAAATTTAGTGCGGCACGGTGAAATGGGCGTGGCCAAGTGCATCGCGCCACAGTGCCCTTTCCACATCCCACATAGCACCACCAATAAAAACTTGTGCGCGCCTCCTGGCACAGTTGAGGCGGAAAGGATGTTTTCCTCAGCTGGCCTAATTTTGAGTCACTAGAAAAAGGCCTTGAAGACAGAAAATTTGAAAATGTTACTCTTTCTCAAAATCAACGTCCCGCTGATCGGGTTCAGCAATTGAGCCCAGTATAATATGTAAAACTCGCTCATTATTTGCACTATCCTCATGCACTTTTAAAAATGATGCATAAATATTGTTTATTTGTGCTATAGTATAGGTAGGATATGTACCAAAGTCGAAGTCGGACTTTTTACCGAATTTTCCGTTTTTACCGTATTTACCGAGAAAAAAATTCGGTAAAAACTTTCGGTAAAAAGTTTACCGAAAAGAATTTTCCGCACACCCCTGATTCGCAGCATGATAATCATGGCTGGAATGACCGATAATTACACAGCACTTTTGAAGAATGCGTGGACAACCGCTAAAATATGGACGATGGCCACACTTTTCTGAATTTTCTGGATCATCGGCTAACGGAAGTGGCTGGAATAACTTGAAGAAGACCGGTTTTTACGCACTTTTCGCATGTTCCTTGGGACTACCTGTAGCAAGAGCACCGATTTAGCGGGAAATCTCAAAATCGAAATTCTGCCCGGACCCTGCCTTTAAGGGCCACAGTACACCCTCAGATATGAATTTTGAGATTTCCGTGTGAATGTGAACAAGACCCCTCCTGTATAACATGTGCCAAATTCGAGATCTCAATTCCTCCAAATAAGCGAGATATAAGCGACCACCACGGGCCCGACCCCCTCCAGCCACCACCACATACCCGGCCCCCTTCCTGATTTTCAATCTCAATAGCGGCTTGATGGATGGATGATTTTCAACCGAGTCGTCGTTCTTCACTCCCTTTCCGATCCATCTCCTCATCCTGTTTTGCTCTCGTGCGCGACTGCGAATCAAAAGAAATACAAGCCTGAGACAACCCGTCCACCAAATTTTTGCCATCAAAATACAGGCATTTTCAAGCAGCCATATCTCCGTTCATAGGCGGTCTTGAACGATTTAAGAAATACCATTGTGATACGAATGAGACCCTCTCCAAGATAAGATTAAAACCTAAAAAATAATTTTTCTGGGTGTCCTGTGCCTTTAAAGGCACAGTCCAACCTCATAATCGATTTTCTGTTGCCCTGCCTATCTTGAAAATGGTCTCACGCTGATACCAATGATGTCTCGCAAATCGTACAAGGCCCCCTGGGAACGGAGTTGTGGTCCCTCAAAAACTGATCTGCGGAAGCATGGTAGATTAGTTGTCCGAGGTTTCTAACTTCCGTCATTTGCAACCTATAGATGCGAGCCGACCTGAATAAAGAGAGGGGCTGAGAATGAAGGGAAGAACGGGGCTATTGATCGTAAATCATCACTCATCTCGCCACTGTTGAGCTCGAAAGGTCGTAAAAGGGGCGTGCCAAAGTGGCTTCCTGGTGTGGGCGCCCCAGGGTGGCTTCCTCCTATATCTCGCTTATTCTGGGGAATCGAGAGCTCGCACTTGACAGGTGTTATATGGGGTGGGTCTACTTCATAATTATGTGGGAATCTTAGATTTGGCCCCTGAGCTTGGACTGCGCCTTTAAAAGCAGTGTTCACGATGATTTTCATTTCCATGTTTTTCACATACAACAAAGCATTGGCCTCCAAGTGTAACCAAAACTAAGAAGAAACGGCGAGAAACGCATTAAAACCTCGTTTTTCAGTGACATTATTCTCTGGCCTGGAATAGTTGTCCGATTGGACGAACATGTTCATGGTGGTTGTCACCGGTAAAAAATGGGGCTCTTCGGCAATGGAAGAATATTTAAAGCAAAACAGTATTAGTTGGGGTCCGAAGGAGGGAACGGATCAACAGAAAGCGGAAAATGGCAAAGGACAGGTCCACAAATTATTTCATCACCCGGCCAAAGCGCCGCTTCGCGGCGCTTTGTCCGGGAACCATAAGGGGTCGAATAGAGTCCCGCCGCTGAAAGGAGCGGCGGAGGTAGGGGCGGCGCGGCGTGCCGCGCCGCACAAGATTTCGCGCCGCAGCCGATCTCCAAATGCTATGAACGGGTCGCGGCAAACTGCAGCGGCGACGCGCTTTTGCGTACTACGTACAGAGCTATGCACCTGACATCTAAATATCCAATTAGCTTATAGAAATATTCAGATTGGCAAAGTTGAAGGAAGATTTAATTTCACTGCGGTTTGAGCCCTGTCCACAGTTTCACATAAGAAGGCAATATAATATTAGTTTTTAACAAGGAACAGTTGGCGATCATAGCTACTTAAAAACTGGAGAATTCTCCCCTGAAAATAGATTCAGTGATCGATCCGCACCCTTCACTTTTTTTGTATAAATTTTTTCAAGTCATTTTGCTTAAGGTTTTAACTAGACTTGCGACTGAATTGAAAAGTTATTCGAAGAATATTTGAATTATTGAAATATTCGATTTATTCAGGAACCTCAAACGCAATTTATTTTCAATTCGATTCGTCCATGAATCAGGATTCTTAATTTCCTCTGGCCTTCGGTTCATATTGGGGAATAAATTATTTGTTCTATCTAGTGATCGATTCTTTCGGAATTCAGCATTAATCGGTGTCTCGCATATTCGATTCATTTTAGATTTCACATTACCCGGTTCTTCTAATATTCGCTTTTTTGAAAACTGAAATATGGAGATTTCCGAATATTCGAACAAGTTTGGGTCACGACATTCAAATACTCTTTGCAACTGAAAAATTTGGAAATTACTCGAGTAATATTTCGTAATAAATCCGAATTTCCAATTTTTATTTAAATATACGGACGGATTTCCCGATAATTAGAATAGAATAGAGGACAAGTTCTCGAAAACTTCCATTCATTCGGAATAATTTTGACGAAGTTCATTCAATCGGAAGTTTGAAGAAAATGTCTCATTCGAATACATTTCTTCATTTAATGATTCATTCAAAAAAAAAGCTTTCTTCAAACAAAAACCCATTAACCCGAGATTTTTCTTGCAGAAACGGTCATCCGAATTTTAATTTCAGTCGGCGTATTCTTGAAACATGGTAATGGAATTATTAATTCATTCAAAAACTAGCTTCTAGTTTTCGAATGAATTAATAAATGAATTGAATAAATGAATTAATCTTGTCCTCACTATTACTTATCGTGTCAACTCTACCTTTTCGAAAACTAGTTGTTCACGGAAGATCGGCTTTTAGCCGAGAATTTACGTGGGAAATTTAGGATTCAAAGTTTGGTAAAAAGTTAGCATTTGAATTGGTGTCGAACTCTTAAAAACACTTCGAAAATCAAGTTTCACGAGCTCAAAACCCATGACTAGAAGTGACCCCGATTTAGGTACATAATAAGACAGACATTCACCTCATAATCATACATAAGTCATCATTTAATCATGGGAAGCGGGCTCGACCATCTGCTGTCGCCGCGCCACTTCACCGCGCCGCTCGAGGTTGCAAAGCGGCGCCGTCTAGCCATGCAGCAGCCGCCGGCGGCAGCCGCTGCCAAATTCTGCCTTGACCCAGTCTAATCGACCCGCCGCGCCGCCTCGCGGCGCCGCGTGATCGATACGGCTGCACACCATGCTGCCGCGCCGCTGCGCGGCGAGACCTTAGGGGCCGAATAGGGGTTCTGAGCTCGTGAAACTTGATTTTTGAAGTGTTTTTAAGAGTTCGACACCAATTCAAATGCTAACTTTTTACCAAACTTTGAATCCTAAATTTCCCACGTAAATTCTCGGCTAAAAGCCGATCTTCCGTGAACAACTAGTTTTCGAAAAGGTAGAGTTGACACGATAAGTAATAGTGAGGACAAGATTAATTCATTTATTCAATTCATTTATTAATTCATTCGAAAACTAGACGCTAGTTTTCGAATGAATTAATAATTCCATTACCATGTTTTAAGAATACGCCGACTGAATTTAAAATTCGGATGACCATTCTTGCAAGAAAAATCTCGGGTTAATGGGTTTTTGTTTGAAGAGAGCTTTTTTTAAATAAATCATTGAATGAAGAAATGTATTCGAATGAGGCGTTTTCTGCAAATTTCCGATTGAATGAACTTCGCCAAAATTATTTCGAATGAATGGAAGTTTTCGAAAACTTGTCCTCTATTCTATTCGAATGATCGGGAAATCCGTCCGTATATTCAAACAAAAATCGGAATTTCGGATTTATTACGAAATATTACTCGAGTGTTTTCCAAATTTTTCAGTGGCAAAGAGTATTCGAATGTCGTGACCCAAACTTGTTCGAATATTCGGAAATCTCCATATTTCAGTTTTCAAAAAAAGCAAATATTAGAAGAACCGGGTAATGTGAAATCTAAAATGAATCGAATATGCGAGACACCGATTAATGCTGAATTCCGAAAGAATCGATCACTAGATAGAAATTCGAAGAAATATCGAAGTCGAAATATAATCGAAGAAATTAAATCTCTTACGATCAGGAAAACCCCGGCCAAAGCGCCGCTTCGCGTGGGTTGGGGAGTTTGTGTAGTATCAGAATTTGAAGGGTTATCCGACCGGTGGTTAATGAAAAGTCCTTGATTACTTTTGCAGAATAAATCCGTGAAGTTGCGGTCGTTGAAGAAGGTTTTTAAGCCACACAGACGTCCTCGAATGGATCTTAGAGCTGCTTGAGAAGATTTTGATAACGGTTCATCGGGGTTTGGGGCGGGGAATAAGTCCGGGAGGTGGTTCTAAGTCACGTCAATGATTTTGTCGTGTCACCAACGCACGAAGGTTGTGACCCCAGGTGATGACGAGAGTTGAATGTCCTCCACGTAATGAGGGTGAAGTCGTTTGGCTGAGGAAAGGAAAAGAGCTCAGACTGCTCGCTGATTTTTTGGCTATTTCGATGGCAGAATGTTGAGAACCGAGAAACGTAATCCCCAACCTTCCCCCAAATGAGGGCACAATCGAATGGGCCTAACTCTACTTTGAAGGTTTTGGTGGACTGAAATGCACATACAGCTCAATACTATTTCGGAGTGGTTAGAGATGTGACGAAATAGTGCTATAGTGATGGAGGCCCAGGTGGTCGTACTTTGTGCTCCGATTCTTTTATTATATGGAAGGATCACAACGAACAGTTCCTGTGAGAGTGAAGTGGCGGGGTGAGAGTAAAGGATTTGGTGCCCTACTCGTCCGTTTTTCTCAATTTCTCCGTCATTTTAGCTCTAGCCGGGGGTCAATTAATCGATTTTGCGAATAATCTCAAAATTGAAGATTATCGTGAACACTGCACACAAGAAAAAGGAAGAATAAGACAGTACCGCTTATGGCCTTTCTGCTCATCGCACCCGCTCGGCACTGTAGGACACGTAACTTTCCCCGGCGCTCTACGCATTCTCAGCTGGGTTCCGTCCACTTTTTTTCCGGCGTTTAACGCGCTCCCAGTTGGGTCCCGACCGCTTTTTCCGGCGCTCTGTGCCCTCCTATTTGGGTCCCGACCGCTTTTTCCGGCGCTCTATGCACTCCCGATTGGGTCCCGTTTACTTTTCCCGGCGCTCTGTGCACACCTTTTTGGGTCCCGCCTGGTTTTCCCATCGCCCTACACACTCCCAGTTGGTTCCCGCCCACCCTTCCCGGCGCGCTGTGCACTGTCACTAGCTTCCCGACCGTTTTCGCAGGCGCTCTATGCACTCCCACTTGGATCCCGTCAACTTTTCTCGGCGCTCTGTGCACTCCTATTTGGGCCCCGTCCACTTTTCCGGGCGGCCTACGCACTCCCAAATGGGTCCCATCCGCTCTTTTTCCGGCGCTCTACGCACTCCCAGCTGGATCCCGCCCTCTTTTCTTGGCGTGCTGTGCTTTTTCACTAGAATCCCGACCACTTTTCGGCACTCTACGCACTCCCATTTGGGTCCCGTCCTCTTCTCCCGGCGCTCTGTGCCCTCCCATTTTGGTCCCGCCCTCTTTTTCCGGTGCATCACGCACTCCCAGTCGGGTCCCGCCCACTTTTTCCGCTGCTCTGTGCACTCCTATTTGGATCCCGACCACTTTTTCCGGCGCTCTATTCACTCCCACTCGGATCCCGCCTACTTTTCCCGGCGCGCTGTGCGCTCTCACTAAAGTCCCAACCACTTTCCCTGGCGCTCTGTGCACTCCAACTAGGGTCCCGTCCGCAGTTCCCGGCGCTCTTTGAGCTCCTAGTTGGATTCCGGCCACTTCTTTCGGTTCCCTACGCACTCCCAGTTGGGTTCCGACCACTCTTCGCTGTGCACTGTGCACTCCCTTTTGGGTCACGTCAACTTTTCCCGGCGCTCTACGCTTACCCAGTTGGGAACAGCCCACTTTATACGGCGCTTGGCGCTCTTCAATTTGTGTTCCGCACACGGAGCATATGGTCCCAGATGGACCTGAGGCACAACGTCTCTCGAGCTCTATTAAAAGCAGTGTCCACGATAAATCTCTTCCTCGGTTTTTGACCGGAAACCGAAAGTTCAGTGTCTCATTGGAGCACTGGGGTCGAAAGAACGAACGAAAACGAGCCCGAAAGAGCTCCATACGACTCCGAAGTCCGCTCGCGCTAGCACTTCCGCTCGCGGTCGAGTTTTCCGAGGAACAGATTAGTCCGCTTCTACGTTAGCATTGGAGCGCGAGCGCGGCTGAGTTTTAGCATTGAGGCGCATTTGCGCACGCTGTCTACTTCAGGCCCATGCCCGCGCAACTCATCCACCGTTGAAATGTGGCTTTCAAGAAGAAGAGCTGATTTTGGATGTTTCGCAGCGTTTTTCATGATTCTTTCTTCACTGATGAAACAGTCAGACTCTAAACCTTCGTTTTTTGCTGGAAACTCGAAAACGATTTTTATCGCGGACACTGCCTTTAAGTCTTATCACGTTATCACTCCACTTCTCTTGAAAGACGGTTCAAACTTCTTATCACTAAATTCCTTCAGACACACACACATTTTAAAATTCGCATTTTTTTGATATCTCGAGAAACACGTCGAGAATTTTTCTGAAATTTGGGCAGTGCTGACAACCCTTACTGCTCTATCCTTTGTGGAAGTCCCTTGTTTCAAGATTTCTCCCGAACCAAGATTCTGAAATGAGGGTGTGCGCAGAAGCAATCCTTTTCCAGATCAGGTGCGCGCTTCGCGCGCACCACAATACTGTGCGGTACCGATTGCCACAGAACCTAAAACACTGCAATTTTCATTTGACAGTTTGAGTCGGTCTGATATAGCAATGCAACTGATATCATCATTTCATGCCCTTGTGGCAATCGGTACCGCACGGTATTCGGAGTTTACTCTATCAGACAGTATTTTCCTTAAATGTCTATAGAAATACTTCGAATGATAGCGTTACCAATACGTCAATCATTTAATTTTGTCTTGAGCCTTGGGTGCCCTCCCCTTCGCCTAGGATAGTAGACTCTGTTTCATTCCAAGTGAACTCATGTTTTCGGTTATCACGGTGGCTATTTCGTCGGAACCTCCTTATCACTAGTTATATTTCACCAAGGCCCACCGCTCAGCTGCTGGTGATAATCGAAATCAACAGGTCACTAGGGATGTACCAGAGCTTACCTCTGGTCGTCTTCAGCCTTCAGGGGTAGTATTCTCCATCAACCCGCTGGGATGTTTGGAGCAATCCCAGCGTATATTTGATGTGCGCCGATTGAAATCTCGTCTCCATTGATATGATAACAATCGACACATATCAAATACACGCCAGGATTCCTGCAAAAAGCCCGGCGGGAAGCTGACGGGTTAAAGGCAGTGTTCGCGATGATTTGCGTCCCGAGTTTTTGACATAAAACAATGAGTTGACCTCCAAGTGTTACCAAAATCACGAAGAAACGGCGAGAAACGCACTAAAATGTCGTATTTCAGTTACATTATTCTATAACATGGACTAGTTGCCCGCTTGGATGAACATGTTCATGGTGGTTGTCACCGGATGAAAATTGGGTCAATCAAAAATAGAAGAATATTTTACGCGAAACAGGATTCGTTAGGGCCCTAAGGAAAGAACGGAGCAATAGTGAGTAGAGATTTGCAAAGGACCGGTTCACAAAAGATTTCATTGTTACAACAAACAGTTCCTGTGATACTCACCCCGATACTTAAAGGCAGCATACACGCTCGTAAACGTGATTGAAATAACTACGGAAGTAGAATGATAGGGCTCAGATTACAAGGCCTACGCATTTTGAAGCGTCAAAAACGACCCACAATGCCGTTACAGGAGTAGCGAGTTTGGCCCCGCCTGTATTTTCACGCCCCTGTATTTGGTCTTTTCCTGCAGCGCAAGGTTGGTGGGTCATCTTCAGCGTCGGTACTGTTGGTGGATTGCCTAACAAGAGAACCACACATGTCACTGACGGCGATGATGATCCAGCAACCCTGCTGTGGAGGAAAAGGGCAAATACAGGGGGCGTGAAAATACGGGCGGGCCAAACTGGCTACTCCTGTAACGGCACTGTGGGTCGTTTTTGACGCTTCAAAATGCATAAGCTGTATGTTGTAAGCCATACGGTTGGATTCACATTGTTATCCCAACCACGTTTACGAGCGTGTATGCTGCCTTTAAAGTCAGCATACACGCTCGTAAACGGGATTGAGATAACTAATGAAATAGATTGGTATGGCCCAGACTACAACACCTACGCATTTTGAAGTGTCAAAAACGACCCACAATGCCGCTACATGAGTTAGAAGTTGGCCCCGCCCTGTATTTTCACGCCCCCTGTATTTGCCGTTTTCCTGCAACGCAAGGTTGCTGGATCATATTCACCGTCGGTACTGTTGGTAGGTTGCCTAACAAGTGAACCACACACGTCACTGACGGCGAAGATGACCGAGCAAAAGAGCATGACCTTTGGAGCAAAAAGCAAATACAGGGGGCGTGAAAATACAGGGCGGGGCTAACTTCTAACTTATGTAGCGGCATTGTGGGTCATTTTTGACACTTCAAAATGCGTAGGCATTATAATGTAGGCCATACGGCTCGATCCACATTGTTATCCCAACCACGTTTACGAGCGTGTATGCTGCCTTTAAGGATATTTTGTACTTCTGGTGAGTTTTTCTCAATTTCTACGCCATTTTAGTTCTGTCCGGGGGCCACTTAATCAATATAGCGAATAATCTCAAAATTGAAGATTATCGTGAACACTGCCTTTAATTGAGAATACCGTACCCAGATGACACGTGCACTCTCAGAAATACCATTCACATCTTACTTCCGAGACCACTGTTCCAGACAACCGTAAAAGAAACCCGGTGGAAGCAAGCAGTTCTGGGTTTTCGGTTATTCTTCAACACTCAGAACGTCGGAGGGCCGCGCCCCCGTACCCACCACTCAGCGAGGCGGGGCCCCCTCCGCGCCTGGCGCCCTACAGGTCCCCGCCCCAGCCCCTGACTCATAACGGGCGCGACGCCCGGACATCCAAGCAAAAGGGAGCGGGGCCCGGGCAGAACATCTCCGCGTTGTCATCGTTTAGGTGATTGATTCCTTGCATAACAATATCCGGGAACCACCTCTCTCACACCCTGGGCAGATGCTATTCCCTTCTCCAAAATTTTCCAAACCCCATGGTGAGTGTCCCATTCAAGTCTAATCGATAGACTGGGAACTTACCTTACTGCCACCCCGCGAAGTGCGCGATGATGTAAGTACTTGCTCAGTGGTGCCTGCAGTGAAGTCATCATAAAACTGTGCTCCGTATGTGGCACGGGTTTGATTCTAGCGTTCAACGTGTAATGCGATTTGCCCGAGCGAACATGTTTTCCTCTACTTCGAATTTTCCCTGCAGGACCAAGCTAACGAAATTTGGTGGCGCCCCTGCCTCGCGCCTGGTGATTCTCCGCTCGCAAAACATGGCCCCCGCCGCTCGCCCTTGGTCGGAAATTCCCGGGCACACGGCCCTCCGACGTTCTGAGCAGTCTCACCGTGATGGCTGATAACGACCCGCGGGCGCACAAATCTTCAGCACAATCGTGAAAAGCAGAGACGCTTATAAATTGCCAACGGCACAAAATTCTCACGGTAAACAAAATTGATGATACCCAATTGATAAAGGGTAGGGTATAAAAGAAATGAAGAGCGGTGTGTTACATTCACACACCGTCTTTCTCCAGAGGTGAGCGGCTGAAGCTCCAAACAGACTAGGGAGTAGGGAAGCAGCCTCACCGGTGATAAAGATATCACGATATCGAGCCCTAAACATGGAAAACTCTGCAAAGAAAAACTTCTACACTTCCGTGAGAACTTTGTGCCGTTGGCAAATTATAAACTTGTGAAAAGCAGTCCGGGTAAGAACCATTATTTTTTAGCCTTCCATATCTAATAATTACACAGACAGTCAACAAGTCCCCGCTGCATTTCATACATCGCCACATAAATTTTTTGGCGCTCACAAGGGAGGTGTTTAGAGTGTACAAATGCATCTGCTAAAACGACCAGTATCGTTAGTATCTCTTCTGGCTGAATAGTAAAAATGCGCAGTATCCCGCCCCGAGCTGCAGGTTCCAAGAAGTTACAAGCTTAAAAAGGTTGTTTTTTGTGCTTTTTGTACCTTCCAAAAAGCGCATTAGTCTTCGGAAAATCTGGAAACGGACTTCATAGATGTGTTCTGCTCCCAAAACTAACCTCTGAGCAAAATTTGGGTGAAGGCACATTTTCCATACTTTGTCCAGACCGACAGCGTTTTGGAATTGTACGGATTTTCGTTGGGCGTTTGTTTATACCAATTGCTCTGGGAGCATTTTAGAAAAATGTTCCAGATTTGACTCAAAATTCTCCCAGGGTGGTTTTATGGGGCGCTGATCACGAATATAATGTTTGTTTGTCGATTTTCCAAAGTTTTCGGCTATTTTAGTTCGAAGCTTCCCAACCGGGGAAAATTTCGAGAGAAAAACGCCACTTTCGAGATTTCCGGAGTGCTACGGTAGATATCGCTCAAATTGTTCCTCTGGGGGTTATTTGGTGTGCTAAACACAAATCTAGAGTCCGTTTATCGAATTTTGGCAGATTACGGTAGATTACGGTGGGTATTATACTTTTTATCCGATAATAATTTTTCGGATAATGGATAGATTCGGATAATGCCGATTTTGAATTTCCCGGATATTGGTTCGATTCAGATAATGCGCTATTTCAAATTTTTGGATAATGGATGGATTCAGATAATGCCATTTTTCCAATGATTCGGATACGGATATCCGGTCGGATAATTTCGGATATTTTCGGAACAAAGTTGAGGCAAAACGGTTAAAATAAACCAGGTACTCAAGGCAAGCCTTTGAAAACATCCATAATTGAGCAAACAGTAGTACTTCATTGCATTTGCAGCATGTTCACATACAAACTTCAAACTTGATATATGCATATTGATAAAAATATGAAAACAAATCTTGAATTACTCTATCGTCGTTGGGAGGTACAGTACTGTCCATAAACAGGTTTTTTTTCAGGACAACTAGCAAGGAAATGTATGCAAAGCTACTATACAAAAGACTTCTACACTGAATAACCAGCCACTTGGTCATTTCACTTGACCACGAACATTTTTTGAAGTCGCAACGACTCTTCGGATTTCGGAAGGAGGAGGGAAATCCTAGGTTGATGTGCTAAATAGAAAGCGGTACGGAAAATGGTCGTAGCCTAGTGCAAATTTATCCAATTTGTCCAGAAATTATCCGATTTCATCCGGAAATTATCCGATTTTAACCGAAATTTTACCCAAATTTTATTCGATTTTATCCGAAATTTAGCCGAATTTTATCCGATTTTATCAGAATTTTCGACTCTTCGGATAATGGTTCGATTCAGATAATGCCAATTTTAAATTTCCCGGATATTGGTTCGATACATATAATGCGTTTTTTCGAATTCTCGGATATCGGATTATCCGAATTTCGGATATCCGGTCGGATATCCGAAAAGGAGTGATTCGGATACTAAGTATAGTGGGTTTACGGTAGTTTGGTCAAAATCTCAGATTTTACTCAAAATTTTTATACGGGGGTTATTCGGGTAGGAGAATTCAAATTTAACGTCCGTTCGTCGATTTTCAAAACACTAAGGTGGGTTTAATTTTTTTTAACTCCAAAAAAATGCCAGATGGGCCTTTTCGCGAGGCTTGAAAAATGCTCATAACTTTTCTGAACCTGCAGCTCGGGGCGGGATACTGCGCATTTTTACTATTCAGCCAGAAAGGGTTTTTACTTGTCAGTCCCACATGTAAGGTGAGTTGGAAGCATTTCCAATATTAGAAGAATTCAAATAATGTGTGGCATCCAGATGTATTTTTCACTTTTATCTTGTCGATCAGGTTACGCTTGCCAAAACCTGTGTTTCGTGCTCTATGACTCTGAGAGTTTTGGCCGTGAAATAGCCCACCAGGCTCCGCAGCGGCTCCTGTTGGGCTATTTCTCGGCTATTCCGCGGTCAATTCTCGGCCGTGCCAACGTTGTCCGCGAAATAGCCGCGAAATTTGCGAAACTCAGAGAATTCAAAAAGACACTTGAGTGTTATCTGTTGTCCCAGGAGTTATGTTTGTAAGATCTCCTTTCTTCATGATGCCGGTGTATGCCTAATAGTCAGTTGATTCATTTGCTTTATTATTGCTGTTCGACTAATTTTAGTGCTTTTTAATTCTCTTAATTGCCGTTTGGGTAGTTCTTTTTCTGTTGTTGTCTTTGACACGGTTCTACCGTGTAATAAATCAAAACAAATCAAATCAAATAACCGAGAAATAGCCCACCAGGGGCGGCATGCATGAACGCTGCAAAGAAGTTCAGGGAGCCGCTCCGCGTCCTCCGTGCGAAGCGTCGAGCCAGAGGTGACCCGAAAAAAACATGCCGTCCGCTTAACGTTGGGACGCAAACTCACTACGCACAGCAAACCCCACTACTATCAGCTGTTTTTTGATTTGGTCCTTATCTAGAACGGCTTCATTTCTGTGAAACATTAGAGCCAAACGGGAAGATAATTCAAAAAGTAATCCTTATACTTAAGCAGTTATGTCCCGATGTTTGTATGTATGTATGTATGTATGTATGTATGTATGTATGTATGTATGTATGTATGTATGTATGTATGTATGTATGTATGTATGTATGTATGTATGTATGTATGTATGTATGTGTGTGTGTGTGTAATTGTGTTTTCCCGTGAATCTTCGGAATGGCCGATCAAAACAGGGATGAAATGGTACCAACATTTGCGTGGGTGGGACACTCATCGATTACCAAAAAATCAGCCTGAATCACCTCTTGCGCGCCTCGGGGCCACCGAGTTTGTCTGTGGGGCGCAATTTTAGCCGTGGGTCATGAAAACCTCTATGAGCCATCCAGCGGTAGAAGTGCTACGCTCTAATCACGGCGACAGGTCTTCGGTAATATTTTACGGGACGCCGTACAGAGTCTCGGGTTTGATGAGTCTGCAGGACAGCAGTGGTAGTGTGCAGGACCACAGTGGGGCTGTGCAGGCCGTCATGGTAAAAGTGCAGGACCCCGGGGGAGTGTGCAGGACCTCTGTGGGAGTGTGCAGGTCGTCATAGGAAGTGCGCAGGACCCCAGTGGGAGTGTGCAGGACGTCATAAAAAGCGTGCAGGACCCCAGAGGGACTGTGCAGGTCGTCATAGGAAGTGTGCAGGACCCCAGTGGGACTGCGCAGGCCGTCATGATAAGTGCGCAGGACCCCAGTGGGAGTGTGCAGGACGTCATAAAAAGCGTGCAGTACCCCAGTGGGAGTGTGCAGGTCGTCATAGGAAGTGTGCAGGACCCCAGTGGGAGTGTGCAGGCCGTCATGGTAAGTGTGCAGGACCCCAGTGGGAGTGTGCAGGACCCCTGTGGGAGTATGCAGGACGTCATAAAAAGCGTGCAGGACCCCAGTGGGAGTGTGCATGTCGTTATAGGAAGTGTGCAGGACCCCACTGGGACTGTGCAGGCCGTCATGGTAAGTGTGCAGGACCCCAGTGGGAGTGTGCAGGGCGTCATAGAAAGTGTGCAGGACCCCAGTGGGAGTGTGCAGGACGTCGTAGAAAGTGTGCAGGCCCCCAGTGGGAGTGTGCAGGTCGTTATAGGAAGTGTGCAGGACCCCAGTGGGACTGTGCAGGCCGTCATGGTAAGCGTGCAGGACTACAGTGGGAGTGTGCAGGACGTCATAGAAAGTGTGCAGGACCCCATTGGGAGTGTGCAGAACGTCACAAAAAGTGTGCAGGACGTCATAGAAAATGTGCAGAACCCAAATGGGAGTGTGCAGGACGTCACAGAAGGTGTGCAGGACCCCAGTGGGAGTGTGCAGGACCCAAATGGAAGTGCGGAGAACGTCATGGAAAGTGTACAGGACCCCAGTGGTAGTGTCCAGAACGTCGTAGAAAGTGTGCAGGATCCCAGTGGGAGTATGCAGGACCCAAAAGTGAGTGTGCAGAACGTCAGAGAAAGTGTGCAGGACCCCAGTGGGAGTGTGCATGACCCAAATGGGAGTGTGCAGAATGTCATAGAAAGTGTGCAGGACCCCAGTGGGAGTGTGCAGGACGTCATGGAAAACGTGCAGGAGTCCAGTGGGAATGTGCAGAACGTCATAAAAAGCGTACAGGACTACAGTGGGAGTGTGCAGGACGTCGTAGAAAGTGTGCAGGACCCCAGTGGGAGTGTGCAGGTCGTTATAGGAAGTGTGCAGGACCCCAGTGGGACTGTGCAGGCCGTCATGGTAAGTGTGCAGGACCCCAGTGGGAGTGTGCAGGACCCAAATGGGAGTGTGCAGAACGTCGGAGGAAGTGTGCAGGACCCCAGTGGGAGTGTGCTGGACCCAAATGGAATTGTGCAAAACGTCATGGAAAGTGTACAGGACCCCAGTGGTAGTGTCCAGAACGTCGTAGAAAGTGTGCAGGATCCCAGTGGGAGTATGCAGGACCCAAAAGGGAGTGTGTAGAACGTCAGAGAAAGTGTGCAGGACCCCAGCGGGAGTGTGCATGACCCAAATGGGAGTGTGCAGGACGTCATGGAAAACGTGCAGGAGTCCAGTGGGAATGTGCAGAACGTCATAAAAAGCGTACAGGACTACAGTGGGAATGTGCAGAACTACATAAAAAGCGTACAGGACTACAGTGGGAGTGTGCAGGACGTCGTAGAAAGTGTGCAGGACCCCAGTGGGAGTGTGCAGGTCGTTATAGGAAGTGTGCAGGACCCCAGTGGGACTGTGCAGGCCGTCATGGTAAGTGTGCAGGACCCCAGTGGGAGTGCGCAGGACGTCATAGAAAGTGTGCAGGACCCCAGTGGGAGTGTGCAGGACGTCGTAGAAAGTGTGCAGGACCCCAGTGGGAGTGTGCAGGTCGTTATAGGAAGTGTGCAGGACCCCAGTGGGACTGTGCAGGCCGTCATGGTAAGCGTGCAGGACTACAGTGGGAGTGTGCAGGACGTCATAGAAAGTGTGCAGGACCCCATTGGGAGTGTGCAGAACGTCACAAAGTGTGCAGAACGTCATAGAAAATGTGCAGAACCCAAATGGGAGTGTGCAGGACGTCACAGAAAGTGTGCAGGACCCCAGTGGGAGTGTGCAAGACCCAAATGGAAGTGCGCAGAACGTCATAGAAAGTGTGCAGGACCCCAGTGGGAGTGTGCAGGACCCAAATGGGAGTGTGTAGAACGTCGAAGGAAGTGTGCAGAACCCCAGTGGGAGTGTGCAGGGCCCAAATGGGAGTGTGCAGAACGTCAAAGGAAGTGTGCAGGACCCCAGTGGGAGTGTGCATGACCCAAATGGGAGTGTGCAGAATGTCATAGAAAGTGTGCAGGACCCCAGTGGGAGTGTGCAGGACGTCATGGAAAACGTGCAGGAGTCCAGTGGGAATGTGCAGAACGTCGTAAAAAGCGTACAGGACTACAGTGGGAGTGTGCAGGACGTCGTAGAAAGTGTGCAGGACCCCAGTGGGAGTGTGCAGGTCGTTATAGGAAGTGTGCAGGACCCCAGTGGGACTGTGCAAGCCGTCATGGTAAGTGTGCAGGACCCCAGTGGGAGTGCGCAGGACGTCATAGAAAGTGTGCAGGACCCCAGTGGGAGTGTGCAGGACGTCATAAAAAGTGTGCAGGAGCCCAGTGGGAATGTACAGAACGTCGTTAAAAGCGTGCAGGACCCCATTGGGAGTGTGCAGAACGTCACAAAAAGTGTGCAGGACGTCATAGAAAATGTGCAGAACCCAAATGGGAGTGTGCAGGACGTCACAGAAGGTGTGCAGGACCCCATTAGGAGTGTGCAGGACCCAAATGGAAGTGCGCAGGACGTCATAGAAAGTGTGCAGGACCCCAGTTGGAGTGTGCAGGACCCAAATGGAAGTGCGCAGAACGTCATAGAAATTGTACAGGACCCCAGTGGGAGTGTGCAGGACCCAAATGGGAGTGTGTAGAACGTCGGAGGAAGTGTGCAGAACCCCAGTGGGAGTGTGCAGGACCCAAATGGGAGTGTGCAGAACGTCGGAGGAAGTGTGCAGGACCCCAGTGGGAGTGTGCAGGACCCAAATGGAATTGTGCAAAACGTCATGGAAAGTGTGCAGGACCCCAGTGGTAGTGTCCAGAACGTAGTAGAAAGTGTGCAGGATCCCAGTGGGAGTATGCAGGACCCAAATGGGAGTGTGCAGAACGTCAGAGAAAGTGTGCAGGACCCCAGTGGGAGGGTGCATGACCCAAATGGGAGTGTGCAGAATGTCATAGAAAGTGTGCAGAACGTCGGAGGAAGTGTGCAGGACCCCAGTGAGAGTGGGCAGCACCCAAATGGTAGTGTGCAGGACGTCATACGAAGTCTGCAGGACTCCAGTGGGAGTGTGCATGACCCAAATGGGAGTGTGCAGAATGTCATAGAAAATGTGCAGAACGTCAGAGAAAATGTGCAGGACCCAAATGGGAGTGTGCAGAACGTCACAAAAAGTGTGCAGGACGTCATAGAAAATGTGCAGGACCCAAATGGGAGTGTGCAGGACGTCACAGAAAGTGTGCAGGACCCCAGTGGGGTGTGCAGGACCCAAATGGAAGTGCGCAAAACGTCATAGAAAGTGTGCAGGGCCCCAGTGAGAGTGTGCAGGACCCAAATGGGAGTGTGTAGAACGTCGGAGGAAGTGTGCAGAACCCTAGTGGGAGTGTGCAGGACCCAAATGGGAGTGTGCAGAACGTCCGGAGGAAGTGTGCAGGGACCCCAGTGGGAGTGTGCAGGACCCAAATGGAATTGTGCAAAACGTCATGGAAAGTGTGCAGGACCCCAGTGGGAGTGTCCAGAACGTCGTAGAAAGTGTGCAGGATCGCAGTGGGAGTATGCAGGACCCAAATGGGAGTGTGCAGAACGTCAGAGAAAGTGTGCAGGACCCCAGTGGGAGTGTGCATGACCCAAATGGGAGTGTGCAGAATGTCATAGAAAGTGTGCAGAACGTCGGAGGAAGTGTGCAGGACCCCAGTGAGAGTGGGCAGCACCCAAATGGTAGTGTGCAGGACGTCATACGAAGTCTGCAGGACTCCAGTGGGAGTGTGCATGACCCAAATGGGAGTGTGCAGAATGTCATAGAAAATGTGCAGAACGTCAGAGAAAATGTGCAGGACCACAGTGGGAGTTTGCATGACCCAAATGGGAGTGTGCAGAATGTCATAGAAAGTGTGCAGAACGTCGGAGGAAGTGTGCAGGACCCCAGTGGGAGTGTGCAGGACCCGAATGGAGGCGCGCAGGACATCATAGAAAGTGCGCAGGTTCCCAGTAAGAATGTGCAGGACGTCATGGAATGAGTGCTGTACCTCAGTAGGTGCGTGCAGGACGTCGTGAAATGTGTTAAGGACCCAGGTGGGAATGTGCAGGACGTCATAGAGAGTTAGCAGGGCCGCAGTGGAAAAGTGCAGGACGTCATGAAGAAAGTAGAATTGAATCAGCGAGATTTTCTCAATTTTTCATGCGAAATCTTAGCCTTTGTGTAGCGAAGAAAACAGATAGGAAATCATGTGTCTTGAGAAGCGTGCAACGCGTTTTGAGGAGTACGCGAAACTCTGGAGACACTTCCTCGCCAGTCTGACGAAACAATCAGCAGCTCCACTTCCGCATCATCTCTGTTCGTCACTCAATACAACCGCTCAGTCATTTTGATTCACTAACTTCGATAAATCAGTTTTATATATGTTGAACGTCTGAGCTTATCTAAATCTGCTTCACAAAAACATAAACATCAACGGACATAATTCATTTATTGAGAACAAAGGCATGGTGTTGGTCAACAAGGGAAACCACATCTAAAATGCGAGTGCTTTTTTCTCAACATGACAGGGATGGTAGAGCGAGAATAATAGCTTGCGTGCATTACAGAAGGAAGGGGTCGTAAATAAGATGCCGGTAACAACCGACGATCTACCGCTGGCTTCTTATGTTTTGCTTTTTTATGCCACGTTTTTTATGCCCTACGCCCTGCTATAAATGTTCGGCAGCCAGTTCTGCTCAGGAGAGTCCATACGGACAGCAACTTTCAGATATACGGAAGGCAGTCAACACCGTTTTGTCAGAATAATCTGCCCCAGGAAGCTAGCGGACGTGAACATTTTTTTGAGCGAAAACTTCGCTAGGTCTCGCTAGTTAACTATGAGGAAGAAAACAAAAAGGAACGAAGTTAAGCATGAATAAAATTTAAAACAAAAACAGTTAGGCGGGGAGTTCACCGCGCGTGGTGAGGTTGCGTCTTTACGCAAAGCGGACGGCATGTTTTTCGGGTCACCTCTGGCTCGACGCTTCGCACGGAGGACGCGGAGCGGCTCCCTGGCCTTCTTCGCAGCGTTGATGCATGCCGCCCCATGAGCCGCTGCGGAGCCTGGTGGGCTATTCCTCGGCTATTTCCCGGCAACTGGTGCTCTTCACGCAGCCGCCAATCTCGAAATGAGGCGGCGAACTTCTATTACCGGTCTTACCTTCATTCACAGTTACAGACAACGATACCGTCAATTATAACTGTTGTCATGAGTTCCGTAAGAAGACGTCAAAAGACAATATTGAGGTCTCTTTGCGTCTGTTTCTTAAAAGAAGCTATTTCTGGTTGAACCGCAACACACAACACATATCCATCAAGGCTAGGGCTGAGCGAAAATCTTTTTCATAATTTTCGGAAACGGAAGAAAAATGGTCAAAACGCAGGAAACGGAAGACGGAAACGGGATAGACCGAATGGATTGTGGATTTTTTTCATTTCCACGTTTCGTCGCTGCTCATGGCTTGCAGATCTCATTCGGTAGCCTACGGTTATAATCAGATGTAAACAGATGTGAACATGATAAAATGTAGGAAGTAAGGTGCAAAACTAGTTGAGGGGGGGCACTCAGGTTTCAATTAAAAAATGAATGATACCGCTTCCAGAAATGGAAGTATCCTCCATTTCCCAGCTGCTCGCAGGGTTGAGCATCACTATCATGGGAGTGGTGCGGTTTTGATAATGATATCTTCATTTTCATAGTTGTTTTTTTTCGACAACTACTTCGCATCCACGATAGTGATTATACGACTGCGAGTAGCTAGTAGTTTTACAATACGAAATCAATGTTACGTGAAAATTTTCCGTGGGAGTTTCCATGAAAACAATTACTTATAACGCTATCAAGCATTTGATATCAGCAGAAATTTTCTTTTTCATGCATGAATCATTTCTTTTTTTCGAGTGGTCCCCCTTAACTAGTTTTGCACCGGAAGTAATCGTAGGGTCCGTACCTTGTCTGGGAACTGAATGTGAAGCCACCAATATTGACAATGGCTTCAATCTTCACTATATAGTCTACAGCAATGGAAGAAGGATCTGGTGAGGTTGCGGACTCGTCCTCACATACGGTAGTTTGCTAGTGGTGTCACTCATTTTTCCGAAACAGCTGTCCTAGATCGGTGGGTCTGTGTTTTCACCGATATGACCGCATCTGTGGAAGCAATGAAAACAGGTGAAAATGTGAGAGTGGAAATCAAAACTCACCGACCAATCTCAGTTATTTTGAAAAAATGAATAACCCAATCAGACTACAGTATAGTGGAGTCCACCAAGAGTGTCTCATTTACTTATCAATGAGAAGCGGTCGGCTGGGGATCAATGTGCATGAATCCCATACCAGCACGCTCGATACCGATTGAGCGAGAGCGGTTGTGCTGCAACGAGTTTCATGCTCATTGATCTTCGATCGATCTCATTGATAAGTAAATGAGACACTGTTGGTGGACTCAACTATATGTTAGGAATAGTCCGCAACCTCACCAGGTCCTACTTCCATTGCTGTAGACTATATATGCATGCCAAATTCGACAGATAACTCCATCTTCCACTGAGAAGAAACGTTCTGGTATTCAGAGGAGAGAATAAGAGAAATATGAGGCGTGCATACTATAAAATACGCCGATATCCTGCTATCATCCGAGCTTCTGAGCGTCAAATTGTGAATAGATCCACGATGCTTCAAAACCCCATCAAATTGTGTATCGAAGAGTTATTTCGGCTGACTCAATACGTTGTATGTGGCTATAAAGCACCATTCTGCAATGGTTGATCTTCGCCCGGTATGCCTACAAGAACACGCCCATGTAAGGGGATGCAGTAATAATGGGTGATCAAGAAACTCGATTTTACCCGTAGTATTCCGCAGTAGGGCTTGGCTCAGCATCATTGGGAAGTTCGCCATCGCATAGACCGCACATAAATCAACTAAGCTCAACTTGGCTAAACTGAACTGGATCCAATCAGACCACATATTTGGCGGCTATTTCACGGCTAGTTCGCGGCGCGAACTATTTGGCGGCTATTTCTCGGCCAGCATTATTTAGCAGCTATTTGGCGGTTATATTGCGGCCGGCGTTATTTGGCGGCTATTTCCCGGCTATTACGCGGCCAGCAGGCATTTCGCGGCTATTCCTCGGCCAAAACTCTCAGAGGAGTTCGCAAGAATCACAAGTTGATAATTTGCCATCATTCAGACTTTTTCGAGCTGACTAAAACGGTTGGTGTGACCGATCGTGCGGTCGGTAAAATTATCTCGTGGATCGTCTAATCCGAAACAGCACCGATTCTAGCACGTCGATACAAAACGTGATCCAACACTGTGGCTATTGGTGCTGATTGTAATTTTTAATCGCCTGCCGAACGGCGCTCGATCCACCACTGATGTCCACGATTTTCTGACGAATTAAACTCACGATTTGACTAGGTGTGACAGGTATAGCACTTTCTGTTGCTGTCGTCACAGAGTTTGTCGTGATCTGTCTATTCACTCCGCGCGGCTTGTTGTGCTGATTTCGCTTTTTCCTTCTTACTTCGTCTACTTGAGGTCTTGCTGGATCTGAAGGCGGCACGACGTGACGGATCTCTGGATGCAGCGGATGAATCTCGAAACTGTTTGAGACCTACAACAAATGCTTTTATGCACCTGGATAGAGTCACAGTACAGGATCAGGTATGAAGGAAGTCCGGGGGGGAGGCACTCAGGATTCAGTTGGAGAATGAATGATACCGCTTTAAGAAACCGAAGTATTTCCATGGAGTTCCATGAAAACAATGACTGATTACGCTATCAGGTGTATGATATCAGCACAAATTTTCATTTTTCATTTCCAATCATTTTATATTCTCGAGTGCCCCCCCCCCGAACTACTTTCAATCCCAGAATCAATTCCCGTACGATACGATGGCATCATAACCATGAGTACTCAGACAACAACACCGGTCGGATCGCGAGCGGATGTCGAGCCGGACAACACCTACCACGCCATCCGACCGCCGTCGTCCTTGGATGAACCCGGCATAGAGACATTGCTGTAATGTTGCTCGCGATCCGAGCGACGAAGTCCGGATGGATTCGCGATCCGACCGAAACTTCAGTGGCTGTCGTCGGTCCGACCGGCGCCCTTATATCCTCCCGCGATCAGCCCGGCAAGCCTTTTGCTTACCGCCATTCACCCGCTATTCTCCACAAGCTTATAATATGCCATCGGCTCAAAATTCTCACGGAAGTGTAGTAGTTTTTCTTTCCAGAGTTTTCCATGTTTAGAGTCCGATATCGTGATGTCTTTATCACAGGTGAGGCCGTTTCCCTAATTCCTAGTCTGTTCAGGGGTGCGTTCCAAAAATGTTCCCACGACGGCGTGGTAGGGCAAAAGGCCTTTCCATGCACAAGTTTGCTTCACATGGCTACGAATCATAATTGTGGTGAGCGCGAAGCGCTCACCAGGATTTGGCTTTGATCTCTTCCCGCGCGGATGCCCTACAATGAGATCACCTATTCATACCGTCAACAGAGGTATGAGCTGTACACTATTCGACGCGCTGCAAGAAATTACATATGTGTGCAACTTTTCATCCCAACTGGTTCCCGCTTTCTAAAGTTATGATCTCTCAAAGTACGCAAAAACGTTCTCCACCACCGCCTCCGCCTCCGCCTCCGCCTCCACCTCCGTCCGTCGAAAACCATTTTTTTGGAAGGCGTGGACCAAATCGCTCGAAAATTTGTGACTAGAGGTAATCGGCCACGGGAATGACGAAAATAATTGTCAGAACTCACCATAATGACTTCTGGGCCCCTAACGGGCGTTTGAAACTCGGAAACCGGCCTCTCAAGAATAGTTTATGGAAATGGTGGGTTTTTCGTTATCAGTCATTGTTTTCTTAGACTCCATATAAACACCTTGCTCTCCAGGGTGGTGTACTTTGAACGTCCGGCTCGGAAGAGGACGCTGTGCGGGTTGATGTACTTGACCGCGGCGCGTATTCGTTCAAAGCGCACCATCGATAAGAAGGCGTCGCAGGATGTGCTGAAGTGTCGGTTGACTATGTGAGACCTCAGTAGGGGTGTGCAGGACGTCGTAGAATGTGGGCAGGGCCTCAGTAGGAGTATGCAGGACATCATCGAACGTGTGCAGGACCTCAGTAGGAGTGTGCAGGACATCATGGAACGTGTGCAGGACCCCAGTAGGGGTGTGCAGGACGTCGTAGAATGTGTGCAGGACCTCAGTAGGAGTGGGCAGGACATCATGGAACGTGTGCAAGACCTCAGTAGGAGTGTGCAGGACATCATGGAACGTGTGCAAGACCTTAGTAGGAGTGTGCAGGACATCATGGGACCTGTGCAGGACCTCAGTAGGAGTGTGCAGGACATCATTGTACCTGCGCAGGACCTCAGTAGGGGTGTGCAGGACGTCGTAGAATATGGGCAGGGCCTCAGTAGGAGTATGCAGGACATCATCGAACGTGTGCAGGACCTTAGTAGGAGTGTGCAGGACATCATGGAACGTGTTCAGGACCCCAGTAGGGGTGTGCAGGACGTCGTAGAATGTGTGCAGGACCTCAGTAGGAGTGGGCAGGACATCATGGGACGTGTGCAAGACCTTAGTAGGAGTGGGCAGGACATCATGGGACGTGTGGAAGACCTTAGTAGGAGTGTGCAGGACATCATGGAACGTGTTCAGGACCCCAGTAGGGGTGTGCAGGACGTCGTAGAATGTGTGCAGGACCTCAGTAGGAGTGGGCAGGACATCATGGGACGTGTGCAAGACCTTAGTAGGAGTGGGCAGGACATCATGGGACGTGTGCAGCACCCCAGTAGGGGTGTGCAGGACATCATGGAACGTGTGGAAGACCTTAGTAGGAGTGTGCAGGACATCATGGGACCTGTGCACGACCTCAGTAGGAGTGTGCAGGACATCATGGAACGTGTGCAAGACCTTAGTAGGAGTGTGCAGGACATCATGGGACCTGTGCAGGACCTCAGTAGGAGTGTGCAGGACATCATTGTACCTGCGCAGGACCTCAGTAGGAGTGTGCAGGACATCATTGTACCTGCGCAGGACCTCAGTAGGAGTGTGCAGGACATCATTGTACCTGCGCAGGACCTCAGTAGGAGTGTGCAGGACATCATTGTACCTGCGCAGGACCTCAGTAGGAGTGTGCAGGACATCATGGAGAGTGTGGAAGACCTTAGTAGGAGTGTGCAGGACATCATGGGACCTGTGCAGGACCTCAGTAGGAGTGTGCAGGACATCATGGAACGTGTGCAGGACCGTAGTAGGACATGGGCAGGACATCATGGGACGTGTGCAAGACCTCAGTAGGAGTGTGCAGGACATCATGGAACGTGTGCAGGACCGTAGTAGGAGTGGGAAGGACATCATGGGACGTGTGCAAGACCTTAGTAGGAGTGGGCAGGACATCATGGGACGTGTGCAGCACCCCAGTAGGGGTGTGCAGGACATCATGGAACGTGTGGAAAACCTTAGTAGGAGTGTGCAGGACATCATGGGACCTGTGCAGGACCTCAGTAGGAGTGTGCAGGACATCATTGTACCTGCGCAGGACCTCAGTAGGAGTGTGCGGGACATCATTGTACCTGCGCAGGACCTCAGTAGGAGTGTGCAGGACATCATGGAACGTGTGGAAGACCTTAGTAGGAGTGTGCAGGACATCATGGGACCTGTGCAGGACCTCAGTAGGAGTGTGCAGGACATCATTGTACCTGCGCAGGACCTCAGTAGGAGTGTGCAGGACATCATTGTACCTGCGCAGGACCTCAGTAGGAGTGTGCAGGACATCATGGAACGTGTGGAAGACCTTAGTAGGAGTGTGCAGGACATCATGGGACCTGTGCAGGACCTCAGTAGGAGTGTGCAGGACATCATGGAACGTGTGCAAGACCTTAGTAGGAGTGTGCAGGACATCATGGGACCTGTGCAGGACCTCAGTAGGAGTGTGCAGGAAATCATGGGACCTGTGCAGGACCCCAGTAGAGGTGTGCAGGACGTCGAAGAATGTGTGCAGGACCTTAGTAGGAGTGTGCAGGACATCAAGGAACTTGAGCAGGACCCCAGTAGGGGTGTGCAGGACATCATGGAACGTGCGCAGAACCCCACTAGGGATGAGAAGGACGACATGGAATGTGTACAGGACCTCAGCAAAAGTGTGCAGGACATCATGAAGCTTGTGCAGGACCCCTGTAAGGGCCTATTCGTACTTCCAACCTCTCGCTCTGCCAGACCGGTCCGCTCGGCAAAAGGAGTGAGTATGAATGAAAACACGACCACCCGCTCCTGCCGCTCCGCCAGTGAAGTATGAATACTCCAGAAACATCGCCATGGCAGAGCAAGATAGCGGAAAATCGGTGGGTTTGTTTTTAGAAATGGAGCTATGCGGGTGGTCTTTGATAAGTTTGATAAAATATGTTGGTTTTGTTGTATGTAAAGGCTATCCAGGGATGAATTCTAGATATTTTCTAAATAGACAATGACTGATAATGCTATCGGAAAACCCATATCAGAGGCAACTTTCATTTTCAGGATTGAATCTTGGAAGGCACCCTCCAACTACATTTGAGCCAAGATTTATAATCGCACAACAACCTTGTCGGTTTCTTGCGTATACAGACGTGCATTTTGATCCTAGTATTGCACATTCAAATCTAACTGCAACTCTGCGAACGCGCACTCCTATTTTCATTCTGTATACTTTCTGCGACGTCCTGCGCACACCCACTGGTCTACCGTACCCTTTCTGCGGTGTGGTGCGCACTCCTACTTGGGTCCAACATGCTTTATGCGACGCCCGACGCACTCCCACTTGCGTCCCACATGCTTTATGCGATGCCCGACGCACTCCCACTTGGGTCCCACATGCTTTATGCGACGCCCAACGCACTCCCACTTGGGTCCCAGATGCTTTGTGTTGTGCGACGCCCGACGCACTCCCACTTGGGTCCCACATGCTTTGTGCGACGCCCGACGCACTCCCACTTGGGTCCCACATGCTTTATGCGACGCCCGACGCACTCCCACTTGGGTCCCACATGCTTTATTCGACGCACGATGCACTCCCACTTGGGTTCCGCACACTTTCTACGGCGTCCTGCGCACTTCCATTTGGGTCCCACACACTTTCTAAGGCGTCCGGCGCACGGTCACTTGGGTCCCACACACTTTATACGGCATCCGGCGCACGGTCTCTTGGGTCCCGCACATTTTCTACGGCGTATTGCACGCCTTCACTGAAGCCCCGCTACACTTTAAGGATGTAATTTAGTGCAACAAGTAATGCTACCAACAAATGCCCCGGCGGTGCGAGAGGGGAGTATGAATACTCCAGAGACACCACTGTGGCGGGGCAGGAGGCGCGAGAGAGGCGGGAGGCGCGGGAGGTCGTGTTTTTATTCATACTCACCACTTTTTCCGCGCGGACCGGTCTGGCAGAGCGAGAGGTTGGAAGTATAAATAGGCCCTAAGGATGAGCAGCACGTCATGGAATGTGTGTAGGGCCTCAGTAGGAGTGTGCAGGACATCAAGGGACGTGCGCATGACCTCAGTTTAATGTCCAGGACACCATATGCAAGCCATGCCTCCGAATCAACAAGAACGAAAGATAAGTGCGCCAGAACAGGGCTACCGTAATCTCACTCGAGTTGACTCTAAAATTTTCTAAGTTCTGACTCAGAATTCGCTACATCTTCACCACCGGTAGTGCTGTTTTCCTGCTTTGCAGTCCAGGCAGATCCTCAACTGCTGACCTCTGGAGAAGGACGGTGTGTGAATGAAGACACACCGCTCTTCACTTCTTTTATACTTTAAACTTGATCAATTGGGTATCACCAAATTTGTTTACGAGAGCCGAATAACATCATTCTCAAGATTACGGTAGTCCTCTTCGGGCGCACTTAACTATCGTTCTTGTTCCGAATCAGACATATGGGCCGGCACAGACGAGCCACATCAGCATGAACCGATGAAGTTTGGCTAGAGCGGCTGACCCTGGGTCTATCCTAGACGTGGTGGGGCCACCAAAGATTTACTCATAGAAATGATGAAAAACTGTGATAGAAGATGCCTGATACTGCGCTATCAATCATTGTTTTTATAAGAGCTCTATGGAAATACTTCGACTGGTAGCCTTACCAATTGGCGGTTCATTTCATTTCTCTTGAATGGTGGGTGGTCCCCCCCCCCGTCTAGGATAGTGCCTAGACCCTGTACAGTTGGGCCATTTTAAAGCTCATTCCTTCATTTTTTCGACTTTTAAATTCGGAAAGTAGCTATCTTATTTGTAGGAAGCCGCGTTGCAACTATTACATATCTTGCAGTCTTAGCAGAGGAGCGGTTGTTTCATCATTTCTACCACTATGTATTCGAAAAAACAACAACTTGACTTTCAGAGCTTGACGATATTGTAGAAGGGAAACCCTTGTAAAAAGTTGTGAAATTTCTGAAAGTTGGGCTCCGCAGAAAAGGTCAAGGATTTGGCATTGCTCTAAAACGTCGTGAAATTGTTCCATTAGATTTGGCTATCAAACTGATTTTTTAAGTGTAGTGAAATTGTTGAATCGATTTGGCTGTTGTTGGTATATGCAGATAACATAATCATTAAATGTAGTGAAATTGTTGCAAACGGATTTGGCAGTAGCTCTATGAATTATCACAGTCAAATCACGCGTCAGAAGGTCCTCTGGCGAGCAAATGAAGACAAAAAGAAAAAAATAATCTTCGGCCAACAATGCTGAACGAAACGTGGCCTTATGAGCTAGAAATAAGGTTTTCGAATGTTAATCTGCCTTTTCAGTGCAGCTCCCACTAAGGTACCAGAACTTCCCTCACCGATTAGATAAAAGTCATGAAAACGAAATCTAACGCAGTTTGTTAGCTACTTACGCTATGTCTTCGTGTCCTCAACGCTTTCACGATTCACATTGTATGGAAACGTTTTTGCTGCTAGACTTATTCTTGTTCTTATTTGATTCAATATGCGCTCCAAGAAAAACCCCTTCTGACGCGTGATTTGACTGTGATAATTCATAGAGCTACTGCCAAATCCGTTTGCAACAATTTCACTACATTTAATGATTATGTTATCTGCATATACCAACAACAGCCAAATCGATTCAACAATTTCACTACATTTAAAAAATCAGTTTGATAGCCAAATCTAATGGAACAATTTCACGACATTTTAGAGCAATGCCAAATCCTTGACCTTTTCTGCGGAGCCCAACTTTCAGAAATTGTAAAATGCTTCCACGCAGCCGTGGCTACGTTTCCATGGAAGCGTTTTGCCATGTAAATGTTCTTGGAACGCACCTCAGTGCTTCACCCGCTTACCTCTTGAGAAAGACTATGTGTAAATCAAAACACACCGCTCCTCATTTCTTTTATACCCTATCCTTTATCAATTGGGTATCATCAGTTTTGTTTACCGAGAGAATTTTGTGCCGTTGGCAATTTATAATCGTCTCTATGCTCCCACCATCAGCCCGGAGAGGAATCTCAGCGCAGCCGGTCCGCCCGGTGTTACTATCTGAGTATTTCAAAGCATACTAATGTGGTGATCAGCGATTTAAAGTCTATTTTACACTTTCATCGCTGATCCATATCACGATGCCGTGCTTCGAATACTGTTCGACGCGCGATGCGATCTTGATCTATACTCGAAGTTATTATGCCATTGCGTAGGAATGTAGGTATGGAGCTTCGGGAAGGATGGCTCATCTTCGTTGGTCGCGTCACGGCATTATAATTTTCTAATTTTTTACTCCGATTTGGTTATATCTTGACCACCGGGTGTGCTGTCATCCTACTTCCTAGTCCAGGCAGATCCTCAAATGCTGACCCCTAGAGAAGGACGGTATGTGAATGAAGACACACCGCTCTCCACTTCTTTTATGCCTTAACCTTTATCAATTGGCTATCATCAATTTTGTTTACGAGAGCCAGCCTGCCCGAAGCTCCATAGTCAGGTACTCAGGGTGACGGCCAGCAAACTTTTCCCAGCTGGCCCGCGGTCTCCGTCCTCCGGCCGCCCTCTTTTGGTTCGCCGGCCAGCTTCATGTCGATGGCCCGCCGACTTTTTCAGCTGGCTCGCAGTCCTTTTCCGTAAATGGCCCGCGCTTGGTTCACCGGCCAGGCGCATGTCGATGGCCCGCCGACCTTTACCAGATGGCCCGCGATCATTATTTGTATTAGTATCTACCTCAAACATGTCACCCCGGGTTATACTTCGGCATCGAATAATTTCGAGTCATCCTAAAAATGGATTTTTCTTTAGAATGACAAAATGGTTCGTGCCGTCTTCGGTTTTCAGACAACAAGTAAGAGGTAAGCTTCTCATGGGTCATGCCACGGGGAATTCTTTGCCTTCACAAAATCATAATTATCAATTATTCGAAAAATAGTTGACTTTCATAATCGACCATTTTTTCGAATAATTGATAATTATGATTTTTTGAAGGCAAACATGACCTATGAGAAGCTTGCCTCTTACTTAATGTCTGAAAACCGAAGATGGCTCGAACCATTTTGTCATTCGTAAGAAAAATCTATTTCTAGGATGACTCGAAATTATTCGATGCCGAATACCGGGTCCACGGCCGAGAAACGCCCCGCCTCGATCCGCCGCAAAAACGTAATCTTCGCCGCAGTCTGCGGTGAGGAACCACCCTCCCCGTGGATCGCGAAGAAAACCGCCTCCCCCCCCCCCCTCCCAGCCGTAAGGGTACCCCTAATCCCTCAGCGGTCAAAAATATACTGGCTTCCGGAGAATGACTCGAAGTCACCTTCCAACGCAGGCATCAGAATGCCGAATGAGGACTTGAGTGAGATGAGGCGCCTTTTATACCGGCTGTGCACGTGATAAGCACGATCATTGATGGTGGGCGCCGGCCGTCGTCTTCGGCATAGAGGTTCGCCGGCCGTCCCCCTGAGTACCTAAGGATGACGACATTAGAGGTAATATGCAGGACGTCATAGGAAGTGTGCAGGACATTGATGGGAGTGTGCAGTCTATCAGTTGGAGTGCGCAGGACGTCATAGAAGGGGAGGGGGAACAGGGCATCAGTGGGTTTACTTTGAGTCAACAATACCAGGCGTAAATCATGTTATAAAGGAAACCTTTAGAAAAATAAATGAAATTCCTGAAAGTTTAGGTTCCTGGCAAAAGTAAAGATTTGGCATGGTCATTTTTTTAAAAAATTAGAAAGATACTCAGTCAAAAGGGGAAGGTAAAGAAAAATGAAAAAAGTTTTGAAATATTCCTGAGATTAATTTGATTTAGGGAAATGTAGTGAAATAGTCGAAACTATGATTTGGCCGTGGAGTTTGAACCAACTATTGATAAGAGTTGTGCAAAACGAGAGATCGCATTGTATGAGCTTTTCCGCAGAACATATCGAAGCAAAATCACGCGTGATAGGGCAAGCAGTAAAAGCTCGTTTGTGAGCTGGAATGCCGCGTATTATCTTCACGTATTAAGTGAAGTAAAATCAAGTGTTTGTTCCATATCACGCGTGATTTTGCTTCGATATGTTCTACGGATAAGCTTATACAATGCGATCTCTCATTTTGCACAACTCTTCTCAATAGTAGGTTCAAACTCGACTGCCAAATCATACTTTCAACTATTTCACTACATTTCCCAAAAATCAAATTAATCTACGCCAAAACGTTCTCAGGAATATTTCAAAACTTTTTCCATTTTTCTTTACCTTCCCCTTTTAACTGAGTATATTTCTAATTTTTCAAAAAAATGACCATGCCAAATCTTTACTTTTGCCAGGAACCTAAACTTCCAGAAATTTCATTTATTTTTCCTAAAGGTTTCCTTTCTAACATGGTTTATGCCTGGTGGTGTTAATTCAAAGCAAACCCACTGATGCCCAGCACCCTCCCCCCCCCCCCCTTCTATGACGTCCTGCACACTCCCACTGATGTACTGCACACTTTCTGTGACATCCTGCACGCTCCCACTGATGTCCTGCACGCTCCCACTAATGTCCTGCACCCTCCCACTGATGTCCTGCACTCTTTCTGTGACATCCTGCACACTCCCCTAATGTCCTGCACACTTTCTACGGCGTTCTGCGCACACCCATTTGGGTCCCGCACACTTTCTAGGCGCCCGGCGCGCTCTCATTTGGGTCCCACACACTTTCTACGGCGTCCGACGCACTGTTATTTGGGTGCCACACATTTCCTACGGCGTCCTGCGCACTCTCATTTGGGTCCCGCACACTTTCTACGGCGTCTTGCGCACTTCCACTTGGTCACCTCACAGTTTCTACGGCGTCCAACGTACTTTCGTTTGGGTCCCACACACTTTCTACGGCGTACTGCGCACACCCATTTGGGTCCCGCACACTTTCTAGGCGCCCGGCGCGCTCTCATTTGGGTCCCACACACTTTCTACGGCGTCCGACGCACTGTTATTTGGGTGCCACACATTTCCTACGACGTCCTGCGCACTCTCATTTGGGTCCCGCACACTTTCTACGGCGTCTTGCGCACCTCCACTTGGTCACCTCACAGTTTCTACGGCGTCCAACGTACTTTCGTTTGGGTCCCACACACTTTCTACGGCGTACTGCGCACACCCATTTGGGTCCCGCACACTTTCTAGGCGCCCGGCGCGCTCTCATTTGGGTCCCACACACTTTCTACGGCGTCCGACGCACTGTTATTTGGGTGCCACACATTTCCTACGGCGTCCTGCGCACTCTCATTTGGGTCCCACACACTTTCTACGGCGTCCAACGCCTGTTATTTGGGTCCCACACATTTTCTACGGCGTCCTGCGCACTCTCATTTGGGTCCCACACACTTTCTACGACGTCCGACGCACTGTTATGTATAGTCTACAGCAATGGAAGTAGGACCTGGTGAGGTTGCGGACTAGTCCTAACATACGGTAGTTTGTTAGTGGTAGCACTCATTTTTTCGAAGCAGCTGTGATAGATCGGTGAGTCTGTGTTTTCACCTATATGACTACACCTGTGGAAGCAATGAAAACAGGTGAAAATGTGAGAGTAGAAACCAAAACTCACCGATCAATCTCGGTTATTTTGAAAAAATGAATGATAACACAATCAGACTACAATATGTTAGGAAGAGTCCGCAACCTTACCAGGTCCTACTTCCATTGCTGTAGACTATATTTGGGTCCCACACAATTTCTACGGCGTCCTGCGCACACTGATTTGGGTCCCGCACACTTTCTACAGCGTCTTGCGCACTCCTACTTGGGTGCCGCACACTATCTACGGCGTTCTGTGGCGCACTTCTGATTCACACCGTGCGGCGTTCCAAAAAATACATCCAAGATCCCGCCGCATTAATTGAAGCGTTGTCCCGTCTCAGGGAGCGTTCAATCCTGAGAAAAAGCCTATCAGTAACGGTGTTTATTTTATTAGTTCATTTTTACGAATGAGTAAACGTCGGATGGTTTATAATAACATGTTTACGTGTTTTTGTCTTACTTAACCCTCCATTTTGAGGTCCCGCTAAAATTGAGCTACCAACTTCAAATTTTCTCAGGAGGTAGCGGCAATCATAACAAACATTCTGGCCGGAAATGAGCTTTCTAGCTCAACGATAAGTGTTCCAACAAGATCGTGTACGAAAACTGAAAAAAAGGAGAGTAACCCTTTTTTCGACCAAATCACGTGGTTTTGACAATTTTTCTCGAATCTCAGGTAACCATTCCGGACCATTTTTCGAACAGTTATTCAACTTTCTAAAGTATATTAAATGCAAAAGAATGAACTTCCTAAGTTCACTGTGGACCCTGATACTGGAATCAGGGGGTTGCGCGATGGCGAATCAAAGCCAAATCTGGTGAGCGCTTCGCGCTCACCACAATTAACGATACTTATCAATGAGAAGCGGTTGGTCCGAGATCAGTGAGCATCAAACTCATTGCAGCACAACCGCTCCCGCTCAACCGGTGGCGAGGATGTTGTCTAGGAATTCATACATATTGACCGACCGCTTCTCATTGATAAGTAAATGTGCGAAATAAGGTGGACTGCGATGTAAGGCATCTTTCATAGCCCTCACAACAAGCGCTGCGAGAGTGGGACGCGCGTGACGCCCATCCAGCACCGCCATAGTGGCACCGCCCAAACCGACCTGGCGGTTCACTATTTGAATCATTACTCGCTTCTCAGTTTAAGTACACGGCTTGAAACTAGCTAGGGGGGGGCACTCGAGAAAATGGAATCATTCATCCATAAAAATGAAATTTTATGCTGATATCACAAGTCCGATAGCGTTATCAGTCATTGCTTTCGTGGAGACTCCATGGAAATACTTCGACTACTAAAACCGGAATCATTCATTCTTCAAATGAATCCTGAGTGCCCCCCCTAACTAGTTTCGAAAAAAATCCACTCCAGGACAAATAATTCTGGTACTATCCTACGCTACCGTGTACGCAATTACATGCCAGAAATTTCTGTGTATATCACTGTTGAGGCCCAACTTTGACCCGCACCGCTCCGGCGGTGCCGCCGAAGATTTCATAGTCTTCTTCTTCTCCTTTGCAGCCACTTAGAGGGGTTTCGTCACAAGTTGAGGAACTGGGCGACCAGCACTGGATTCGTTCACAAGTCTATTGTACTGAGCGTTGTTGGCTGCTTCGAACAATCAAATAGTGCTTAGTGTAGTGGCCTTGGTTCCCACAGTCCGGGCACACGTCAGGCTGGCTACTGTCGATCCTGTGCAGGTAAGACATAAGCAATGGAGAATGTCCGCAGCGTAACGTAGCGAGGATACACCTGGCGCGCCTACCGAGCTCGGACTCGGTATCACATACCCTGGCTGGCACAACACCGAGAATAGGGTTGACGACTGCTTTGGCGAGATGGTCCTTCACGAACCGGGTGTGCTCCGCGCGTAAGAGACGAAGCCGTTCTTGATTCGAGTCGGTCCATCTCTGTACATTCACTTTGTCCGGAGCATCGGCAAACGGCACTCTGATAGATCTCTCTCTTGATATTTAATTTGATACTTTGATGATCCATTCAGCTGGCGATCTTCTCAGCGTGAACCACAACTCTTCCATTCTGCGCGATTTCTGGCCACTTGCATCCAGCAGGACTGACCACGACCCCTGAAATGTTTCGAGATCGAGACAGACCATCTTGATGGAAGTCGTCCCAGCGGCCTCTTTTTATCTCTTAGGAGCCACTCTGTAACTCGAAAACTCCATCTATCATCGGTTCTTCGCAGCAAATGGTTGGCCCAGCTATGCTTCGACTTCGCCATATACTGAAGCGGATCCTTCAAACGCGACTTCTGCCTCATTTCTGTACTTCGTATGCTTTGTTGCCACTGCTGGCGTCGGCTCGTCTCTAGAAGACACCTCTCCAGAGCACGGTGTGTTGTTTGCATGGCATTGGAAATAGTCTTGTTGTCAGGCCAGGTTTCTGTCGCGTAGCACATTGCGGGCAAAACAGCAGCGTCGAAGATAGAAGAACTCAAGTCTGCATCCACAATCTGGTCGGTCACTTCCCGAATTGATCCGAAAGCTGCCCACGCACCGCATCTCCTCCGTGACATTTCGGGGGCGATGTTGTTCAGCATGTTCAGCTCTCTTCCCAAATATACGTATGAATCCACTTTCTGAAGAGCGACTCCATTCAGCTTCACTATCCCGCTGTCGCACCACTGATTCACCATCACCTTGGTTTTAGACATATTCATCTCCAAACCAATCCTTCTACCAGCCGCATCGAGTTCGTCGACTATCGTCTCCATTTCAGCCGTACTGTCAGAAATCAAAACGATATCGTCGGCGAAGCGTAGATTTTTGATCTTTTTACCATCGATGGAGCAGCCTCTGTCGTCCCACTGCAAGTCTACCATGGCGTCTTGAAGCGCAGCCGTGAATAACTTGGGCGATATGGTGTCTCCGTACTCCTTTCTTGATTAGAATCTTCAACTTTTGTTCGAACAGTTGAATAGTTGTAGAAGTATCCATAAAGCACTGTTCGAGTAAGTGAACATAAGCGGAAGAGATCCCAGCGTGGACCAAAGCATTGAGGACAGCATTGGTCTCCACAGAGTCGAACGCCTCCTTGTAGTCCACGAAAACGAGAACCAGAGAGAGATGATATTCACGACTCTTTTCGATGAGTTGAGTGACAGCTTGGATATGGTCCATACAGGAGAAGTTTTTGCGGAAACCGGCCTGCTCCACTGGTTGATAGTCGTCCAAGATTCGTTCCATACGGTTGAGGAGAATCTTGGTGAAGGTCTTGTATACAACTGAGAGAAGACTGATGGGTCGGTAATTGACAATTGCCTCCCGTGCGCCTTTCTTAAACAGCAGCACCGTCTTCTATTCTCTCCATACATCCGGAGTCTTCCCAAGACGTAGGTAGTGGCTGAAACGCCTAGCGAGAAGAGAGTGGAGAGCGCTACCTCCTGCGCGAAGAAAGTCCACCGAAATGTTGTCGGAACCGGGGGCAGTACCCTTTTTCATGCTTCTGATGGCCACAGCAACTTCCGATTCCAGGATGGCAGGAGGGTCTTCATCTGGTGGTGTTGCACATCTTGAAACAGGTGTGGATGAGCGGAAGAGATCCGTGTAGAACTCTTGAGTGATGTCTTCCATGATCCTCCAAGATGTCTGCACTACTCCATTTCTGTCCGTGAGGGCACATACAACAGCTTTCTGATCACTGAGGTCGCGCTTGCAGAGCTTTATACTGATCCGTTTCTCAGCCGCTTCCAGCAACTTCGTCCTTCTGTACGCTTGCAACGACTCCTTAACAGCGATTCGGCATGACTTGTTGATGGTGACCTTCTCCAGATGAGTGGCATTGGGATCTTGTTTAACAACTCTTCTTTTTTCCAAGAGCGCAGTGTCGAGGCTGTTGAGTCTTGGAATGGGTGCCGTTCCGGCTTGACGCGAAATTTCCGCACACTCGATTAGGCCTTTGGCTAGATTTTCGTGATCTACCGTTGGATCTTCGTAAAGATTCCATGCGTAGGACTTGATAGTGGACTCCATCACCTCAGCCTCGAAGACGGGGAGCCGAACAGGTGCCGGCCTATGAGTATCGCTATTGAAGATCTTCTTATTGAGCGATATCTTCGCACGTAAAAGCCGATGATCCCAGCCGGTGTCGAATGAAGGCAGCACTGACACGTCAAACAAGCTCCAGGGTCGGTTAATCAAGATATGATCTATCTCCGACCTTGTCTGGCCATTCGGGCTTTCCCAAGTCCAAAGTCGATTTGATGGCTTTTCGAACATTGAGTTTTCGTGAAAGAGGCGGCATGCCGACAGGAAGTCTAGCAGCCGTTCTCCATTTTCATTTCAAAAAGCAGCTCCATGCAGTCCTAATCTCCAATCGCCGTCGTTGTTGTTCGTACCGACGATAGCATTGAAGTCACCAACAACTAGCTTATAGTAGCTTCTCTCCTCATGTACAGTCTTCTCCAGAAGCTCATAAAACTCTTCACGCTCTCCTTGCGCAGCGGTAAAGGTTGGGGCGTATCCATCGATAATAGACACAAATCCTTGCTCTTCGGTTCTCAAACGCGGAACGCCGAGACGTGGACTTATGATTTTATGAGAATCTACCAAGTGGTGCACCGTCGAATTAATGAGGAATCCAACGTCGCCGATGTTCTTAGAGTCCACCTTGGCTCCGATGACGATAAGCTCGTTGTGATCGGTCTTTCTAACGGTTTCCGTTCTGCCTTTTGTCTCCTGCAAAGCGATAACATCGTACTTGATCTGACGGCTTCTAAGAAGGAGTGTTCGAAGATCGGCATCCGATGCAATTGTGCGGCAGTTGTATGTACATATGTAAAGGCAGTGTTGATGTCGTGTGGTGTGGGAGTTTCCAAACTTCCGTATCCGATGACGTCCTATTGCTCCGAGATTAGATGGCCCCTCACCAGTAGAGCCTCCGACGCCGTAGTGGAGCATATCCGGTGCGCGGAGTACTGGGGCGCAGATTTAGCTGTCCGAGCGTTTCTTTTCGGTCTGGTTACTCTCGCTTGTTCCCCGCTAAGGATACAAGGGTAGCCGCCCGTACACAGAAACTGCGTACAGCGTGACCGGTTTGCACCGTTGGCCACCAACAAGTGGTGTTCATCCTCATTGACTTTCTACAGTGAAATGATAGGCGAGAAGGATCCTAGGCTCCCAGTGTTGAAAGAAGGGTAGAAAACGAGCCAGGAACGGCAAAATAACGGCTGCAAACAAGCATTTTGGTGCCCCAGACACGCGTGGTGCCCCAGATCCGCCCCCCGGAATGAACAATTGAAGACTCAGATTACAGGAATTATCAAGTCAAAGAAGTGCTGATAAGTGGGCTGGTTCACTTCATTGCACTGATAGGTATCGTCCTTCTAGCGGTCAATTCCTCCACGCTCAAAAATCAACGTAAACAAGAGAGGGCCTATTTTTGCTCAAAAATGCGTCTTTCGTGTCCTTTTTAGCATGCCTTGCTGTATAGGGCACCAGACCTTCCGTAAGCCGTGGAGATATCGGAAGTGAAATTTATCGTGAACACTGCCTTTAATAGTCTTTTCGACCGATGATTAGGCTGCTTAAAGGCAGCATACACGCTCAAAAATGATATCAATTTTATGGAATGAATCGAAGGTCTGAAGCTGTTAATATTCAGAGACAACGAAAAAACGGAAAAAATCAACTGAAATGAAGATATTGTAGTGAGAGCATGAAAAATAAAAGAAAAAAAGGAAAGGTTGGAAAAAAATCGCTTGGAAGGCTGCGCGTAAGATCAGGTGTCCGGTCTACGGCCTCGGACTATGTTTTTCATTTCACGCCTTGTTTTCTGCAATGCTCCGACACTGGCAGCGGACTCCTACAGGAGAAAACGACGATCCCGGTCTCCCACAGGAGCTGTTTGGTCCTGTAGGAGACCGAACTAGAACGAAGCGGTCTCCTACAGGACATGCTGCCGCATCGCTTCCACTGGGTCTCCTACAGGACTAAACAGCTCCGGTAGGTGACCTGGAACGCGCACGTTGAAGTATTGATCGAACCAAAGCGGTGTACGATACGCGTGTGCATGGGGCGGAGAGCCGATTCGCCCATGCAGGTTCTCAGAGGCGCCCCCTTCATTGATTGATTGGGGTGCTTTGTCTCTCCTGGTCTCTGGTGAATCTCGCGAAGCTATTTGTACTCCGCCCGCTGGTTTTGTAAACTGTTGTTTTTTTTTGTTGTAGGTGTCTTTTGAACTATTGTTGATTTGTGTTGTTTATTATATAAATGGGGGTGTGTATACAAGTCTGTTGGTACCTGCTCGTTGGTGCCCCTGCTTCTACTGAACCCAGCAGACGTTTGAGTGTACACAGGGAACGTTCGAGCGATATAGCGTGCACAACTATATCGCGAAAGTGTCCCGCACATTGCATAAAGGTGTCGCCGTCCGGCACACTAAGGCCTCTGGTCCATAACACCTTAGGATCCGTACCTAGGGAGTCATGGAGTCTTTGGCCACAAGCCACAATTTCGCCACCCTGAACTGTCGATCGCTGTCGAGTGATATCCAAAAAACTGCGCTATCCAGACTTCTGAGCTATTTCCATGTGCACCGTTTGCTGCTTTGCAGGAAACCCGCCTCATGATAGACCCGTCATCAGCGTCGGAGAGTACACCATCTACTGCGGTAACGCTGACGATAGGAGAGTGGGAGGCTGTGCAATAGCTGTAAGGAAGGATTTCAATGGTATGGTCAAGAGTTCGGCTCAACGTCGTGTCGGAATGCATTCGTACGACTGCGGGATCACAGAGGATTCAATCTGTGGATAGTGAGTGCTCATGCGCCCACTGAAACCGCCGAAGACAATTCGAAGGATGCGTTTTATGAGGAACTCAATACGTTGCTGGCCAGGATACCTTGTCAACATGCTGTTGTCGAGGGGATTGACGCAAATGCGAAGATGGGACTTGATCAGGAATCCGAAGTACTCGGTAAATGGTTCTACCCAGTGGAGCAAACATCGGACAATGGCTACCGCCTTGTCGACTTTTGTGAACGCAGTGGTCTGATTATTGCATCGACATTCAAGAGGAATCATCGCCGCCATCAGTTTACGTGGCAGGGACCAACCCGGCTATCTCCAGAAGAGCAGCGGAAGCGGAAGATGACAACTTTGAAACTACAGCTTGACTATGTCCTGACGAGGAATATTCCAGTATCGGACATTCGAAGATCTAGAGCTGTGTGGGATGTCGCATTCGATTCGGATCACCGTCCTGTTCTGTTGAACTTCACTGCGAGGATTCATAAGAGGAAGCGAGGGCTCAGCCTCTCCAGAGGATTGACATGACAAGTCTCAGAGATGAAGAGTGCAGAAGGAATTTCCGACAACGCGTTTCTATTCACATCGGAGTACGGACTAAGAAGAAACTTTGCGACGCGGATTCTTTTTGTCAAATGCATCCAGGACGCTTCGAAAGAGGCACTCCCGGTTGTACAGCCTAAGAAGAAGTTCGCCTACGTCTCAGAAGAAACAACATCTACCTAATAACAGAGTATGTGCTCTCCGAACTGCAGGAAACTTCGTGGAGGAGAAGCGTCTGAGGAGGAAGTTGCGTCGGCAGCTTCAAAGTGACCGCGAACGAGAGTGGACGTGTAGAGCTAAGGAGTTCGAGAAGGCTTGGGAGGAGAAGAATCCGAGGAAAGCCTACACGTTGCTGCGACAGTATAGCGGGAAGATGAAGAGATGTTCTCCTGTCTTGAACACTACCAATGGAGTTGCAGTTGGTGATGCGACGCTGCCAATATGGAAGGATTACTTCAGTTCACTACTGAATCGTCCAGCGCCATCAGTACCTGAGCTCCCGCATGTTCAGAGAGCACATTACGATGTCAGTGAGGAACCGCCGACTGAGTCTCAAGTTTTGGATTGTGTCCGGAAAATGAAGAATGGAAAGGCAGGTGGAGATGACAACATCACTGCTGAAATGCTGAAAGCTCTTCCTCCGTCTGGGATTCGTGAAATGACCAACACCATCCGTGCCATATGGATGAGCGAAAGGTTACCCGATTCGTGGAGACATGCGATCATCGTACCTCTTCACAAGAAGCTATCCGTCACGGATCCTAAGAACTACAGAGGAATCTCTCTACTTCGTGTCATGTACAAGGTTTTAGAACGTATCATTCTCGAGCGACTTATCAAACATCGTGAAGGAACGACCAGAGATGAGCAAGCCGGTTTTCGACCTGGAAGATCGACCATCGACCAAGTGTTCGTCGTGAGAAGAGTAATTGAATCGTGGCAGCGGTTTTCGAAGCCATTACAGCTTGCTTTTTGGACTTTGAAGCCGCGTTCGACTCTCCTCATCGTGATCGATTGCTCAATGCTCTGCGAGCAGATGGAGTCCCGGAAAAGTATGTTCGGTTAATCGAGGACATGAACAAAGGAACAACAGCAGCAGTTCGTACACCTGTCGGATTTACGTCAGCTTTTGAGGTGAAAACAGAGTAAGGCAAGGAGCCGTTGCAGGACCTTTTCTTTTCAACTTCGCCGTTGATGACATCATGCGTAGAGTTGCAGAACAGTTTCCTGCGGATGTGATCCTAACACCATCAGGACGCTCCCTTGTCGACCTGGAGTACGCCGACGACATTGTGTTATTCGCTGAAAACAACGCAAAACTGCAAAGGATTGTGAACCTCGTTTCGAAGCATGCCGCAGCCTATGGATTTCGTCTTCGTTCCTCCAAATGCAAATAGATGTGGGTCTTTCAGAGGCCTTCAACTGGAGTTTGTGTGGACGGACAACGTATCGAACTGGTGGACGATTTCTGTTATTTGGGCTGTTTGCTGAAGAACGATGGTAGTTATGCAGCGGATATTCGACAACGATGTGCGAAAGCTACGTCTGCATTCAATTCTCTAACCAAGTGTTTGTGGTCTACCACCATCGCGAAGGAAGTCAAGTTGCGCGTCTACCTATCCGCTATTCGCCCTATCATGATGTACGGATCGGAGACGTGGGCAGCACCGAAAACGCAGATGGAAAGGTTGGATTGCACGGAGAGGAAGCTTTTAGGCGTTTGCTTGGATATTTCTGGTCGCGTGTACGCCATAACGAAGACCTTTACAAGGAAATCGACGCAGTACATCAACGCTTGACAGGAGGGAGGTGCCAGCATCTCCTAACGCCATCTCAAGCAGCAATGGAAAGTCGACTTCGACTGCTCGGTATATACTAAGAAAAACGCCGGATCGTCTCGTACAACACGCTTTTAAAAATGCTTCCAAATCCTGTCTGGAAACGGCCACCTGGGCGTAGGCGAAAGTTCTGGACGGATGTGGTTAAAGAGGATTTAAAGTCACTCGGCATCGAAAGACAGTTCAGGCGCGATGTTTCGTTTCGCAGGAAATGGAATAGTGACAGCTGGATGGAATGTGTTCAAATTGTGGCTGAAGACCGTGAAAAATGGACACGGCTGACTACTAGGACGGCACACCTCGGTGAAGATGCGGAATGACCGCGTCAGGCGAAAGCCAACCGATTAAGTCAAGTAAGTCAATTATATAAATAATTATTAATTGATCGTGTTCATCGTTAACCTCGAGGGTCCGTTTCCGGAAAAATTATCTTTGTGTGCAAATTGGGTGGGTGTTTTGTTGTTCTTAAAAACGCCATTTCTATTACTTGGGGGCCAAGCCAACCTCGAGTTTGACGACGTTCACGTATCAATTGTTTGACTTTTGCAAACTGTGACTTTTGCAAAAAGTCACAGTCGCCTCAGTGGTGATTGTGTACAAAATCTATTCTAGTGCCTCAGTGGTCAAAAAAAACCGATAGGGGATTGTTCGAGCGCCTCAGTGGTAGCGAAAAAAGTCGTTATCAGTGAATCCTAGTTTCTAGAACGCCTCAGTGGCGCAAAGAAACTCGATATTGGAAGATCTTTCCATAATCGCCTCAGAGGCACGAAAGGTGGATATTGGGTTGTTTTTGGTTCTAGAAATTGCCTCAGTGGCATCGAGGAAGATCGATATTGGCAGATTTTGCTAGAACTGCCTGGGTGGCCCGAGATTTCGAACTGGTTGGTTCTAGAAATTGCCTCAGTGGCATCGAGGAGAATCGATATCGGCAGATTTTGCTAGAATTGCCTCAATGGCACAAAAAGTCGATATCAAGATTGTTTTCGAGAAGCCTCTGTGGCACAAATAGTCGATATCGAGATTGTTTTTTTTTTTCGGAAAGCCTGGGTGGCACAGCAAATCGATATCGAGATTCTTTTTTTGAGAAGCCTTGAAGGCACAAACGGACTTATCGTCCATCACTGGATGAGGGATCGCCGGGACGCTGCTTGGTGGGAAAAATTGCGCGCGGGAAAACGAAGGGAGAGTGGCTATTGATCGCGCAGTTTTTCCCGCCAAGCAGCGTCGCGGCGATCCCTCATCCAGTGATGGACGATAGCGTTTTCGTTTCTCCGAATAAACAGTCCGAGTCGGGAGAAAGACAGGAAGGGACAGAAACTTCACTTCAAAAAAATTTTTTTTGAAAAGAAACTAATCGACCTTTTACCTGTGTGACTGAGGTTGTCGTGATAAATCGCCTCAGTGGCTAACACTTTGGGGACAGGGTCTCTCTACACACGGAGGGAGGAGCACGAACGAGATTTCATGCTGACGCGACGCGCGCGGCGGAATTTTTTTATCTGATTACCCCATCACCGGAGCGCGCTTGCCACAATCTCGCAAGATTTCATGGCATTTCATGTGTTTATTGATTTTCATATGACTACTTCTTTATGTTTCATAATCCATATCCAAACTGGTTTACGGCGGCAACGATCCCATCACTACATCTAAAATGGTGCTCGATCTTTAATATCATATTACATTTTCTATAAATATCAAGCGGTACAACGGCACGAGAACATACAAGAGTTATTGAAATGAGTGTCCAGGATAAGATGATGAGAGGAACAACTCAGGAACATAAAGAAAAGTCATATGAGAATGAATAGAAACATGAAAAACCCCGTGAAATCTCGTGAGCTTGTAGCAAGCGCGCTCCAGTGATGGGGTAATAGGATAAAAGGTTCCGCCGCGCGCGTTGCGTCAGCAATGAATCTCGTCCATGCTCCTCCCTCTGTGTGTAGAGAGACCCTCTCCCAACACTTTGCCTTAGTGACTGAATTCTGAAATAGTTTGCCTTAGTGGCTAGTCTAACATTTTGCCTCAGTGGCTATAGTCTGAAATAGATTGCCTTAGTGGCTAATTTTTTTTGTCGGGAAAAAAATCATCAGGCATTCTTCAGCATCCATCTTCCATTCATTCCGCACATTCTGTGATCTGATTCGGTTGCATCCATAAATCGTCTTGTTATCTGTGTGTACATAACAGGATAAGTATTGTGATTGCTTTCAGGATGTCGGCTAATGGAGAATTCACGGAACAGATGCTGTTGGGAGACGATGAAGGCGACGAGAACCCAGTCGGAAGTTCGATGAAGCGAAAAGAGGATGTGCCAGAGGTTAGCATTGCTCATATTACCGAAAGTGATGCAATGAAGGTGGCTAGGCGCGCTCTTATTGCCATATCCCTGGGAAGTGAGGCAGAACTCAGAAAGCTGAAGCGCATCGGTGACCCTGTAAGAGATGCCGTATCCAAAGCGGTTAGTGAGCAGGTCGCCGTAGCCACTGAAACTATCCAAGGGGTAATTGGTGAGCTGCTACGCGCAGGAAAGTCAAGAATAGATCCCGGGGAAAAAAGGTACACACTTAAGAGTACTGCGACTGAAAAGAGGAGTGAGGCTAGTGGTAGTGCAATACCTCAGGCAAAGCGCCAAGAAGCTGCTAAGTGGGATCAAGCGAGTTCGTCAACGTCCAGAGGGAATGCGTCGTCCACTGCCAGTGAGCGGAATGCTTGCAAGTGTTATTCCTGCGGCAAGGTAGACCATTTGGCAATCCAGTGTCGTGCCACATCGAATAAAGAACATGGTACGGGGGTGGAAGAATTGAAGAGTGCAACTACATTCACGACGATTGTTGAGTCGTTGTCGTGTGCCGTGAGTAAGCAGAAATCTGGAGAGAGGTATAAAATTTTCGGAGAGCGACCCACCGAAACCATCCATCTAATCGCTACGGATGCGACAGCTCTGTTAGATACGGGGTCGGAGATTTCCATAATACCTCTGAAATTTTTCAAGAGAGCCTTGGAAAAGCGGATTGACCTAGATTCCGATGTGAAGCGGGTCGAAGGGCCACCTTCAAGGATCCGTGATGCCTCCGGAAATGTTATGGAGTTCGTGGCCAGCATATGTCTGGACATAACTCTGAGAGGGGTCACAAGTGCCATACCATGCTATGTGGGAAGGGGTCTAGACGATATCATCATACTCGGGACAAATGCTCTCGAGGTCTTTGGACTCAAATTGATGAAAATCGATGAGCACAACACCAGAGCTGAAGCAGCAACGGAGGATTTCAGTCAGACGGTTAAGAAAGCCGTAGTTTAGGACAGGTTGTACGTTCCACCAGGAAGTACAAAAACGATAACTCTCACTTGTGCTCTGGCGCAAAATGAAGCCGTACTGTGGTCAAGTAGCCCTTTTGAAAGTGATGGGTTATCCCTTGATTCTGTAGAAGGTAAAGTTGAGGTACCCGTGGTTAACAGAACCAAGGATCCTGTAGTTTTCCATGCCGGAGAAAGCGTGAAGGAGTGGAGTACAGACCAGTGGGTGAGAGCAAAAGACCTGGAAGCCACAACAGATATGCTGGATCTAGGTCGGATGGCGGAACCCACTATAGGACGAACACCGTCCACTACCACACAGAGCCGGATTCAAGCGAGATCGCCGAGTGAATCACCACTACTTGCCCTACCCCCAGCACGTCCAGTACCTGCCGTATCCACCAAACCCCCTCGTTATCCAGGTCGCAGAGGTCGTAGACCGTACCTGCAGTAAGGTGGTAGGCTAGAGAATGCCTTGGGGTGAACATGGTTCGCATGCAGCGTAATAGAGAATTTCATGTATTTTTAATTTTCTTTGCATAAGGGAACGCAAGGTTTCCTCGAGGTCAGTCGCTACACCATCTCAGTGTTGGTCGCGGAAAACGGATACAACCAAAGCGTCAAGGGACAACGCTTCCACCCGAGGGGGAGCATGTAGTGAGAGCATGAAAAATAAAAGAAAAAAAGGAAAGGTTGGAAAAAAATCACTTGAAGGCTGCGCGTAAGATCCGGTGTCCGATCTGCGGCCTCGGACTATGTTTTCCATTTCACGCCTTGTTTTTTGCAATGCCTATAAAAGGGTCAAAGTATTCGATTCCAGGTCGTCTTCGTCTGCTCCTGTCCACCCCGGCTCCGGCCATTTCCCCCCTTCCCTTCTCGCCTTCCTCACTGTGCATCTGCCGCCCGCATCTCTCCTGGTCTCTGGTGAATCTCGCGAAGCCATTTGTACTCCGCCCGCTGGTTTTGTAAACTGTTGTTTTTTTTTTGTTGAAGGTGTCTTTTGAACTATTGTTGATTTGTGTTGTTTATTATATAAATAATTATTAATTGATCAAGTTCATCGTTAACCTCGAGGGTCCGTTTCCGGAGAACTTATTTTTGTGTGCAAATTGGGCGGGTGTTTTGTTGTTCTTGTAAAAACCCCATTTCTATTACTATATAACGGTTCATTCTATATTGGCCCAGAAGTAAACGAGTTGTACCGGATTGGCTGAAATAGCGGAACTAGCGACAAATTCGTAGGGATAACGACGCTAATGTACTCTTACGGCCCTTTCTGAAACGCTTACGACGTTAGAAGCGTAAAAAATGAGCCACAATGACCGTAATCGAGCCTTGAACATTTGTGTTGAGGAGCGGAGCCCGTATCGATGGGCGGAGAAAGGATGATTTTGTGACTCAATACGGCTCAAGTACGGTCATTTTAGCTCGTTTTCAACTCTTCCAACTTCGTGAGGGCTCTTCTAGGGCTCGTACGACCCCACTAATGTAGTTATCTCAACAACTTTTGCGAGCGTGTATGCTGCCTTTAAAGGCAAAGTCCAACCTCAGAATCGATTTTTCGTTTTTTTTTTCGCCTACCTTGAAGAAAATTTCACGCTGATCACAACGGTGTTTCCAGAATCGCTTAGAACTCACTACGAACGGGGTTACGCCTCTTCAAAAATTTAAATTTTGAAGTTCGCTAGAAGTTCGCGGACGAGTTGTCTCGAGCCTGTATTTTCTTGTTATTCGCAGTCATCGTTCTGAAGCAGGCCACAATATGAAGCCAGACCGAAAACAAATCGACGAACATAGGTTTTGACTGAAATCATCCGCGCGTCTCTTACCTATTGAGGTTGGAAACCTGGCAGTGGGCGTTACCCAATTTTTCTTTCAAGGGGGCGTGGTCAACTTTTTCCTAGCTTTTTCTCGCTTATTTGAGCGAATTGAGATTTCGCGCTTGGCAGGGTTGCTATAGGCGGCGACCGGATCATAATATCAAAAATTACCTCTGAGGTTGGACTGTGTCTTTAAGGACATAAATGAACATCTGCCGAGCCTGGAGCTGACAATGCTCTTTCACTGGCAAGATACGGGCCTCGGCGTGAAGGTGCTCAATCGGTGAGCTTTTTGCACATCCAGTGGCGATTCGAAGTGCAGCATTCTGAACTCGCTGCATCTTAGTCCAGCAATTGTCCGACACGATGCGCTGCCAGACAGGTGCAGCATACAATGCAGGCTGCAGAGTAGCTCGACTTGTAGTCAAGATTGTCTCTCTGCTGCAACCCCAGGACGTTCCTCCTAGAGCTCTCAACACATTAAGCTTTGCCTTGATAATTGCCTGCTTCTGTTCAGCATTCTTGTGAAACTTCAGCGATGGGTCCAAAACGAGGCCCAGCAGTTTGGGAAAATTCGCTGTAGGCAAGAGGTTACCATCCCACCTGACAACAGGTTGGGCGCTGTGTACCTTTGGGTCAGATGTGAATACCGAAACAGAAGACTTCGCCGCGGAAACTGTGAGCATCATACTATCGAGAAAGTTTTTAAGCTCGACGAGATAGTGGCTGATCTTGTTTGCGGCTACCTGTATGTCACGATTACGGCACATGATGGTGATATCGTCGGCATACGCAACAATTTTTATATCTTCAGGAGGCTCAGGTAGGTCTTCAATATACAGGCTGAAGAGGGCAGGTGACAAAAATCCACCCTGCGGGACACCGGCTGCTTTGAGTATACTATCGGAGACGTGATTCTGGAATAGCACTTTGGCCCGACGACCTTTCGTAAACGCTGCGATCCAACGCTTCTGCCATGGTTGTAGCGAGGACTTCAATAGTTTCTCGGACAAAAGTCCTAGGTTAGCAGACTCAATTGCTTTTGTTAGATCAAGGGCAACCGCCACTGTTCTAAGAGGCTTTCTGGTATTGAACCCATCGACCGCATAGCTGACAATCTCCAGAAGGGCAGTGGTGGTGGAGTGAAGCTTTCTAAACCCACCAGCGGCGTCGGCCGGCTGACGCCGGCCTCTGCCGCTGGAATCCGGCTACGCCGGCCCATTAGCCGGCTTTGCCGGCATCTTGAGTATAATCGACATTCGCTGATTCTATGTGAGTTGGCGTTCAGAAGTTCTTACGCTTGCTGGCTATCGCCGGTCTCTGTCGCTGAAGTCCGGTTGCGCCGGCCCATGAGCTGGTTTCGACGACAACGCTCGAGCAATCAGAAGTTACTAAGCATTTCAAACCTTGCAAACCTTGCTAACCTACTTTCTTATGCAGTTGCACACCGACCCTTCTCTAGTTTTAAGAGGTCCTAAAATGGTAGCTCATTTATATCCATTTCTGTCATGATAAAGACAACCGCTGTTTCAGATTTAGTAAAGGCCTCCATGACCAACCGACACCCTGCTACTTTTATTGACAAATGAAGTATAATGATGTTTGTGTTTTCTGGATGCATATTTTGATTAACTCACATTTCCATCGTATATAAATCCGATTTAGAAAGGTTGGTGCATATAAACAGCTAAGCAGTTGAAATGAGTGGTTAAGGGGGAGGGGGACGTGAAGAAAGGGGTTGTATACGCTCTCTTATAGACGCACAAACGATTTTGAAGTTCTGAACTCACCCACTTCGGTCCCGCATACTTTCTACGGTGTTCGGCGCACTCCAACTTGGATCCCGCATACTCCCTATGGCGTCTGGCGCACTCCCACTTGGGTCCCACACACTTTACACGGCGTCCGGCTCACTGCCACTTCGGTCCCGCACACATTCTACGTCGTCGGCCGCACTCTACCTTGGGTCCCGCACACTTTTTGTGGCGTCTTGCGCACTCCCACTTGGGTCTCGCACATTTTCTATGGCGTCCTGAGCACTCCCACTTGGGTCCCACACACTTTCTACAGTGTCCGGCGCACTCTACCTTGGATCCCGCACACTTCCTACGGATTCCGGCGCACTTCCACTTGGGTCCCGCACACTTTCTTCGGCGTCCGGCACACTCGCATTTGGGTCCCACATACTTTCTCTGGCGTCCGGCGCACTCTACATTGGGTCACGCACACTTTTTACGGCGTTCTGCGCACTCCTACTTGGGTCCCGCACATTTTCTATGGCGTCCTGAGCACTCCCACTTGGGTCCCGCCTGCTTTCTTCGGCGTTTGGCGCACTCGCATTTGGATCCCACACATTTTCTACGGCGTCCTGCGCATTCCCACTTGAGTCCCGCACACTTTCTACAGCGCCCGGCGCACTCTACCTTGGGTCCCGCACACTTCCTACGACGTCCGGCGCACTCGCATTTGGGTCCCACACACTTCCTACGACGTCCGGCGCACTCGCATTTGGGTCCCACACACTTCCTGCGGCGTCCCGCGCATTCCCACTTGAGTCCCACACACTTTCTATGGCGTCCCGCGCACTCCCACTTGGGTATTGGTAAACATTGCGTCGCGCCGCTGGAAGTGTGACGACGGCTCAAAAGAAGCCTAAGGTTCAAACTGATCTGATACCTTGCGTTGAGCATAGACGTTGCCGCTCACGTGAGCGGCATGGTTCGAGCGAAGCATCAGCATTGAAAGCGCATTCGGAAATGGAAGTCCAGGAGGAGGACCGGCATGAGGACGGAGTGCTGGAGGAACAGGATAGCCGTACTGCGCCCGAGGGATCTGTAGAGAACCTTATTGAACGACCAAAGAGAGCTTAGCATGGTCAGTACCTGTGGCGGTGATTGAGTACCAGGCGGTACGGGAAACAGCTTCGAAAGCACTGGACTCAGCTCCATCGTTGTGTGGTCTAACCGATATAACTGAACTTCCCTTCGTTATTCGTAGCACACTCCGCCACGTAGTATTTTCACGGCCAAACTTGCTTCATGTGATACTTTTCTCATGCATTGCTGATTTTAAAACGTGCAATAACTCTGCCAATTCGAGACTTGATGCTTCAGGAAAAGCGGCCTTTATCACGCTCTGTTATCATTAGGCATCAAATTTACCTTTAGCGCCGTCATCAAAGGTTATCCGCGCAAAGGGTGAATTTGCTGAGCGGCTGGATATCAATCAGCGCAAAGAGTGAAAATACCACCAGCGCTAACATGTTAATGCATATCAGTTGTTGAGCGGCTGGATATCAATCAGCGCAAAGGGTGAAATTACCGCCGTTGCTGGTATGTCAGAAATTTCTAAACAAGTGAAAACATTTCAGCGAAAACATGATAAAACGATTGATCACATCTCGATGTGTTTATCATGAGCACAGCCGGTATAAAAGCCGCCTCATCTCACTAGAGTCCTCATTCGGCATCCTGATGCCGGCCCTGGAAGGTGACTTCGGGTCACTCTCCGGAGGCCAGCGTAATTTTGTCTGCTGGGAGGATACAGAGGGTATCCTCACATCGAGGGGGGGAGGCGAGTTACCTCGCGGTCCGCAGAGGGTGGCTCCTAACCGCAGACCTCGGTGAAAATTACGCCCATGTTGCGGACAAGGCGGGGCTTCCTGCGCTGTGGACCTTCAAATTCGTGAAATTTTCGAGGTAAACTCACCCATTTTCGGAGGTAATTTCACCTCACTTTCGGGGTAAATTGGACCCTCTCTCGCTGCCAGTTCGCACCATTTTCACGGGATATTCACCCCATTCTCACCTATCCCATCGGCAATTTCACCCATACAGTGAACTTCACGCGGCAAATTAAGTGTGCATGAGCTTCAAGTCTCTTTTGCTGAGGCATTAAGTCTCGAATTGGCAGAGAATCGGTGTAAACCCTGAAGTAGCTGGCCTCAATCGCTGGAGATATCCCTGAAGGCAAGGCGATCTATACCCTGAGATGGGAAACAAGAGACTTCCACCAAAGGTAGGGCAGTAAGGGTTCTCAACACTGTCAAAATTTCAGGAAAATCCCCGCAGTGGGTCTCGAGAAATCAAAAAAACTGCGAATTTTGAAATGTGTGTGTGTATGCGTGTGTGTGTGTGTGTGTGTGTGTGTGTGTGTGTGTGTGTGTGTGTGTGTGTGTGTGTGTGTGTGTGTGTGTGTGTGTGTGTGTGTGTGTGTGTGTGTGTGTGTGTGTGTGTGTGTGTGTGTGTGTGTGTGTGTGTGTGTGTGTGTGTGTGTGTGTGTGTGTGTGTGTGTGTGTGTGTGTGTGTGTGTGTGTGTGTGTGTGTGTGTGTGTGTGTGTGTGCGTGTGCATGTGTGTGTGTGCGTGTGCGTGTGCGTGTGTGTGTGTGTGTGTTAGAGTTGTCTAGAGTGTTGGAACGAATAATTTTTTTTGAATATTCGAATAAACGAATAATTCGGATTTTTCACTTCTTCGAATATTCGATTATTCGAATAAACGAATATTTCACTTCTTTGAATATTCGATTATTCGAATAACCCGAATAATCCACTTCTTTGAATACTCGAATATTCGAATTATTCGAATATTCGAATATTATTCGAATAAACGAATATTTGGGGAACACTATTGCGTACTATCCCATCCAATCCACTCGGGCAAACTGGGGCATCGACAATAGGTTGAGAAGTTGTCATCTCATAAACTGCACCCTCTTGACAAGTAAAATCGCTCGCATTGTAAGCCTGACAACTGCCCGTTGCCCAGCGACGTCCGCCTGTTGTCGGTCTGTTGACATTTTGACCTGTCACGTTTGGCGGCCTATTTAGGAGCGGTTCACATCCAAAGATTTTTATGTGGCTTAGGAACTACTTTGCACCGAGCCGCGTCGCGGTCGGCGCATCGATACGCATCGCGGTCAGCACACCTACACGAATCGCGGTCGGCACACCGACACGCGTCGCGGTCGGCAAACCGACACGCGTCGCGGTCGGCAAACCGACACGCGTCGCGGTCGACACACCGACACGCAGCGTAGTCGGTAGACCCACGCGTCGCGGCTGGGTCGCCCAACCTCCACTGAGGCCGCCACCGGATGGGCAGGGCTTCCAGATGCTGGGCGGGGCCAATGTACTGCATACTTGGGTAATTGAACCGGCTGCACTCTTATCACTTAAAGGCATCGTTCGCGCTGGGAATCAATTTTTATTTTTCAGGCTCAATTTCATGACTGAGCCCGGTAGACCACACTGGTAAACTTTGGCTCGTCAAAAACGTTGGACAATGAGGTTGGAAGGCGTCAAAGATGAAGATCCGCCACCAATTCTCACCAGTCATCTAGCACTTTTTCCTAGAATGTTGGTGCGACCGTAAGACAACATGAAAACTAGTTACGGCACAAACTCCACAAGCAGAAAAACTCCGAAAATGACAGTGACTAGGCCTCCAAAAGCAGAAAAACTTCAAAAAGGATTTCGGCGCGAAATTCAAATTCGTATTTACAATGTGTTCCTATTGACGTTTCTTTACAAATGAAGGTTTTTCATGGGCCCCTTCGACATTTTCGTTCACTAGAGAGGCCAAGCTACACAAAAACGTGAAAAAATAATATACGGTTCTCTGCGCGTACGATGCCTTTAAAGGCAGTGTTCACGATAAAAAATGTGTTTCAGTTTCCACTAGGAATGGGTAGTGGAGGGGCACACTGTAACGTTTACGCCGAAAGAACGTATGAAAACGAGCCAGGAAAAGCTCCACGAGAGCCCGAAGTTGCAACTTTGAGCGCATTGCAAACCTCAAGAGCGCAACACACGCCCACCGACGGGAACAAATGAATGCCCGAGATCGTGAGATGAGCGATGATTTTCAATCATTAGCCCCGTTCTTCCCTTCATTCTCAACTTCTCTCTTTATTCAGGTTAGCTCGCATACATCGGCTGCAAAAGACGGAAGTTACAAGCCTCGGACAACTCGTCCACCATGTTTCCTTAGCTCAATCTTTGAGGGACCATAACTCCGTTCCCAGAAGGTCTTGTACGATTTCAGAGTTATCATTGGAATCAGCATGGGGCCGTTTTCAAGAAAGGCGGGAAATTAGAAAAACGATTTTTATCGTGAACACTGCCTTTAAGTTCAGCATACACGCTCGTAAACGTGGTTGAGATACTAACTACGGAAGTTGAATGGCATGGCTCAGAATACAACGCCTACGCATTCTGAAGCGTCGAAAACGACCACAAGTGACGCTACACGACTGAGGAGTCGGCCCCGCACCTGTATTTGCGTCCTTCCCCAAACAGGAGTGCTGGGCCATTCCCTCCATTGTCGATGTGTATGGCTCACTTATTGTACTCATTGTATCACCCACAAGCGTCGCCGATGGTGGAAATGGCCCAGAACACCTTTTTGGAGGAGGACGCAAATGCAAGGGCGGGCAGATACGGGGCGGGGCCAACTTCTCACACGTGTAGCGTCATTGTGGGTCGTTTTTGACGCTTCAAAATGCGTAGGCGTTGTGTTATGAGCCATACCATTATATTTCCGTGGTTATCCCAACCACGTTTACGAGCGTGTACTCTGAGTTTTGGCCGAGAAATAGCCGCGAAACAGACGCAAAATGCCTTTTTCCCGAGTAATAGTCGCGAAATAGCCGCCAAATAATGCTGGCTGCGGAATAGTCGCCAAATAATGCTCGCCGTGAGATAGCCGCAAAATACCCGCTAAATTGCCGCCAAATTTGTGGTCTGCTTCGGTCTAGTTTGGTTTAGCTTAGTTGAGTTCAGTT